>JAAXCT010000178.1:0-600000 GCA_012490785.1 Eragrostis nindensis | reverse complement strand
ATCTTGAGGCATTTATGGCTCATCTTTTTATGGAAGTTTCCCACCAACGTATCAAGGTCGGTTCAGCCAGCAATTAATGTCCATAGGCGGTGGAGGACCCCCAAACTGACGTACCAAGGCTATAAATAGAGGGGTACCCCCCTCCTTTCAACAAACAACACAAGACACAAGTCATTCCACTCCCATCCAGGCCAAGGGCCTCTTGTATAGTAGTAGAGTAGAGGAGAGGGCAGGGGAGAAGAGAGGGGTAGTCCTCCCTTTGTGAGGACTTAGCCCAAATCTTGTACCTTGGCGGATATTATCTTATTTATAGTTCATCGTTCGTTCTTAGTTCGTTCGTCGTTCGTTCTTCGTTCGTCGTTCGTTCATAGTTCGTTCGTTGTTCTTATTCATAAGTTAGTATTCGTGATGATATCGATCTAGCGAGCATTGTTTACTAGTCGTTATTCTTGTTATACTTGTTTACGGGATCATCGCTCCGCAAGGAGTGCTCTAGCCTTCTGAATCAGTACCAGGACCGGGGTTAGAGTAGTAATCGACGGCATAGACGTGGTGTCTAGGCTAGAGGTTACATTTGTTTGAAGCGTGCCCCACGGTTTGTAGAGGTAGGCGGCAGGTGGTGACAGCCCTGTCCGTCCCTTGTAATCCTCCACGTTCGGGTTCGTCGTAGAGCTACAAGGGACGGACAGGGCTGTCACCACCTGCCGCCTACCTCTACAAACCGTGGGGTACGAACACGCATCCAAGGGTGGAAATGAAGCCCTAGCACCATGCTAGCGTCACTAACCACAACTCTAGATCCCTCGAGGCACCTCGCAAGGCGATAAACCTAGAGCACTCTTGCAAGACAATGGACCCGATGACTAAGCAGAAGGAACAACTAGATCCAGCGAGCGATTACTTAGACAAAGGATCAAAGCTAGCACTACGTTATGCAAAGGCGTTCGTCGCTCAAGAACGAGCGACGAACGACGTACGATGAAGAACGATCATCGTTAACCGATGATCGAGTGTGAACGAACGACGAACGAACGATGAACGGTCATGAACGAACATCGATGAACGATGAACGAACATGAACGAACGAAGAACGTTCATCCAACATCAAGGATGAACGATGAACTAGCATAAGCACATAACTACTACAAGAATGATGATATTCCATTGATAAATAAATAAGTCTTACAAAGAGAGTAAAAGGATACAAGGGAATATACCCCAAACTTCTAACAGTCCGATCCACAGGATCTTTGTCCCACGGTGCTATTTAAGCAGACACGAGATAATACAAGCACTCGATACATATTTTACATCATTATTAGTGTTACAACTTAAGATCAGAGTTAAAGCGGAAGCTTGAGTTCAGCGGAAGCGATAAACGATAAGTTTGAAAACACGTAAGATACACGAGAGCTACACCGAACTCTCAACGATACAGCATTAGTGACGTTCGGATGCCCATCCAGAATACCACTCTAGCAACAACCATCACTGCAGCGGCTGATCGGACTCCCAGTGGGCAGTCCAACCTGCTGGGACTTGCACATCCCAGGGAAGAACACCATCAGGCAAAGTAACATCTTCATTACCTGAAAACAACGAAGGCACAAACCCTGAGTACTAATTACTCAGCAAGTCTTACCCGTCAAACGACTCCTAGACATGCAACGGCTTACCATAGGAAGGCTGAGTTTAAAAAGGACTCGCACTAAGCAGCAATATTCCTTTCTAACATAATTAGCCAAGTTTTTATCTTGATTAAACAGTAGCATATGTGAGAGAGGACAGTAAACAGGCAATTCAACATATAATATATGAACAACAAGTACGAGAGTACTATCAACAATAATCCATCATTCTAGCATCAGTCCATCATCATCATCAAGTCATGTGTGCTACGTGAAGGCTCAAATCACAAGCGGGTACTCATTTCTGCGAGGGACAGCGATTGCAATCGATTTACACCAGCTGGGAAAACCCGAAGTACACGACGTATATGCACAAAAGTCATATACGGCAACCGTTCGCAAGACAGTAAACAATAAAGGCGGGTCTAGTCTCAGAGATTGGGCAGCCGTCCCACCAACGGTACCTCGTACCTCCCATGGCCTGAACCTGCCCAATACACCTGTACAGGGTACCGTCTAACATTGCCACCATACATGCTACATCAGTTTGCTAGTGCCCATTATCACTAGTATGCCTTCGGTACTGTTCAATGCTTGATCAAGGGGCCAACATCGAGACGGTCCTTAATCGACACAGACGGGGCTACCACCGTGAAGGCCTAGCCTTCCCAATCCATCCTACTCAACATTCCCCGTCCGGTCTCAACAAGTACATAAACTCATTCCATTATCTTCATCTTTAGTGATCACATTTCATTGGCAAAAGAGCGGAAACTTGTCGAGACTAGTTATGTAGACTTAAGCATAGCAGAGCTATCGATCTAGCATGTCAACACAAACTGAACATAGGCTCTTTTGGGCAGCAATGCAGGTAGGTTCCATCCAATTCCTATAAACTTAAGTGCACATCCATCCTAGACACACTAGCATCATTATTTCTAGAAACAAAAATTTGTAAAAAGGGCGGGATGCACCGGGGCTTGCCTTGATCCTCACAAACTAGGTTAGTAGCTTCAACTCCACCCTCTTCAGTGTGAGAATCCTTCTGAAAGTCCTCCTCGTGATCGTTTCCTATAATGCATAAGTAGCCAAAATGAGGAAGGAACACAATTGAATCAATATGGAATCCATGAAATGATTTGAATTTAAGTTCATATAACATATAAGTTTGGAATTGGTGAGGTGGATTTAGTTTAATTTATTTCTTTTGTTGACTCCCATGAAGCATTCTTAAATTAAGAAACAAGTCATTTGAATTAACAAGTTTTCGGACTTGTCCGAGTCAAGTCGGACTATCTGGGTTACATTTTCGGACTACAGTTTTGGTATTTCGGACTAGTCTGGTTTGGGTCGGACTAGTCCGGGTCGGGGCGGACTAGTCTGAATTTCCAGATTTAGCTGCTGAGAGAAGAAAATAAATCATACAAAATTCTCTGAAGCGAAACTGGTCATGCCAGAAAATAGGGTGGTGGAACATCATCTGAGGAACATGCATGCACAGGTTCAAGATTTATGGAGCATCATAGAATTTATAAAAATTCAGACAAATTTATCAAAGAGAAGGTCATAAATACTTCTTCCTACAGAAAGAAGGGGTATATGATACATGGCTGGAAAGAGTATGCCAAGAGGGTTCTAACAAGCCTGGTTTCGCATTTTTATCATGAGCCAATAAAATAATATGAGCAAAACAAAGTTTTGCTTCTATCATTTTTACAGGGCAAACCATGAAGAAATGTGGATCAACTTTCTAACAAGTGGATAGATCTATCCAAGAGGAACCCAACAAAATTTAGTTTACAATTTTTGGACACCTAAAACTCCAGATCTCGATTTTTGAAGTTTATTCATGTTCTGAGAAAATTGCAACTTAATTACGAGATTGCCACTGAACGCATGAGCTGAACGCGCTCTGCTCGCGCGCGGTGCGCACGGCGGCGAAATGGTGGCGCGGCTCGACGGCGACGGGGGATGGACGTCCACGTGAATGTGCTAGCGCGTGAGCATCAGTGGATCGTGGTCTACGCGCCGGCCTAGGACTTGCGGTTGGAGACTCACCGAGTCGTCGTAGCACCGTGGAGGCGGATCTTCGATGCGTCAGGACGGCGGCGGACGGCGATGCGACGACGGCAAGCTCGCTGCTGCACAACTCGAGACAAGGCCAGGTCAGGGGGTGCGTGGAGAAGTGAGGAGCACGCTGCCAGGCGGAATCGGACGGAGGCTCACCGAGGTTGGAGAAATCGGCGAGGAGGTCGAGGTTGGTCGGCGGAGGGTCTCCGGGGAAAATGCTCGATTCCACCCAAACGAGCTGTCGGCGTCGACGAGATGCTCCGGTGATTGAACAAGGGAGTCACGGCGAAGCTTGGACGGGTCAAGCTTGAGCTGTGGTGGACGAACGCGGCGGCACGGCGAGCTTCAAGCTCCGGCGGCCATGGCGAGTGGCGAGCTCGTTCCCGGCGGACAGGACGAGAGGAAAGGCGGGGTGTGCGAGGGAGGAGTGCGGAGGAGTGCGGAGGACGCTGGCTGGGCTCTTATGCGACGCGTGGGCGAGGTGAAGCGGCGGACTGTGCGTGGCGGCCATGGACAGCGCTGGTTCTGCCAAGGAAGAGAGAGGAAGGAGAGAATGGGAGGCTGACAGGTGGGGTCGAGCAGTTTTCCTTTTTCTGGTTTAATTCTTTCCCTCTCTAGTAAATTCAATTCCCAGCAGCAAATGGACTCCAAAATTTGTCAAATTTTGCATGGCTTCACATTGACACCTGTACAGGACAGATGTCCACTACGCAGCCCACAAGTTTCAAGTTCTAGGTAAGCATAAGCCAAAAATCTCAATACTTGGGAGAGCACTAAGTTGTGACTAGGTACAAACGAGAGATAAAACAGGGCAACTATTCATCGTCTCAACATAAGGAAGGCTAAACACTCATACTCGCATATAAAGAGAAACTACGAAAAACTAGCAACCACTCTAAAGACTATTTTTGTTCTTTTTAGTTTTGTCATTTTTATTTTATTTTCAGATTTATCATTTTTTTGTATTTTTCAAATAAGGTGCAAGAACAAGCAAACAAAAGAAACAAAAGGATACAAGTTGGGATACATGATACCTTAGCGGGGGGGGGGGGGGGGGGGGGGGGGGGGGGGTGGTATGGCACCCCCCCAAGCTTGTTCTTGCTCATGGGTGGCGTCGAGGATCGAACCCGGTGCGGCGAAACTAAGCCAACATATCGGCTTGGCCCTGCTGCGTCATGTTGGTGAGGTTGGTGAGCTGGGCGTTTGTGTTTTCTTGCCACTGATGGTCTGCAGGACGTGTTGGTTGAGAGTGTACTCAACGTCCTCTCCTCGAGTCTCGATGCGTCTGTTGGTATTTCTTACACCAAACAGAAAACACCACGTTAGGCTGGTTAGGCCTAGAGTGAATATTCCCGGTTCGGCGCCAAAAATACCTGGGGTTAAGTTACTTGCTTAGGATACATAATAATCCACAAATGGCAACGAGGGCCAGAAATGTATTATTAGTATTTAATCATAAAAGATAATCCGTAAGCGCACGGATAACCCGTTGTAGCATTTCACCCGAGAGTATTCCAGGGTATCGTTATTTATATTTTCCCAAAGGAAGACGTAGTTGACAAGTGTGTACTTATACTCATGGTATTACAAATGATAGATCATAACCAATATCCAAATGCAGGGGTAAGGCAATAAATGGATAGAGGATAGTGCGACACACACAGCAGGCAGTTCCACTCTCTGATAAAAGGCGAGAGGCGGCTCTAAGCTAGACTAAGGTTAAGTAAGAAGAACTGCTACTCCTAATGTACATCGTCAAGTAGCGTGCGTAGCATCTACCTGTAGCCTAAGCTGCACGCAAGCCAAGACTGAGCTGTTCTATTGCCAAGCCATCATCGGGAGATCCAGCGATCAGAGTCTGCCCCAATCTCCGGACATTTCATATATACTCCTATGCCATACCCGAACGTGGAGGATTACAAGGGACGGACAGGGCTGTCACCACCTGCCGCCTACTTCTACAAACCGTGGGGTACGAACACGCATCCAAGGGTGGAAAGGAAGCCCTAGCACCATGCTAGCGTAACTAACCACAACTCTAGATCCCTCGAGGCACCTCGCATGGCGATAAACCTAGAGCACTCTTGCAAGACAATGGACCGGATGACTAAGCAGAAGGAACAACTAGATCCAGCGAGCGATTACTTAGACAAAGGATCAAAGCTAGCACTACGTTATGCATAGGCGTTCGTCGCTCAAGAACGAGCGACGAACGACGATCGATGAAGAACGATCATCGTTAACCGATGATCGAGTATGAACGAACGACGAACGAACGATGAACGATCATGAACGAACATCAATGAACGATGAACGAACGATGAACGAACATGAACGAACGAAGAACGTTCATCCAAGATCAAGGATGAATGAACTAGCACAAGCATATAACTACTACAAGAACGATGATATTCCATGGATAAATAAATAAGTCTTACAAAGAGAGTAAAAGGATACAAGGGAATATACCCCAAACTTTCCAAGGGACTTGGGAGCCAAAAGGGCAGCCCACTACTTAGCCTAAGCCTAACTAGAGAGCCCCTAGCTCTAGATGTGTGGAGGAGGGAATGAGCCTCTTGTGTTGTGTGTCTTCAAAGGAGGGGGGGTACCCCTTTATTTATAGCCCTCCAAAGGCGGTGGAATTGAGGCGGTTCCAAATATTGTGGGCATTGATTGCAGCTGGAACCGACCTCCTGAAGTCGGTTGCAAACCGCCATAAAAAGATGGACCCAGGGGGGCCACCTGGCAGGTCGGCCGACCTAGGTATAGGGGTCGGCCGACCTGGCCCTGGCCCCTCCTGGGCTGGGCTTTGGCAGGTTGGCTCCCCTCGGCCTTTAAGCCTCTTTTCTAGGTGCGTGGCCTCAGTTGATGTTCTGGTAGGTTCTGGCCTTTAATCCTTGAATTATATTCCCGCGGCGAGCGTCGTTTGATGGACGTGTTGGAATCGTCGCCTTGGGCCCTGTTTACACCTGGAAATCCCTGTTTTCCACCTGCACATCCAAATCTAGAGGTACACGTGGAAATAGGTTATTTGATAACAATATGCAAGCAACAAGTGTTAGTTCTTCCTTATTTATAGAGCTAATTGACGGTCAAAAACTAGGTCTAAGGACTGTCAACAACTCCCCCAAGCTATCCTCCTTGCTCGTCCCGAGCAAGAAGTAGGACTTAGGTTGTTGATCAGGAGTTGCTTCAATGTTTCATATCTCCTAGGTACCATGCACACAGCGAAAAATACTCTCCTTTGAGTTGAAAAAGTTGGCATGGTAACTCACCCTTTACCTTACTCCTTATGGGGCGTATGGCTTTTTCCTTGTCTTGGGCGGTTGAGAGATAGAACGGTTATAACAGAGCACCATTCACTTGTCCATTGTTTGACTTTTATTTTTCGGAGGTTTTCTCAATAAGTGTATATTCCTCACCAAGGCATTATTGTGTTGCCTCTTGTCATCCTACTTCTAAGGCTTGTATGTGGAGCTCAAGGTAGGGATGATATAAGGCATACTTGCATCACACATATTGCCGAACCAAAAGAGTGGATCCATGGAGAATGCAAGTCATACAACCTTGATCAAGATGTGCATGTGTGTATGTGGTGGTGGTGAGGTGGAAGAACTATACTCCTTTTTATTTGTTCCTTCTCTCTGTTTTTGAATTTTTGAGGAGGGCATGGCTATTTTTCTTTTTTTCTTTTTCTCAACATTTTTCTTTCTTTATTCCCCATTTTTTCATCATGCTCTACTTTTGTATGAGCAGGGGGTTATTCTTTTTCTTTCTTTTGCATAGCCATGTCTCCAATGATGCATTTTGAGAGAGAGGTAACAATGAATTTTTGGAGTGTTTATTTTGGTGGAAAGTGTGGTGGTATTGCTTAACTTCCAGTGTAGAAGTTTGTCATGCGAGGTGGAGTGTACGTGATCTTGATCAATGAGAGTATGACAAGCTTCTCACTAGGGTCACACAATTTTGATAAAGCTCAGTGCAATGACATGCAGCTATGTGTAAGGTTTTGCAATGTAAGAACAACATATGGCTTTGGTAGGAATTTTGATCATTGAGGAACTTTATCTTTTTTTTTTGTATTTTGTAAAATAAAACTCCGGAAGTCAAGTCGTACTTTGAACAAGATCATAGCAGCCCTATTTGTACCATATCATATCTCACAACAACTTAGATTTAGATCAAGCACTATGCAGCCCACAAGTTTCAAGTTCTAGGTAAGCATAAGCCAAAAATCTCAAAACTTGGGAGAGCACTAAGTTGTGACTAGGTACAAACGAGAGATAAAACAGAGCAACCATTCATCATCTCAACATAAGGAAGGCTAAACACTCGTACTCGCATATAAAGAGAGAAACGAAAAACTAGAAACCACACTAAAGACTATTTTTGTTCTTTTTAGTTTTGTCATTTTTATTTTATTTTCAGATTTATCATTTTTTTGTATTTTTCATGTAAGGTGCAAGAACAAGCAAACAAAACGAAAGAAAAGAAACAAGTTGCGATACATGATACCTTAGCGGGGGGTATGGCATCCCCCCCAAGCTTGTTCTTGCTCATGGGTGGCGTCGAGGATCGAACCCGGTGTGGCGAAAGTAAGCCAACATATCGGCTTGGCCCTGCTGCGTCATGTTGGTGAGGTTGGTGAGCTGGGCATTTGTGTTTTCTTGCCACTGATGGGTCTGCAGGACGTGTTGGTTGAGAGTGTACTCAACGTCCTCTCCTCGAGTCTCGATGCGTTCCATTTGCTCGGTAAGCGCATTCATTTGCCGCTCGAGATATGGATCACGAGCTGCAGACGAACGACGCCCACCGGCCCTCGGTGAGTAGGACGTCGAATCGGAGGAGATTTCCTCCCACTGTGCGCGAGGAGGGTGCGTCCATTGGGCATGGCCCGCACCCTGCTGCGACAAGCCGCCAGCCTCAAATGGTGGTGGAGTGGTGTACCCACCGGGACCGTACCCGGCGTGACCGTAGCTCGGCCCATACGCATAGGCCTTGGGCTGCGGTGCGGGCATCCCGGTGTCGGCGGGTGGCTTCGGCCTGCGCGTCCTCCTGCGAGAAGAAGTACTCCTGCGTGCAGCTTCCTCTTTTTCGAGAGGTGTGGTTAGGTTTTGACAGTCACACAAACGAAGTCCCCGGTTAGGCAACGGGAATTCATTTGTATAACCGACATAATAAAATATGAGAGAATTATTTGGACCATGCTTAAGTGTATGACCTTGAATAAGATAATCCTCGGTGATAAGAGAGCGGGGTGTATCAATATAAGCAATATTAGCATCATGCAAAGCACCAACACCCGCAGCAATACGTGTAATCAACGAGGTGCACTCAATCGGTCTAGTCATTCTAAAATTTTCTAACCACTGAGCAATCATGAAAACAACAGGAGCAATCTTTATTTTCTCAACCATAGCATAAAGAATTTTCAGATCATCCTCGCGCACAATCCTAATATCACTTATAGGAAACAAGGTAATGCCAAGCCACATGTGCAACAAGCGCAAGGTAGGATGGTGAATATGATTAGTTCGGGGTTTCTCACAAGTAGGAGATGCAGAAATTCTTTGCCAAAAAGCTAACTTTGAGTAACCCGGAATTGAAAAGGGAGTGTTGCTTGTGAGGGAGAGTCGACGCGGGGTCACACTTTCCTTACAAGCGACTCTGGATTATCAACGAAGTTTTCCGGCAAGTTGAATCCACGCATACACTATCCTGTTTTCACATCAAAGAGAGAAAACAGATCAAGGTTAGCCTGCAAAGGGTAATGGTTAAATCACATCAAGTGTAATCATGAGTAATCATTGTACACTTGTCAACAATTGTCTTCCCGGCAACGGCGCCAGAAATGCTTGTTGGTATTTCTTACACCAAACAGAAAACATCACCTTAGGCTGGTTAGGCCTAGAGTGAATATTCCCGGTTCGGCGCCTGATGGGGTTAAGTTACTTGCTTAGGATACATAATAATCCACAACTGGCAACGAGTGCCAGAAATGTATTATTAATATTTAATCATAAAAGATAATCCGCAAGCGCACGGATAACCCGTTGTAGCATTTCACCCGAGAGTATTCCAGGGTATCATTATTTATATTTTCCTAAAGGAAGACATAGTTGACAAGTGTGTACTTATACGCATGGTATTACAAATGATAGATCATAACCAATATCTAAATGCAGGGGTAAGGCAATAAATGGATAGAGGATAGTGCGACATACACAGCAGGCAGTTCCACTCTCTGATAAAAGGCGAGAGGCGGCTCTAAGCTAGACTAAGGTTAAGTAAGAAGAACTGCTACTCCTAATGTACATCGTCAAGTAGCGTGCGTAGCATCTACCTGTAGCCTAAGCTGCACACAAGCCAAGACTGAGCTGTTCTATTGCCAAGCCATCATCGGGAGATCCAGCGATCAGAGTCTGCCCCAATCTCCGGACATTTCATATATACTCCTACGCCATACCCGAACGTGGAGGATTACAAGGGACGGACAGGGCGGTCACCACCTGCCGCCTACCTCTACAAACTGTGGGGTACGAACACACATCCAAGGGTGGAAAGGAAGCCCTAGCACCATGCTAGCGTAACTAACCACAACTCTAGATCCCTCGAGGCACCACGCAAGGCGATAAACCTAGAGCACTCTTGCAAGATAATGGACCCGATGACTAAGCAAAAGGAACAACTAGATCCAGCGAGCGATTACTTAGACAAAGGATCAAAGTTAGCACTACGTTATGCATAGGCGTTCGTCGCTCAAGAACGAGCGACGAACGACGATCGATGAAGAACGATCATCGTTAACCGATGATCGAGTATGAACGAACGACGAATGAACGATGAATGACCATGAACGAACATCGATGAACGATGAACGAACGATGAACGAACATGAACGAACGAAGAACGTTCATCCAAGATCAAGGATGAACGATGAACTAGCACAAGCACATAACTACTACAAGAACGATGATATTCCATTGATAAATAAATAAGTCTTACAAAGAGAGTAAAAGGATACAAGGGAATATACCCCAAACTTTCCAAGGGACTTGGGAGCCAAAAGGGCAGCCCACTACTTAGCCTAAGCCTAACTAGAGAGCCCCTAGCTCTAGATGTGTGGAGGAGGGAATGAGCCTCTTGTGTTGTGTGTCTTCAAAGGAGGGGGGGTACCCCTTTATTTATAGCCCTCCAAAGGCGGTGGAATTGAGGCGGTTCCAAATATTGTGGGCATTGATTGCAGCTGGAACCGACCTCCTGAAGTCGGTTGCAAACCGCCATAAAAAGATGGACCCAGGGGGGCCACCTGGCAGGTCGGCCGACCTAGGTATAGGGGTCGGCCGACCTGGCCCTGGCCCCTCCTGGGCTGGGCTTTGGCAGGTTGGCTCCCCTCGACCTTTAAGCCTCTTTTCCAGGTGCGTGACCTTAGTTGATGTTCTGGTAGGTTCTGGGCCTTTAATCCTTGAATTATATTCCTGCGGCGAGCGTCGTTTGATGGACGTGTTGGAATCGTCGCCTTGGGCCCTGTTTACACCTGGAAATCCCTGTTTTCCACCTGCACATCCAAATCTAGAGGTACACGTGGAAATAGGTTATTTGATAACAATATGCAAGCAACAAGTGTTAAGTTCTTCCTTATTTATTGAGCTAATTGACGGTCAAAAACTGGGTCTAAGGACCGTCAACAGCGTCCCATTTGCTCGGTAAGCGCATTCATTTGCTGCTCGAAATATGGATCACGAGCTGCAGACGAACGACGCCCACCGGCCCTCGGTGAGTAGGATGTCGACTTGGAGGAGATTTCCTCCCATTGTGCGCGGGGAGGGTGCGTCCATTGGGCTTGGCCCGCACCCTGCTGCGACGACCCGCCGGCCTCAAATGGTGGTGGAGTGGTGTACCCACCGGGACCATACCCGGCGTGACCGTAGCTCGGCCCATATGCATAGGCCATGGGCTGCGGTGCGGGTATCCCGGTGTCCGCGGGTGGCTCCGGCCTGCGCGTAGGGGTGAAAACGGACGGGAACGGTCGGGAAAACACCTCAACCGTTTTCACTTTCACATTTGCGTCAACGGACGGAAACGAAAACGATCGGGAAAAATTCGGTCATCCGTTAAACGGAATAATCGGTCGGATATATATCGGTAACGGTCGGTAAGCGGTGATTTAAGTCGGGAACACCAACCTATAATGCCATACTTCTTATAAACATACTGATGGACACAATAGAATATATAAATCAAGATACGTGCATCAACAGACAACACATCACCATTCGCGAGTGAATAGAAGCATAAATGTTGGGCTGCTCTTATCTTCTCGAGTACTCTTCCATTGTTTTCCTTGAGTGGTGGTGCTAATCAATCTGCTCCCATCGGTGCCCAGGGCGCAAGGGCTCTCATGCCTCTTTCCTGTCCAGGTCGAGCAAGCTATGCACGATGAGTTTGAGGTAGGCCGTGACAACGATTCAAGACGGAGGGAGCTCAGCATCGGAGGCCTTCCTGTGGTCTAGGAAACAAGAAATCCCGATGCATGTCGCAGCGCACCTCAAAAGCTCCCGTTGAGCGGCGATCGCTGCAAGCGCACGAAGGACGGTGACTCGTCGAGGGCTCGACCGCACGAGACTTCGATGGACGGGGAGCAGCCTGGAGCTCGACTGCGGGTGTACGACGGCAGCACCGCTGCTGTAGAAGTATGGAGAATTGTGGAGTTGCGTTTTCATCCCGTAAGCGTAAAAACAGGATAGAAAACGGGAAAATCCCGGAGCGATACGGGACACCGGAGAAACGGTCGGGAGAAGGGGGAAGCCGTTTTTGATCCCGTCCCGCAATTCGTGATCCCGTTTCCCGTCCTGTTTTTGGTTTTTCCCGTGAATACGAAACGGTCGGTGCAAAAATGAAAACGGCATCGGGACGGGTCGGGATTCTCCCGTACCGATTTCACCCCTACCTGCGCGTCCTCCTGCGAGAAGAAGTACTCCTGCGTGCAGCTTCCTCTTTTTCGAGAGGTGTAGTTAGGTTTTGACAGTCATACAAACGAAGTCCCCGGTTAGGTAACGGGAATTCATTTGTATAACCGACATAATAAAATATGAGAGAATTATTTGAACCATGCTTAAGTGTATGACCTTGAATAAGATAATCCTCGGTGATAAGAGAGCGCGGTGTATCAATATAAGCAACATTAGCATCATGCAAAGCACCAACACCCGAAGCAATACGTGTAATCAACAAGGTGCACTCAATCGGTCCAGTCATTCTAAAATTTTCTAACCACTGAGCAATCATGAAAACAACAGGAGCAATCTTTATTTTCTCAACCATAGCATAAAGAATTTTCAGATCATCCTCGCGCACAATCCTAATATCACTTCTAGGAAACAAGGTAATGCCAAGCCACATGTGCAACAAGCGCAAGGTAGGATGGTGAATGTGATTGGTTCGGGGTTTCTCACAAGTAGGAGATGCAGAAATTCTTTGCCAAAAAGCTAACTTTGAGTAACCCGGAATCGAACTATCAACATCAATGGTGCAGCGAGAATTAAAGCCGAGGAATTGACTAAGGATTTTCCATGTCAAATGATATTCCTTCCGGAAAAACCGAAAGGTAATACCGTCATCTACCACACGTAGGGTGCATAAAAACTGTAGTGTAAGTAAGCGGGAACCCTGCTCATCTACACACGCAAACTTATCCCACCCTATTGCTTTAAATACTCGAGAAAATTCAGCATCCATACCAATCTTTTGCAGCAGTTCCGGATCAAATGCTCGCGTAGGAGCAAATGTACATAGTCGGAGAGCTTCGTAGGTGCTCATCTCGTCGTCGTCCACCAAGTCGAGGTCGGTGTCGACGAGGAGACGATGCTCGGTGTTGGCTTGATCATCCGCTGCGGCTTCATGTTGAGGGCTTGACACTTGCTCGGTGGCGGTGCGGGCGCGAGTGCGAGGTCGAGATGAGCCCGAGCTTGTGCTCCCGGACCGGAACAGCGAGGCGACGGCCTTCCCGGCGCGCTTCATGCTGCAGCGAGGTTGAGCAAGAACGAAAACTCCGAACGGGTTGTGAGAGTGAAAACCAATCGATGGAACCGTCGGTGTTCTTGCAAGCGAGAAAACGCAACTCGGAAAATCAAACCAAAACAAAACTGCAAAGCCAACTAGAAGAGAAATATTTTTGCAGAATTTTGAGGCAAGAACCAAGTGAGCACAATGGAAAACTTGAGAGCAATGGAGTCAAGAGTGTTGAGGAGTGGAAATGAGAGTGTGTGAGGGAGAGAGCTTGTGGCCGGCCACCTCCTTATATGGATGAGCCATAACGGCCACATTTGAAAAGAGGAGGCGCCAGGTGACCGTTGGGGCAAAGCCCAAGGTGAGATACGGTCACCCTGGGTCGGCCGACCTGACTGGTGGGGTCAGCCGACCCCACCCTGGCCCCACTTGCTTCCCTCTTTGGCCCACAGCCCCCAACGGCCATATTGGTGATGACCACGGTTGCTATGTCCAGAAACTCCTCCAAATTATTTGCTCAAAAAGATTTCCAAATAAAAGGTTGCCTCGAATTCAAAATTTTTCAAAAAAATTCAAAAATCGTCATGTTGATGAAAAATTTCAACATGCAAAAAAGTTTTTGGCTTTTCCATGGTGATAAAAGGGTGGTCCAAAAATTTCATCCAAAGATGAGACATTTTGAACGCAAAAGTGTTGTTGAAAATTTTGATTTTTAAATGCATGGCGAGGGAAAATTCAAATATGCTGGCAAAAATTCAAATAATTTTTTGGTGGAGGAAATAAAAATATGCAAGGTGGTTTGGAAAAATCCAAATGCAAATTGGTGGTGGAAAATTCAAAAAGAAGCAAATAAAAGTAAATGATAATGCCGGTTAACCTGACGGCCAGGGCCGTGTCGTTTAAAGTCCGACGGGCTAAGACTTCTCCAACGGATTTAGCTTGGTGGCGCGGACCCTGTCCTTGGAGATGAAAACGTGGAGGGCTGAGCCTTGACTTGCCACACTTGTTTCATCTTTGGTGGTGTAGGTGGCTTCTCGGACTTTGGGACGGGTTTCTTGGCCCATAATCCCGGCCTCGTGGTCGCAGGTTTCTTTGGTTGAAACTGCGATGGATTTTCAATTTTTGCCAAACTCTTCCATAGAGCAATGAGGTTGTCCGTCTTCCTGGCTGTCACTTCAACTTCTTGAATGTTGGAGGTGTTTGGCACATACTTGACCTTGATCATCGAGCATTGTTCTTTCCGAGGTTGAAACTCAAACTTCCCCTCCTTCCCGTTGATGTAGAGGCGGATCTCTCCAACTCCAACATCAATTTGGGCCTTCGTGGTGCTAAGGAAGGGACGTCCCAAGATGAGGGGCGTTTCCTTGTCAATATCCATGTCAAGCACCACAAAATCGACGGGGATGAAGCTACCCTGATTTTCACCGGAATATCTTCGGCTATGCCCGCCGGGTAGCGGATGGATGAATCCCTAGTTGCAGCCGCATGGGTGTAGGAGTTAAGTCAATGTAGCTCATTTGATCAAAGACCTCCTTGGGCATCACGCTAACACTTGCCCCAAGGTCGCATAAAGCATTGTTGAAGTGGTATGTCCCAATGGAGCATGATATGGTGGGACATCCAGGATCTTTCTTCTTTTCAGGAAGTTTGTTGAGTATAGCAGCACTACACTCCTCGGTGAGCTTAATCATTTCTGTGGTGGGCAAGGGTCGCTTGTTGTTGAGGATGTCCTTGAGATAACGTGCGTAGGTGGGTACTTGTACCATATCCATTAAGGGCACGTTGACATGAATCTTCTGAATCGTCTCAACAAATCGAGCGAATTGCTCATCCACATTCCTCTTCTTGGTGCGGTGTGGGAATGGCATGATGTTTGTATCTTGGAAGTCCAATGGTGCTTGCCTCCCGTTATCTTCCTTAGGCTCACTTTCTTCCTTTTCTTGATTTCTAGATGGTCCTTCTTCTTCTTCTTGTTCGTTCCTGTTCTTCCCCGCATGGTGAGGATATGGCGGGTCGCGAGTGGACTTTCCTCCCCTCGTGGTGACCGCATTAACATTTTCACAAGTAGGAACTGTTGGCAGTCCTAAGGCCTAACAGAAATTAATCCGCAAGCGTACGGATACCGGTGTAGCTTTCACCACAAGGAGTATTCCTAGGGTATCGAATCCACAGAGAACGAACAGTGTACTAACAACTCTATCCTAGATAAATTATCCGATCAAGGTGGCACAGGGGAGCAAGAGCGCAACAATAAATAAAAAGGTCTTCTGGCCAGGTAATCTAATGTCAAGGAGCTATACAGCTGGGCAACTTGGTATGGTCCTTTCTCTATTATCTATTTCGGGGCACAGACGTGCCAAAGCAGCAACCCGGGAATTAGGTTCAACTACTTTGGGAATCCGCCTGCTATTGAAAGCCCTACAGACATGAACCCGGACGTGGTGGATTACAGAGACCGGTACGCCTGTCACACGTACTCGCGGCTACCATCCTCCGTGGGGTTAAGAGCAAATCAGGGATAACTCTAGGTCTAAACACCACGTTTACACCTATCGTCACAACTAGCGAGGACATCCAAATAAGCTAGTCTATGCAATAAATAAATAGATATTTAAAGCATACCTGAAAATAAATAAATAGAGAAGAATACCATACTTTATTGCCCGACCGATAATCTCCCTACATGTTACCCGGCCTGGAAGACTCGAACGACTACTCCCAGGCGAGGAGCATACCCGAGGCGCCAAAGAAGTAGAGTCCCGGCATTCCGGGACTACTCACTCTCCTAGCCTCTCACTCACTCACTCACTACCAGCAGCGCTTCGCTACTCACTAATGACTAACTCAAGTGTATCTCCAGGTGCGAGTTGCTCTGAAGCTAGCCGGGGGTATTTATAAGGTCTTCATGTCGGTGTGCATCTTATAGCCGAAGATGGAGTGGCGGTGGCGCAAAGGTAGGCCGGCCGGCCTAGTAGGGTGGCCGGCCGACCATTGATTATGGCGGTTCGCCACCGTCTTTTGTGTGGACGTCTCAGATTCGCTCCTGATGACGGTTCGGAGGTCGGCTACTTGATGGGGGCGGCAGAATTGGAGTGGCCTTCAAGTTTAGACCCAAAAGCCCATGTTCTAGAATGACGGTTGTTCCTTGTTGGGCTGGGCCTTGAATTCCACGTGGGGAAGCAGCAAAAGGCCTCTGGAAGGAAGATTGATCCCATCGGGAGCTTGAGTAGGCCGGCCGGCCTATGATTGGGCCGGCCGGTGGGCTTTGGCCCTCTTTTCCTGTGATTTTTCTCCATATTGCTCCCTGCACTCAAATACTCCAACAGAACTTGTGGAGAGCCATTAGCAATAAAGATTGTTCGTTTTATCCTTGTTTGATGGCTTTTATTGAATGGTGTTGGCGGTAAAATTTGAGTGATAAGGACCGCCAACATCCCCCCAGACTCAGTTCAAAAAAAAAAAACATCCCCCCAGACTTAGATCATTGCTCGTCCCGAGCAAAAAGATTGAACCAAAGAAAAAGACATCATCAAGGCGATAAGACAAAGATATCTCAACAATTTCTTCAGGCTCACTATGTGGAAGTGGCTAAAACTCATTGTCTTGAGAAGTTGAAAGGTTGAATAGCGAAAAATCAAAGACCCTTCTCAATCCCAAAGATCCCTCGGGTTTCCAAACTCTTCCCTTCTCCCATCATGTCACAAAAATTCTCAAATTCTGAGTCACTCGGAGTGGTGGAAAAACCTATCCTCTCTCAAAAAGATGCTTTCCTTATTTTCTGATAAGGCTTATATCTGGAGTTCGGTAAGGAGAGCATAATCTTTTGCAGGTATTGTAAAATTAAGGAGGAATTCTAGAAAGTGCGTTGCACATCTTCATAACTCAGTCAAAAAAAAAAAAAAGATGATGCATATGGTAGCGACATGATGACTCACACATTATGGCATAACTCTTCTTTATGCTTTGCCCAGAATAAATAAAGTAGCCATTCTGCCTCTTCACTTTTTTTTTTAGGGGGAACTTTCTCTCTCTCTCTCTTTTTTTTTGAGAAGAGAGGTTCCCATGATACTTGAGGCAAAGAAGGGCTCCTTTTCATCTTTGATTATGGGGCAATGAGCATACAGATAGAAATTCTTTTGATGGAAATGATCAGGGAATATTTTATGCCATAAAGTGGAGGGGACGCTTGCATATGGATATGATGTATGACTGAGGTTCTGAGGAGTGCATGCAACTTTGGAGAATTAAGCCTTAATCAAACTCAACGCAAAAAGATTAGCTTTTGAGGAGTTATAAGATCAAACTGTATTTGGCTTTAATAGGTTTTTCAAGAGAATTTGTGACAATTAGTTTGAAAGGTAAAGTAAGATTCCCGAGAAAATCATGAGAAGATAGAAGTTAAGATTTATGCATATATCAAACCTCACAACAAAATAGACAAGAGCATCCTTAATAAAATTTTTGTGAGCAAGGAGAAATTGTGAAATAAAGTTGTCATAAAACCGATAATGTGAAAAGAAATTTTTTTTATCTTTGGCAATTCTTTTTATTTTATTTATTCCTAAAGAAAACAAAAGGTGAAAACAAACAAAAACAGGGCTCGGTTAAGGTCGGGGCTAGACCGTAGATGATGGACTTTCAAGTCGGGACGAACTCAAGAACATCTACTTCCTCGAGTTCCGGCATGGAGGGTTCTAGAAAGATTTTCAAGCGCTGGCCATTTACTTTAAAGTGCTCCCCATCATCACTTTGGAGAGTGACGGCCCCATGGTTAGATGTTTCTACGACGGTGTAGGGGCCATCCCACTTACTTTTTAATTTACCATGACCAAATAATTTAACGCAAGAGTTAAACATGAGTACCTTATCACCTGGCGTGAAGTGCTTCTCCCGGATGCGCTTGTCGTGCCACCTCTTCGTACGCTCCTTGTAGAGCTTGGAGCTGTGGTACGCCTTCTCCCTCCATTCTTCGAGCTCGGCGATTTGTATTTGTCGCTTAATCTGGGCTTGGTCCAAATCCATGTTCCATTTCTTGATCGCCCAGTAAGCCTTGAATTCGAGCTCGACGGGCAAATGGCATGTTTTCCCATATACTAGCTGGTATGGGGTCATGCCTATTGGAGTCTTGTATGCTGTTCTGTAAGCCCACAGTGCTTCGTACAGCTTCGACTTCCAATTCTTGCCCATTTGATTGACGGTCTTCTGGAGAATGTTCTTGATTTGTTTGTTGGATGTCTCCGCTTGACCGCTTGTCTGTGGGTGATAGGGGGTTGCTACTCTATGCTCGATGCCGAGTGATTGCAACATTTTTCCGAAGGTCTTGTCAATAAAATGTGAACCCCCATCACTTATTAGCACTCTGGGTGTGCTGAATCTTGGGAAGATGACTTCTTGGAGCATTTTCTTGGAGTGTGTGGAGTCAGCATTCCGGCATGGCATAGCTTCCACCCACTTTGAGACATAATCCACTGCCACAAGTATATACTCATACCCTTCAGAGTTAGGGAAGGGCCCCATGAAGTCTATGCCCCAAACATCAAAGATGTCGATCTGAAGATTGTTGGTTAAGGGCATAGCATCACGGGCATTGATTCCTCCCACTTTCTGACAGCGTGAACATCTTCTCACATATTCCCTCGTGTCCTCATACATGGTTGGCCAGTAGAAACCACTTTGCCATACCTTAGCACTAGTACGAAATGCTCCATAGTGACCGCCGAAGGCTGATGAATGACATCTGTCAATGATTTGCATCGCTTCACAGGCAGCTACACATCTTCTTAGTAGACCATCGGTGCAGACTTTGTAGAGATATGGATCGTCCCAAAGGTAAAATTTGCTGTCCCTGATGATCTTCTTCTTATCCTCCCCTGGTGGTATGTATCCTGCTACGATGTAGTTGACGATATTCGCATACCAAGGGTCGGTGCTTGTTACCTTAAGTAACATGTCATCTCTCAAATAGTCGTTGATGGGCAACCCGTCAGGGTCTTCCGTCTGTAGTCGTGAGAGATGATCTGCCACTGTGTTCTCTACTCCTTTTCTGTCTCTGATTTCCAAATCAAATTCTTGAAGGAGGAGGATCCAACGGATAAGGCGTGGCTTAGCATCTTTCTTAGTCAGAAGGTACTTGAGAGCTGCATGATCTGTGTATATTATCACCTTTGCTCCAACCAAATACGATCTGAACTTGTCGATGGCATAGACCACAGCTAGTAGCTCTTTCTCAGTGGTTGCATAATTGAGTTGTGGTCCAGTGAGAGTCTTACTAGCATAGGCTATAGCATGATGCTTCTTATCCTTGGTTTGCCCCAACACTGCCCCTACGGCATAGTCGCTTGCATCACACATGATTTCGAACGGGAGAGACCAATCGGGCGGCTGGATAATGGGGGCTGTTATCAAAGCTTGCTTCAGTTCATTGAATGCCTCCATGCACTTGCTGTCGAAGACAAACGGTGCATCCTTAGCCAAAAGACTGGTGAGAGGTCGAGCCTTCTTGGAGAAGTCCTTGATGAATCTTCTATAGAAACCGGCATGTCCTAAGAAGCTGCGGATCCCTTTTATGTTCCTCGGGGGTGGAAGTGACTCAATTACCTCAACTTTGGCCTTGTCAACTTCAATCCCTCGGGCAGAGACCTTATGTCCTAGGACAATTCCCTCTGTCACCATAAAGTGACATTTCTCCCAATTCAAAACCAAATCCGCCTCTTTGCATTTCTGGAGTACCTTCTCGAGATTCTGGAGGCACCGCCCAAATGTTTCCCCATAGACTGAGAAATCATCCATAAATACTTCCATTATTTTCTCGACCAGGTCGGAGAAGATGGCCATCATGCACCTTTGGAATGAGGCTGGTGCGTTGCACAATCCGAACGACATCCGACGGTAGGCGAAGGTGCCATATGGACATGTGAAGGTGGTCTTGTCTTGGTCATCAGGGTGGAGAGGTATTTGATGGTACCCTGAATAACCGTCGAGGAAGCAGAAGAATGAGTGCTTCGCCAACCGTTCGAGCATCTCATCAATGAACGGGAGTGGGTAGTGATCTTTCCTGGTCGCTTTGTTAAGCTTCCTGTAATCGATGCACATCCTCCATCCCGTCACTGTACGCTGAGGGATCAGCTCATTCTTTTCACTCTTCACAACGGTCATCCCTCCCTTCTTTGGCACTACCTGAACCGGGCTGACCCATTGACTGTCTTGAACGGGGTAAATAATCCCTGCCTTGAGAAGCTTCAAAATTTCTTTCTTTACTACTTCTCTCATGGCATTGTTCAGACGTCGTTGGTGCTCACGAACGGGCTTATGGTCAGGCTCCATTGGGATCCGATGTGTGCAGAATTCTGGGCTGATTCCCTTGAGGTCTGCCAGTGAGTAGCCTATCACTGATCGATATTTCTCTAGCACGGCTACTAGTTCCTTCTCTTCCGTCTCGGATAGCTTGTCACTGATGATGACAGGCGTCCCTTGATCTTGAAAGAGGAAACTGTACTTGAGACCTGGAGGCAGCGGCTTGAGCTCTACGGGTGTTGGAGCTGTCTCTTCTTGCCTGTTTAGTGAAACAAATCGGGAAGGATCTTCGTCTTCATTGAAGTACTGTACGTCTTCCTCGATATCATGCTGTGAAGCTTCTAAGAATTCGACGGCTGCAGCTTCCTCTATGGCCGTGTATTCACTCACCTCTTCAGATTGTGCTTCCGCCTTTGTGTTAAGAGCACGTCTGAAGTCGATGGAGAAGCTTTTCTTTCCCATTGGCACATCCAGTTCTTCTTGTGCACTTTTCATCCTCGTGAGGGGTGCAATTGGGGTCCCAATTAGGAAGAGGCTTTGGTCAGGTATCTCGAAAACGTGGAAGTTCATGAGCAAGGTTTGCCCATTCACTTCTACCTCCAATCCTTGCCAAATGCCTTCAGCTTGATAGCATTTGTTCTGGTAAATCAGCCTTTTCTTCGATGGAATCAGGCTGAACGGTGCAACTGTCAGCATTTGGGCCTGCTGCCTAGACAGAATATTTATCTTGGCTTTCAAGTCCTAGCTGGCCTTAATCTGCTGCACTTGCTTACATGTGACTAGAACGCTATCAGGCTCTGGATCTATCTTGACCACTTTGCCTGAGCATTCAGTCTCTTGGAGCCAATCCTCGCTGAAGATAGCAGACAATTGTTGTAGCCTTTCTTCTTGCTGTGCTTTATCCTCCAAATCTGGCTCATCAAGTTCAGCCCTGTCGACATGACAATTCTTCTCCGTAGGGTAGAATCTTGTGTCTCCAAACCTGGACAGGTCTACCTCCTCTTCATATGGCAGGAGAGGGAGTGTGGAGTCAACTTGTTTCTGACCTTCGGAGAGAACTTGGCTGTCTTGAAATAATGTTGGATTCGACGGGCAGACATAGAATAAATCTTGTGCTGCCGCTGGAGCTGGCTGTGGTTGAGGATGTTCTGTTTGGGGTTGCACTGCACATTCTTCCTTCTCTTTCCTCTGGTGGGCTGGCTGAAGGTACCTCAACTATGGCATGTGTCTCTTCTTTTAGCTTTTCAGGGGCATATGCTTCATAGGAGTCCAGGTTGCTGAGGATCTTTCCAAGAACTACGAACCCTTCTTTAGCTGTCTTGTATAGGAAGGATCCTCCTGAGGCTGTATCCAAGAAGTTACGGCCATTCGGAGTAAGTCCTGCTGCAAAGTGTTGAAGGAGGATCGCAGCTGGAATTCCCAGATCTGGCCCTTGGTGAGTGTAAGTCAGGAAGCGGTCCCAGGCAGCTCCTAATGACTCATTACTGCCCTGCTCAAAGGCAATGATCTTCTTGCGAAGAGCAATGACTTTGTAGAGAGGGAAATATTTGAGGCAAAAGAGCTTCCTGAGGGTAATCGAGTCTCCATTTGCTTCACTCACATGCCTGTCATACTAGAGTTCTGCTTCACCAGTGATGGAGAATGGAAATAATATCCATTTAAAACTGTCCTGCGGGACACCAGATGTCACCACTGTGGAGCAGAGCCTTTCGAAGTGGCGTATGTGTGTGTACGGATTTTCATGATCTTCCCCATGGAACACAGATCCTTTTACCAATGCAATCAGCTCTGGTCGAAACTCATAGCTTGAAGCCGTGATTGGTTTGGAAGCTGGTGGAGGCTCTAATAGTGCTCCTTTCGGAGCAGAGGCGTCGAAGATCGACGATGCGTCCATGGTGTGATGATAACAAAAGAAAAGAAAAACAAAACAAAATACAAAAAGAAAAGAAACCTTAAACGGACGACTCTAGGTTCGAGTTTTAGCACAGCTTACCGTTCCCCGGCAACGGCGCCAGAAAGCTTGTTGGCAGTCCTAAGGCCTAACAGAAATTAATCCGCAAGCGTACGGATACCGGTGTAGCTTTCACCACAAGGAGTATTCCTAGAGTATCGAGTCCACAGGGAACGAACAGCGTACTAACAACTCTATCCTAGATAAATTATCCGATCAAGGTGGCACAGGGGAGCAAGAGCGCAACAATAAATAAAAAGGTCTTCTGGCCAGGTAATCTAATGTCAAGGAGCTATACAGCTGGGCAACTTGGTATGGTCCTTTCTCTATTATCTATTTCGGGGCACAGACGTGCCAAAGCAGCAACCCGGGAATTAGGTTCAACTACTTCGGGAATCCGCCTGCTATTGAAAGCCCTACAGACATGAACCCGGACGTGGTGGATTACAGAGACCGGTACGCCTGTCACACGTACTCGCGGCTACCATCATCCGTGGGGTTAAGAGCAAATCAGGGATAACTCTAGGTCTAAACACCACGTTTACACATACCGTCACAACTAGCGAGGACATCCAAATAAGCTAGTCTATGCAATAAATAAATAAATATTTAAAGCATACCTGAAACCCATAAATAAATAGAGAAGAATACCATACTTTATTGCCCGACCGATAATCTCCTTACATGTTACCCGGCCTGGAAGACTCGAACGACTACTCCCAGGCGAGGAGCATACCCGAGGCGCCAAAGAAGTAGAGTCCCGGCATTCCGGGACTACTCACTCTCCTAGCCTCTCACTCACTCACTCACTACCAGCAGCGCTTCGCTACTCACTAATGACTAACTCAAGTGTATCTCCAGGTGCGAGTTGCTCTGAAGCTAGCCGGGGGTATTTATAAGGTCTTCATGTCGGTGTGCATCTTATAGCCGAAGATGGAGTGGCGGTGGCGCAAAGGTAGGCCGGCCGGCCTAGTAGGGTGGCCGGCCGGCCATTGATTATGGCGGTTCGGCACCGTCTTTTGTGTGGACGTCTCAGATTCGCTCCTGATGACGGTTCGGAGGTCGACTACTTGATGGGGGCGGCAGAATTATAGTGGCCTTCAAGTTTAGGCTCAAAAGCCCATGTTCTAGAATGACGGTTGTTCCTTGTTGGGCTGGGCCTTGAATTCCACGTAGGTGTTGGCGGTCCTTAACGACTACTTTTTACCGCCAACACCAGCTTATAAAAGCCATCAATCAAGAATAAAATGAACTTTCTTTATGGACTAATGGCTTTCCACGAGTTTTGGTGATGTTTTGATTGCAGGTACAATTATGAAGGAAAATCACCACAAACTATAAATAAAGAGGGATTTTGGCATGAAGATAAATTATCCAAATAAAACATTTGATCTCTCCATGTGAAAGCCCTTGAAAAGATAGTCAAAATTGACTTTTGGTTCACCCAATTTGGAGTTCAGGAGCAGAAGTTATGCCTCAAAGAAAATCGCATGAAATGCTGAAATTCACTGACCGGCCGGCCACCCCCCTAGGCCGGCCGGCCCACTTCTGTCTCCGTTGGACCCGATCTTCCTCCAGTGGGCTATACGCATCATAAAACATCAAGCCCAAGTGGTCTCCATGGTGGGTGAACAACCGACATCCGGAAGGTGGGCTTTTGGGCCTTAATTTGATGATTTCTGCACTTCTGCCGCCCCCATTCGGAAACCGACTTCGGAACCGACCTTGGGAAGCGATCCCGGACGTCCACAGCGAAGGCGGTGGCCATCCAAGACAATGGATGGCCGGCCGGCCAAGGTGGGAGGCCGGCCGGCCTGACTTTTCGGCCAAATCGCTCCACCGACTTCCTGAGCAACGTGCCCGCCACTCTACCTCACTTAGGCCTATAAATAGAGGGTAGCTCCCACGGTAGAACTCGCACCTGAGTAGAGAATCACTTTGAGAAGTGTTGTTGAGTTGTTAGTAGAGGTAGTGAGTGAGTGAGAGGCGGAGGAAGGGTGGAAGCTCCGGAGATGTCGGAGCTCTTCTTCTTCGGCGCCTCGGGTATGTACTCCGCCTGGGAGTAGTCGCCCTAGTCTTCCAGGCCGGGTAACATGTAAGGTATTATTTATTGAGCAATAAAGTAAGGTTTTCTTCTTTATCATTTATGGGATTCAGGTGTGTAGTAAGTATTTCTTATTTACTGCATGTGCTAGCTCTAGAGACGTCCTAGTTGCTGGTATTAATAACAGGTTTAAACGTGGTGTTTATACTTTGATTTATCCTGAGTTGCCCTCAACCCCACGGCGTGTGGTAGCCGCGAGTGTAGGTGACAGCTGCACCGGTCTCTGTAGTCCACCACGTTCGGGTTGAGTGTGTAGGGCCTAGACGCGGTCCGTTGACCGGATACGTTGAACCTAGTTATTGGGTTGCGTGTTTTGGCGGCGGCCATGCCCCGAAGTAGATGATATCGAAAGAGCCTTATCGCATTGCTCAGTTATTTAATATCTTGCATTAGATTACCTGGCCAGAGGACTATCACCCTTACTGCATTAATTCTCCGCTTAGTGTGACCCTTTTTACGGATATTCTGCATAGATCTCGAGGTTAGTACACTGTTCGTTCCCTGTGGATTCGATACCTTAGGAATACTCCTGGGTGAAAGCTACATCGGTATCCGTGCGCTTGCGGATTCATTTCTGTTAGGCCTTAGGACTGCCAACAAGCTTTCTGGCGCCGTTGCCGAGGAACGGTAGCTGTGCTAGCTCGAATCTAGAGTCATCCGTAAATAGGTTTGTTTTGTTTTGTTTTTGTTTTTGTTTTTCTTTATCATTACCATGGACCCATCTTCCATCGCCTACGCCAATGCTCCGAAAGGAGAATTGCTGGAGCCTCCTCCAGCATCTGCACCAATCACAGCCCAGAGCTATGAGATTCGTCCAGAACTCATAGCGCTGGTTCAGGGGAACATGTTCTGCGGAGATGAAAATGAGAACCCATATGATCACTTGAGATACTTCGAGCTGCTCTGTTCCACTGTTGCGACCAAGGGATTTCCACAAGACACTCTGAAATGGAAGCTATTCCCGTTCTCACTCAGTGGAAAGGCAACACTATGGTATGCCATGACAGTAGGAGAAGCCAGGGGAAATTGGACAACGCTCAGAGATCTCTTCTGTTTCAAATACTTCCCTGTTGCAAAGGTCATTGCTCTTCGTATGGAGCTTCTTACCTTCAAGCAGGGCAGTGAAGAAACATTGGGAGTCTCATGGGAGCGCTTCAAGTCATACACCGTCAAAGGACCAGATCTCGGACTCTCACCAGCGGTACTCCTTCAGCACTTCATGTGGGGGCTCACTCCAGAAAGCCGTATTTTCCTGGATACTGCTTCTGGGGGATCCTTCATAAGAAACACTCCAACTGAAGGATTTGAACTTCTTGGGAAGATTCTGAGCAATCTGGACAGCTATGTGCCACCTACACCCGAGCTACCAAAAGAAGAAGTACCCGTTGCTCAACCTGTGCTTCAAATTGAGGTTCCTCAAGCTCCGATCATGGAAGAAGCTCCTGAACCATTCTATGTCTGCCCAACAAATCCAAATTTGTTCCAAGGTGGTCAAACTCTTGCTGAAGCTGAAAGCCTTCAGGTGGTGGAACCAATTCTTCCTCTCGTGCCCTACGAAGAGGAATTTGATTTCACCAAATTCGGGGATACAAGATCATATCCGATAGAGAGAAATTGTCACCCTGACAATGATGACGCCGAAGAACTGGATAGGGAGGAAATAGAAGAACAGACAGAGAGAATACATCAACTGTCTGCTGTTCTGGGGGAAGATTGGTTTCAAGAAGCCGAATGCACGAGGGAGACAATCAAGTTGAATCCAAAACCCGACTGCGTTATGGTGAATATTCAATCCACTGCTAGGAGGAAAGCCATATATGACTTAAAAGCCAAAGTCAGTATCATGTCAAAGCATCTGGCTGAGAGTAGTGGATGGCTGTCCGAAGGCAACCTAACACCTTCAGAGAAATGGTTGGTCTTCGAGAACAAATATTACCCAGCGGTAGGAGTTTTGCGGGAAGTGGAGACGGAGATAAATGAACAGCCCATGGTTCTCGTCTTTCACATTTTTGATACACCCAAGCAAGACTTCTTACTGATCGGAACTCCAATCTACACATTCTCCCAAATAAAATACTTACAGGAGAGGTTGGATGTTCGTATTGGGAAAGAAAGCTTCCCATTTGACATCAGGCGTGCTCTCAACACCAAAGCAGAAACGCACCCTGAAACTATGGAAGAATTAGCCTCTATTGAAGAAATAGTTGGAGAATTCTTGGAAGCACCCCATATGGAGGAAGAGACTAAATTCTTTACTGAAGTTGAAGATGCTTCCCCATATGTTGAACTAGACAAGCATGAAGAAACCGCTCCAACGCCTGTCGAGCTAAAGCCATTACCGCCAGGTCTCAAGTACAGCTTCCTCTTTGGGAATCAAAGCACCCCAGTTATCATCAGTGACAAGATCTCCCATGAAGAAGAGAAGATGCTAGTAGCCTTACTGGAGAAGTATCGATCAGTAATAGGTTACTCACTGGCAGACCTCAAGGGGATCAGTCCAGAATTCTGCACCCACAGAATCCCGATGGAACCTGACCACAAGCCTGTTCGTGAACACCAACGACGTCTTAACCATGCCATGAGAGAAGTAGTGAAAAAAGAGATCTTAAAGCTACTCAAGGCAGGGATAATTTATCCAGTACAAGACAGTTAATGGGTCAGTCCAGTCCAGGTTGTGCCAAAGAAAGGAGGGATGACTGTTGTGCGGAATGAGAAGAATGAATTGATCCCTCAGCGCACTGTGACAGGGTGGAGAATGTGCATCGACTACAGGAAGATGAATAAGGCAACAAGAAAAGACCATTATCCTCTTCCCTTCATCAATGAAATGCTCGAACGGCTGGCAAAGCATTCATTCTTCTGCTTCCTAGATGGTTATTCAGGATATCACCAAATTCCTATCCATCCTGATGACCAAGACAAGACAACCTTCACATGTCCCTATGGCACCTTTGCGTATCGCAGGATGTCGTTCGGGTTATGCAATGCACCTGCTTCCTTTCAAAGATGCATGATGGCTATCTTCTCAGATCTTGTTGAGAAAGTAATGGAGGTATTCATGGACGATTTCTCTGTCTATGGAGAGACATTTGATGGGTGCCTACGAAACTTAGAGAAGGTGCTACAAAGATGCAAGGAAGCCGATCTAGTCCTGAACTGGGAGAAATGTCATTTCATGGTAACTGAAGGAATTGTCTTAGGACATAAGGTCTCTGCCAGGGGGATAGAAGTTGACAAGGCTAAGATTGAAGTCATTGAATCACTTCCACCCCCGAGGAATATTAAAGGGATCCGTAGTTTCCTGGGGCATGCTGGGTTCTACAGGAGATTTATCAAAGATTTCTCCAAGAAAGCCAGACCTCTCACCAATCTGCTAGCCAAGGATGCACAATTCGTCTTTGATGACAGGTGCATGGAGGCATTTAACGAACTCAAGCGAGCGTTAATCTCAGCCCCCATTATCCAACCTCCAGATTGGAAGCTCCCATTCGAGATCATGTGCGATGCAAGCGATTATGCCGTTGGGGCAGTGTTGGGACAGACCAAGGATAAGAAGCATCATGCCATAGCTTATGCAAGCAAGACTCTCACAGGGCCACAACTCAATTATGCTACCACTTAGAAGGAATTGCTTGCAGTAGTCTATGCCATTGATAAGTTCAGGTCATACTTGGTGGGCGCGAAAGTGATAGTTTATTCTGACCACGCAGCCCTCAAGTACCTGCTAACTAAGAAGGATGCAAAGCCACGACTTATCCGATGGATTCTACTCCTCCAAGAATTTGACATAGAAATCAGAGACCGCAAAGGAGTAGAAAACACAGTGGCGGATCATCTCTCTCGTCTACAAGTTGAAGATCCCAATGCATTACCTATCAATGACTACTTGAGAGATGATATGTTGCTAAAGGTAACAAGTACCGACCCATGGTATGCAAATATAGTTAACTATATCGTTTCGGGATACATACCACCAGAGGAGGACAAGAAGAAGCTCATCAGGGATAGCAGATACTATCTATGGGATGATCCTTATCTATATAAAGTCTGCTCTGATGGTCTACTTAGAAGATGTGTGCCCACCTGCGAAGCAATGCAGATCATTGACAGATGTCACTCTTCGCCATATGGGGGCCACTATGGAGCATTCCGTACAAACGCTAAAGTCTGGCAGAGTGGATTTTACTGGCCGACTATGTATGAAGATACCCCTTACAAATAACCTCCAAATTGATATCTTCGATGTATGGGGCATTGACTTCATGGGACCCTTTCCAAAGTCAGAAAACTACGAGTACATCCTAGTGGCAGTGGACTATGTCTCGAAGTGGGTAGAAGCAATACCATGCCGCAATGCAGATTCTACCCACTCAAAGAGAATGCTCCAAGAACACATCTTCCCAAGGTTCGGCATACCAAGGGTGATGATTAGCGATGGGGGTTCACACTTCATTGATAAAACCTTCAAGGAAATGCTGCACAAATATGGAATTGAACATAGAGTAGCGACCCCCTATCACCCACAAACCAGCGGTCAAGCGGAGACTTCAAATAAACAGATCAAGAATATCCTCCAAAAGACCGTTGATAAGATGGGAAAGTCCTGGAAAAGCAAACTGCATGAAGCATTATGGGCTTACAGGACAGCTTATAAGACACCCATTGGTATGACCCCATACCAAATGGTATATGGGAAAACATGCCATCTTCCCGTCGAACTAGAGTTCAAGGCATATTGGGCAATCCGGAAATGGAACATGGATTTAGATCAAGCCCAAGTCAAGCGGCAAATTCAAATCGCCGAGCTTGAAGAATGGAGGGAGAAGGCGTACCATAGCTCCAAGCTATACAAGGACAGAACTAAAAGATGGCACGACAAGCGCATCCGTGAGAAGCACTTCATGCCAGGAGATAAGGTACTACTTTTTAATTCCCGCGCTAAATTATTTGGCCTTGGTAAACTCCGGAGTAAATGGGACGGCCCTTATACCGTTGTGGAAACTACCAACCACGGGGCTGTCACTCTCCAGAGCGATGATGGAAGCCTTTTTAAGGTAAATGGCCAGCGGTTAAAAGTGTTCCTTGAACCCTCTATGCCTGCTCTCGAGGAAGTAGATGTCCTCGAATTTATCCAAAGTTAAAAATGCTTGCATCTACGGTCTGGCTTCGACCTTAACCAAGCACCCTTTTCCTTTCTTCTTAAAAAAATAATAATAAATAATATCTAACTTGTTAATGTGAAGTGTTTATTTAATTGAGTGTTGGTTTATGTGGGCAACCACATAAACCAACCTTTGTACGCTCACATTTTCCCGAGTGCGCAGGAACAATATTGTGAACACGCAATGGCGAATCGTCCCGACGAAACAGAGAAGGAACAGGGGAGGAACCCACCGGCCAGCCCACACCCCAGGCCGGCCGGCCCTGGCCAAACTCCAATCAGGTCCAATTTTTCCTCAATCTTTATCTTAACCTGGTTGCTCTGTTTCACATACCCGGAAAACAAAACAAAATAATTTTTGAAGATGAACCAAATAAAACTCCTGCTAATCATCAGGTTTATGGCATTATTATTTCGCTGTTTCTTCTTGCTCACAAAAAAAAAAATAAATTTAAGGACGCTCCTGTCTATTTTGTTGTGAGATTTGATATATGCATAAATCTTGATTTCTTTCCTCTCTTGATGTTCTTGGGAATCAAAATTTTCCTTCGGACTTGTTGTCACAAAATCTTTTGAAAAAAAAAGCCTATTAGAGCCAAAAAGATAAATAGGTATGAACTCCTCAAAAGCCAATCTTTCTGTTGTGAGTTCGGTTAAGATTTAATTCTCTTGAGAAAAATGCACTCCTCAAGTTCAGTCTTTATCCTTCGCGTGTGTTCTCGAATTCTATCATCGTCAAAGAATGTTTGTCCCTATGTTCAAGCCCATAGAATCATGAAAGGAAGTCAAAGGAGTTACACAAGTTGCCTCATACATCGCGGGAACTCTAAAAAAAAAAAGAGAGAGAGAGAGAGATGAGAGTTCCCCGATGTCAAAAAAAAAAAAAAAAAAGAAAGGGGCACTATGGCTGACTTAAAAAAAAAAGTTCAAAATTGGGCATGACATAGATCAAAATTCTCCCACAGTGTGAGTTCATTTTCTTCCCCACAACATGCATCAATTCTTCTCTTGACTGAACAATGAGGATGTGCAATATTCTCTTTAGAATTATTTCTTAGCCTTACAAAATTCTGCAAAAAGGTTGTGCTCTCCCTACCAAGATCCAAATAATAGCCTATTAGAGATAGGGAAGATAAATTTTGAGGGATGAAAGGCTTTTTCACCACATTGAGTGACTCATGTGTTATGGATTTTGTGACATACAAGGAAGGGGAAATTTTTGGAACCCGAGGGATTTTGAGTTTGAAAGAATCTTTGATTATTGCTATTCAATCTCTCAACTCTCAAAGACAGTGAGCTTTAGCCATTTCCACATAGTGAGCCTGAAGTAATTGTCGAAATAACTTTGCCATAACTCCTTGATGATGCCTTTTCTTTGGTTCAATCTTTTTGCTCGGGACGAGCAAAGATCTAAGTCTGGGGGGGATGTTGGCGGTCCTTAACGACTACTTTTTACCGCCAACACCAGCTTATAAAAGCCATCAATCAAGAATAAAATGAACTTTCTTTATGGACTAATGGCTTTCCACGAGTTTTGGTGATATTTTGATTGCAGGTACAATTATGAAGGAAAATCACCACAAACTATAAATAAAGAGGGATTTTGGCATGAAGATAAATTATCCAAATAAAACATTTGATCTCTCCATGTGAAAGCCCTTGAAAAAATAGTCAAAATTGACTTTTGGTTCACCCAATTTGGAGTTCAGGAGCAGAAGTTATGCCTCAAAGAAAATCGCATGAAATGCTGAAATTCACTGACCGGCCGGCCACCCCCCTAGGCCGGCCGGCCCACTTCTGTCTCCGTTGGACCCGATCTTCCTCCAGTGGGCTATACGCATCATAAAACATCAAGCCCAAGTGGTCTCCACGGGGGGTGAACAACCGACATCCGGAAGGTGGGCTTTTGGGCCTTAATTTGATGATTTCTGCACTTCTGCCGCCCCCATTCGGAAACCGACTTCGGAACCGACCTTGGGAAGCGATCCCGGACGTCCACAGCGAAGGCGGTGCCTGTTGGCGGTGCTTATAACGGATATTTTACCGCCAACACCATTCAATAAAAGTCATCATACAAGGATCAAATGAACATTCTTTTATATTAATGGCTCTCCACAAGTTTTGTTGGAGTATTTGAATGCAGGGAGCAATATGGACGAAATTCACAGGAAACGGGGGCTAAAGCCCACCGGCCGGCCCAATCATAGGCCGGCCGGCCTGCTCAGGTTCCCAACGAGGTCCAGCTCCTCCCCAGAGGCCTTTTGCAGATTCCACACGTGGAATTCAAGGCCCAGCCCAACATCAGGCAACCGTCATTCTAGAACATGGGCTTTTGGGCCTAAACTTGAAGGCCACTCAATTTCTGCCGACCCCATGAGGGAACCGACCATCTTACCGCCATCAGGAGCCGATCAGAGCCGTCCAGGAGGAAGTCGGTGGCCAACCGACAGAATCACCGGCCGGCCGGCCACCCTACCAGGCCGGCCGGCCGACCTTTGCTCCACTGACTCTCCAGCTTCGGCCAGCGGGCGCGCACCGACTCCAGCAGCCTATAAATGCTACCCTTCGGCTCCAGAAGCAGACACACCTCATTTGATACTTCATTTTAGTCTTTTGGTAGTAGGATAGTGTTGCTAGGAGTGAGTGAGTGAGAGGGAAGGAGAGCTAGAGGCCCCCGGCATGTCGGGACTCTACTTCTTCGTCGCCTCCGGTATGCTCCTCGCCTGGGAGTAGTCGTCTTAGTCTTCCAGGCCGGGCAACATGTAAGAAGATTATTGGTCGGCAATAAAGTAAGGTATTCTGCTTTATTTATTTGTGGGTTTCAGGTATGCAATGAGTATTTATTTATTTATTGCATAGACTAGCTTATTTGGATGTCCTCGCTAGTTGTGACGATAGGTGTAAACGTGGTGTTTAGACCTGGAGTTATCCCTGATTTGCTCGTAACCCCACGGAGGATGGTAGCCGCGAGTATGTGTGACAGGCATACCGGTCTCTGTAATCCACCACGTCCGGGTTATTGTTTTTAGTAGGGAGGTCAATAGCACGTAGTTCCCCAAGTTAGTTGAACCTAATTCTCGGGTTGCTACCTTGGCATGCGTGTGCCCCGAAACAAATAATAGAGTAAGGACCTTACCAAATTGCCCAGCTACATAGCTTCTTATCATTAGATTGCCTGGCCAGAAGACCTTTTTATTTATTGTTGCAAACCCTGCTCTTGTGTGCCACCTTTACGGACCAATACCTCTAGTGTTTAGGCTTTAGTGCACTATACGTTCCCTGTGGATTCGATACCCTAGGAATACTTGTTGACGGTAAAATGTGTGTTCTACCGCTCGCACACGCGGCCTGAGAGATTTGCTTAACTCTGTTCAGCGCCAAAACTTGGAACGCGGTGAATTCCGGAGCGTGCCAGTCGATTTTCCCTGCAAACCGACAAAGACAAGAAAAGCGTGTAAAATTCCCGGACTATCGGCCCCGGACAGGCCGATGCGTAACCGCAGCCGATGGTTAGTGAACAAAAGAGAAATAAGATAAAACACTCGGCTGTCGGCTAGAAACGAATCGACATGTCGCAACAGTAAGTACTCGCACGATACATAAAGCAAGGCATGCATCAGAATCGGCAATCGGCAAAGCATGCGATCGGCAAAATCTATCGGCAAGTAGCACAGTAAGGTAGATCGACAATCGACAAAGGGAGGCTCAGACTATACTTGAACAGGAGCAATAAAATATTTAAAGGCACGCAAGCATAAGTCTGAACGTGGTAAACAATCGGCTAAACACCCCGAAAGAACGATTAAACCAGTAACCACTAATTATACCCGTAATCTGACAATCGCTTCACCGAGGACACGTCAACTAAGTGAAGTAGAACAGGACACGTCAAACTGCTCTACACGATCGGCAGATACAAGTATAATCGGCAACTACCGGTCCCAGGTACTCAGCAAACTAGATCTAACCCTTGGCAACTGTTTCGCCGAGGACACGTCAACTAAGCGAAGCAGACAGGACAAGTCAAACTGCCTACCCAATCACCAAGAGCAGATCTAATCGACAAAGCACCTTAACCGTGACTCGAGTAACCAGATCAAACAGGAATCGACATCAGCAATCGGCAACAAGGTCGCGGCGAGGACAAGTCAACTAGCCGTGACAAAGAATTGGACCAGGTCTTAAACAATTCCATGCAGTCGACGCACGATGTAAACCCTAGATTGATCTAGATTACCGGATAACTAGCAGCCACATCAATCTAATCATGGACAAGTCGACATAACCAGATCGATGCGCTTACCTGACGAGATCCAGTCGAGCCGGAGCCCCGATGGACGCCGGTGACGAAAAAACCCGTCGAGAAATTGTGGCGATGCGCCGAAGAGTTGATTGTATTGATTGTTTTTGATTACAAGCGCCTGGGTCTATATTTATACACCCGAGGCAAGAGTCCGATTTGGACTTAAACACGACCCCTACCTGACCACAACTCGGTCAATCCTTCCTAAATCTAGGAAATAATTAAAAAAGGACACCAAACCAACCGGGCGCGTGCGGCTTCGGGATTTCTTTGGCCTCATGATATCCTGCGGGCCACCACTTCGGCACATAATCTTTTCATACCTGCCGCGCACTCCGTCTTCCACTGACAGCGGGCCCTAGTCCAAATTTTGGTGTCAACACATGCCCCCCAAGCCGGGGTATGGAATCTCCATGCGCCGGATTATTTCCCAATTTCTCGCGCTCCCTTGATTCCCGCGCCGTACTCACATTTGCAGTGCCCCTTCGTATCTTGTGCCGCCTGCAGCACGTCCCATCTTATAAATAGAAAGACATCTACCGTTCTTATCTCTCTTCCTTTTCTCGCCGGCGCGTCTCTTCATCTCCTCATTCTCTCTCCCCTCTTTGCCGCCGGCGACCAATTTCCTCGGAAGACCAGGAAACGAAAACTCCTCAAGATTTCTCGCATCTTCATCGCAATGGCGCAACTTACTGCTTCCTCCACTGCCGTCCCCAAGGTATCAATCTTCCATTCAATCCCTATTCTTGAACTAGAATAGGGTTGTGTTCTTGCGGTACTGTAGATCCCTTCGTTCATAAGCCATCTTCATTCTTCTTTAGACTCTTGGCCTGATTAGATTCATTTTCATTATTTCTAGGAACTGCGAAACCAGATTTTAATCCCTACAGAGCTCGCTACACACCGCTTCTTGGGACCCATGGGCGATCCAGATCCAATAACCTTCATCTGCAGCGAAACCCTTAGAATGCCCTTCAAGAGATCACCGGTAGCGCTGGGGACATGGGCAAGTAGCTTCAGATCATGGCCCACTGAGATCCAAGGCTGGCGTGAATGGTTCCTTAGGGTAAAAACTGCAAAATCGGCAATATGGGCAACCGTCGGCATAGATCACTGCTTAGAACTCACTCTTGCCGATATGAAGAAGAATGAGCCAATGTTATCGGCATCTTGTTACTTCTGGTCTGACGCATTGAATGCTTTCCTTTTCGGCCACGGACCAATGACTCCAACCCTCATGGACGTCAAGATGCTTACCGATCTGGATGTATCCACTAATGCAAGCCTCCAGAGTTTGAAGGTTAAGCCATCACATAAGCTTGATGCCAGAGACATCGGCGGATGGAAGAAATATATCACCACCTTCCGGAAAACAGGACCAGTGACAGACAAAGAACATGCCGCTTTTCTGACGATGTGGCTTGAACACTTCTTCTTCTGCGGAGCCCAACTCGGTCCTGTATCCAATCTGCAGAACTTAGCAGAAAGATTGGCAGCTGGCACTGAAATGCCTATCGGCAAATTCCTGCTTGGTGCCCTTTACTCTTCGCTTCATCAGGTTGCCGAGAAGCTCTGGCAGGACACCCCAATCGGCAATATTGGTGGTCCATGGTGGTTCCTTCAGATGTGGCTCACCCTGCACTTTCGCAAGGCTATGCAACTTCAAGACTTGTATTTATACAAGTTTCCAACCCCCGATCAGGCTGGACGCCGATGCACTTCACTGGGAGAAGCTTTAGTATCGATAGATGGAGTCAGAATGACTGCCGATCTCTTGGCTTCATACTTTAAAGCTTTCTACAGAGGCATCAACGAAGGTCATCTTGACTGGTTTCCATATGGAAGATCTGACATCATGGATCATTTTGAGATCCCTTTTACCTTCCGGGCTGACAATCCTCTCCAGAACGAAATATCGGCCAACATCTTCGTGACCTGCATCAAGCCTTGCATTCTGCCGACAGGATTGAACGCAACAGGCCATCAGAAACCATCGTATGAATTCTACAATCCTTCATTTGCTGCAAGACAACTGGGTCTCGGTCAGATTCCTCCTAGTCTCTTCTATGCCGATAAGGTCAAAGCTCGTGCCGCTATTGAATCGACTCTGGAGTATTCATGGCTATTCGGTTTGACTGAGAATCTACCCCTCGGCCATATCGACAATATTGCATTGGCGGCTTCTTGCACAAGGCTCTTCAGGCAATGGTGGGCAGAATGGTCCAAACACCTCCAATGCGCCAACACAGCATCCTTCATCTCCAATCTTCCGCTTCCCGAACCAATGGGAGAGGTAACCGATCCCAATTTCCATCATTTTCTTTCATCGACAAATCTTTAACTGCAGCTTTTATTTTGCAGTCTGACACTGAGGATGCTCCCACCGAAAGCAACAGCGGAATCGGCATTGTGTACGTGGCTGCACATCCAGATCCCGTCATCGGTTCTGATGCACCAACACCGGCTCAATTTCTCAAAGGCCAATCTTCTAGAACAAAGCGTCAAGGCCCTCGCTTCAAGGTCCCAGCCAAACGTCACAAGGCCCTCCTGAAACAGCCAAGCTCTGCGCCAACTCCTCCCAGCAGCCCAGTAATCATTCTTGTCTTCATAATCAATTTTCATAATTTGGCAAAAATTGATATCTAACCTTTGTTTTAATTTCAGGGCAATTCTGGAGAAGCTGTCGAGGAAACTGAAGTTCATTCTCCTGAAGCCCATGCTGACACCGAGCCTGAAGAGACCGAAGTCTACCCTGAAACCGATGCCGAAACTGCGCAACAAGCACCAGCTGCTACCTCAGAAGAAATCGGCATCGAGACTCAACAAGTACCGGCTTCAGAAGAAATCGGCATCGACACTCAACCACAGGTTCGTCCTTGAAACTTGTCCATCGGCATCTACATCTTTATTGACTTCACATTTGATTAGATGCAAGAGCGAAGGGAAGAAGAATCGGCAAACCTCTCTGTAGATGAACCTGGAACTTCTCAAGCAGCTCCTACACAGAACATCCCAGGGGGTCGTTTCTCAGATCCTGGAGCATCTTCTTCTCAGGCTATTCCAATTGAAGTTGATGCCAATTTATCTGAGGTAATAAATGTCGATTTGCTCCCTTAATCAATTTTCCGTCTAATAACCATCTTTTGTTCCCACAGGCACGTGTAGTGGAGCCAATCATCGCCATACATCATCGGCAACCACTGCCAATCGACATTCGCAATGAACTGGTCGAGCTGGAGAAAAGACTTGACTTTGCCACTACCGAAGATCTTACTCGCAATGCAAGTCCAATCCGAGCTAGATTTGAAGTGATCCAGAATCGCCTTCCAAGGGACTTGAGAGTTGCCCTTCATCCAGTGGCCTACATGGAGTTCCGGCGTCTGGATTATGAACAAGCTCAAGAAAATGTCAACCGCCGATCCCATCAACGTCAACTCGTCTTAGCAGCAGAGAAAGCTCTTGAGCTCTCACAGCAAGAATTGGAGAAATACAACTCCATGAAGCAGCAGCTAACAGAAGAGGAGAATCGGCTGACTCAGCTGAAGAAAGAAGCCGAAGACTTGAGAGCAGCTCTGCAGGCCAAGGAACAAGAAGTATCGGCATCGGCAGAAACCATTGCCAAGATCAATGCCTCCATGCTTCAACAAAAAGATTCGCTCAATGCCTCTATTGAAGCTTCACAACGCGCCTGGGCATCCGTGCCTGCGGAGATTGAATCTGATGACAATGACAACTACGTTCTGGCCGAGATTGATCAGCTTCGCATACATGCACTAGATGTACTCCGTGATTATCTGTACCCCCGTAGTGCATGAACTTGTAATCAAACAATGTCTTCCGATCTCTGTAATATATATATTCCTTTTATATATTTTCCCTAAGGGCGATACCATTAGCATCGGCCATCTTAAAGGCGACGCTCTTAACGTCGGCTTCGATAAAACTCAACCGAACACTTTAAAGATAAATACTTCGTATTAAGCGCTCGGCTGAATTTCATCTCTTGCGTCGATCGGCTGATTGTCGATTGCATCGCTCTTCACTTCCATCAACCGATCAACATCTGTATCTGGTAACTGCTACAGCAACCGTGGAGTTGCCGATCCTTCAGTGATGCAGACACCTTCATCGGTAACATCCAATGCTTCGCCTTCCCAGTAAGTTCCTGATATGCAAGGCAAGCTTTCAACCATCGTCGGCAAGAAGTCTGCAGTAGCCACACTCACCGATCTGTCAGCTTGAATAGTTTCCACCTCGTCGCCGATCCACTGGATAAGGAGCTGATGCATCGTGGAAGGGATACAGCAATTAGCATGAATCCAATCCCTACCCAGCAGTACGGCGTACGAACCTTTGCCTTCAATTACAAAGAACGTCGTTGGCAAGGTCTTGCTTCCGATAGTGACTTCGACATTGGTAACTCCTTTGACTTCAGAGCTCCTGCCCCCATAATCCCTCAATGTCATGTTGGTCTTGGTCAGCTCTTCAGGCAATTTGCCGATCTTCCTGTATGTCGCCATCGGCAACACATTGACAGCAGCACCACCGTCGACCATCATCTTGCTCATCGGCTTGCCATTGACGAAACCATTAAGGTACAGAGCCCTCAGATGGAGATGATCAACACCAGACGGCTTCTCAAACACTGCCTGCTGTGGACCCAATAACAACTCGGCAGAAGCTTCTTCTTCCGATTCATTAATGTCCAAAGAACTAAATTCTCGTGGCAGCATAAATACCATATTGACAGGAGCTTCAACTTCATGTATTTGAGATTTGACTTTTGGTCTCCATACCTTTTTTGACTTGGGCCCCTTGTCATGATCATCCTCCTGGTTCACTTCCTTGTTCAGCTCCCGGCAACGTGCCCTCTGTACTCTTCTCTTCTGAGTCTTGGTAAAAATACCACTCGGACACCATTGGCCTTCTTCTGTGAATTCGCCCTGATCATCTTCATCATCTTCAACTTGATTGACAGGACCAAGTCTTTCATGCACAGAAACCCTTGATGATGGTCTCCTCATAGGACCTCGGCTTGAAGAACCAACTTCCCTGTACAAATCTCCGGATCTTCTGCTACAACCTGGACAGCCTTCAATTGGTGGCAGCTTCATACCCTGCTCCCAACAGTACTGGAAGAACGGACAGTTCCAGTGTGGATCGAAGTCATCATCACTCGTCCTCCTGTCTTCCCTCTCCCTTTTCCTTGAGTACTTGCCGATCAAAGCAGCAGATCCACCGATCATGTTGACTGGAAAAGGATGTCCATCAATCTTCATCGGCTTCTGACCAGAGAATTTAATACGATCACTCTCAATTGCCGATTGGATCTGTTGCCTGAACACTTTGCACTCATTGGTGTGATGAGAGGGAGTATTATGCCACTTGCACCACTTGATCTTCTTCAACTCCTCAGCCGGAGGCAATGTATGATTAGGTGGGAGTTGAATAAGCTTTTCTTGTAGCAGCAGATCGAATATCTTGTCGGCTTTGTTGATGTCAAAGTCATACTTCTTTTCTTCTGCCTTCTGCTTGACCCATGGACAGAGAACAGTCTTCTTATTCCTGGTCCACTCAGCAAGAGCAACTTCACCTTCGTCATCAGAATCAGAAGAATAATCGGCATAAGCCGCCTGGAACTGTCTGCCACGTGTATTCTGAACACGCCCTTCATGAATCGACGCCTTCTGAAAGAGTTGTGCCAAGCCATCGACTTCTTGAGGTGCAAACTTGTCTCTAATCTGGGGCAGCAAACCTTGATAAGCAATTTCAGCCATTTGCCGATCCGTCAGATTCAGGTTATAGCACCTGCCACGGATGACTCTGAACCTTTGGACAAAATCGGCAACTGACTCTCCAGCCTTCTGACGAACAGCTGTCAAATCTGATATGCTCAGCTCTGCCATGCCAGTGAAGAAATAAGAGTGGAATTTCTTTTCCAAATCGGCCCAATTCCGCACGGATCCCGCAGGGAGGGAGGTGAACCATGAGAATGCCGATCCAGATAATGACAGAGGAAACAGACGGACCTTCAATGCATCTTGCGCTGATGCTTCTCCCAACTGTGCCAAATATCTGCTAATGTGTTCCACTGTGGACACATTGTCTTGTCCAGAAAACTTGCAGAATTCTGGCAGCTTGTAACGATGTGGCAGAGCAACTTGTTCCATCCACTCTGGATATGGACGTCGATACAGAAAGCTCTGCTCCTTGGGCTTGAGGTCGAATTGCTCCTTCATGACTTCAGCCAACCTGGCAACTATATCTTCTGATGAATTTTGCACTTGCCCCCCAGCCACTTGAGCTGGCTGGGGTAATTGTGACTGAGCCTGAGCAGGTTGTTCCCTGGTGTAGTGCTCACTGTAATCTGCCACTCTATGATAGCCTGGCGGTATCTCCTGGTTGAACAGTGCAGGATTGACATTGGGGGCCAAATGATACCTCGTCTGAGGCGTCTGACTAACCCTTGGCTCAGGAGCTGTAACACCTGCTTCTTTCTGCGTGGACAACGGCGCATCAATAAGACTTGGCGCCGATACCCGAGCAGCCCCTGCAGCCAGAGCTTGAGAACTTGTGGACCACAACTCTGGTGGCATGCCATATGGTTGCCTTTGCTGACCAGCAGCGCTTGTTTCTTCTTGAGCTGTGGGTTGACCACCATGAGGTGCAGGACGTGCTGGAGTAGTAGGTGGTAAAGTAAATGATGGCCCCATAAATCCAGAATCAAACTGCAATGTCCCATCAGCAAATGCCTTGAGCATGTTGTACAGAGTATTAACAAGCACCCCTGACTGGTTAATGAAGGCCTTGTGAACCGCAGTATTCACAACTTCATCCAACAGAGCTTGATCTGGCATCTTCGCAGCTTTGATTGCAGCCAATTCTTCTGCTCTCATCACCACTGGCGAAGCCAACACTGATGTAATCTTGCCACGTGTCATCTTGATGGTCTCAAAGTACTTCACTTGGCAATCGTACAGATAACTCTGATATGCCTTTTTCTGATCCAAAGACATCTTCTCCCAAGCATTGAGCTCATTGTTGCCAGTGACTTCAGAAGAATCTTTATCATCTCGAACAAATGGAGCAGGAATCATGATCTTGTGGCCCTTTGCGTCGACGAGCAAAGTACCATCATCAGCAACAGCTTGAACGAACGCCATCTGCTTCTAAGGACTTCGATCTGTCCCACCGGGCGTGCCAAAAAAGTGTGTTGACGGTAAAATGTGTGTTCTACCGCTCGCACACGCGGCCTGAGAGATTTGCTTAACTCTGTTCAGCGCCAAAACTTGGAACGCGGTGAATTCCGGAGCGTGCCAGTCGATTTTCCCTGCAAACCGACAAAGACAAGAAAAGCGTGTAAAATTCCCGGACTATCGGCCCCGGACAGGCCGATGCGTAACCGCAGCCGATGGTTAGTGAACAAAAGAGAAATAAGATAAAACACTCGGCTGTCGGCTAGAAACGAATCGACATGTCGCAACAGTAAGTACTCGCACGATACATAAAGCAAGGCATGCATCAGAATCGGCAATCGGCAAAGCATGCGATCGGCAAAATCTATCGGCAAGTAGCACAGTAAGGTAGATCGACAACCGACAAAGGGAGGCTCAGACTATACTTGAACAGGAGCAATAAAATATTTAAAGGCACGCAAGCATAAGTCTGAACGTGGTAAACAATCGGCTAAACACCCCGAAAGAACGATTAAACCAGTAACCACTAATTATACCCGTAATCTGACAATCGCTTCACCGAGGACACGTCAACTAAGTGAAGTAGAACAGGACACGTCAAACTGCTCTACACGATCGGCAGATACAAGTATAATCGGCAACTACCGGTCCCAGGTACTCAGCAAACTAGATCTAACCCTTGGCAACTGTTTCGCCGAGGACACGTCAACTAAGCGAAGCAGACAGGACAAGTCAAACTGCCTACCCAATCACCAAGAGCAGATCTAATCGACAAAGCACCTTAACCGTGACTCGAGTAACCAGATCAAACAGGAATCGACATCAGCAATCGGCAACAAGGTCGCGGCGAGGACAAGTCAACTAGCCGTGACAAAGAATTGGACCAGGTCTTAAACAATTCCATGCAGTCGACGCACGATGTAAACCCTAGATTGATCTAGATTACCGGATAACTAGCAGCCACATCAATCTAATCATGGACAAGTCGACATAACCAGATCGATGCGCTTACCTGACGAGATCCAGTCGAGCCGGAGCCCCGATGGACGCCGGTGACGAAAAAACCCGTCGAGAAATTGTGGCGATGCGCCGAAGAGTTGATTGTATTGATTGTTTTTTATTACAAGCGCCTGGGTCTATATTTATACACCCGAGGCAAGAGTCCGATTTGGACTTAAACACGACCCCTACCTGACCATAACTCGGTCAATCCTTCCTAAATCTAGGAAATAATTAAAAAAGGACACCAAACCAACCGGGCGCGTGCGGCTTCGGGATTTCTTTGGCCTCATGATATCCTGCGGGCCACCACTTCGGCACATAATCTTTTCATACCTGCCGCGCACTCCGTCTTCCACTGACAGCGGGCCCTAGTCCAAATTTTGGTGTCAACAATACTCCTTGTGGTGAAAGCTACATCGGTATCCGTACGCTTGCGGATTAATTTCTGTTAGGCCTTAGGACTGCCAACAAGCTTTCTGGCGCCGTTGCCGGGGAACGGTTAGCTGTGCTAGGACTCGAACCTAGAGGCGCCCGCTAAAGGTTTTTATTTTCGTTTGTTTTCTTTTGCTTTTCTTTTTCTTTTATTATCATATTATATCATGGACACTCCGTCAATCTTCGACGCCGCTGCTCCGAAAGGAGCACTATTGGAGCCTGTACCAGCATCCAAGCCAATCACAGCTGTCAGCTATGAGATTCGTCCAGAGCTGATTTCTCTGGTGAAGGGATCTGAGTTCCGCGGGGAAGATCATGAAAATCCATATACACATATGCGTTACTTCGAGAGGCTCTGTTCCACAGTTGTTACATCAGGAGTCCCGAGAGACAGTTTCAGATGGTTGCTGTTTCCGTTCTCCATCACTAGCAATGCAGAGCTCTGGTATGCCAAACATGTAAGTGAAGCTCAGGGAGATTGGGCTACTCTCCGAAAGCTCTTCTGTCTCAAGTACTTCCCTCTCCATAAGGTTATTGCTCTTCGCAAGAAGATCATTACCTTTGAGCAGGGCAGAAATGAGCCATTAGGAGCTGCCTGGGACCGTTTCCTGACCTACACTCTAGAAGGACCAGATCTGGGAATTCCATCACCGATACTCCTTCAACATTTTGCTGCGGGACTCACTCTGAACAGCCGTAACTTCTTGGATACAGCTTCAGGAGGGTCATTCTTGTACAAGACAATTGAAGAAGGGTTCGATGTGTTGGATAAAATTCTCAGCAATTTGGGCTCCTATGATGCAGTTGCCCCTGAAAAACATGAAGAAGAGGCACAAACCATAGTTGAGACACCTTCAGTTAGCTCACCAGAACAGAAGAAGTGTGCATGTATGGTACAACCCCAAGCAGAACCACCTCAACCACAGCCAGCTCCGAAGGCAGAACAAGAACCATTCTACGTCTGCCCCTCGAATCCTACGCTATTCAAGGATAGCCAAAATCTCTCCGAAGGACAGAATCAAGTTGAGTCCACTCTCCCTCTCCTACCATATGAGGAAGAGGTAGACTTGACGAGATTCGGGAATACAAGAACTTACCCGGTGGAGAAGAATTGCTATGTTGAAAAGGCTGAGCTAGATGAGCCAGATTGGGAAGACAAGGCAGAACAAGACACACGTCTACAGAAACTGTCTGCCGTCTTCAGCGAGGATTGGCTCCAAGAAACAGAATGCTCAAAGAAGGTCGTCAAGCTCAACAAAAAGCCTGAGAGCATTCTAGTAAAATATGAGCATATACCACCAATTGAGGCTAGCTATGACTTAACAGCAGGAGTAAACATTCTGTCAAAGCAGCGGGCCCAGCAATTGGCGGTAGACATATCAAGCCTATTACCATCAGGGAAAAGGCTGATATTCCGGAACAAGTGCTATCAAGCTGAGGGGATCGTGCAAGAACTAGAAATAGAAATTAATGGGCAACCCCTGCTCATGAATTTCTACATCTTTGACATTCCCGACGAGAATTTCTTCCTTATTGGAACTCCAATTGCAGCACTCACGAGGATGAGAAGCACCCAAGAAGAGTTGGAGGTTCCAATGGGAAGACAAAGCTTCTCCATCGACATCAGAAGAACACTCAATGCCAATACAGAGGAAACACCTGAGAAGATGGATGAATACACGGCCATAGAAGAAGCAGCGGCCGTTGACTTCTTAGAAGCTTCGCAGCTTGATACGGAGGAAGATGCACAGTACTTCAATGAAGATGAAGACCCTTCCCCCTATGTTCCACTCAATAAGCATGAAGAACCAGCTCCAACACCTGTCGAGCTCAAACAGCTGCCACCAGGTCTTAAGTATAGTTTCCTCTTCAAAGATCAAATGACGCCTGTCATCATCAGTGATAAGCTGTCAGAGGAAGAAGAGAAGAAACTGGTAGCCGTGCTAGAAAAATACAGATCAGTAATAGGCTACTCACTAGCAGACCTCAAGGGAATCAGCCCAGAATTCTGCACACATCGAATCCCAATGGAACCCGATCATAAGCCTGTGCGTGAGCACCAACGACGCTTGAACAATGCCATGAGAGATGTAGTTAAGAAAGAAATTTTGAAGCTAGTCAAGGCAGGTATAATCTACCCAGTTCAGGACAGTCAATGGGTCAGCCCCGTCCAGGTAGTACCTAAGAAGGGAGGGATGACAGTTGTGAAGAATGAAAAGAATGAGTTGATCCCTCAGCGCACAGTGACAGGATGGAGGATGTGCATCGATTACAGGAAGCTTAATAAAGCAACCAGGAAAGATCACTACCCACTCCCGTTCATTGATGAGATGCTCGAACGGTTGGCGAAGCACTCGTTCTTATGCTTCCTTGACGGTTATTCAGGGTACCACTAAATACCTATCCACCCTGAGGACCAAGACAAGACTACCTTCACATGTCCTTACGGCACATTCGCCTACCGACGAATGTCGTTCTGGTTGTGTAACGCACCTGCCTCCTTCCAAAGATGCATGATGGCAATCTTCTCAGATTTAGTGGAGAAAATAATGGAGGTATTCATGGATGATTTCTCGGTCTACGGTGAAACATTCGACAGGTGTCTCCAGAATCTTGAGAAGGTACTTCAGAAATGTAAAGACGCAGATTTGGTTTTGAATTGGGAAAAATGTCACTTCATGGTGACAGAGGGAATTGTTCTTGGGCACAAGGTCTCTGCTCGAGGGATTGAAGTCGACAAAGCCAAGATTGAGGTAATTGAGTCGCTTCCACCCCCGAGAAACATAAAAGGGATCCGCAGCTTCCTAGGACACGCCGGATTTTATAGAAGGTTCATCAAGGACTTCTCCAAGAAGGCGAGACCTCTCACCAGTCTCTTGGCTAAGGACGCACCGTTCGTCTTCGACAACAAGTGCATGGAGGCATTCAATGAACTGAAGACAGCTTTGATATCAGCCCCCATTATCCAGCCACCCGATTGGTCACTCCCGTTCGAAATCATGTGCGACGCAAGCGACTACGCCGTAGGAGCAGTGTTGGGACAAACCAAGGATAAGAAGCATCATGCCATTGCCTATGCTAGCAAAACTCTCACTGGACCTCAACTCAATTATGCAACCACTGAGAAGGAATTGTTGGCTGTGGTGTATGCTATTGATAAGTTCAGATCGTATTTGGTTGGAGCTAAGGTGATAATTTATTCAGATCATGCAGCCCTCAAATACCTCCTGACGAAGAAAGACGCTAAGCCATGTCTTATCCGTTGGATACTCCTCCTTCAAGAATTTGATTTGGAAATCAGAGACAGAAAAGGAGTAGAGAATACTGTGGCAGATCATCTCTCGCGATTGCAGACGGAAGATCCTACTGGACTGCCCATAAATGACTGCTTGAGAGATGACACGTTACTAAAGGCAACAAGCACCGACCCCTGGTATGCAAACATTGTCAACTACATTGTAGCAGGATATATACCGCCGGGGGAGGATAAAAAGAAGATCATCAGGGACAGCAAGTATTACTTATGGGATGACCCATACTTGTATAAAGTCTGCACCGATGGTCTCCTGAGAAGATGTGTACCCGCATGCGAGGCTATGCAAATTATTGACAGATGTCATTCATCAGCCTTTGGAGGTCACTATGGAGTATTTCGTACAAGTGCCAAAGTTTGGCAAAGTGGTTTTTACTGGCCAAACATGTACGAAGATACAAAGGAGTATGTTAGAAGATGTTCTCGCTGCCAGAGAGTAGGAGGGATCAACGCTCGTGACGCCATGCCCCTAACAAATAATCTTCAAATCGATGTCTTCGATTGTTGGGGCATAGACTTCATGGGACCTTTTCCAAACTCTGAGGGATATGAATATATTCTAGTGGCAGTCGACTATGTCTCTAAATGGGTGGAGGCTCTTCCATGTCGAAGCGCTGACTCCATCCACTCCAAGAAAATGCTCCAAGAAGTCATCTTCCCAAGATTTGGTACACCGAGGGTACTAATCAGTGATGGGGGTTCGCACTTTATCGACAGGACATTCAGAAAAATGCTCTCGTCACTCGGTATTGCTCATAGGGTAGCAACCCCATATCACCCACAGACGAGCGGTCAAGCGGAGACATCTAATAAACAAATCAAAAATATTGTCCTGAAGACCGTCAACCAAATGGGCAAGAATTGGAAGTCGAAGCTGCATGAAGCATTATGGGCATATAGGACAGCTTACAAGACTCCAATCGGCATGACTCCATACCAACTAGTATACGGGAAGACATGCCACCTGCCCGTCGAGCTAGAGTTCAAGGCTTACTGGGCAATCAAGAAATGGAACATGGACCTGGACCAAGCCCAAGTCAAGCGACAAATTCAAATCTCAGAGCTCGAAGAGTTGAGGGAGAAAGCGTACCACAGTTCGAAGCTCTACAAGGAACGAACAAAGAGGTGGCACGACAAGCGCATCCGGGAGAAGCACTTCACGCCTGGTGATAAGGTACTTATGTACAACTCCCGCGTTAAATTATTTGGTCATGGTAAGCTTAGAAGTAAGTGGGATGGCCCCTATACGGTGGTAGAAACATCTAACCATGGGGCCGTCACTCTCCAAGGTAATGATTGAGAGCACTTTAAGGTAAATGGCCAACGCTTAAAAGTCTTTCTAGAACCCTCCATGCCGGAACTCGAGGAAGTAGATGTCATCGAGTTCACGTGAAAATCGCCATCTACGGTCTAGCCCCGACCTTAACCGAGCCTTGTTTTTCCCTTTTTCTTATTTTATTTTTTTTCATATTGAAATAAAAATAAAACTTTTGGTTTTCGGGGGAAAAGCTGGCCGGCCGGCCAGGACCTACGGCCGGCCGGCCCCTCACATTTTCAAAATTTTTCGAAACTTTTTGTGGCGGCGCCCCTGATCAAACCAAACAGAATACCAAACCCTACCCTGCGATTCGGAGCCTATCTCGCCTGGAGTGGATTTTTCACCTTCTTAAACACATTGAAAATTTATTTTTCCTCCACTCTTCCATCTCAAAAGTTTCGGCCATGGCTGAGAAGGCACCCTACCAGAGCTTCTCCACCATGTCTCCCACCAATTCCAATGCCCCCAATTCAAGAGCCTCCAACATAGCCGCTCGGAAGCATCGATCCGCCTATCTCGACCAATTTCCGGTCAATAACGGCGAGGGATCCAGCGCGGCGAGGTACCTCGACTTCGTGGACACCTGGGGGGCCGAGCTGGAGGCTGACCTGCTCGCAGCCGGGGCTAACACCGGCCGGCCGGCCTGCCCTCCTGGCCGGCCGGCCAGTCCGAGGCGCGGCAGAAGCCCGGCCAGGGCGAGCGCGAGCCCCAACATAGGGAGATTGCTGTCCCCCTCTGGTGGCGTCGGGAAGAAGCAGTACCGCGGCGGCATCACGCATCCCGTGATCGGCGAGCTGTCCCCCAAGACGGGGAAATCTCCAGCGCTCCCCACTCCCACTCCAAGAGGTGGAGGTCGCGCCGGTGTACCCTGTGGTGGAACAATCCGAGGAGGACCCTGACGAACCCACGGACACCAGCCAGACCAAGGACGAGTCTTCCCATAGGACATCTAACGGTGCCTATGAGAACGCTCCCCCCTTCACCTATCTGGGTGCTAAGGGCAAGAAGTGGTGTGAGAAGGTGATGTACTGCAAGGCGCCCAAGGGATTCATCTTCAAGGCTGAGTCGAACGACTCATCACCCGCGCAGAAGCTGCGTCGCCACTCACCGCCGCCGATCACCGGTCCTCCCGGCCAGATGGAGTTCAGCGATGGCGCCCATGACCCCGTCAAGGAGCTGCAAATCGCGCTCCAAAGGATGGAGGAGCGCCTCGCTAAGGTGGAGGACCACCAGGGTGAGGTATACATGGATCTGGAGGACAACAAGGACAAGATCAATCTTGTCCGGAAGGGGAGCATGGCCAAGATGAAGAGGCTCTATAAGCTCACGGGGTTCAGCGAGCACTTCGAGGCCCCCTCACCATAGGAGCATTAGGATTAGAGATCGGCGCTTATTAGTTTGCTTTTGTTTAATTTCCCTTCAAATTCGTTTAGGTTTGCTTCGAATTAAATTAGGTTTGCTTAATTTATTTCCTTTTGGAAAAGCGCCCAATGCTCCTCTGAATAAAATAAAATTTGCCTCTTAGTGTTTAATGAAATGAAGTGTTTATTTAATTGCTTGTTGGTTTATGTGGGTAACCACATAAACCAACCTCTGTACACTCACAATTTCCCCTAGCGCGCAGGATAAAAATGTTGTACAGGTCATGGTGCACTGCCACGACGAAACAGAGGCGGAATGGGGCACAGGCCTGGCCGGCCGGCCCACAGGCCTGGCCGGCCGGCCTGGCTCAGACCCCGAACAGGTTCAAATTTTTCCAACTCGTTCCATTTAATCCCCTCTGCTTATTTCACCTGTTCGCTAAATAAACAAAAAGATTTTTCAAAGATAAAACCAAACAAAAATTCTTTCAACATCGTCGGTTTTATGATAATTCTATTTCACGATTTCTTCTTGCTCACAAAATTTTATTAAGGACGCTCTTGTCTATTTTGTTGTGAGGTTTGATGTATGCTTAAAATCTTGACTCCTATCTTTCCATGATTTTCTCGGAAATCTTACTTTGCCTTTCGATCTGACTGTCACAAATTCTCTGAAAGTACCTATTAGAGCCAAACAAAGATAGATTTTATAACTCCTCAAAAGCTAATCTTTTTGTGGTGAGTTCAATTAAGGTTTAATTCTCTAAAGTTGCATGCACTCCTCAAATGTCAGTCATACATCATTTACATATGAGAGTGACTCATCCACCTGACGGCAGACATCAACCTACGATCCAATTCTGCCTTATTGCTCTCTGCCCCACACTAAGAGGCTCCTTCTTGCCTTATGTATCCTGGGAACCTCTCTCTAAAAAAAAAAGAGAGAGAGAAAAGTTTCCCATTAAAAAAAAAAAAGAGGCAAGAAGGATTGCTATATTCATTCTGGGCAGAATGCATAAGACACAATCTTTTCTGCCAAAGTATGAGTCATCTCTAAAAGCATCATTTTGCCATTGACTGAACTATGAGGATGTGCATTGCTCTTTCTAGAATTTCCCCTTAATTTTGCAATATCTGCAAAAGATTATGCTCTCCTTACCAAACCCCAGATATAAGCCATATCAGAAAATAAGGAAAGCATCTTTTGAGTGAAGATAGGTTTTTCCACAACTCTGAGTGACTCAGACCTTGAGAATTTTTGTGACAAGATGAGAAGAAAGGGAAAGTTTTGAAATCCGAGGAATCTTTGGGTTTGAAAAGGGTCTTTGATTTTCGCTGTTCAACCTTTCAACTTCTCAAGACAATGAGCTTTAGCCACTTCCACATAGTGAGCCTGAAGAAATTGTTGAGATAATCTTATCATATCACCTTTATGATGTCTTTTTCTTTGATTCAATCTTTTTGCTCGGGACGAGCAAAGATCTAAGTCTGGAGGGGTTGTTGGCGGTGCTTATAACGGATATTTTACCGCCAACACCATTCAATAAAAGCCATCATACAAGGATAAAATGAACATTCTTTTATATTAATGGCTCTCCACAAGTTTTGTTGGAGTATTTGAATACAGGGAGCAATATGGACGAAATTCACAGGAAACGGGGGCTAAAGCCCACCGGCCGGCCCAATCATAGGCCGGCCGGCCTGCTCAGGTTCCCAACGAGGTCCAGCTCCTCCCCAGAGGCCTTTTGCAGATTCCACACGTGGAATTCAAGGCCCAGCCCAACATCAGGCAACCGTCATTCTAGAACATGGGCTTTTGGGCCTAAACTTCAAGGCCACTCAATTTCTGCCGACCCCATGAGGGAACCGACCATCTTACCGCCATCAGGAGCCGATCAGAGCCGTCCAGGAGGAAGTCGGTGGCCAACCGACAGAATCACCGGCCGGCCGGCCACCCTACCAGGCCGGCCGGCCGACCTTTGCTCCACCGACTCTCCAGCTTCGGCCAGCGGGCGCGCACCGACTCCAGCAGCCTATAAATGCTACCCTTCGGCTCCAGAAGCAGACACACCTCATTTGATACTTCATTTTAGTCTTTTGGTAGTAGGATAGTGTTGCTAGGAGTGAGTGAGTGAGAGGGAAGGAGAGCTAGAGGCCCCCGGCATATCGGGACTCTACTTCTTCGTCGCCTCCGGTATGCTCCTCGCCTGGGAGTAGTCGTCTTAGTCTTCCAGGCCGGGCAACATGTAAGAAGATTATTGGTCGGCAATAAAGTAAGGTATTCTGCTTTATTTATTTATGGGTTTCAGGTATGCAATGAGTATTTATTTATTTATTGCATAGACTAGCTTATTTGGATGTCCTCGCTAGTTGTGACGATAGGTGTAAACGTGGTGTTTAGACCTGGAGTTATCCCTGATTTGCTCGTAACCCCACGGAGGATGGTAGCCGCGAGTATGTGTGACAGGCATACCGGTCTCTGTAATCCACCACGTCCGGGTTATTGTTTTTAGTAGGGAGGTCAATAGCACGTAGTTCCCCAAGTTAGTTGAACCTAATTCTCGGGTTGCTACCTTGGCATGCGTGTGCCCCGAAACAAATAATAGAGTAAGGACCTTACCAAATTGCCCAGCTACATAGCTTCTTATCATTAGATTGCCTGGCCAGAAGACCTTTTTATTTATTGTTGCAAACCCTGCTCTTGTGTGCCACCTTTACGGACCAATACCTCTAGTGTTTAGGCTTTAGTGCACTATACGTTCCCTGTGGATTCGATACCCTAGGAATACTCCTTGTGGTGAAAGCTACATCGGTATCCGTACGCTTGCGGATTAATTTCTGTTAGGCCTTAGGACTGCCAACAGTGGCCATCCAAGACAATGGATGGCCGGCCGGCCAAGGTGGGAGGCCGGCCGGCCTGACTTTTCGGCCAAATCGCTCCACCGACTTCCTGAGCAACGTGCCCGCCACTCTACCTCACTTAGGCCTATAAATAGAGGGTAGCTCCCACGGTAGAACTCGCACCTGAGTAGAGAATCACTTTGAGAAGTGTTGTTGAATTGTTAGTAGAGGTAGTGAGTGAGTGAGAGGCGGAGGAAGGGTGGAAGCTCCGGAGATGTCGGAGCTCTTCTTCTTCGGCGCCTCGGGTATGTACTCCGCCTGGGAGTAGTCGCCTTAGTCTTCCAGGCCGGGTAACATGTAAGGTATTATTTATTGAGCAATAAAGTAAGGTTTTCTTCTTTATCATTTATGGGATTCAGGTGTGTAGTAAGTATTTCTTATTTACTGCATGTGCTAGCTCTAGAGACGTCCTAGTTGCTGGTATTAATAACAGGTTTAAACGTGGTGTTTATACTTTGATTTATCCTGAGTTGCCCTCAACCCCACGGCGTGTGGTAGCCGCGAGTGTAGGTGACAGCTGCACCGGTCTCTGTAGTCCACCACGTTCGGGTTGAGTGTGTAGGGCCTAGACGCGGTCCGTTGACCGGATACGTTGAACCTATTATCGGGTTGCGTGTTTTGACGGCGGCCGTGCCCCGAAGTAGATGATATCGAAAGACCCTTATCGCATTGCTCAGTTATTTAATATCTTGCATTAGATTACCTGGCCAGAGGACTATCACCCTTACTGCATTAATTCTCCGCTTAGTGTGACCCTTTTTACGGATATTCTGCATAGATCTCGAGGTTAGTACACTGTTCGTTCCCTGTGGATTCGATACCTTAGGAATACTCCTGGGTGAAAGCTACATCGGTATCCGTGCGCTTGCGGATTCATTTCTGTTAGGCCTTAGGACTGCCAACAGTGGGGAAGCAGCAAAAGGCCTCTGGAAGGAAGATTGATCCCATCGGGAGCCTGAGTAGGCCGGCCGGCCTATGATTGGGCCGGCCGGTGGGCTTTGGCCCTCTTTTCCTGTGATTTTTCTCCATATTGCTCCCCGCACTCAAATACTCTAACAAAACTTGTGGAGAGCCATTAGCAATAAAGATTGTTCGTTTTATCCTTGTTTGATGGCTTTTATTGAATGGTGTTGGCGGTAAAATTCGAGTGATAAGCACCGCCAACAATTTCCCCGCTCCTCCTCGCTCCGCCCAGGCGGTGGCAAGGAGGAGCGGGGATCCGTTTTTTAGCGGATATACTGCTTTGTTAGTTTTTTTTTCAATAATTTTCCTTTCCTCCACAACAATAGGGTTAGGTCTTGGATTGCGGATTTGATGTTTTCGATCCGGCCTTCTTCTTCGTCCTGGTTTTTCTCTATGGGATACGTCGTCCTCTTCGCAGGCAGCGTTTTCTCTATCAGGGATCGAGGCACGTTCACCTAATCCACTTTGAGGAGGGAGTGGATCCTTTTTCCCCTTTGGTGGAATCATCTTTCCGGTCGCTGGTGCTACTGCTGGCGACGGCGGACCTACCTTTCCGGCTGCCGCTGGCGATGGCTAGCGGCGGTGTCGGATCTCATGGTGAGTCCAACCTTCAGAAGATATGGCCGATGTGCTTTCGGTGCACTTTACTCCCTACAGTGGTTGAGCATATTGCGCCTCTTATGCGGTTTTGACGTTTGTGGAGTCTTCTGTTGGTGCGGATTGCGACTCTCAGGCTTGAATCTGGTGAAGTTCCATGGCGATGGTTTCTCCTGAAGCAACGGATGTCACCGGATGCAAGGAAGATGAAGGATAAAGACCTAGTGGCGTGCTTCAGTGTCATTTTACTTTATATTGAGGTCTCAGTTGTAAAGGGGTTTTATATCAATGAAATCCAGTCCCTTTCTCTAAAAAAAAAGGAGTACATGAAAAGCTAGATTACTTTAGATCATGGTTGTTTTGGCAATCTGATGAACATAAGAAGAAATACAGGTTAGCTAAATGGAGCATATTATGTCAACCAAAAGAAATTGGTGGGTTGGGCATTATGAATCTAGAGATACAGAACCAATGCTTGTTAAGAAAATGGATTTTTAAGTTGATTAACGAAGACGGCATGTGGCAAACTATCCTTAGGAATAAATACCTTAAGAATCAAACAATCGCTCAAGTAGAAAGAACCGGGCGATTCCCACTTTTGGTTGGGCCTCATGAAAGTGAAAGCGACTTTCCTAAATCTTGGTACCTTTAATTTAAATGACGGTAACCAAATTAGATTTTGGGAGGATAAGTGGATAGGACATTGCTCGTAAGAAACATGCAACAGTAGCATTTGTTTTTGGGAGAATCCCTCTTAACATTTCGTTTGGAAGGACTTTGCGTGGCAATAACCTTACTTTATGGCATAAACTTGTTGCTACTATCTGCCATGTTCAATTAAATAACTCTAGTGATGTCTTTAGATGGAGTTCAACTCAATTTGGATTGTTAACTGTTAGTTCAATGTATAAATCTCTTATTAGCAATGTTAATATGCAGTATGATAAACACTTGTGGAAGCTAAAAATACCCCTTAAGATTAAAATCTTTATGTGGTATCTTAAGAGAGGTGTTGTTCTTACAAAAGATAACCTTGCTAGGAGGAATTGGAATGGGAATACACATGGTTGTTTCTGTTCTTGTAATGAAACGATTCAACACCTCTTTATTGACTCCCATCATGCAAAATTCCTATGGCGTGCCGTTTAGTTTGGCTTTAACTTATCACCACCTCGTAGTATTAGACATATGTTTGGTTATTGGCCAGCGGGGATTGGTGTTAAACTTAAAAGAAAACTATTAGTAGGAGCATCTGCTTTATGTTGGGCTATATGGCTAAGTAGGAATGATGTGGTATTTGATAAATCTCCAGTCAAAACTTACTTGCAGGTACTCTACCGAGGAACACACTGGCTTCGGTTCTGGGCGCAGCTGCAAAGGCATGAAGAAGAGAAGGACATGCTGAGAGAGGCGTGTCAAGCATTGGAGGTCTTAGTCATGCATATTTTTGCCAATTATGGATGGAGGTTTACTAATAGGATTGGTCCTTAATAAGTGTCTCTATCCAAAATATGTTGGCGTCGTATTTTATTTATGTCGAATTGATGTTGGCAGACGGAAGTGCTGCATGAGTTGTAACAAGCGGTTGTAGCCTCTGTGAGGTCAAGGCCGGGACCTTTTTCCCATTATCTAAAAAAAAAAGAGCAATGTAATGTTCGATTGGGGCTTGGATCAGATGGCTTCAATCCATTTGGGATGTTGAATGTGACTTACGCTACATGGGCGGTGAGCTTGGTTGAGAGTTTTGAGAAAGTAACATTGGGAACGTCTAGCAGGAAGAGAAAGCAGCGACATGAAGAAACTAGATGGCACAACTGGAGAAGGAAGAGTATATTTTTTATCTTCCTTACTGGTCATCACTGCTTTACGTGCAATTCTTCTTTGGACAATAAATGATATTCCTGCATATCCGATGTTATCTGGTTGGAGCACAAAAGGCAAGTTTCCTTGTCCTTGTTGACACAAAGATACTGATTACTCATGGTTAAAACATGACAAGAAGCATTGCTACATGAGGCATCGTCGTTTATTGCTTCAAACCACAAGTGGCGAAGGAACAAAATCAGCTTCAATAATATGGCTGAGACGAGGGAGCCTTCAATGGCTCTCAGTGGTGCACAAGTACTGCAGCAGCATGAGAGTTTTGAGCAAGTAACAAGGAACAAGATCAAGCCCGTTCCAGAAGGTATAACAACATCAAATTGAGTCAATTTTATAATTTATGAACACCGTTAATCTGATTTGGCATCTTTCTATGTAAAGTATACTGTATCATATAACCTCATCTTACAATAATACACCATGTGCAGGAAAAACATGTGACAACATGTGACAATACAGCATAAGAGTAATGAGGTCGAATCCACAGGATCTGCTACATTTCTGTGGTAACCAATCTTGAAAGCTTTGTTTCGTTTGTCGTTGCAAGCTTACTGTCTACTTTTTTCCCACATCTTTCTAGAAGAAAGAGATGCATAGGGCTGTGGAGGTGATCGGGTCTGACATTTTTGAGGATAGCCATGCACCTTTCGTATGTCCTTGTCCCATTTTATCTCATCTCGTACAGTGGGTAAACTTCAGGCAATCTTAATACATGATGAAAATCTGAGTTGATGCTCTTTATTTGCCAGGATGATGTAGGCAATGAAGCTGGTCCTCAAGTTGTGCAATCTGGTTTAGTTATTGAAGTTGTGGGCGTCAAGTCACCCTCCAAGGAGCTTCAGGCTGTTTACAAGAGCTTCAGGTTGAAGTTCTGACCACAAAAGAAGGCCACAAAGCACTTCGAAGACTGATGGATAAGCAACGGCAAGAGTTGGAAACATTGAAGAAGGAGGCACAAGAAACAGATGCAACAATGAAAACTCAGTATGATGGGATTGAATGTTTGAAGAAGCAAACTGAAGCTGACAATGCCCGCCTGGAGGAACTGCTGAAGCTCCATCACTTTTCGCGTCCTAGACAAACTATACACTAAAATCTTAAGTATGCTCTCCTTACTGAAAGGATCAAGGGCACCGAGAGGGGGGGGGGGGGTGAATCGGTGTGTCAACAATTTCTCCCAAACGTACTTTAGGCGTGAAGCTAGCAAGACTAGATATGGTGATAACAAAAGCAAGCGATGCGCGCACACAATCTAGTCTATGCAACAAGCAACACCCTAGCAAGCAATTCTACCAAGTAGTAAAGAGACAACCTATCAAGCAATTCTACTAGCTCAAGAAGTAAATGCGGAAACGTAAATGCTAGTATGTAAAGGAGATAGGGATAGGAATGCTCATGATTTTTCCCGTGGTCTCGGAAGGATGGCGCCTTCCCCTACTCCACGTTGGGTCACTCCCGCCGGAGTCTCGACCCCGTCCCTCCGCTCGATGGCGATCCCTCCTAGAGCACACTTCACCCTCCGAGTGAAGTCGCGGGCACGTCCCGCCGGGCTCGATCCCGGGTACTCTTCCGGAGGTAAGGCTCCGCACGTGATGCGTGCCAAAGGGCGCTCCACTAGTGATGCTTCTTTCGCACGGGAAGCTCCAAGACCGTGTACAAACTTGTGTTAGCTTCCACAATCTCCTTGGACAGCTCAACACCAACGCCTAACCGGTCTAGGCCTTGCCATAGACCAAGAGTAACAGCTCAACTTGACTCTCTCAAGCACTCCCTAGCCTAGAGATCAATGGATGCAACTTGTTACTCTCTCAAGCACTAGGATCACTCCAAATCCTTCTCAAGTGCTTCCTCTTCTTGCTCTTGGCTTCTCCCTGTCTTCCTCAACTATTCCAGTGGCCAAGAGACCCTCAAAGGGGTAGGTAACCAGCTATATATAGGCCTCCAACCTCAAACTAGCCGTTACCAAAAGCAGTCTGTCGATACAGTCACCGTAGTAACCACCGTATGATACGGTGACTGTAGCACCGTATCATACGGTGACTCCTTTCTCACCTGCCAGAGCAACTCCAATCTCTGGACTTCATCTTCTTGGTTCACCGTATCATACGGTGACACCCACCGCATCATACGGTGACCTCTTCTCTTCAGCTTCCAGCCAACAGCCAAGTCTCTGGAAATCATACGGTGACCACCGTATCATACGGTGACCACCTCACCGTATCATACGGTGACTCCATCTTCTCTGCCAGGTCATCACCTCATCTGGTCTTTCTCTGCTCGCAGTCACCGTATCATACGGTGACTGGCACCGTATCATACGGTGGCTTCTGCTGAAGCTGATCTTGATCTCCTCTTCGATCCTCGACTCCAACTTCATCCTTCTTGGTTCCTTCACTTCTTCTCTTCTACTCCAAGTGTCTGAGAGACTCACATTTGCATCCAAAGATCTCTACACTATTGAGTACCTAAGAGAACCAACTTGAACCCTCTTGATAGTCCGGTTTTTCCTATGGACTCAAGCTATCATCTAACCAAGCAACACTCGCTTGGTCTAGCATGTCCTTAGCCTTGATCCATATCTTCTCCGCGACTCCATCAAGTCCGTTCTTGTGTAGATGAAGGCAACCAATCATCCTTGACGTTTGAATTAGGGTGTGTCGGCGTACACCACCAACAGACGGAGCTTTCTTCATATGTGACCATTGATCAATATCCTACATGGAAATGTTAGTCACATACATAAGGGTCATCCAATCACCAAAACATTCATACCTTTGGGGTTTCCAAACACTCCAATGGCCATGAAGCTTACAATCTCCCCCTTTTTGGTGATTGGTGACAACATGAATGTAAGACATCAAAAGATGTAAAGGATAAGGAAATAAAGCGCAAGGATTGATCGAGATGAAAGGATATGAGATTAAGCACAAGGTAGACTGCTCATAGAATAAGACATGGAGAACGCAAGAGCGAAGCGGCATCTCGAACAAGATAACAACTATGCATCATGATATAGGATAGATAAAACAAAGATCATGATGAATAGAGAAAGCGTAGGTCATAGCTCAAGAAATGTATCACCTGCAAAAATAGAGTTAGTGCACATATGGTGATAACTAAGGAATAAGCCAAGTGAGCTATGACAAACACCCCTGCAATGATATGATAAAAGATAAGTCCTGCAAAAGCAAGTTAGTGCACATATCATCACAGGTACAGGAATACACAAGAACATCTCAGGCATATATATATATAAACAGGAACTGAGTATGTAAAAGAAACCAAGTGCATTCTTAATGTGCTAAACACCGAGACAAAGAAATCCAAGCACATTAAGAATCACGAACTCCAAAAGAATATACAATAGAAACACCAGACTCCCCCTGAATACAAAAACAATCTCGATCAAGTCTCACCCCCAACTCCCCCTAGACACATTCTCTCCCCCTGTGGCACCAAGGACCAAAAAGATCATAGAGAAGAAGATATACGCTATCCTACGCGCCGGTGTCTGGAGGTGGTGCAGTGGCAGCAGGTGCTGAAGAACTGGCAGAAGTCTGAGCACTGTCCTGCTGCTGCTGAGAAGGTGGCACTGGAGGTGTCCAAGTCCAAGTCCGCGGCATCCCCAAAGACTCCTGAGGCTGAAAGAGTGGCGTGTACGGCACAAGCTGTCTAGAAGCCATCCCAGAAGAGTCTGCCTGAAGAAGGGTCTGCTCAAGCTGTACTGCATACCGGACTACCTCATCATCAGAAGCTGAGTGAACTGACGGAGAAGGAGAGCGACTGGGAGTCCAAGTGAAACTGCCAGTAGGTGATGATGCCTGTGCCGGTGGATCCTGTCTGGTAGCAAGAGCTGCATCGATCTCCGCACGAGTATAGCCAAAGTCAGAGATGTCTGCAAGCCTGGTCATCTCATCAGACGCTGCAACTGTCGTAGTGACCACTGCCTCTGTAGTAGTAGAAAGAGGAGCTGAAACTGAGGCTGTCTGGGCTGAGACTGAAACTGTCTCTATCTCACTGAAGTCTAGTGAACGTGCAGCTAGCGGAGAAGAGAGCTGAGCAGCTGAAGTAACAAGTCCCTGCCCACGAACTGGAGTGGTACTCATCAAGAAAGCAGATGGTGTCATGTACTGCCCAGGTGACAGGAAAGGAAACGAAGACGGTCCTGCCTGAGAGGGACCAGCCTGAGAAGGTCCTGCCATCCCTGTCAGTCCAGCGAAAGTCGAGCTCATCAAACCCTGAGAAGTCTGGCCAGAAGGTGTAGCTGGGGCTGAGAGCATCGAAGCAAAGAAACCTGGTGCTGCTGGAGGCTGCTGCAACTGAAAAGCTGGAGGAGGTATCATCGACGGTAGTGGCACTGGTGGGAAAGAAGGCATCCCTGGAATGAACTGGCCCACATACCCGAAAGCTGCAGCAAAAGAACCGAAGATGGTCTGGTTGGTCAGCTGAGTGGCCCTGAGAGTGTCAGCAACCTGCCTGGTCAACTCTAAGTGTGCGGCATCTCTCTGCTCCTGCTGAGCTCTCCACCTGTCCTGCTCCTCAACCCTCCGTCTGAGATGCTCAAGCTGTGCAAGTATGGAGGGGTCAGTGGCTGCTGCTGCTGGAGCTAAGTGTGGTGCTGTCACTGGAACCTCTGGTATTGCCTCCGGTATGTCATGATAAGGCGCAGGTGAGGCGTGTGAGAAGTCCTGGCCTGTCTCCTCTGTAGCTCCGCTGCCACCAGCTCCATCCCCTGCCGTGGACTGAGAAGCACTACCCTGTGAAGCAGTAGCCCTCCTGAGAACTCGTCTGTCTGTGGGGGGTAGGAGCACGTACTCAGAAGTAACCTCAGGAAGTGTAGAGTACGTCTCATGGGACATGTAACCAGTCAACCAGAGAAGATAGCAAATATACGGACCAAAAGGAAGAACTCTGGAGCCCACTCTCTCTGCAAGGATATCCTCCATCTGACTCAGAATCAGGTCAACAAGATCAAAGGGAATGTGACTGATCAGTGAAAGAATACCCCACTGGAACAAGCAAGAGATCCTGTCCTGGTATCCACCTCTGGGAATGATGGTCCTACTGAGAAGTGCCCTGATAGCTCTAGCCTCATGTGTCAATCTGTTGGGCATCCTGCTGTAGTTCTCCGGATACGGAGGAGGAAAAGCAACTGACATATCAGCATCTGGAGGCTCAACTCCCCCCTACCGGTCTGCGAGGTGGCCTGACTCCCTCATTAGCGAGCCCGTGGAGGGTCCGCTCAAACGTGTCTGCATTCAGGGCTGCCCTGATCTCCTCTCTGGTCCACCTGCAAGGCTGTCCATTATACATGAACCACACCTCTGATCTGTCCTCAGCAATCCAAAGTGTGGAGTAAAACTCTCTGACAATGTTGCTCCTGTACCTCATCGGAGTAGTCAGCAAGGTCTGGAGTCCTCTCATGAAGCTCAAAGACTGTGACATGTCCTTCCCTGCAGCCAAGGAGAGACGAGCTGCTGTAACGTGAGAGTGCTTGGCATACAGCTTGTCCCCCTTGGTGGTCTCCCTCCTGTGATAGGCCTCGCCTATCCTCCTCTGCAGCACTGTCCAGTACCTGGGACCAGCCTCTGGATCTCTAGCAACTGGTGCCCAAGTCATCCTGTCAACCTGTCTGGCTGTCTTGATGGTCTCCCCCTTGATCTTGAGCATGTCTGACTGAAGAAGAGCCGGGTAGCCTGAAGCTCTCAGAGCTGCCATCTCTGCTCTCTCTGCCCTCTTCTTCAGAACCTCTGGATCCTGGTCAGGAGGAGTGTCTCTGTAGAAACCTCCAGAGCCCTGACTGTCTGAGCTGGAAGTGGAGCTGGAGCTGGAGCTGTCCTCTGCGGGTACAGCCTGCTGCTGCGCAGTCCTCGACGGACCAACCTCAGGGATGGCCGGAGTCTGCTGCGGTACACCTCTCCGTCTAGTGGACCTCCTCAGGGGTGTGTGCTCCCCCTGGACTGTACCAGCTCCCTCTCTGATCTGGAAGCCTGTGCTCCTGCCAGTGGGTAAGTCCACTGATGCTGCCCTGAGAGCCTGGTCCCACTCACGATCACCTGTCTTCTGCTTCTTCTTGGGCGGTGGATCTGGAGCCTTGCCCTTTCCTCTGTCCTGATCACCTCTGCCTCTGCCTCTGCCTCTGCCTCTGTCTCTAGCCATAGCTGCCAACTATCAAGCTGCCACTGACAAGATAGGGCGAGTGAGCTTGGCCCACCAACCCGTCCACTGTCAAGCTGACTGCCACAAAGATAGGATCAAGGGCTTGGCCCTAAATCCGTCCACTGAGAACTCTGCACTGTCAACTGTCACTGTCCTCTGGGCTGCTCAACTGACAACTGCCACTGCACGATAGGAGATAGACAGGGTATATGAGTAGAGAATAACCTACTATAATCTACAAGCAAGAATCGTAGGTAAGCGCGTAAAAGTCTATGTGAAACCCTAGCGCTGAGGTGAAGGACACAATGCCGGCAATTAAAAGCAATGGGGAACTACGGCATTGTCGATTATGGGTGGCGATCAACTAGTGCACACATAGCTAAGCAATCGAATCAATGTGACACTAATTGAGGATCAATAGCTAGTGACATGATTAAGTAGATGGCAAAAAGCTCGATCATGACACTAGAGCCTACATGCCGTAATAAAAGATTGAACTTTACGACAATTACGACATATAGACTGGAAATTCAACCAAAACTAGCTGCAAGTATAAGCAAGAGTGCTAATCATGCTAGAATTAGATGAATTTCTAAGCAATTATGGGCAAATCATCGATGAATGGGTAGAATGGCTCAACATGCCCTAGGTATGGACTCCTGCTACTGTGCATTGCGAACAAATGAGTCAATTTCGCCGAAAAGGAAACCAATTTGGCCGAAGCCTCACCGGAGCGGAGAGTGAGACGACGTCGACGGCGAAGGGCGAGCTTGGACTCGGTCCTCCTCTTCCTGTGCGCGAGCAGCAGCTCGGCGGCGCAGAGGGAGTCGACGGCGGCGGCTGAAGTCGACGGCGAGGCGCGGCGGTGATGCGGTGGAGCGGCGACGCGGCGGCTCGGTGAGTGGTGCGGCAACGCGGCGAGGTGGAGGAGCAGCTGCGCGGGCGCGTGGAGTAGAGGAGCGCGAGCTAGGGCGAGGTGGAGCGAGAAGCTGCTGGTGGTGGAGGGCGAGCTCGTCGGCGGCGAGAGGGCGCGGCGGCGTACGGGCGGAGGCGCGCGTGAGGAACGGCGGCGGTGGCGACGATGATGCACAGTAACAAGGAAAGGTTACGGTGGGTTAGGGTAAAACAGAACGGACGGCCGAGATTGATTAGATTTTGAATCAACGGCTCAGATCGAAAGGAATAACAGTCAAAGCACAGGTCACCGTATGATGCGACGATAGGCACCGTAGGATGCGGTGACTTCCAGGAGCTAGGCGCAGAAGCCACGGTCACCGTATCATACGGTGACTGGCACCGCATGATACGGTGACAGTAAATGCCAGCTCACAGAAGATCAGAGGCAGAAGCCTCACCGCATATTACGGTGACCGCCACCGTATGATACGGTGAACACCAGAAAAGCTGATTTCAAGGAATTTCTTTCTAAGTCCATGCATCTCACACAAAAACCAAATAAACACCATGCATGGACTAGAAAGGGAACACTCAAACACTCCTTTGAAAATAGACCAATATAGGTTGCGCATAGGCATATAGTAATTTTTCAATCGGCAAATAAGATGCAACCATTAAGATCCAAAAGAGATAAAACCAAAGGAGGGGTATGTATGAGTCCTTTGCCTATGATCCGTGCAAGTAGATTTAACCTTGAGGATCATTTAGCAAGACTCAATGGGCATGAAGCGCAAATCTTTTCTTTAGTCACACTTCTATGAGATGTGATATCACATTACGAATGAAGCACTTCCTCATAGTGTGACAACTCCTTTGTGATTTCCTATATGCAATGCATGAGACAAGCATATCATACAAATGCAAGGGAAAGTAAACATGCCATGTGATATGCAAGCAAAGTTAAGATAACGCATAAAGGAAACCTACTCAAGGTCAAGTTTGAGCCTCTCTCAAGCTTACTCACTATGAGCCAAACCTTGCCTTGAGTCCATCGGTCCACCAACTCAAGCATCCCCCATACTCATAGCTATCTTGAGAAAGTTAGACCTTGAACTAATTTTTTTGTTCTTTTCTTTTAGTTATTAACATATGCATGAATGCAAACATACTAGTTCACAAAGGAGCACCTAGCTACCATGCAAGCAATGCAAGAAAAGAAACTACTATGATACAAGTTACCTCCTTGAAGAGTAGATTTGTCGATGAAGCACTCGAAGCTTGTGGTGGACGTTCATGAGTTGACGTTGCGGCGCACGGTCCACCACCATCACCCTTCTAGGTCTTGTTCTTGGGAGCCCACTCGCACTTGGTTGGCCTCTCAAGGTCAACTATGCATTTGGGCACCCAAATCTTCCTCATCATCCTCCTCTTGTCGGGTGATCCAAGAGCTTTTGCCTTCACCTTGCCTTTCTTGTCCCTAAAGAGCTTGTAGTGTGTATTTCCATGGAACAAGTTAGCGTTAGGCAAAACCTTGGAACTTCTCACCTTGGGACAATTCTTGCTAGTGTGGCCGTCACGGCAACACTTCTCACAATAGTAGTCGTCCGCCATGAGGGGGACTACCCAAGGTGGAATGTCCTCGTCCTTGCCGATGAGGTTGATGGCGGCGGGGTAGGAGCCGAGTCCCTTGTGCCCGGGGTTGTTCACAAGGTTCCGACCAAGTATCTCCTTATGGATGGTCCTTCCCCTTGTGAGCCTCTCGAAGCCATCCATTACCGAAGCTCTCTCCTCCTTGAGTTGATGATATTCCTTCAAGATGTTCTCATCAGAGAGATGCTCTCAAGAGAGGGAGTTAGTCCATCACAAGTAATATATGAAGAATCGGAAATAGATGAACTAGAAGAAGAAGTGTTACACTTTTCGAGGAGGGATTGATGTTCTTCCTCAAGAACCTTGAACTTGCCGTTGAGCCTCATGTGTTCAACCTTGAGCTTGTCATAGCTTTCATCCAAGGTCATGAGCGAAGTGGAAAGGTGCTTGATCTCATCCTCTAGTAACTTGGACTTCTCCTTGAGCTTCATGTGGTCTTCCTCAAGCTTGTCATAGTCCTCATCAAGAGCCTTGTGAGAGATGGATAAGTCCCTAAGTTCACCCTCAAGTTGACGAACTCGGAACGCGGCCACTTCATGTTCCTTCTCCAACCGAGCAATGGTCTTGTCCTTCTTCATGACCATCTTGCCGGTTAGAAGAATGCTATCCAAGAGTTCCTCATATGTGGGCTTATCCTCCTCACCAAACTCTTCATCGGACTCGCTCTTCTCATCTTCACTACTATCCTCATCTTTGGCCATCAAGCAAGTAGGTGGTGGAGGTAGAGTCTCGGACATGTTTGTGAGAGCAATGCCGGCCATCTTCTTTCCCTTGGAGGATGAGTCATCACTTTCTTCTTCATCACTATCATCATCCGAAACCCACTCTCCAACATAGAGTCCCTTGCGAGATGATCTTCTCTTGTCTTTGCCTCTAGAGCTTTCCTTCTTGACAAACCTCTTCCTTGCCTTGTACTTGCTTCTAGGGTCTTCTTCTTCATCATCGCTTGACTCTTGAGTCTTCTTCTTGCTCTTCTTGATTGGCTTCGGGCATTCCTTGGCAAAGTGACCCTTCTCCCCACAATTGTACACTCGGCATCTTTCTTGTTGATGAATCTTCTCTTGAAGAAGTTGCTTCTCTTCATGAGGAGTGCTAGATCATTGGGATGAAGTTGCAACAAGTCTTCAACATCTTCCTCGAGCTCTTCATCACTTGAATCTTGAGTCACCACCTTCTTCATCTTCTTGCTTGACCCCTCGGATGCAAAAGCAAGATTCTTGGAGGGCTTCTCATCAAGCTTCTTGTCGAGGTTGTAGCTCTCGAAGGCGGTGATCTTCCCAAGTAGCTTGTGGGTTGTGAGGGCTTGAATGTCGGTGTTGAAAGGCATGTGATGAGTGCTCCATATTTCTCCCTTGGGAGAATCCTCAAGATCTTCCGCACAAGGTCACCATCATCAATCTTGTCCTTCACACCGAGAGAGTTGATATCCTCTACAAGCACATTCAAGCGAGAGTAAGTGTCATTGATTTGCTCATTTGAAGACATGGCAAAATCATCATACTTGTTCTTTAGCACATAGTATCTTTCCTCTTTCACGTCCGTGGAACCCTCATGAATTTGTTGAATTTGTGTCCATACTTCATGAGCGGTACCCGCGGACTTGACTCGAGCAAAGACCTCTTTAGTGATAGCTTCAAACAAGGCATTTTTAGCTTTAGCATTTGCCTTTGCGAGATTCACATCAAGAGTACCAATGGGAGTCCTTAGAGAGACACCGGTACTTACCACTCCCATGCGAGAGGATCGAGAGCCTCGAGGTAAGCTTGCATGCGAGCTTTCCAATAGGCATAGTCGGTCCCATCGAACGGGGGCGGCCCATGTTCTCTCGGCATCCTTACTCAAGGCGGTTAAGCCCTATTTGAGCAACGAGGCTCTGATACCACTTGAAAGGATCAAGGGCACCGAGAGGGGGGGGGGGTGAATCGGTGTGTCAACAATTCTCCCAAACGTACTTTAGGCGTGAAGCTAGCAAGACTAGATATGGTGATAACAAAAGCAAGCGATGCGCGCACACAATCTAGTCTATGCAACAAGCAACACCCTAGCAAGCAATTCTACCAAGTAGTAAAGAGACAACCTATCAAGCAATTCTACTAGCTCAAGAAGTAAATGCGGAAACGTAAATGCTAGTATGTAAAGGAGATAGGGATAGGAATGCTCATGATTTTCCCGTGGTCTCGGAAGGATGGCGCCTTCCCCTACTCCACGTTGGGTCACTCCCGCCGGAGTCTCGACCCCGTCCCTCCGCTCGATGGCGATCCCTCCTAGAGCACACTTCACCCTCCGAGTGAAGTCGCGGGCACGTCCCGCCGGGCTCGATCCCGGGTACTCTTCCGGAGGTAAGGCTCCGCACGTGATGCGTGCCAAAGGGCGCTCCACTGGTGATGCTTCTTTCGCACGGGAAGCTCCAAGACCGTGTACAAACTTGTGTTAGCTTCCACAATCTCCTTGGACAGCTCAACACCAACGCCTAACCGGTCTAGGCCTTGCCATAGACCAAGAGTAACAGCTCAACTTGACTCTCTCAAGCACTCCCTAGCCTAGAGATCAATGGATGCAACTTGTTACTCTCTCAAGCACTAGGATCACTCCAAATCCTTCTCAAGTGCTTCCTCTTCTTGCTCTTGGCTTCTCCCTGTCTTCCTCAACTATTCCAGTGGCCAAGAGACCCTCAAAGGGGTAGGTAACCAGCTATATATAGGCCTCCAACCTCAAACTAGCCGTTACCAAAAAGCAGTCTGTCGATACAGTCACCGTAGTAACCACCGTATGATACGGTGACTGTAGCACCGTATCATACGGTGACTCCTTTCTCACCTGCCAGAGCAACTCCAATCTCTGGACTTCATCTTCTTGGTTCACCGTATCATACGGTGACACCCACTGCATCATACGGTGACCTCTTCTCTTCAGCTTCCAGCCAACAGCCAAGTCTCTGGAAATCATACGGTGACCACCTCACCGTATCATACGGTGACTCCATCTTCTCTGCCAGGTCATCACCTCATCTGGTCTTTCTCTGCTCGCAGTCACCGTATCATACGGTGACTGGCACCGTATCATACGGTGGCTTCTGCTGAAGCTGATCTTGATCTCCTCTTCGATCCTCGACTCCAACTTCATCCTTCTTGGTTCCTTCACTTCTTCTCTTCTACTCCAAGTGTCTGAGAGACTCACATTTGCATCCAAAGATCTCTACACTATTGAGTACCTAAGAGAACCAACTTGAACCCTCTTGATAGTCCGGTTTTTCCTATGGACTCAAGCTATCATCTAACCAAGCAACACTCGCTTGGTCTAGCATGTCCTTAGCCTTGATCCATATCTTCTCCGCGACTCCATCAAGTCCGTTCTTGTGTAGATGAAGGCAACCAATCATCCTTGACGTTTGAATTAGGGTGTGTCGGCGTACACCACCAACAGACGGAGCTTTCTTCATATGTGACCATTGATCAATATCCTACATGGAAATGTTAGTCACATACATAAGGGTCATCCAATCACCAAAACATTCATACCTTTGGGGTTTCCAAACACTCCAATGGCCATGAAGCTTACACTTACCCCTTGGTCTTGCGATGGATGTAGTTTGTTTGTTCATTGTTCTATGGGATTATGCCTCTGTTAACAGTCATTAAACCATGATTTAACCTCCAACATACCGGAAAATAACAGTATTTCACTAAGATTCAATGCATACTAGTTAGGAATAATGTAGTTCCATGAGTTTTGCTGATATTTGGATGCAGGAGAATATTTCGGAGCAAAGTGGGCCTAAGCCGGAGAAAAACCAGGCCGGTCGGCCCACCCTTAGGCCTGCCGGCCCCACCTGGTGCCCAAAGGCCTCGGGCTTCCCCACGACGTAACCGATCTATCAAACGGCTCGGTGGCAAACCACCACAACGGGCGGCCGGCCGGCCTCCCTAGTAGGCCGGCCGGCCAGACTTGGCGGCCCGGCCACTCCATCTTTGGGTATAAATAGCCTCCTGTCCTAAGGAGGCTATAAATACCCCTGGCCGGCTGCAGAACAACTCGCACCTCATCCAACTGATCATTTCATTACTTGTTTTGGTTAGAAGTAGAGCTACTTTGGGAGTTAAAGTAGAGTAGAGTAGAGTGCGAGCTCTCTCAGGGTTCTTGTATAGTTCTTGTATCTTAACTCTTGTAGAATTATTCATTTCTTTAATATATTTATATATTTATTTAGCTTTATCTTTATTTATTTCTTTTAGTAGTTATTTTCTATTTATTTTATTTATTCATTTAAGCATGTGCTCGTTGTTGATGGCTCTTAGAACGAAAATAAACCGTCAACTATATGCACTTTTGGACCCCAACTCCATCACCAAAGGTAGACTTAGGGCTTGAAACTAAGTCTTGGTGAATTTGTGAGTGCAGGTGCATTTCCTATGAAAACGGGGAAAAGGAGACATAAAACATCAACTTTGCAAACACCGATTCCCCCGGAATAAAGATATCTCATCAAAGCCCAAAAACCAGAGGAAAAGGCTTCAAGTCCACGCATAGCAGGTGGATTGGACCAGTACATAACCCAAAGCAGGGGCCAGAGAAGGCTGAGGCCCAGTGGGGCCCACCCCAGGTCGGCCGACCTGGGAACAGGTGTCAGCCGACCCCCTAAGGTGGCCCCACTGGCCCATCTTTCTAAGGCAGTTCCCCATCGACGTACCAAGGTCCGTTCTGCCTACAATCAATGCCATCAATGCCGGGAACCGCCTCAATTTCACCTCCTTTGGAGGGCTATATAAGGAGGGGTACCCCCCTCCTCACAACAACAACAAGACACAAGACATTCCACTCTCATTCAGGCCAAGGGCCTCTTGTATAGTAGTAGAGTAGAGGAGAGGGCAGGGGAGATGAGAGGGGTAGTCCTCCCTTTCTGAGGACTTAGCCCAAATCTTGTACCTTGGCGGATATTATCTTATTTATAGTTCATCGTTCGTTCTTAGTTCGTTCGTCGTTCGTTCTTCGTTCGTCGTTCGTTCATAGTTCGTTCGTCGTTCTTATTCATAAGTTAGTTTTCGTGGTGATACTGATCTAGCGAGCATTATTACTAGTCGCTATTCTTGTTATACTTGTTTACGGGATCATCGCTCCGCAAGGAGTGCTCTAGCCTTCTGAATCAGTACCAGGACCGGGGTTAGCATAGTAATCGACGGCATAGACGTGGTGTCTAGGCTAGAGGTTACCTTTGTTTGCAGCGTGCCCCACGGTTTGTAGAGGTAGGCGGCAGGTGGTGACAGCCCTGTCTGTCCCGTGTAATCCTCCACCTTCGGGTTCGTCGTAGAGCTACAGGCTGGCGTGGCCTGGCAGACCAGGTCTATACCAGTGCCCGAAGTAAACAAGTAGAGCTTGAGTGCGTCTATCCTAAGGGATAACTAGATCTTTATTCATCCTCTCGATCCAGTACTACTATCAGTCTTGGTTGTCCTTGGGTAAAACTAACCTTACTGCAGGATACCTCCGTTCCTTGGAGAAAACAAATACGATACCTTGGAATACACCCGGGTGAAGTTCTACAACGGTATTCCGTGCGCTTGCGGATTTATTCGTGGTGTAAGAAATACCAACAAGCAACAAGTTCCCCCACACTTAGCCTTTGCTCGACCTCGAGTAAAGATGAAGGACTAAGGTGGATCATAACTTTCTTTGGTGATGCTAGCATACAAGTTATTCCAAGCCATACCTGCACCCGCGAACTTTGATGTGTCTACCATGTCATCTTCGGCAGTTGAGGAATGGAACGGTCATGACTCAAGTCATCGTAGCTGCATCTGCTGAGTAACTTGGGTTTTTGAAAGATTTTCAAAAGTAAAAACATAGCTCATACTCGTCTAATGATAACCCTCAGATCGCTCAATGTGTATGATCCCTCACTAAGGCATTTGATTTACCTCTTTTCATCCTACTTCTATGTAAGGCTTTATGTGGAGCTTGGTAGGGAATGAAGAGGAGCATACTTGCATTACTTATGTTGCTAAGTCAAAAACCGGATCCAAGGAGAAAAGAAGTCATACAATCTGATCAAGAATGTGCTTGTGTGTGGATAAGTGTATGAAAAAGTGAATATGGTGGTTACTCGTTGATGTGATGATGTCTCTCTCTTGATTGCTTTTTATTTGAGAACATGGCTATCACTTATTTACTTTTCTTTCTTCTCTCTTTTTTTTGATCATGCTCATGCTTGAGTGGTTCTTTCTTTTATTCATGCTCATGCATATGAGTACTCTTTTTTTTCAACTTCTCTCTCTTCTTTCTTTTTTTTGATAGCCATGTCTCTTTTGCAAGAATGTTTGGAGAGAGACATCAACAACAAATAAAGGAGTATTTATTTTGGTGGATGGATGAAGGAAATGGTGTGGCTAACTTCCAGTGTAGAAGTTTAGCATGTTTTGTGGTGGTGTATGTGTACGTGATCTTGATCATGAAAGTATGACAAGCATCTCTCAAGGGTCACAACAATTTGACAAAACTCAAAGCAATAACAAGCAACATTTGCAGAGGTTTTCAATATGATCATTATTTGGCTCTGTGGGAATATAAGATCATTGAGGAGTGCAAAGCTATGGATTTTAAATTTTGCAAGATAAAATTCCAAGCACTCTATGCAGAATAAGCAAGATTCGTCTCATCCAACCATATTTCATTCGCCAACAACTTAGATAAACATGGGGTCCTACGAGATTGGTGTTCACAAGCAACAGAGGTATGATGCGAGGAATAAAGAGTATGCAAGCCAACCAGATGAAAGTATGAGGGTTCATTGCGTGGGTTGGTCCCAACCTAGTGGATACTTAGTTGTTTCCCACCCTGCTAGATATTCATAGGCTGGGGCTGCATTCCTTGAACTTTTTCAAGTAATCCCTGCCAAAAACACTACTCCTGCAAGAATCCTCATCCAAAGTGGAGAGGGATGGTAACTGGATCTCATTTGTATAGCTGAGGAAGATAAGCACAAGCGAATCATGTGGACCCTGTATGAGTGAGACCATAAACATGATAATCCTCGTTGAGAAAGTATCAGGGCTTCATTGACATAAGAAACTTAGGCATTGTCCAAAGCCTAGACTCTATAAGCAACATGAGCAATCAACGAGGTGCACTCTATAGGTCATGGCTGCTTGAAAAGATCTAACCATTGTTCATGCATTGCACAAGAGAACTTCTTACATTGCAAACCGTGGCAGCAGGATTCTAAGCTCATTCCCATAGAAAGGTCAAAGATCGCCTTAAGGACACAAGTCATAGCAAGCCATTCAAGCATCAAGCACAAGGTGGAAAGTGATACTTTGCCAAAGAGCATGCTTGCAAAAATCAGGAGTTGTAGAAAAGCATCAAGCAAGCAATTGTTGACGGCTGTTACAGCAAGAATTTACCGTCAACTATCTGCACTTTTGAAACTCAAATCAAACACCAAAGGTAGACTTAGGTCTTGAAACTAATGATTTTCACAAGTCTTGGTGAATTTGTGAGTGCAGGTGCATTTCATATATAAAGGAGGGAAATCACATCATGAAGATCACAAAATACCACTCCGAGAAATCAGCGTTGGCAGCCGAGGGAGACATACACCAAAAAGGATACAAAACCTATTCCAATTAGGTCAAAACACCAAGATACATCATTTGAACCCAAAGGAGGACTCCTTGGCCAAAGCCCAAGCAAAATATCACTCCGGCAAATCTACGATCATCGCAGACATCACACGCAATGGAGAAAAGGCCAAAATACAGCCATCTGGACTCATACTGGGCCATACACCAAGGAGGGACATCATGAGGACCCAAAGGACCACTAGAGCAAAGCCCAAGGCCACATGGGCCAAGGGGGGTCGGCCGACCCCAAGTCCAGGTCGCCCGACCTGTGGCTGGGGCCCCTCTGGCCCATCTTTGGCCTGCTGGCAGCAACCGACTTCCAGATGTCGGTTCCAGGTGCATTGATGGCATTGATTGCTCGGAACCACCTCTACAACCGCCTCAAAGTCCTTATAAATAGAGGGGTACCCCCCTCCCCTCAAGACACACAAGAAGGAGAGCCTCATTCCACTCCCGAGGGCCTAGGGTCCCTTGTATACTAGTAGAGTAGGGTAGAGGAGAAGGGTAGTCCTCCCTTTGTGAGAACTTAGCCCCAATCTTGTATCTTTGAGGATACTTATTTATAATACATTGTTCGTCGTTCGTTCATCGTTCGTTTGTTGTTCGTTCATCGTTCGTCGTTCGTTCATCGTTCGTTCGTCGTTCATCGTTCGTTCATCTTCATCAAAGTAAGTATTCTCGATCTCCTATTGGATATAGTCTAGCCTTGGTTAAGCGTTCCTTGTTTGGTTGTGGATCCTTGGCTTGCTTATGATTCGAGTACTTCATATCTAGATTAAGTTCTTTCTTTACTTGCTTACAGGATCATCGCTCTATTCATCTAGAGTGCCTTGCCTCTCACCCAGGTTAAGGTAGTAATCAATAGCTTGGACGTGGTGTCTAGGTTAGAGGTTACCTTTGTTTGCTGCGTGCTCCACGGTTTGTTGAGGTAGGCGGCAGGTGGTGACAGCCCTACCCGTCCTTCGTAATCCTCCACGTTCGGGTACGTAGTAGGCTCTTGGCCGGAGTGACTTGGCAGACCAGGTCTAAGCCGGCACCCAAAGTAAGCAATTAGAGGAGGGATCTATCATAGGTCTGGCAGTGAGGACTTGATTGTCTTATTGTCACGTGACCTTAGGACTGGCATAGGGACTTAATAGCCCTAGTGTCACGTATCCTAGTAGTAGAGGGTTGCCGGTAGGTGGTGACAGCCCTGCTGTGTTTAATCCTCTCTTTTTCTAGAAAGAACCTCATCCATAGGAATCCTCTCTACCCGTTTCTACCATCCTTCTTCGTGTCCTTGGATGAGCTAGACTAGAAGATAATTACACTCCGTTCCTTTGGGAAAATATAAATAACGATACCCTTGAATACTCACGGGTGAAGTGCTACAACGGTATTCTCCGTGCGCTTGCAGATTTACTCGTGACATAAGAAATACCAGCAAGCATTTCTGGCGCCGTTGCCGGGGAATGGTTGTTGCTTTTATCTTCGAACCTAGTTGGTCCTCGTATTGTATCCTTTCAAAAAAAAAGGTCTTTCTTTTTTTTGTTTTTCTTTCCATCATCAAGCTTCCACCATCTATCCTTCCTATCCTATCCCTATCATCACCTTTTCACTTAAAAGAAAATACCAAAAACATCTATCATGGAGCCAGAACCTACAATCGAATCATTCTCTGCTCCTAGGGGAGAGTTCTTTGAGCCACCACCATCTTCAAAACCAATTTCCTCATCTGGCTATCAACTCCACCCCACCTTTATAACCAAGGTACGGGAACGACCCTTCTCTGGACTTGAGCATGAAAATCCGTATCACCATCTGCGAGAGTTCGAGCACTTGTGTTCATGCATCATGATCCAAGGCATGTCACAAGAAACAGTGAAATGGAAGTTGTTTCCTTTCTCCCTTCAAGAGAGAGCGAAACAATGGTACATACTTGCCATTGGAAGCACGTACGGTGATTGGGAAAAGCTTCGAGATAAATTTTGCTTAGCCTTCTTTCCCTTATCCCGCGTCGTTGCTCTCCGTACGAAAGTTCTCGACTTTCGTCAGAACGAGAAGGAGTCCATAGGTGCGGCTTGGGCCCAAACTTGTCTATTCCGGCCCAAACTTGTCTATTCCCGACCACATGTTATTGCAACACTTCTATATGGGTCTAGACAAGGAATCCGCCCTATACCTTGACATCACCGCTGGAGGGTCTTTTGCTACCAAAACCCCGACAGAAGGAAGAGCGCTCCTATAACTTATCCAAGAAAACTCTTCCTATGTTGATGATCTGAAAATGCCCCTCCAAGAGTCAAGCCATGAGGAGTCCTCAACATCCGAATCAAACCTTACATCTACCACATCCCAAGATTCGCATGTTGAGCCCTCTCCTGTTCCAAGAACAATGATGGAGGAAGAAGAAATCCAATCTCTTGAGTTCCCTCTATTCGAGGAAGATCTTTCTGATGATTATGGAAACACCTCGAACTACACTTGGGAAATGATGCCTCCTACTCCTCCCGATCCTCTCAAGGAACCATTTCTCAAGGAGGACATGAAGGCAAGTCTTTGGAAAACCTCTTTCGCCACCACTACCACTCAAAATCCTTTGGCGAAACCTTATATCGATCGTGAACCACTTGAGCAAGTGAAATTATATCCCTGTTCACATCACCTAATCCTGCTCTTCATGAGGATGTGAAGTTTTCCAAGCAAGAAGAGGACAAGAAGGAAGAAACACTTCAAATCTCACGATCCTCTTCATCTACCTCACTTGAGTCGTTTCCCTCTGGCCCTCCATCCATCATTCTTGATGATGATCAAAAATTTCTAGAAGAAAACCTCTCGGCCATGGATTGCCTTGAGGCATTTACTCTAGAAGAACAAGATTCTTTGCATGAGCATGACAGCTTCTTTCTTGAAAACCCACAAGACACATGCTCATATGATCCTCCTCTAGAGTCAATAATCATCGGTGCCAAAACCGCGCTTAAGCTCTACAACCTCCTTAAGGCTTTCTTTTGCTATTTGTTCTGTAGGATGGTTGTAGATGCTTTCATTTATCATAAGTATTGCAAATATCATGGTTGTATGTTGGCACTAACCTTGCAGATCATTCTCCGGGACATCGTAATCAAGCTCAACATGAGGGAGAAAAGTCTTGCTCGTTAGACTTAAAATGACGATGCTCTTGCCGACAGGATAACAGGTAGTTATCTCTTTTTTTTTTTTGCATTTCTTTACATGATAAAATTTGAAATAAAATAAAAAAGATTAATACAAAAAAATTTATATGCGCTTTTATTTCCCTTTTCAAACATACAATGCGCCTTGAGTTATTTTTGTCGAATTCAATAAATTTTGGCTCCCCGGTGTTGGCGGTCGTTAAACCATGTTTTGACCGCCACCCTACCGGTAAATAAATACATAACACCAAGATTTTGTGCATAGTAGATAGGAATAATGCTACTCCATAGGTTTTGGTGAATATTTGGATGCAGGAGTGAATAATGGAGAAAAGTGGGCCCAGCCAGGGAAAATCCCTGGCCGGCCGGCCCCACCCTAGGCCGGCCGGCCCCACCTGGTGGCCACAGGCCCCAGGCTTCCTCCAGTGGGCTGGAAAATAATCTTCAACGCACAATTCAAGCCCAGCTCGGCAGAATTCCACCGACATTCTAGAAGGTGGGCTATTTGGGCCTTTACTTGGCCTCAATCCAATTCTGCCGACCCCACGAAGTAGCCGACTTCGGACCGCCATCAGGAGATGATCTGGAGCGTTCAGGCAAAAGACGGTGGCGAACCGACCGAAGGGACGGCCGGCCGGCCACCCCCCTAGGCCGGCCGGCCGACTTTGTCGGCGCCGCCTCTCCAAAGTCGGCCAGGGTGCTTCCACCGCCTTCACAAGCTATAAAAGGGACCCCTCGGCCTCCGAATCAATGCGCACCATCACACTTCATCCAAGTGTTCATTAGTTTAGTTGAGTAGTAGCTTTGGGAGTTAGAGTAGAGTAGAGTAGAGTGAGAGCTCTCTCGGGCTTCCGGAGTATTCTCGGAGTTCGGTATAGTTCTTTGTATCTTACTCTTGAGATATTATTTTTTTATTATATAATTAGTTTTATCTTTATTTATTTCTTTTAGTAGTTCTTTCTATTTAGTTTATTTATTCGTTAAGTAAGTGCTCGTAGAAGTCTTGTTGTGGGATTCGTGATTGTTGGAATAGCGAGTACGAGAGAGTGCCGTCGTCGGAGATGACGTCGTGTGAAATCTGTGCTTGTTCATTCTTAGATAGGACTGCTCCGTTGATCAAGAGTAGCTCCTCTAGGCGGGTTGTAAGCGTGGCGCTTAGATCTTGGCCTATGCACGTTTGGCACCCAGCCCCACGGAGGATGGTAGCCGCGAGTGTATGTGACAGCTGCACCGGTCTCTGTAATCCACCACGTCCGGGTTCGACTCAGCAGGGTCTTAATTATAGCATACGGATCCCTAGGTTTGAACTAGCTTCATCGGTTAACCTAGCACGTGTGTGCCCCGAAACGACATGACTTGTATGTGTATGAGCTTAGAGAATAGAGTAAATAATCTTTGTAGACTTGACTGCTAGAAAAGTAAATAATAGATAAACATACAGGTAGCCTTAACTCTATCTCGTTGCTCTCCCAAATGTATACTACGATTTATTTTATTACCTTGGATTTGAGGATGTGTGTGCCACCCATATCTATCATGCCTATCTTACCCCCGTCTCAAGTATAGTTGATACATTATTTCTTTCTCCAAATTATCCAATGCATAGCTATTATTCAGCTACCTTTTGCTCTACTTCCCAGCGGAAATATAAATACGATAACCCTGGAATACTCCAAGGTGAAATGCTACAATGGTGATCCGTGCGCTTGCGGAATTAATGAATTTAATTTTATCGCATAAGAACCGCCAACACCCGGTCTTTAACCCCGGTAGAGTCCTTTTTTTGTTTCCACATTTTCGTTTGTTTCTTTTGAATAAATAGCCAGGTACAAGAACAAGTGTGGGGGAGACCTCTTGGTTCTTCATCAAGCACACATTCGAGATCTCCCACCAACACGATGCACAACATCGCACTGATCGACACGCAAAGGGGTGGAACCATCAGGCACAAGAAAACAAAGTTCAATCGAACCTTTGGTTCGATCAAGTATCCTATGGTCCCTCTGGGACTCCACTTCATCCAAAGCAATGGTTTGCTCATCCTACCCTACTACTCTCTCTCCCTAACTCATGAGTTAAAATAATCTTTTGAGTCAATCAATAAAATTTAACTCAATGAAAAAAAAACATATCTTGTTATCCCCTCAACAAGCATACTTCTGTCTGGTTGGCTTGCATACTCTTTATTCCTCGCATCATACACCTTTGCTTGTGAACACCATTCTCATAGGAACCCATGTTTATCTAAGTTGTTGGCGAATGTGATATGGTTGGATGAGGGAAATCTTTGCTTCTTCTGTATTGAGTGCTTGGGAATTTATCTTGCAAAATTTAAAATCATAGCTTTGCACTCCTCAATGATCTTATATTCCCACAGAGCCAAATATAATGATCACATTGAAAACCTCTACAAATGTTGCTTGGTATTACTTTGAGCTTTGTCAAATTGTTGTGACCCTTGTGAGATGCTTGTCAGACTTTCATGATCAAGATCACGTACACATACACCACCACCACAAAAGCATGCTAAACTTCTACACTGGAAGTTAGCAACGCCATTTCCATCCACCCATCCACCAAAATAAATACTCCATCACTTGTTGTTGATGTCTCTCTCCAAATATTCTTGCAAAAGAGACATGGCTATCAAAAAAAAGGAGAGAAAGAGAAGTTGAAAAAAAAATTCGAGAAGAAAGAAAGAGTGCTCTTGTGCACGAGCATGAATAAAAAAAAAAGACCCGCTCAAACATGAGCATGATAGAAAAAAAAGGGGGGGAAGAGAAAAAAAAAAGAAGAAAGTGATAGCCATGTCCTCACATAAAAATCTATCAAGGGAGAGATATCACCACATCAAGGAGTATCCATCTCATTCCATTCACCATCATACGCATATCCACACACATGCACATTCTTGATCAGATTGTATGACTTGTTTTCTCCTTGGATCCGGTTTTTGACTTTGCAACATAAGTAATGCAAGTACGCTCCTTTTCATTCCCTACCAAGCTCCACAAAAAGCCATTTGTAGTAGTAGGATGAAAAGAGACAACTCAAATGCCTTGGTGAGGAATCATACACTTTGAGCGATCTGAGAGTATCATTTGAGGAGTATGAGCTATGTTTTTACTTTTAAAAATATTTCAAAAACTCAAGTTACTCAGCAGATGCGGCTATGATGCCTTGAATCAAGACCGTTCCATTCCTCAACCGCCCAAGATGACATGGTAGACACATCAAAGTTCACAGGTGCAGGTATGGCTTGGAACAATTTGTATGCTAGCATCATACCATTTGAAGTTATGTTCCACCTTAGTCCTTCACCTTTACTCGAGGACGCGCAAAGGCTAAGTGTGGGGGAGTTGTTGACGGCTGTTACAGCAAGAATTTACCGTCAACTATCTGCACTTTTGAAACTCAAATCAAACACCGAAGGTAGACTTAGGTCTTGAAACTAATGATTTCCACAAGTCTTGGTGAATTTGTGAGTGCAGGTGCATTTCATATATAAAGGAGGGAAATCACATCATGAAGATCACAAAATACCACTCCGAGAAATCAGCGTTGGCAGCCGAGGGAGACATACACCAAAAAGGATACAAAACCTATTCCAATTAGGTCAAAACACCAAGACACATCATTTGAACCAAAGGAGGACTCCTTGGCCAAAGCCCAAGCAAAATATCACTCCGGCAAATCTACGATCATCGCAGACATCACACGCAATGGAGAAAAGGCCAAAATACAGCCATCTGGACTCATCCTGGGCCATACACCAAGGAGGGACATCATGAGGACCCAAAGGACAACTAGAGCAAAGCCCAAGGCCACATGGGCCAAGGGGGGTCGGCAGACCCCAAGTCCAGGTCGCCCGACCTGTGGCTGGGGCCCCTCTGGCCCATCTTTGGCCTGCTGGCAGCAACCGACTTCCAGATGTCGGTTCCAGGTGCATTGATGGCATTGATTGCTCGGAACCGCCTCTACAACCGCCTCAAAGTCCTTATAAATAGAGGGGTACCCCCCTCCCCTCAAGACACACAAGAAGGAGAGCCTCATTCCACTCCCAAGGTCCTAGGGTCCCTTGTATACTAGTAGAGTAGGGAGAGAGTAGGGTAGAGGAGAAGGGTAGTCCTCCCTTTGTGAGGACTTAGCCCCAATCTTGTATCTTTGAGGATACTTATTTGTAATACATTGTTCGTCATTCGTTCATCGTTTGTTCGTTGTTCGTTCATCGTTCGTCGTTCGTTCATCGTTCGTTCGTCGTTCATCGTTCGTTCATCTTCATCAAAGTAAGTATTCTCGATCTCCTATTGGATATAGTCTAGCCTTGGTTAAGCGTTCCTTGTTTGGTTGTGGATCCTTGGCTTGCTTATGATTCGAGTACTTCATATCTAGATTAAGTTCTTTCTTTACTTGCTTACAGGATCATCGCTCTATTCATCTAGAGTGCCTTGCCTCTCGCCCAGGTTAAGGTAGTAATCAATAGCTTGGACGTGGTGTCTAGGTTAGAGGTTACCTTTGTTTGCTGCGTGCTCCACGGTTTGTTGAGGTAGACGGTAGGTGGTGACAGCCCTACCCGTCCTTCGTAATCCTCCACGTTCGGGTACGTAGTAGGCCTCTTGGCCGGAGTGACTTGGCAGACCAGGTCTAAGCCGGCGCCAAAAGTAAGCAATTAGAGGAGGGATCTATCATAGGTCTGGCAGTGAGGACTTGATTGCCTTGTTGTCACGCGACCTCAGGACTGGCATAGGGACTTGATAGCCCTAGTGTCACGTGTCCTAGTGGTAGAGGGTTGCCGGTAGGTGGTGACAGCCCTGCTGTGTTTAAACCTCTCTTTTTCTAGAAAGAACCTCATCCGTAGGAATCCTTTCTACCCATTTCTACCATCCTTCTTGGTGTCCTTGGACGAGCTAGACTAGAAGATAATCCCACTCCGTTCCTTTGGGAAAATATAAATAACGATACCCTTGAATACTCACGGGTGAAGTGCTACAACGGTATTCTCCGTGCGCTTGCGGATTTACTCGTGACGTAAGAAATACCAACAGCAATGCTTATGGAAACCTAGTAGTAGACTCGGATTGTTCCATGAAAGCAGGTGATACTCGTTCTGAAAGAACCAAAGAGTAAAACCATTGTCTACTACTAGCAGGGTGTATAAAACTGTATGGCAAGTAGGAAAGAACCTTCCTTACCACACAAGCAAAACATTCTCACCCTATGGCTTCTCATCAATGGCAAGTTGACATTCATACCTGTTTTGTGCAACAATTCCGAGTTACATGCTCATGTGTGAGCATAGACACGGTCCCATGAGTGTTGTAGTCTTGCTTCTCCTCATCGCACACCAAGATGGATTGGTGTTGAAGAAGAGTCTCGATGTGTTATTTTCATCGTGGTCCACCTCCACAGAATCCTCTTGAAGCTCTTCATGCCAACCCTCTTGAGTTAGGCATGAGCTCGATGGAGAGGTACGAATGTGTGTCAAATCAAGAGTGACTTTAGTTTGAGCTTGTTGCCTTCTTCAACGCATCGATGAGCCACTTGTTGGCCCCTTTCATGGCTGCACACAAGAGTAAGAACACAAGAGCAAACTCAAGAACGGGTTACGTTAGTATAAACAATATGGATCGCCCGTTGGTTGCTCTTGCAAAGATTTTTTTCCCGCAACTCAAGAATGCCAGTAAAATCAAAAGAAAGAAAAAAAGAAATCTTTTTTTTCTTAAGTTTGAGGCAAAACACAAAAAAAGGGTTTGTATCAAATTTATTTCTTTTTGAGAATGATTTTCATAGGAGAATAAAAAGTTTTGGAGGAAGTCCAGCGTGCTGGAGAATTATTTTGGAAACCTCCAAAGAATGCAAATGGAAAAATCAAAGGAAGATGGAAAATCTTTTTCTTGAAAAAAGAAATGAAATTGAAGAGTCCAAGCACCCTTGTATCCGAATATAAAGAAATGAACCTCACTTTGGTCAACAACTCCACAATGGCTATGTGATGAAAAGTCAGAGGGAGCTGTGCCAAAAATTCTTCCAAGATTTTTTTTCTCAAAGCATTTTCCAACAAGAGTTGTCTCAAATTCGTTTTCCCAAACTTATTCTTTCAAAATAAATAAAATACACATTTTTTATCATGCAAAGTATTTTCTTTTATCATGCAAAATTTAAAGTGGTTTGAAACTTCCAAACATGATTTGGAAAAATTCAAACATGCAAAAATGCAAGTCAAAATCAAATATATAGTTTTTATGAATAAAGCAAATATGCAAAACAATGCAGGTGAAAACTCAAAACATGCATGGATGCAAATCGGGGAAAATCAAATATGCAAGAAGCAAATATGAGATAACTACCGATTATCATGTCGGCAAGGGCATCATCATTTTAAGTCCCACGAGCAAGACTTTTCTTCGTCATGTTCTTCATGATGTGATCCCGGAGAATGATCTGCAAGGTTAATGCCAAAAATGCAACCACAAGATTTACAATATTTATGATAAATGAAAGCATCTACAACCATCCTATAGAACAAGTAACAAAACAGACGGTGGTTGTAGGCCTCATATGTGGTTTTGGAACTAACGATGCTCGACTCTAGAGATTCATGATGTGAGCATGTATCAAAAGGTTGTTCGAAGAAGAAGCTCTCATGCTCATTCAAAGATTCATCTTTGGATTCTAGAGTCGATGCCTCAAGAAATTCCATGGCCGAAATATTTTCTTCTAGGAGTTCTTGATCATCATCAAGAATGATGCAAGGAGGGCCAGAGGGAAAAGACTCAAGTGAGGCAGAAGAAGACGATCGTTGGATTTGAAGTGTTTCTTTGTCCTCTTCTTGGTTGGCAAACTTCTCATCCTCATGAAGAGCAAGATCAGGTGATATGAATGGAGATATGAACTTCAATTGCTCGAGTGGTGTATGATCGAGGTGAGGTTTTACCAAAGAATTATGAGTGGTAATGGTGGCAAAAGAGGCCTTCCCAAGATTTTCCTTCATGTCCTCCTTGAGAAATGGTTCTTTTGGAGGATCGGGAGGAAGAGGTGGCTTCTTGACCCAGGTGTACTTCGAGGTATTCCCATAATCTTCAAAAATAATTTCCTCAAACATTGGGTATTCTAGAGGTTCATCTTCTTCCTCCTCCTTCATCATTGGTGGGTTGGGAGGTGATACAGGGGCCGGTGGTTTTTGATAGGAAGAGTTCAAGGTGTTTCCGTAGCCTCCAAAGATATCATCCCCAAACTTGAATGGGAACTCGAGAGATTCTTCGTCCTCTTTCATCGTTCGTGGTTTAGGTGAGGGCCCAACGGTCGAATGATATGATCTAAAAGTCAAAGGTTTGCATTCGATAGTTGGAGTTCCTCACAGCTCGACTTGGGTTCTTCTGGCGGTTCGAAGGAAAAGGGAGTGTTATCTATGATCCGTTCTAAAAGATCTTTTACTTCGGGTACGGTTTTATGAGAAAAAGATCCGCCAGCGGTCGTGTCAAGATAAAGTGCGGTGTTTTTGTCTAACCCCAAATATAGTGTTGCAATAAAACTGGTTCGGGGAGCAAAAGTTCTGGGCCGAAATCGGTCAATGAACAAAACTGGACCCACGCCGCACTAAGGGTTTCTTCCTCTTCTTGGCGAAGGTTAATTATTTCCGCTCGCAGAGCAGTGATACGAGATATGGGGAAGAATGCTAGACAAAATTTGTCTCGCAATTCTTTCCAATCGCCGTTCACCCTCTTAGCGGTGAAAGTGTACCGTTGCTTCGCCTTCCCATTGAGCGAGAAGGAAAACAACTTCCACTTCAAGGTTTCATGTGTCATGCCATTGATCAAATTGCTCAAACTCTCGCAAGTGTTGAAAAGGATTTTCATTTTTAAGACCAGAGAAAGATAAACCTTTCATCAAAGCAATAAAACTGGGACAAAGCTCATAGCTTGATGAATAAACTGGTTGTGATGATAAAGGTGGCTCTAAGAGCTCGCCCCTGTTGGTATTTCTTACACCAAACAGAAAACACCACCTTAGGCTGGTTAGGCCTAGAGTGAATATTCCCGGTTCGGCGCCAGAAATACCTGGGGTTAAGTTACTTGCTTAGGATACATAATAATCCACAACTAGCAACGAGTGCCAGATATGTATTATTAGTATTTAATCATAAAAGATAATCCGCAAGCGCACGGATAACCCGTTGTAGCATTTCACCCGAGAGTATTCCAGGGTATCGTTATTTATATTTTCCCAAAGGAAGACGTGGTTGACAAGTATGTACTTATACTCATGGTGTTACAAATGATAGATCATAACCAATATCCAAATACAGGGGTAAGGCAATGTATGGATAGAGGATAGTGCGACACACACAGCAGGCATTTCCACTCTCTGATAAAAGGCGAGAGGCGGCTCTAGGCTAGACTAAGGTTAAGTAAGAAGAACTGCTACTCCTAATGTACATCGTCAAGTAGCGTGCGTAGCATCTACCTATAGCCTAAGCTGCACACAAGCCAAGACTAAGCTGTTCTACTGCCGAGCCATCATCGGGAGATCCAGCGATCAGAGTCTGCCCCAATCTCCGGACATTTCATATATACTCCTACGCCATACCCGAACGTGGAGGATTACAAGGGACGGACAGGGCTGTCACCACCTGCCGCCTACCTCTACAAACCGTGGGGCACGAACACGCATCCAAGGGTGGAAAGGAAGCCCTAGCACCATGCTAGCGTAACTAACCACAACTCTAGATCCCTCGAGGCACCTCGCAAGGCGATAAACCTAGAGCACTCTTGCAAGACAATGGACCCGATGACTAAGCAAAAGGAACAACTAGGTCTAGCAAGCGATTACTTAGACAAAGGATCAAAGCTAGCACTACGTTAAGCATAGGCGTTCGTCGCTCAAGAACGAGCGACGAACGATGAACGGTGAAGAACGATCATCGTTAACCGATGATCGAGTATGAACGAACGACGAACGAACGATGAACGATCATGAACGAACATCGATGGACGATGAACGAACGATGAACGAACATGAACGAACGAAGAACGTTCATCCAAGATCAAGGATGAACGATGAACTAGCATAAGCACATAACTACTACAAGAACGATGATATTCCATTGATAAAGAAATAAGTCTTACAAAGAGAGTAAAAGGATACAAGGGAATATACCCCAAACTCTCCAAGGGACTTGGGAGCCAAAAGGGCAGCCCAACTACTCAGCCTAAGCCTAACTAGAGAGCCCCTAGCTCTGGATGTGTGGAGGAGGGAATGAGCCTCTTGTGTTGTGTGTCTTCCAAGGGGAGGGGGTACCCCTTTATTTATAGCCCTCAAAGGCGGTGGAATTGAGGCGGTTCCGTAGGTCGGTGGCATTGATTGCAGGTGGAACCGACCTCCTGAAGTCGGTTGCAAACCGCCTTAGAAAGATGGACCCAGGGGGCCTCCCTGTCAGGTCGGCCGACCTAGGGTTTGGGGTCGGCCGACCTGGCCCTGGCCCCCCCTGGGCTGGGCTTTGGCAGGTTGGCTCCCCTCGGCCTTTTAGCCTCTTTTCCAGGTGCGTGGCCTCAGTTGATATTCTGAGTGGTTCTGGGCCTTTAATCCTTGAATTATATTCCCGCGGCGAGCGTCGTTTGATGGACGTGTTGGAATCGTCGCCTTGGGCCTTGTTTACACCTGGAAATCCCTGTTTTCCACCTGCACATCCAAATCTAGAGGTACACGTGGAAATAGGTTATTTGATAACAAAATGCAAGTAACAAGTGTTAGTTCTTCCTTATTTATAGAGCTAATTGACGGTCAAAAACTGGGTCTAAGGACCGTCAACAACTCCCCCAAGCTGTCCTCCTTGCTCGTCCCGAGCAAGAAGTAGGACTTAGGATGTTGATCAGGAGTTGCTACAATGTTTCATATCTCATAGGTACCATGCACACAACAAAATACTCTCCTTTGAGTTGAAAAAGTTGGCATGGTAACTCACCCTTTACCTTACTCCTTATGGGGCGTATGGCTTTTTCCTTGTCTTGGGCGGTTGAGAGATAGAACGGTTATAACAGAGCACCAATCACTTGTCCATTGTTTGACTTTTATTTTCCGGAGGTTTTCAAAAGTTTTGAAATAAAAGCAAAGTTCCTCAAATGATGCTCTCGAATCGCTCAATAAGTGTATATTCCTCACCAAGGCATTATTGTGTTGCCTCTTTGTCATCCTACTTCTAAGGCTTGTATGTGGAGCTCAAGGTAGGGATGATATGAGGCATACTTGCATCACACATATTGCTGAACCAAAAGAGTGGATCCATGGGGAATGCAAGTCATACAACCTTGATCAAGATGTGCATGTGTGTATATGGTGGTGGTGAGGTGGAAGAACTATACTCCTTTTTATTTGTTTCCTCTCTCTCTTTTTGAATTTTTGAGGAGAACATGGCTATCCTTCTTTCTTTCTTTTTCTCAACATTTTTCTTTCTTCCCCATTTTTTCATCATGCTCTACTTTTGTATGAGCAGGGGATTATTCTTTTTCTTTCTTTTGCATAGCCATGTCTCCAATGATACATTTTGAGAGAGAGGTAACAATGAATTTTTGGAGTATTTATTTTGGTGGAAAGTGTGGTGGTATTGCTTAACTTCCAGTGTAGAAGTTTAGCATGCGAGGTGGAGTGTACGTGATCTTGATCAATGAGAGTATGACAAGCTTCTCACTAGGGTCACACAATTTTGATAAAGCTCAATGCAATGACAAGCAGCATATGTGTAAGGGTTTGCAATGTAAGAACAACATATGGCTTTGGTAGGAATTTTTGATCATTGAGGAACTTTATCATTTTTTTGTATTTTGTAAAATAAAACTCCGGAAGTCAAGTCCTACTTTGAACAAGATCATGGCAGCCCTATTTGTACCATATCATATCTCACAACAACTTAGACTTAGATCAAGCACTATGCAGCCCACAAGTTTCAAGTTCTAGGTAAGCATAAGCCAAAAATCTCAAAACTTGGGAGAGCACTAAGTTGTGACTAGGTACAAACGAGAGATAAAACAGAGCAACTATTCATCATCTCAACATAAGGAAGGCTAAACACTCATACTCGCATATAAAGAGAAACTACGAAAAACTAGAAACCACACTAAAGACTATTTTTGTTCTTTTTAGTTTTGTCATTTTTATTTTATTTTCAGATTTATCATTTTTTTTTTTGTATTTTTCATATGAGGTGCAAGAACAAGCAAACAAAAGAAATAAAAGGATACAAGTTGCGATACATGATACCTTAGTGGGGGGTATGGCATCCCCCCAAGCTTGTTCTTGCTCATGGGTGACGTCGAGGATCGAACCCGGTGTGGCGAAAGTAAGCCAACATATCGGCTTGGCCCTGCTGCGTCATGTTGGTGAGGTTGGTGAGCTGGGCATTTGTGTTTTCTTGCCACTGATGGGTCTGCAGGACGTGTTGGTTGAGAGTGTACTCAACGTCCTCTCCTCGAGTCTCGATGCGTCCCATTTGCTCGGTGAGCGCATTCATTTGCTGCTCAAGATATGGATCACGAGCTGCAGACGAACGCCGCCCACCGGCCCGTGGTGAGTAGGACGTCGAATCGGAGGAAATTTCCTCCCATTGCGTGCGGGAAGGGTGCGTCCATTGGGCTTGGCCCGCACCCTGCTGCGACGAGCCGCCGACCTCGAACGGTGGTGGAGTGGTGTACCCACCGGGACCATACCCGGCGTGACCGTAGCTTGGCCCATGTGCATAGGCCATGGGCTGCGGTGCGGGTATCCCGGTGTCGGCGGTCGGCTCCGGCCTGCGCGTCCTCCTGCGAGAAGTACTCCTGCGTGCAGCTTCCTCTTTTTCGAGAGGTGTGGTTAGGTTTTTACAGCCATACAAACGAAGTTCCCGGTTAGGTAACGGGAATTCATTTGTATAACCGACATAATAGAATATGAGAGAATTATTTGGACCATGCTTAAGTGTATGACCTTGAATAAGATAATCCTCGGTGATAAGAGAGCGGGGTGTATCAAGATAAGCAACATTAGCATCATGCAAAGCACCAACACCCGCAGCAATACGTGTAATCAACGAGGTGCACTCAATTGGTCCAGTCATTCTAAAATTCTCTAACCACTGAGCAATCATGGACATGACAGGAGCAATCTTTATTTTCTCAACCATAGCATAAAGAATTTTCAGATCATTCTCGCGCACAATCCTAATATCACTTCTAGGAAACAAGGTAATGCCAAGCCACATGTGCAACAAGCGCAAGGTAGGATGATGAATATGATTAGTTCGGGGTTTCTCACAAGTAGGAGATGCAGAAATTCTTTGCCAAAAAGCTAACTTTGAGTAACCCGGAATCGAACTATCAACATCAATGGTGCAGCGAGAATTAAAGCCGAGGCATTGACTAAGGATTTTCCATGTCAAATGATATTCCTCCCGGAAAAACCGAAAGGTAATACCGTCATCTACCACGCGTAGGGTGCATAAAAACTGTAGTGTAAGTAAGCGGGAACCCTGCTCATCTACACTTGCAAACTTATCCCACCCTATTGCTTTAAATACTCGAGAAAATTCAGCATCCATACCAATCTTTTGCAGCAGTTCCGGATCAAATGCTCGCGTAGGAGCAAATGTTCGGAGTCGGAGAGCTTCGTAGGCGCTCATCTCTTCGTCGCCCACCAAGTCGAGGTCGGTGTCGACGAGAAGACGATGCTCGGTGTTGGCTTGTTCCTCCGTTGCGGCTTCATGTTGAGGGCTTGACACTTGCTCGGTGGCGGTGCGGGCGCGAGTGCGAGGTCGAGATGAACCCGAGCCTGTGCTCCCGGACCGGAGCAGCGAGGCGAAGGCTTTGCCGGCGCGCTTCATGCTGCAGCGAGGTCGAGCAAGAACGCAAGAACGAAAACTCCGAACGGGTTATGAGAGTGAAAACCAATCGATGAAACCGTCGGTGTTCTTGCAAGCGAGAAAACGCAACTCGAAAAACCAAACCAAAACAAAACTGCAAAGCAAACCAAAGGAGAAATATTTTTGCAGAATTTTGAGGCAAGAACTCAATGAGCACAATGGAAAACTTGAGAGCAATGGAGTGAAGTGAGTTGAGGAGTGGAAATGAGAGTGTGAGAGGGAGAGAGCTTGTGGCCGGCCACCTCCTCACATACATGAGCCATAACGGCCATTTTAGAAAAGAGGACAGGACAGGTGACCGTTGGGGCAAAGGGGAGCGCGCCCAACGGCACCCCTGGGTCGGCCGACCTGCCAAGTGGGGTCGGCCGACCCCCTGTGGGGTCCACTTGCTTCCCTCTTTGGCCCACAGCCCCCAACGGCCAAATGGAGATTGACCATGGTTGCTATGTCCAGAAACTCCTCAAAAATATTTGCTCAAAAAGATTTTCAAATAAAAGGTTGCCTCGAATTCAAAATTTTTCGAAAAAAATCAAAAATCGACATGTTGATGAAAAATTTCAACATGCAAAAATATTTTTGGCTTTTCCATGATGATACAAGGGTGGTCCAAAAATTTCATCCAAAGATGAGTCATTTTGAACGCAAAAGTATTTTTGAAAATTTTGATTTTTAAATGCATGGCGAGGGAAAAATTCAAATATGCTGGCGGAAAAATCCAAATAAATTTTTGGTGGAGGAAATAAATATGCAAAGTGGTTTGGAAAGAAATCCAAATGCAAATGTGGTGGTAAAGTTCAAAAAGAAAAGAGAATCAAACCGAATGATAATGCCGGTTGTCCTGGCGGCCAGGGCCGTGTCGTTTAAAGTCCGACGGGCTAAGACTTCTCCAACGGGTTTAGCTTGGTGGCGCGGACCCGGTCCTTGGAGATGAGGATGTAGAGGGCTGCGCCTTGACTTGCCACACTTGTTTCATCTTTGATGGTGTAGGTGGCTTCTCGGACTTTGGGACGGGTTTCTTGGCCCATAATCCCGGCCTCGTGGTCGCAGGTTTCTTTGGTTGAAACTGCGATGGATTTTCAATCTTTGCCAAGCTCTTCCATAGAGCAATGAGGCTGTCCGTTTTCCTGGCTGTCACTTCAACTTCTTGAATGTTGGAGGTGTTTGGCCCATACTTGACCTTGATCATCGAGCATTGTTCTTTCCGAGGTTGAAACTCGAACTTCTCCTCCTTCCCATTGATGTAGAGGCGGATTTCTCCAACTCCAACATCAATTTGGGTCTTTGTGGTGCTAAGGAAGGGACATCCCAAGATGAGGGGCGTTTCCTTATCAATATCCATGTCAAGCACCACAAAGTTCACCGGGACGGTGTGGCCTCTTATGAATACCGGCACATCCTCCGCAATCCCCATTGGAAAGCGAAAGGATGAGTCGGCCAATTGTAGCCGCATCGCTGTTGGTGTGAGGAATCTGTACTTTAATTGCTCGAAGATTGCTTTGGGCATAATGCTTACGCTGGCCCCAAGGTCACACAGTGCATAGTCGAAGTGGAATCTCTTGATTGCACAAGAGATTACTGGAAAGCCTGGATCAGATTTTATTGTAGAAGGTTCTCCTCTTATTTGCCTGTTCTCCCCTGCATGGTTAGTCCTACGAGAGAACATTTCTCCTCTCGTAGTGATAACATTAGCCTTTTCAATGGGAGATTCTGGTTGCCCAGGAATCTGCCCAGATTTAGCAGAAGGAACAAGAGCAGCAAGCTGAGCTAACTGAGTTTCTATCATTTTATTAAAGCTCAACTGATTTTTGAAAGCGGAAGAAAGACCTTCTATTTTTGAATTTAAACTCTCTAAACTCTGATCATTGGCAGCAAGCTTTTTGTTGATTGATTCGTTGATTTTAGCTTGGCCATAAACCAAATCTTTCAAAGAAGGCTGATTATTATTAAAACCAGAGAAATTATTACCTCCTTGATAAGATTGGCGGTTTTGGTTAAAACCTTGACCTCCACTTGGACGATACCCATTGTTGTTGTTCATGTAGAATGCTTCTTCATGGGTATGGTTGGGGCAATCCTTCCCCATATGGCCAGTGTTGCCACATTCCTCACACGTGATGCGTGAGTCAAGTGAACGAACACTACCATGCGTGTTGAAGTCGTCCAAGCGCTTCATGACGAGGTCGAGCTTGGCGGACAATAAGTCCACCTCCTTGATAGGGTGTACGCCCTTAGAGCGTGGTTGGAGACGTTCATCGCTCCACCCTTGATTGGAGACCATCTTCTCAATAAGTTCTTTAGCTTGAGCAACGGTCATTGAGAAGAAGGCTCCTCCAGCAGCGGCATCCATATGTCCACGGGTTGTTGGTGTCAACCCGTTGTAGAAATGTTGAAGAATGAGCCATTCTTCCATCCCGTGGTGTGGGCAGGCGGATATGTAATCTTGGAGCCTATCCCACGCCTCGGCGATGGTTTCATTGTTGGCTTGCTGGAAGCTTGATATTCTTCCACGAAGGGCATTGGTTTTACCCAACGGGAAAAACTTTGCGAGGAACGCGGGTAGAACAGCGGTCCCAAGTGTCAATGCTAGCACGATTGGCATAGAACCATTGTTTCGCCTTCCCAAGGAGGGAGAGGGGAAACAAACGAAGTCTGATAGCATCTTGGTTGACTCCGGCGGTTGCCGATGTGTTGCATATCTCAAGGAATTGCTGGAGATGAGTGTTGGCGTCCTCCGTGGCCTTTCCACAAAAGGGAATGGCCTGCACCATAGTGATTAGGCTTGATTTGACTGCAAACCCTGCGTCACCGGCGTTGACATTGGGCCCAACGGGAACATTGGCAACGGAGGGAGCAGAGTAGTCACGGAGGGTCCTTTGATCAGCCATGTCAATAAGTGATGATGGTGCGGATGATGTGGGTTCGTCCGTCGGGAGTGTTGCTTGTGAGGGAGAGTCGACGCGGGGTCGGACTTTCCTTACAAGCGACTCTGGATTATCAACGAAGTTTTCCGGCAGGTTGAATCCACGCATACACTATCCTGTTTTCACATCAAAGAGAGAAAACAGATCAAGGTTAGCCTGCAATGGAAATGGTTAAATCACATCAAGTGTAATCATGAGTACTCATTGTATACACTTGTCAACAATTGTCTTCCCCGGCAACGGTGCCAGAAATGCTTGTTGGTATTTCTTACACCAAACAGAAAACACCACCTTAGGCTGGTTAGGCCTAGAGTGAATATTCCCGGTTCGGCGCCAGAAATACCTGGGGTTAAGTTACTTGCTTAGGATACATAATAATCCACAACTAGCAACGAGTGCCAGATATGTATTATTAGTATTTAATCATAAAAGATAATCCGCAAGCGCACGGATAACCCGTTGTAGCATTTCACCCGAGAGTATTCCAGGGTATCGTTATTTATATTTTCCCAAAGGAAGACGTGGTTGACAAGTGTGTACTTATACTCATGGTGTTACAAATGATAGATCATAACCAATATCCAAATACAGGGGTAAGGCAATGTATGGATAGAGGATAGTGCGACACACACAGCAGGCATTTCCACTCTCTGATAAAAGGCGAGAGGCGGCTCTAGGCTAGACTAAGGTTAAGTAAGAAGAACTGCTACTCCTAATGTACATCGTCAAGTAGCGTGCGTAGCATCTACCTATAGCCTAAGCTGCACACAAGCCAAGACTAAGCTGTTCTACTGCCGAGCCATCATCGGGAGATCCAGCGATCAGAGTCTGCCCCAATCTCCGGACATTTCATATATACTCCTACGCCATACCCGAACGTGGAGGATTACAAGGGACGGACAGGGCTGTCACCACCTGCCGCCTACCTCTACAAACCGTGGGGCACGAACACGCATCCAAGGGTGGAAAGGAAGCCCTAGCACCATGCTAGCGTAACTAACCACAACTCTAGATCCCTCGAGGCACCTCGCAAGGCGATAAACCTAGAGCACTCTTGCAAGACAATGGACCCGATGACTAAGCAAAAGGAACAACTAGGTCTAGCAAGCGATTACTTAGACAAAGGATCAAAGCTAGCACTACGTTAAGCATAGGCGTTCGTCGCTCAAGAACGAGCGACGAACGATGAACGGTGAAGAACGATCATCGTTAACCGATGATCGAGTATGAACGAACGACGAACGAACGATGAACGATCATGAACGAACATCGATGGACGATGAACGAACGATGAACGAACATGAACGAACGAAGAACGTTCATCCAAGATCAAGGATGAACGATGAACTAGCATAAGCACATAACTACTACAAGAACGATGATATTCCATTGATAAAGAAATAAGTCTTACAAAGAGAGTAAAAGGATACAAGGGAATATACCCCAAACTCTCCAAGGGACTTGGGAGCCAAAAGGGCAGCCCAACTACTCAGCCTAAGCCTAACTAGAGAGCCCCTAGCTCTGGATGTGTGGAGGAGGGAATGAGCCTCTTGTGTTGTGTGTCTTCCAAGGGGAGGGGGTACCCCTTTATTTATAGCCCTCAAAGGCGGTGGAATTGAGGCGGTTCCGTAGGTCGGTGGCATTGATTGCAGGTGGAACCGACCTCCTGAAGTCGGTTGCAAACCGCCTTAGAAAGATGGACCCAGGGGGCCTCCCTGTCAGGTCGGCCGACCTAGGGTTTGGGGTCGGCCGACCTGGCCCTGGCCCCCCCTGGGCTGGGCTTTGGCAGGTTGGCTCCCCTCGGCCTTTTAGCCTCTTTTCCAGGTGCGTGGCCTCAGTTGATATTCTGAGTGGTTCTGGGCCTTTAATCCTTGAATTATATTCCCGCGGCGAGCGTCGTTTGATGGACGTGTTGGAATCGTCGCCTTGGGCCTTGTTTACACCTGGAAATCCCTGTTTTCCACCTGCACATCCAAATCTAGAGGTACACGTGGAAATAGGTTATTTGATAACAAAATGCAAGTAACAAGTGTTAGTTCTTCCTTATTTATAGAGCTAATTGACGGTCAAAAACTGGGTCTAAGGACCGTCAACAGCCCCGTGGAGCAGAGAATGATTCGATTGTAGGTCGTGGCTCCATGATAAATCTTTTTGGTATTTTTTTTAAGTGGATAGGTGAAGGTGTGAAAAGGATAGGAAGGATAGGTGGTGAATTTTTTCTTTTTTAAAAAAATTAAATGAATGAGAAATGTAAGGATACATTACGAGGGCAAACCTGGTTCGCAGCAGAGATAGCAAACGCTCCCCGGCAACGGCGCCAGAAATGCTTGTTGGTATTTCTTACACCACGAATAAATCCGCAAGCGCACGGAATACCGTTGTAGCACTTCACCCGAGAGTATTCCAAGGTATCGTATTTGTTTTCCCCAAGGAACGGAGGTATCCTGCAGCAAGGTTAGTTTTACCTAAGGACAACTAAGACTGATAGTAGTATAGGATTGAGAGGATGAATAAAGATCTAGTTATCCCTTAGGATAGACGCACTCAAGCTCTACTTGTTTACTTCGGGCACTCGTATAGACCTGGTCTGCCAAGTCACCCCAGTCTGCAGCTCTACGACGAACCCAAACGTGGAGGATTACATTGTTGGTATTTCTTACACCACGAATAAATCCGCAAGCGCACGGAATACCGTTGTAGCACTTCACCTGGGAGTATTCCAAGGTATCGTATTTGTTTTCCCCAAGGAACGGAGGTATCCTGCAGCAAGGTTAGTTTTACCCAAGGGCAACTAAGACTGATAGTAGTATAGGATTGAGAGGATGAATAAAGATCTAGTTATCCCTTAGGATAGACGCACTCAAGCTCTACTTGCTTACTTCGGGCACTCGTATAGACCTGGTCTGCCAAGTCACCCCAGTCTGCAGCTCTACGACGAACCCAAACGTGGAGGATTACACGGGACGGACAGGGCTGTCACCACCTGCCGCCTACCTCTACAAACCGTGGGACACGCTGCAAACAAAGGTAACCTCTAGCCTAGACACCACGTCTATGCCGTCGATTACTACTCTAACCCCGGTCCTGGTACTGATTCAGAATGCTAGAGCACTCGGAGCAATGATCCCGTAAACAAGTATAACAAGAATAACGACTAGTAAATAATGCTCGCTAGATCAATATCACCATGAATACTAACTTATGAATAAGAACGACGAACGAACTATGAACGAACGACGAACGAAGAACGAACGACGAACGAACTATGAACGAACGATGAACTATAATAAGATAATATCCACCAAGGTACAAGATTTGGGCTAAGTCCTCACAAAGGGAGGACTACCCCTCTCTTCTCCCCTGCCCTCTCCTCTACTCTACTACTATACAAGAGGCCCTTGGCATGAATGAGAGTGGAATGTCTTGTGTCTTGTTGTTATTGTGAGGAGGGGGGTACCCCTCCTTATATAGCCCTCCAAAGGTGGTGGAATTGAGGCAGTTTCCGGCATTGATGGCATTGATTGTAGGCAGAATCGACCTTGGTACGTCGGTGGGGAACCGCCTTAGAAAGATGGGCCAGTGGGGCCACCATAGGGGGTCGGCCGACCCCTGTTCCCAGGTCGGCTGACCTGGGGTAGGCCCCACTGGGCCTCAGCCTTCTCTGGCCCCTGCCTTGGGTTATGTACTGGTCCAGTCCACCTGCTATGCGTGGACTTGAAGCCTTTTGCTCTGGTTTTTGGGCTTTGAGGAGATAACTTTATTCCGGGGAAAATCGGTGTTTGCAAAGTTGATGTTTTATGTCTCCTTTTCCTCGTTTTCATAGGAAATGCACCTGGACTCACAAATTCACCAAGACTTGTGAAATCCGTTAGTTTCAAGCCCTTAGTCTACCGTTGGTGATGGAGTTGGGGTCCAAAAGTGCAGATAGTTGACGGTTTATTTTCGTTCTAAGAGCCGTCAACACTAGTGGAATTCTTGTTGTGGGATTCATGATTGTGTCCAAAGAGTACGAGAGAGTGCCTCCATTAGAGATGGCGTCCGCGCTTGGTGAAATCTGTGCTCCATTGTTAGATAGGACTGCTCCTTTGGTCAAAGGTACGTAGTTCCTCTAGGCGGGTTGTAAGCATGGCGCTTAGAGGTTGGCCTATGCACGTTTGGCACCCAATCCCACGCAGGATGGTAGCCACGAGTGTATGTGAAAGCTACACCGGTCTCTGTAATCCACCACGTCCAGGTTGCACAGGCAGGGTTAGTTCAATAGCGGTCGGTTTCCCAAGGTGAACTAGCAGGATCGGTTGATTAGCCTCGGCACGACCGTGCCCCAAAACGACATGACTTATATGTGCATGACCTTATCTATAGTAGATAATCTTGTAGAACTAACTGCTAGGAAGAGTAAATATGAGATAAACATATAGGAATCCTCGTCTCTATCTCGTTGTCCTCCCAATGTAGATTATTTGTATCTTATCTTATTTATTGGATTCCTTGATGAGTGCCATCTTTATCAACCATGCAACCTTACCCCATCTCAATTATAGTTGTTGTTATTTTCTACAATAAGTGCAATACTTTGTTATTATTCAACTTCCTTTCGCTCTACTTCTGTAACACCCTCATTTTTAGATTTTGGAAAAATATAAACTTTGTATAGAAATAATAACATTTTTATAATGCAAAAGTTTTATTTTATAAATTAAATCAATTAATATAGGTTATATAAATTGCTTGTTGCATTCATGCTGGTAAGATTTGCAGCTGGTGGAGTAGAGAATATTTCCTCGTATATGAATGAGACCACATCGGGGTTCATGACTTGCCACACGATAGACTTGGTTGAAGATGAAAAAATGCCGCACATAGTGAACTCATGGAAGCACGTAGATGACATGTATAAGGATCACTTTGCATATGAGCCATTAATGTTCGTCGTGGGCTTCCATCAGATGGTTTCAACCCATTTGGGAAGTTGAATGTGACTTATGCTACATGTGCGGTGATCTTGGTTGAGAGTTTTGAGCAAGTAACATTGAGAACGTATTACAGGAAGAGAAAGCAGCCACATGAAGATACTAGATGGCACAACTGGAGAAGGAAGAGTATATTTTTTATCTTCCATACTGGTCATCATTACTTTACGTGCAATTCAGCTTTGGACAATAAATGATATTCATGCAATGCTATATGGTTGGAGCACAAAAGGCAAGTTTGCTACAAGTAATCAGTATCTTATTGTCACAAAGATACTAATTACTTGTGGTTAAAACATGACAAGAAGCATTGCTACATGAGGCATCTTCGTTTATTGCTTCAAACCAAACGTGGCGAAGGAACAAGATCAGCTTCAAGAATATAGCTGAGACGAGGGAGCCTCCAGTGCCGCTCGATGGTGAACAAGTAGTGCAGCAGTATGAGAGTTTTGAGCAAGTAACATCTGGAACAGGAAGCAATAAGAGAAAGCACCGAAATGAATATACTAGATGGCACAGCTGAGAAAGAAGAGTATTTATTTATCTTCCTTACTGGTCATCGTTGATTCTGCATGGTTAGCTTCATGAGAGAATATATCTCCTGTCGTGGTGATAGAATAACTTTTTCAAGAGGAACCTCAGCTTGCCCTGGGATTCACTAGAAGAGATATACTAATTTATGATGTTTTCACAGGGCTAATTTCCCATTCCGTCACTATTTTGGTTGTTTTCCTCTTTTCGGCCAACTTTAATGACTTTTTCGTGTTTTGTCACTAACAAGCCATTTTTGTGGCGAAAAACCGTACATTTTGATGATTTAATGACTAAAACCGTATATTTTGATGATTTAATCACTAAAAATTGTTATAAGTACGACGACCAACCAGGACCCACACGTCAGGGCATTATTTGTCACTGAACTTATCCCCATCGGCGTATCGGGCCTTCGTGGCATCCGAGTCAGCAAGAGCGGGCCCACATGTCAGATTTTCGGGGCCCACAATCAAACAATATTCGTCACTAATTTCTTGCACTAGCATACAGTGCCACGTGGCGCACTCTGAAGCACTCCGCGAGCCCACAATAAAATGTTTTTGTCACTGATTTCGGTTGCCCTTGAAAAATGCCACGTGTTGCACAAGAATATATTTATTGTTAAATAATATATTTAGTAATGCTCCAAAAATATAGGAAAAGATTTTTTATATCTAAAAGAATCTTATTTAAAGATTCTGGTTGTATTCATGGGTGGAAAATCATTTTAGTCTATTTAAAGACTTGTTTTATGTGTGAAATACTATTTTAAAATATTCGGAATCATGTATGAAGGGGCCACGTGTCACGAAAATTCGTCACAAAATTGCGCCAGCTTATTGTCACGATGATTATCTTAATATATTTAAAACTCAATTTATGTGTTGAATCTTGTTTTAAATTATCTCGAATATTAACTTATTTTTTTCGTATGAAATAAAAATGGAAACAAAAGTAAAATCTATTTTATTTTGTAATTGTTTATCTATGTTTTTTTTTGTCATGATATACATTGGCCATTTGTTTTGTAACTTACGAAACTTTTTTTTTTGAACTGCAAGTATATTTCCATAAGTTAGTCTGAATGATCAATAAAGAAAATAAATTAAATACACTGTTCTGGTAATATAATAAAATAAGGAAAAAAAGGGTCAGTGTAGGGGATTCAAACACATGACTAAAGACTTCCAAAAAGATTGCCTCACCACCACACCACCAAATGCCTCATGCTCAAAAGTAACTCGTTTTATATTTGTTACTACTAGGATTAAACACTACTAGTGTGCATCATGGTATGAGTAAGAACCGGCGCCGCCACACCAGCCCTTAGCCGACCTCGGGCTTGTTGCCTGGCGAGGCCAGGCGCTGAATCACTTATGGTGGGCCCAGCATTCCATTGAAGAGAAAGACGGGCCTTGCCTGCTTAACCATTTTTTTCTTACTGAGATACATTTTTTTTCTAGAGATGCGATCAGTAGGGACGTCATTGACGTATTATCAAAAGAAAAGAAACAGGTACAAGTGCCAAAATCTTGCTAAGAACAGGCTGCATTAACGGGATGAGTAATGCTCGTTTGGTTTATAATCCCTTTTCATATAATAACAAGAAGTACACCATATATCATTTTTATTTCAATCATTTATTTCTTGGGGTAACTACCATCTCGTGGAACAGGTTATTCATTGCAACACAGGCATGAGAGGTTAACACACTTTCCACGGACATAACCATTTTTCTTGCAACACATGTTGCAAGTACCAGGTGTGAGGCAAGCTCCTATGCATCCATATTCCATACCGCATCTAGCTTCCACCTGCACCATGGTCTCCTCTGCATCATATCATATGAATTATTGTTAGCGATAAAGATAAAATATATAACTGCATAGTACATAGTTCAATAATAAACTTTTTTGATACTGACGGGATACGATGAGGACGGCAAGGATTAAAAATATCATCTTGGTCATATTCATCTCCATTTGAAGCTAGAGTTTGTTGGCTACAGCTTCGATGTAAGAAAAATATGGGAACAGGAGGACACAAACAAAGAGGCTTCCTCGTATGCAATATGTGGTCTCCTCTCTTGACTGTTATATATATACACAGGTAGTCATGCAAAATAGGAGGAGAATTATACGAATCATGATATTTTTAGGAATACATTATCTTTACTCCTTATTATGGGGCATCTGACTCCACAGTCTGCCCCGCGCCCCCGTCCCTACACCGTCTGCCCGCTTTCGCCCGCGCTCACGTTTTATTCCTTTGCGCGTTCGTATACGCGTCCCACGGACTGCTTCGGCCATCGTATCGTACGCCCCACGGACTGCTTCGGCCATCGTATCGTATGCGTGTTGGAGTCTGTAGTACGTGATTGCGTAGTTACGTAGCCGTCGCTGTCCGTTGCAGCAAGACGATCTCGCATCGATGATCCAATCCTTGGCGTTCTCCGCCGAGACTGCCGATAGGATCGATCAATCGAGAGTTGGGGTCGTCGCCGCTGGGGTCCGTCAGCTTGCCGCGGTCACGGACGGGATGAGCCAGCTGACGGCCGGAGCTTCGCCAACCTGCCGCTAGGAACGGGACGCCCGTCCCGCCATCTCCCTCAACCGTACGAGGCGGCCGGCCTTCTCCCGTGTCTTGCCGCACAGACCTCGCTCTGCCTCGCCGACCTGCGCTTGCTTCTCCAGCCACCTCGCTGATCTTCATCGCCGTGCTGCCCTGCCGCCGGGACGACATGCAGCCGGGATGGCGAGAGGAAGGGTTACGCCGGATGATGCGTTTCGCATGCCTCGTTGAACTGCTGCATCGCCGGTAGCGGACTCGTGGTTCTTTGTTGCTGAGAGCCCGAGAATGCTTCAGGGATACACGGGTGAAAACATGGAGCTTTGCACCCTGCTATGGGTCCCATGGCAAAGGTCTGTTTATTAATTCATACGTCTCTGATTCATTCCATTATTTATGTGCATTGCATCGCCCAGTGGTAAATTTGTTCACCATTGAGAGACAGTGCTAAATTGTGCTGCAGGATTGCTCTCATACTTTCAAGTACGATGGACAAATTGGAACTGAAATACATACAGTATATGCATAGATGTGTGCATTATTAGTGGAAGACACAGGTAGGAGAACCTGAGAACAAGAGCCATAAAGCATACTATAGTTCTGGTTCGTTTATTACCCTCTTGTTTTTCCGTTCTCAAATTTTATCTGTTCAGACTTCTCTGCTACTCCTCGGAAGCAGATGCCTTGATCCAATTTCCATCAAACCCATATTGGTAATTCTCATTGCTTGATGCGTTATGTTATAAACCGTTTACGTTTTAGACCCTTAAGAAATACATATCATGTAAATTTGTCCTTGGATAGTTGTAGCAATTCACTAAACTTATATTATCTCATCCAAATTTTAATGTGGCTCGATGGGAATGTAATAACATATACATGTAATCTCGATAAATTACCAAAATTATACCTTGTCATACAGATTCTTCAGGGTGTGTTTTTGTTAAGGAATTGGAATTTTTCATCATTCTCTTTTGGACATTTACTTGGACGGTTTATATTCAATTTGTTTTAAAACTAAGATTTGTACTTTTTTTTCGATCAGCCCGTGGCAACGCACGGGCACTTTTGCTAGTCTTAGATTAAAAGGGAATCAGGGCGATCACGAATTGATTGGCTGGTACGTTTGTAGCTATTTTTAGGAATATATCAAGGTATAATTGAGGAATTGCTAGGTTTCCGCTAAGAAAAGGAATTGATTGGCTAGTATTTCCTGTTTAATCCCAAATGAATGATGGGAATTAATTGATACCTCAGGAGGTAATAGATGTATGGTCGACACAAATCGATTTTGTTTCTATATTAAATTCTATGGAATTAATATCATTTGTTTCCCTATTTCATACCTGGCACTGGTTTTGCTGCCTAACACAACAAATGATGGCCTTTGTAAACGCGGTCTGCACCGCGGACCGCCGCTAAAAAAAAAAAAAAAACCTCGTAGCAGCGGCTGAAAGGATGACCTGCTGCTACAAAGGCCGCGGCAACAACGGACCCCAGCCAGTCGCTTGGCGCTGCTGCGCTGGCCGCGTTGCCGCGCTGTCCCGCCATGCTGGGAAGTCTATAATTAAGTAATCAATCATCCTAATTTTTGCCGAAATCATGTTGATTAAGTAATCTCTAATTCACTTGACGATTTCAAGTATCTAATTAAGTAATATGTACCGTATTTTGATGATAAATTGAAATCGTCATGTTCCCAGCAACTTGATGTACCCGATGACCATAATACTAGTAAAAAACCAAAATATATAATTATTCCTAACTACATTGCTCCTTTGTAGATTGTATTAATATACGGCAACTCACAGATGCTTGCCCGTGACGCTCTGCAACATGACCCTATCCACCTAGCACCTCCAACACGAACCCCCTGTCCCTATCCACCTAGCACGTCCAACACGAATTCGTCGCGATGACGTCATGCAGGAAGAATCCTTGAGGTATATCATCGATCTGTGCATGAAGTTAATGAACCTTCAGTTTATATATTCATGTCAATTAATATTGGTTTATTTTACTTCCAAGCTGATAGGAACCGATATGAATCGGCAAGGGTGTCCCGATCTTCACGGCAGTAAGTACGACAAGAGATAACTTGCTGAAATTGCAGCGGGGATAACTAGCTTTAGACCTGGCCAAGGTTGGTTGCAACCAAGCGACGGGGAGAGAGGCACCGAAACCTTGATAGACTTCGACTCGATCTCCAAACGTCCACAGAACCACAAACCGGGACTAATCCACACAAAACGGTGCAGCCTAGCTGGAAACCGTAGAGCACAAATTAGGGGGCTCCAGAGGAGCCTTCACGTATACCGGTGAATCGGTCTCCTAAGCCTAACTAGAGAGCCCCTAGCTCCGGATGTGTGGAGGAGGGAATGAGCCTCTTGTGTTGTGTGTCCTTCTAAAGGGAGGGGGTACCCCTTTATTTATAGCCCTCAAAGGCGGTGGAATTGAGGCGGTTCCTTAGGTCGGTGGCATTGATTGCAGGTGGAACCGACCTCCTGAATTCGGTTGCAAACCGCCTTACAAAGATGGACCCAGGGGGCCTCCCTGTCAGGTCGGCCGACCTAGGTATTGGGGTCGGCCGACCTGGCCCTGGCCCCTCCTGGGCTGGGCTTTGGCAGGTGCCTTCCCCTCGGCCTTTAAGCCTCTTTTCCAGGTGCGTGGCCTCAGTTGATATTCTGGGTGGTTCTGGGCCTTTAATCCTTGAATTGTATTCCCGCGGCGAGCGTCGTTTGATGGACGTGTTGGAATCGTCGCCTTGGGCCTTGTTTACACCTGAAAATCCCTGTTTTCCACCTGCACATCCAAATCTAGAGGTATACGTGGAAATAGGTTACTTGATAACAAAATGCAAGTGACAAGTGTTAGTTCTTCCTTATTTATAGAGCTAATTGACGGTCAAAAACTGGGTCTAAGGACCGTCAACAACTCCCCCAAGCTGTCCTCCTTGCTCGTCCCGAGCAAGAAGTAGGACTTAGGATGTTGATCAGGAGTTGCTACAATGTTTCATATCTCATAGGTACCATGCACACAACAAAAATACTCTCCTTTGAGTTGAAAAATTGGCATGGTAACTCACCCTTTACCTTACTCCTTATGGAGCGTATGCCCTTTTCCTTGTCTTGGGCGGTTGAGAGATAGAACGGTTATAACAGAGCACCATTCACTTGTCCATTGTTTAACTTTTATTTTCCGGAGGTTTTTAAAATTTTTGAAATAAAAGCAAAGTTCCTCAAATGATGCTCTCGAGTCGCTCAATAAGTGTATATTCCTCACCAAGGCATTATTGTGTTGCCTTTTTGTCATCCTACTTCTAAGGCTTGTATGTGGAGCTCAAGGTAGGGATGTTATGAGGCATACTTGCATCACACATATTGCCGAACCAAAAGAGTGGATCCATGGAGAATGCAAGTCATACAACCTTGATCAAGATGTGCATGTGTGTATATGGTGGTGGTGAGGCGGACGAACTATACTCCTTTTTATTTGTTCCTTCTCTCTCTTTTTGAATTTTTGAGGAGAACATGGCTATCTTTCTTTCTTTCTTTTTCTCAACATTTTTCTTTCTTTCCCCATTTTTTTTCATCATGCTCTACTTTTGTATGAGCAGGGGATTATTCTTTTTCTTTCTTTTGCATAGCCATGTCTCCAATGATACATTTTGAGAGAGAAAGGTAACAATGAAATTTTGGAGTATTTATTTTAGGTGGAAAGTGTGGTGGTATTGCTTAACTTCCAGTGTAGAAGTTTAGCATGCGAGGTGGAGTGTACGTGATCTTGATCAATGAGAGTATGACAAGCTTCTTACTAGGGTCACACAATTTTGATAAAGCTCAATGCAATGACAAGCAGCATATGTGTAAGGGTTTGCAATGTAAGAACAACATATGGCTTTGGTAGGAATTTTGATCATTGAGGAACTTTATCATTTTTTTGTATTTTGTAAAATAAAGCTCCGGAAGTCAAGTCGTACTTTGAACAAGATCGTAGCAGCCCTATTTGTACCATATCATATCTCACAACAACTTAGACTTAGATCAAGCACTATGCAGCCCACAAGTTTCAAGCTCTAGGTAAGCATAAGCCAAAAATCTCAAAACTTGGGAGAGCACTAAGTTGTGACTAGGTACAAACGAGAGATAAAACAGAGCAACTATTCATCATCTCAACATAAGGAAGGCTAAACACTCATACTCGCATATAAAGAGAAACTACGAAAAACTAGAGACCACACTAAAGACTATTTTTGTTCTTTTTAGTTTTGTCATTTTTATTTTATTTTCAGATTTATCATTTTTTTGGTATTTTTCATGAGAGGTGCAAGAACAAGCAAACAAAAAAATGATACAAGTTGCGATACATGATACCTTAGCGGGGGCTATGGCATCCCCCCCCCCCCCCCCCAAGCTTGTTCTTGCTCATGGGTGACGTCGAGGATCGAACCCGGTGTGGCGAAAGTAAGCCAACATATCGGCTTGGACCTGCTGCGTCATGTTGGTGAGGTTGGTGAGCTGGGCACTTGTGTTTTCTTGCCATTGATGGGTCTGCAGGACGTGTTGGTTGAGAGTGTACTCAACGTCCTCTCCTCGAGTCTCGATGCGTCCCATTTGCTCGGTGAGCGCATTCATTTGCTGCTCGAGATATGGATCACGAGCTGCAGACGAACGTCGCCCACCGGCCCGTGGTGAGTAGGACGTCGAATCGGAGGAGATTTCCTCCCATTGCACGCGGGGATGGTGCGTCCATTGGGCTTGGCCCGCACCCTGCTGCGACGAGCCGCCGACCTCAAATGGTGGTGGAGTGGTGTGACCACCGGGACCATACCCGGCGTGACCGTAGCTTGGCCCATATGCATAGGCCATGGGCTGCGGTGCGGGCACCCCGGTGTCGGCGGTCGGCTCCGGCCTGCGCGTCCTCCTGCGAGAAGAAGTACTCCTGCAAGTAGGAGATGCAGAAATTCTTTGCCAAAAAGCTAACTTTGAGTAACCCGGAATCGAACTATCAACATCAATGGTGCAGCGAGAATTAAAGCCGAGGCATTGACTAAGGATTTTCCATGTCAAATGATATTCCTCCCGGAAAAACCGAAAGGTAATACCGTCATTGTTGACGGCTCTTAGACCCAATATTTACCCGTCAACTAGCTGCGCTTTTTATAATAAAACAATCACCAAAAGTAGACTTAGGTCTTTAAACTAATGATTTCCACAAGTCTTGGTAAATTTGTGAGTGCAGTTGCAATTCATAGGAAAATGGGGAAAAGGAAGCATAAAAGGCCCAAGTTGGAAACACTAATTTTCCCCGGAATAAAGAATTCCTCTCTTGAAGCCCAAAATCCAAATATCCTGGCTTCAACTCCACCCACAGCAGGTGGATCAGAGGACACCACAGCCCAGAGAAGCAGCACGAGGAAGACCAGGCCCAGAGGGGCCCACCAGGGGTCGGCCGACCCCAAACCCTAGGTCGGCCGACCTGTGGTGGAGGCCCCCCTGGCCTATCTTGTTATGTCGGTTCGCCACCGCCTTCCAGAGGTCGGTTCCACCTACAATCAATGCCACCGACCTAAGGAACCGCCTCAAGTTGCCGACCTTATTGGGCTATAAATAAAGGGGTACCCCCCTCCTCCAAAGCACATCACAAGACACAAGTCATTCAACTCCCATCCAGGCCAAGGGCCTCTTGTACAGTAGTAGAATAGAGGAGAGGGCAAGGATCAAGGAGAGGGATAGCTTTCCTTTTAGTTATTTCCTTATCTTGTACCCTTGGCGGATATTTATCTTATTAATAGTTCATCGTTCGTTCTTCGTTCGTTCATCGTTCTTCGTTCGTTCTTAGTTCGTTCGTCGTTCGTTCATCGTTCGTCGTTCGTTCTTAGTCCGTTCATCGTTCGTCGTTCGTTCGTCGTTCGTTCATAGTACGAACCTTGTTCTTATTCGTAAGATTAGTATTCATGGTGATATTGATCTAGCGAGCTTTACATACTAGTCGTTATTCTTGTTATACTTGTTTACGGGATCATCGCTCCGCGAGGGGTGCTCTAGCCTTCCAGATTGGTACCAGGACCGGGGTTAGAGTAGTAATCGACGGCATAGACGTGGTGTCTAGACTAGAGGTTACCTTTGTTTGCAGCGTGCCCCACGGTTTGTAGAGGTAGGCGGCAGGTGGTGACAGCCCTGTCCGTCCCTTGTAATCCTCCACGTTCGGGTTCGTCGTAGAGCTACAGGCTGGCGTGACTTGGCAGACCAGGTCTATACCAGTGCCCGAAGTAAACGAGTAGAACTAGAGTGCGATCCTCCTGCGGGACAACTAGATCTTTATTCATCCTCTCAATCCTATACTACTGCCATTCTTGTGTGTCCTTGGGTAAAACTAACCTTGCTGCAGATTATCACCGTTCCTTGGGGAAAACAAATACGATACCTTGGAATACTCCCGAGTGAAGTGCTACAACGGTATTCCGTGCGCTTGCGGATTTATTCGTGGTGTAAGAAATACCAACAAGCATTTCTGGCGCCGTTGCCGGGGAGCGGTTGCTAATTCTGTAGCGGACCAGGTTTGCCCTCGTAACTTATCTTTACATTTCCCGTTCAATTAAATTAGAAAAAAAAATATATACACTCATGGAGTCATCACCCACAATCCAATTTTTTTCCACTCCACGGGGCGAGCTCTTAGAGCCACCATGTTCATCTCAACTTGTTGTTTCAACAAGCTATGAGCTCGGCCCCAGTTTTATTTCTTTGATCAAAGGACTTTCTTTCTCTGGTTTTAAAAATGAAAATCCTTTTGAACACTTGCGAGAGTTTGAGCAATTGTGTGCATGCCGATTGATCAATGGCATGACACATGAAACTTTAAAGTGTAAATTGTTTTCCTTCTCTCTCGATGGGAAGGCGAAGCAATGGTACACTTACACCGCTAAGAGAGTGAACGGTGATTGGAAAGAATTGCGAGACAAATTTTGTCTAGCATTTTTTCCCGTATCTCGTATCACTGCTCTACGCGCGAAAATAATTAACTTTCGCCAAGAGGAGGAAGAAACCCTTAGTGCGGCATGGATACGGTTCTGTTCATTAACAGATTCCGGTCCAGAGTTATTGCTCCCATAACCCGTTCTTTTGCAACATTTTTATTCAGGGTTAAGCAAGGACACCGCACTTTATCTTGACACGGCTGCCGGTGGTTCTTTTTCTCATAAGACCATAGCGGAAGCAAAAGATTTGCTAGAAAGAATTGTTGAAAATACACCTTTTTCCGCTGAAATACCCGAGGAGCCGGAGTCAAAAGATGAGGAACTCATTGTGGAAACACAAAAGGTGTCTACCTTGGTAGACCCAACATCCGAGTCCTCATCTGATTCCCGAACAATGACAGAGGATGATGAACCTCTAGAGTTCCCATTTGAGTTTGAGGAAGAAATTTTTGAAGATTTTGGAAACGCCTCGAACTATTTGTTTCAAAAGAGACCGCCTGTTCCTTTGCCACCTCCCGAACCAATTGAAAAAGAATATCTTGTGGAGACTGTTCGGGAGCTTACTTCAATCATGAGCGATGAATGGTTGAGGGAGAATGAGCTATCCATGGATATCATTCGGCTCTGCCCTCCCTCAACCAACATATGCTGCTCCATCAAAGGAACCAAGGTGAATGCACTCTACAACCCTCTTGTTGGTGCCAATATCCTCTCCGACACATATACGTTGTCAATCTTTGGCAACCGACCATGGACATCAACAAACAAACTCCTCAAGCACCCATTGGGCCATATTCTTGAGAGTCTGGGGATTGTCAGAGATGTAACTCTCTATCTTGAAGACCTTGAGGTTATCCTGGATTTCTACGTCTTCGAAGTCCCAAACTTCGACATAATGATAGGGCATCCTATAGAAAAATTCCTCATCGATGCCCCATCATTTGGAAACCTCAATTTCACCCTCGGAAAAGAGTCATTCTCCATACCAATCACCACATCACGAAACACTCTTTCCGATGAACCACTTGAGGAATATCAAGTGGAGGAGGCCATGGCTATTTTTCCTCACATGGACCCCGAGTTAGCTTTGGAAGAAGATGCACAAGACTTTATCTTAGAAGACGCCGACTCGGAGGACACCTTTGAGCTACCACAAACCACACCACCGCCACGACCTCCCATTGATCTCAAAGCGCTACATCCCGGTTTGCGCTATGCCTTCTTGCACGGAGATCCGCAAGCTCCCGTCATCATAAGTGACAAGCTTTCGGAGGAAGAAACCACCAAACTCATAGCCGTGCTTGAAAAACATCGCTCCGTTCTTGGCTACTCACTTGAAGACCTAAAAGGGATCAGCCCTGCTCTCTGCACCCATCGCATTCCCACTGATCCTGAAAGTACACCTTCAAGGGAACCTCAAAGGAGGCTGAATAATGCGATGAGAGAAGTTGTGAAGAAAGAGGTCTTGAAGCTATTACACGCCGGGATCATCTATCCTGTCCTCACAGTGATTGGGTGAGCCCCGTACAAGTGGTACCCAAGAAAGGAGGTATGACGGTTGTTCATAATGATAAAAATGAACTCATTCCTCAACGAACCGTCACGGGGTGGCGAATGTGCATTGATTACCGAAAACTTAACAAGGCCACAAAGAAAGATCATTTTCCACTACCCTTCATCGATGAGATGTTGGAACGGTTGGCAAATCATTCTTTCTTTTGTTTCCTTGATGGGTATTCGGGATATCATCAAATTCCCATCCACCCCAACGATCAAAGTAAGACAACTTTCACATGCCCATATGGAACTTATGCTTGTCGTCGCATGTCTTTTGGTTTGTGCAATGCACCTGCCTCGTTCCAACGTTGCATGATGTCTATTTTCTCTGATATGATCGAAGAAATTATGGAAGTTTTTATGGATGATTTCTCTATTTATGGAAAAACCTTCGATCATTGCTTAGAAAATCTAGACAGGGTCTTACAGAGATGCCATGAGAAGAACCTGGTACTTAATTGGGAAAAGTGCCACTTCATGGTCCGAGAGGGCATAGTTCTTGGACACCTTGTGTCCGAGAGAGGCATAGAGGTGGACAAAGCAAAAATAGAAGTTATAGAAAAGCTTCCACCTCCTGTGAATATCAAGGGTGTTCGTAGTTTTCTGGGTCATGCTGGTTTTTATCGTCGCTTCATAAAAGATTTCTCTCAAATTGCACGACCCCTTACGAACTTGCTTGCTAAGGATGCACCCTTTGATTTCAATGATGACTGCATGCATGCCTTTGCTACTCTTAAGAATGCACTCATCTCTGCTCCAATCATTCAACCCCCTGATTGGACGCTTCCTTTTGAAATAATGTGTGATGCTAGTGATTATGCTGTGGGGGCAGTTCTTGGTCAAATGAAAGACAAAAAGCATCATGCAATTTCTTATGCTAGCAAAACTTTGACTGGAGCTCAATTGAATTATACTACCACTGAGAAAGAGCTCCTTGCCGTTGTTTTTGCTTTTGACAAGTTTAGATCTTACTTAGCTGGAGCAAAAGTTATTGTTTACACTGATCATGCTGCTTTGAGATATCTGCTTGCTAAGAAAGATGCTAAACCTCGTCTCATAAGATGGATCCTTCTGCTCCAAGAGTTTGATCTTGAAATTAAAGATAAGAAAGGAGTAGAAAATTCTGTGGCAGATCATTTGTCGCGTATGCAGTTCACTAACTTGCAGGAGTTACCCATAAATGACTTCCTACGTGACGACATGCTGCTGAAAGTGACGGATTCGCACCCTTGGTACGCCGACATTGTGAACTTCATCGCCACAGGATACGTACCACCAGGGGCGGATAAAAGAAGATTGATTTATGAAAGTCGCCGTCACTTATGGAATGAACCATACCTCTATCGTGTCTGCGCCGATGGACTGCTTAGGCGATGTGTGCCCACTCCTGAGAGCACACAAATCATTGAAAAATGCCATGCAGCCCCATACGGTGGACACTATGGTGCCTTCCGTACCCAAGCAAAGATCTGGCAAAGTGGATTCTTCTGGCCAACCATGTATGAAGATACAAAAGAATTCATTAGAAGATGCCCACAATGCCAGAGATTTGGAGGCATCACAGCACGAGATGCAATGCCCCTCACATACAACCTTCAAGTCGAACTCTTCGATGTATGGGGCATTGACTTCATGGGACCATTCGTGAAGTCCCAAGATTGTGAGTACATATTGGTGGCAGTGGATTACGTATCCAAATGGGTAGAAGCTATGCCATGCCGAGCTGCCGACTCGAAACACGCTCGCCGGATGTTCCACGAGACTATCTTTCCAAGGTTTGGAACTCCGAGAATGGTGATAAGCGACGGAGGGTCTCACTTCATTGATAAGACCTTCCATAGCTTTCTAAGAGAGCTTGGAGCGAAGCACAACGTTGCCACCCCATACCATCCCCAAACGAATGGGCAGGCCGAAACATCCAACAAACAGATCAAGCGGATCCTGCAGAAAACAGTGTTGGAAATGGGGAAGGGATGGAAGAACAAGCTACCCGATGCACTATGGGCATATAGAACAGCCTACAAGACACCCATAGGCATGTCACCATACCAACTCGTCTATGGAAAAACGTGCCATTTGCCAGTCGAGTAGGAACATAAAGCATATTGGGCCATGAGAACTTGGAACATAGATATGAAAGGAGCTGGGTGGAGAAGAAAAATGGAGATAGCCGAGTTGGAAGAATGGAGAGACAAAGCATATCACAACTCAGCCATCTACAAGGAGCGTACAAAGCGCTGGCACGACCGGCGAATAAAGATAAAAGAATTCAAAGTTGGAGACAAGGTGTTGCTCTTCAATTCAAGGGTAAAGCTCTTCGGGCACGGAAAATTGAGAAGTAAATGGGACGGACCATACACCATCATCGACACGTCGACTCATGGGGCAATCACACTCCAGGACGACGGAGGTAATGTATTCAAGGTAAATGGCCAGCGCCTTAAAATTTATCTTGAACCCGAAGCAAATAAAGATTTCGATGTCACGAATCTAATTGATTTAAATCTTTTATCCTGACATCCTCTGTTTCTTATTTTTTACCCGTCGCAATTATTGTACAATATATTTTCGAATAAGAAGAGCACTGCAGAAATCAGGGGGCGAGTGGGACCCGCACAGGGTCAGCCGACCCACCTTATCAGGTCGGGCGACCCCTGTGAGATCCACAACGGTCCCAAATTTCCCCCACCTGTTTCTCCAACGTTCACAAGCAGAAATCCCACTGATGTAGCTCCTGCTCTGCTCCGGGAAAATCAGGGAAATTCTTTCCTTAGTCCCCCTTATAAATATTAGTGATTTCCTCTCTTTTCCCTTGCACCACCCATCTTCTTCATCAAACCAAAATCCCAAAACACTCCCAACATCACCATGGACAGCAGCATCCCTGACTTTGATGTGTCCGCCACCACAAGCCAACTCTTGCGCGAACTTGACCTAGAGAACATCCTTGATCCCGTCACTCCCATTGAGCAAGCCAACTTTGTGGATGTCGCACCCTTGGCCCTCCTACCACCACCAAGTACTCCCGTTGCAGCTTCCATAGCCAAGAAGATCTTAAGGAAGAGTCATTCTACTCCACCTCATCCTACCACGGGGGCGCTCACTCCAAGGAAGGCTCGTCGCGACGATCCGGGAACCTCTCTCCGCCCAGGAGAGAAGTACGTGGGATCACTAGTCACCAAGAGTGGCAATGTAGTACACCATCAATACATTGAACACTCTCCCCTTGCTGCTGCTCCCAAGAAGATGGGAGACCCACGCTTCAAGATTACGGGCGTCCGCGGGAAGGGGAAACAGCTTGTTCAGCCGCTTACATCAGCAGAAAAGAAGGGTGCCTATGAATCCATGAGCTCTACTCCTACCAAGAGAGTTAGGAGGCACCTTTCCCCCTCACCTATCAAAAGGGCAGGGGGTATGTACGAAAGTGAAGAGGAAAAGACGCCCAAGAAGAAGCCTTATGACCGCCTCCTTGCTAAGTACATCGACCTCCGTGACTCGCATCTTGAGCTCGGGAACAAAGTGGCCGAGCTAAGGGAAGCCGTGGAGGAGCTGCGAGAGAACAACACAAACTTACGCCGCAGCACCAACTCCAAGCTTAAGCGTCTCTTCAAGGGCGCAGGAAAGGAGGAAAAGTTCTATATCTAATCCTCCACTTTTATTTAGCTAAAAGGCGCATTTTGCTTAGTTTATTTTCATTCCAATTTCCCTTCAAATATGTAATGCGCCTATCAGTTTATAATTCAATCAATGATAGTGCTCCCCGGGCTTGCATACCGGTAGAGCAATATTTGTGTTTCCATATTTTTGTCGTTTTTGAAGGAAACAGGCAAAAAGGCAAGTGTGGGGGGGAAACATCGCCATATCTGGAACAATCACGACCAAATCATCCAGAATCATACGAGGCAACTCAGGAAAGATCGCCACGCGAAATAACAGAACCAGTGGGGTCCAGGCAAGGTCGGCCGACCCCACCAGGAGGGTCGGGCGACCCCTGGTGGTCCCCACCAGGCTCCAGCCTCCTCCTGCCTCCTGAGTTTGCACCACACTTCCACTTTTTGCCTGCTACACCGTCAAGTTCATTCGGATAATCTGAAAATTAAATAAAACTTGACGCACTAATCTTTTGGGAAAATCATAATTGATTTATCTTTTGCCCACAACTCTACCTCTCACATTCATGGACTTGCACACTTGTTATTTCTCGCTTCATCGCTGAATGCTTGTGAACACCTTATCATTAGGAACCCATGTTTTTCCTAGATAATTGGCATGTGAGATATGGTTTGTCGAAATGACCTTTGCTTAACCTTCAAGTCCTTGGGAATTTATCTTTATGAAAATCAAAAATTCCATAGTATGATGCTCCTCACTTGATTTACATTTTCCTACCAAGGCCAAGAACTCTACATGAATATTTTGATAGCCTATAAGCTGCTAGTTGTCGATTTGAGCTTTGTCAATTCTTGGACCCTAGTGAGAAGCTTGTCATACTCTTTTGATCAAGATCACGTACACTCCACCTCACATGCTACACTTCTACACTGGAAGTTGAGCAACATTCCATCATCCATCCACCAAATAAATACTCCAAAAATCTCTGTTACCTTTCTCTCTCAAAAATATCATCGGAGACATGGCTATGCAAAAAGAAAAAGAATAATCCCTGCTCATACAAAAGTAGAGCATGAAAAAAAAATGATGATGGGAAAAATAAAGAAAAAGAAAGAAAAAGTATGTTAGCCATGTCCTCCTCAAAAGTTCAAAAAGAGAGAGAAGGTAACACCATAAAAAGGAGTACAAATATTTTCCACTTCATACCACCACCACACATGCACATCTTGATCAGATTGTATGACTTGTTTTCTCCATTGGATCCAGTCTTTGACTTAGCAAAATAAGAGACACTAGTATGCTCCACTTTACCCTACCTTGAGCTCCACAAAAGCCTGATCAAACACAAGGAGGGAAGAGGCTAAATCATGACCCTTGAGAGGAAAATACATAAACACCATGAGCGACTTGAGAGAGTCATTTGAGGAGCATGAAACTATGTTTTCATTTCTGAAAATTATGCAAAAATCCCAAGGTACTTGACAGGGAAGGCGAGGTGATTTGAGACATGACCGTTCCACTTATCAATCATCCAAGGAATGCATGTTAGACACCTCAAAGTTCACAGGTATGAAGTGTGGCCTGCAATAACTTGTGTGCAGGCTCTCATTTATGAGGATGAGTATCTCCCGCCTTATGCTCGCAACTTTACTCGAGGACGAGCAAAGAGCTAAGTGTGGGGGAGTTGTTGACGGCTCTTAGACCCAATATTTACCCGTCAACTAGCTGCGCTTTTTATAATAAAACAATCACCAAAAGTAGACTTAGGTCTTTAAACTAATGATTTCCACAAGTCTTGGTAAATTTGTGAGTGCAGCTGCAATTCATAGGAAAACGGAGAAAAGGAAGCATAAAAGGCCCAAGTTGGAAACACCAATTTTCCCCGGAATAAAGAATTCCTCTCTTGAAGCCCAAAATCCAAATATCCTGGCTTCAACTCCACCCACAGCAGGTGGATCAGAGGACACCACAGCCCAGAGAAGCAGCACGAGGAAGACCAGGCCCAGAGGGGCCCACCAGGGGTCGGCCGACCCCAAACCCTAGGTCGGCCGACCTGTGGTGGAGGCCCCCCTGGCCCATCTTGTTATGTCGGTTCGCCACCGCCTTCCAGAGGTCGGTTCCACCTACAATCAATGCCACCGACCTAAGGAACCGCCTCAAGTTGCCGACCTTCTTGGGCTATAAATAAAGGGGTACCCCCCCTCCTCCAAAGCACATCACAAGACACAAGTCATTCAACTCCCATCCAGGCCAAGGGCCTCTTGTACAGTAGTAGAATAGAGGAGAGGGCAAGGATCAAGGAGAGGGATAGCTTTCCTTTTAGTTATTTCCTTATCTTGTACCCTTGGCGGATATTTATCTTATTAATAGTTCATCGTTCGTTCTTCGTTCGTTCATCGTTCTTCGTTCGTTCTTAGTTCGTTCGTCGTTCGTTCATCGTTCGTTCTTAGTTCGTTCATCGTTCGTCGTTCGTTCATCGTTCGTTCATAGTACGAACCTTGTTCTTATTCGTAAGATTAGTATTCATGGTGATATTGATCTAGCGAGCTTTACATACTATTCGTTATTCTTGTTATACTTGTTTACGGGATCATCGCTCCGCGAGGGGTGCTCTAGCCTTCCAGATTGGTACCAGGACCGGGGTTAGAGTAGTAATCGACGGCATAGACGTGGTGTCTAGGCTAGAGGTTACCTTTGTTTGCAGCGTGCCCCACGGTTTGTAGAGGTAGGCGGCAGGTGGTGACAGCCCTGTCCGTCCCTTGTAATCCTCCACGTTCGGGTTCGTCGTAGAGCTACAGGCTGGCGTGACTTGGCAGACCAGGTCTATACCAGTGCCCGAAGCAAACGAGTAGAACTAGAGTGCGATCGTCCTGCGGGACAACTAGATCTTTATTCATCCTCTCAATCCTATACTGCTGCCATTCTTGTGTGTCCTTGGGTAAAACTAACCTTGCTGCAGATTATCACCGTTCCTTGGGAAAAAAAATACGATACCTTGGAATACTCCCGGGTGAAGTGCTACAACGGTATTCCGTAAGCTTGCGGATTTATTCGTGGTGTAAGAAATACCAACAGTCATCTACCACGCGTAGGGTGCATAAAAACTGTAGTGTAAGTAAGCGGGAACCCTGCTCATCTACACTTGCAAACTTATCCCACCCTATTGCTTTAAATACTCGAGAAAATTCAGCATCCATACCAATCTTTTGCAGCAGTTCCGTATCAAACGCTCGCGTAGGAGCAAATGTACGGAGTCGGAGAGCTTCGTAGGCGCCCATCTCTTCGTCGCCCACCAAGTCGAGGTCGGTGTCGACGAGAAGACGATGCTCGGTGTTGGCTTGTTCCTCCATTGCGGCTTCATGTTGAGGGCTTGACACTTGCTCGGTGGTGGTGCGGGCGCGAGTGCGAGGTCGAGATGAACCCGAGCCTGTGCTCCCGGACCGGAGCAGCGAGGCGAAGGCCTTGCCGGCGCGCTTCATGCTGCAGCGAGGTCGAGCAAGAACGCAAGAACGAAAACTCCGAACGGGTTATGAGAGTGAAAACCAATCGATGAAACCGTCGGTGTTCTTGTAAGCGAGAAAATGCAACTCGGAAAAAACCAAATCAAAACTGCAAAGCAAACCAAAGGAGAAATATTTTTTTTTGCAGAATTTTGATGCAAGAACCAAGTGAGCACAATGGAAAACTTGAGAGCAATGGAGTGAAGTGAGTTGAGGAGTGGAAATGAGAGTGTGAGAGGGAGAGAGCAATGGCCGGCCATCTCCTCTTATACATGAGCCATAACGGCCATATTCGAAAATGGGAGGCGCCAATTGACCGTTGGGGCAAAGCCCAAGGTGAGAAACGGTCACCGTGGGTCGGCCGACCTGAATGGTGGGGTCGGCCGACCCCCTGTGGGGTCCACTTGCTTCCCTCTTTGGCCCACAGCCACCAACGGCCATATTGGTGATGACCACGGTTGCTATGTCCAGAAACACCTCAAAATTATTTGCTCAAAAAGATTTCCAAATAAAAGGTTGCCTCGAATTCAAAAAATTTTTCGAAAAAATCAAAAATCGACATGTTGATGAAAAATTTCAACATGCAAAAATATTTTTGGCTTTTCCATGATGATACAAGGGTGGTCCAAAAATTTCATCCAAATATGAGTTATTTTGAACGCAAAAGTGTTTTTGAAAATTTTGAATTTTAAATGCATGGCGAGGGACAAATTCAAATATGCTGGCGGAAAAATCCAAATAAATTTTTGGTGGAGGAAATAAATATGCAAAGTGGTTTGGAAAGAGATCCAAATGCAAATGTGGTGGAAAAATTCGAAAAAAAGAAAAGAGAATCAAACCGAATGATAATGCCGGTTTTCCTGGCGGCCAGGGCCGTGTCGTTTAAAGTCCAACGGGCTAAGACTTCTCCAACGGGTTTAGCTTGGTGGCGCGGACCCGGTCCTTGGAGATGAGGACGTGGAGGGCTGCGCCTTGACTTGCCACACTTGTTTCATCTTTGGTGGTGTAGGTGGCTTCTCGGACTTTGGGACGGGTTTCTTGGCCCATAATCCCGGCCTCGTGGTCGCAGGTTTCTTTGGTTGAAACTGCGATGGATTTTCAATCTTTGCCAAGCTCTTCCATAGAGCAATGAGGCTGTCCGTTTTCCTGGCTGTCACTTCAACTTCTTGAATGTTGGAGGTATTTGGCCCATACTTGACCTTGATCATCGAGCATTGTTCTTTCCGAGGTTGAAACTCGAACTTCTCCTCCTTCCCATTGATGTAGAGGCGGATTTCTCCAACTCCAACATCAATTTGGGCCTTTGTGGTGTTAAGGAAGGGACGTCCCAAGATGAGGGGCGTTTCCTTGTCAATATCCATGTCAAGCACCACAAAGTTCACCGGGACGATGTGGCCTCTTATGAATACCGGCACATCCTCCGCAATCCCCATTGGAAAGCGAAAGGATGAGTCGGCCAATTGTAACCGCATCGCTGTTGGTGTGAGGAATCTGTACTTTAATTGCTCGAAGATTGCCTTGGGCATAATGCTCACGCTGGCCCCAAGGTCACACAGTGCATAGTCGAAGTGGAATCTCTTGATTGCACAAGAGATTACTGGAAAGCCTGGATCAGATTTTATTGTAGAAGGTTCTCCTCTTATTTGCCTGTTCTCCCCTGCATGGTTAGTCCCACGAGAGAACATTTCGCCTCTCATAGTGATAACATTAACTTTTTCAATGGGAGATTCTGGTTGCCCAGGAATCTGCCCTGATTTAGCAGAAGGAACAAGAGCAGCAAGCTGAGCTAATTGAGTTTCTATCATTTTATTAAAGCTCAACTGATTTTTGAAAGCGGAAGAAAGACCTTCTATTTTTGAATTTAAACTCTCTAAACTTTGATCATTGGCAGCAAGCTTTTTGTTGATTGATTCGTTGATTTTAGCTTGGCCATAAACCAAATCTTTCAAAGAAGGCTGATTATTATTAAAACCAAAGAAGTTATTACCTCCTTGATAAGATTGGCGGTTTTGGTTAAAACCTTGACCTCCACTTGGACGATACCCATTGTTGTTGTTCATGTAGAATGCTTCTTCATGGGTATGGTTGGGGCAGTCCTTCCCCATATGGCCAGTGTTGCCACATTCCTCACACGTAATGCGTGAGTCAAGTGAACGAACACTACCATGCGTGTTGAAGTCGTCCAAGCGCTTCATGACGAGGTCGAGCTTGGCGGACAATAAGTCCACCTCCTTGATAGGGTGTACGCCTTTAGAGCGTGGTTGGAGACGTTCATCGCTCCACCCTTGATTGGAGACCATCTTCTCAATAAGTTCTTTAGCTTGAGCAACGGTCATTGAGAAGAAGGCTCCTCCAGCAGCGGCATCCATATGTCCACGGGTTGTTGGTGTCAACCCGTTGTAGAAATGTTGAAGAATTGAGCCATTCTTCCATCCCGTGATGTGGGCAGGCGGATATGTAATCTTGGAGCCTATCCCACGCCTCGGCGATGGTTTCATTGTTGGCTTGCTGGAAGCTTGATATTCTTCCACGAAGGGCATTGGTTTTGCCCAACGGGAAAAACTTTGCGAGGAACGCGGTAGAACAGCGGTCCCAAGTGTCAATGCTGGCACGATTGGCATAGAACCATTGTTTCGCCTTCCCAAGGAGGGAGAGGGGAAACAAACGAAGTCGAATGGCATCTTGGTTGACTCCGGCGGTTGCCGATGTGTTGCATATCTCAAGGAATTGCTGGAGATGAGTGTTGGCGTCCTCTGTGGCCTTTCCACAAAAAGGAATGGCCTGCACCATAGTGATTAGGCTTGATTTGACTGCAATCCCTGCGTCACCGGCGTTGACATTGGGCCCAACGGGAACATTGGCAACGGAGGGAGCAGAGTAGTCACGGAGGGTCCTTTGATCAGCCATGTCAATAAGTGATGATGGTGCGGATGATGTGGGTTCGTCTGTCGGGAGTGTTGCTTGTGAGGGAGAGTCGACGCGGGGTCGGACTTTCCTTACAAGCGACTCTGGATTATCAACGAAGTTTTCCGGCAAGTTGAATCCACGCATACACTATCCTGTTTTCACATCAAAGAGAGAAAACAGATCAAGGTTAGCCTGCAATGGAAATGGTTACATCACATAAAGTGTAATCATGAGTAATCATTGTATACACTTGTCAACAATTGTCTTCCCCGGCAACGGCGCCAGAAATGCTTGTTGGTATTTCTTACACCAAACAGAAAACACCACCTTAGGCTGGTTAGGCCTAGAGTGAATATTCCCGGTTCGGCGCCAGAAATACCTGGGGTTAAGTTACTTGCTTAAGATACATAATAATCCACAACTAGCAACGAGTGCCAGATATGTATTATTAGTATTTAATCATAAAAGATAATCCGCAAGCGCACGGATAACCCGTTGTAGCATTTCACCCGAGAGTATTCCAGGGTATCGTTATTTATATTTTCCCAAAGGAAGACGTGGTTGACAAGTGTGTACTTATACTCATGGTGTTACAAATGATAGATCATAACCAATATCCAAATGCAGGGGTAAGGCAATAAATGGATAGAGGATAGTGCGACACACACAGCAGGCATTTCCACTCTCTGATAAAAGGCGAGAGGCGGCTCTAAGCTAGACTAAGGTTAAGTAAGAAGAACTGCTACTCCTAATGTACATCGTCAAGTAGCGTGCGTAGCATCTACCTATAGCCTAAGCTGCACACAAGCCAAGACTAAGCTGCTCTACTGCCAAGCCATCATCGGGAGATCCAGCGATCAGAGTCTGCCCCAATCTCCGGACATTTCATATATACTCCTACGCCATACCCGAACGTGGAGGATTACAAGGGACGGACAGGGCTGTCACCACCTGCCGCCTACCTCTACAAACCGTGGGGCACGAACACGCATCCAAGGGTGGAAAGGAAGCCCTAGCACCATGCTAGCGTAACTAACCACAACTCTAGATCCCTCGAGGCACCTCGCAAGGCGATAAACCTAGAGCACTCTTGCAAGACAATGGACCCGATGACTAAGCAAAAGGAACAACTAGGTCTAGCAAGCGATTACTTAGACAAAGGATCAAAGCTAGCACTACGTTAAGCATAGGCGTTCGTCGCTCAAGAACGAGCGACGAACGATGAACGATGAAGAACGATCATCGTTAACCGATGATCGAGTATGAACGAACGACGAACGAACGATGAACGATCATGAACGAACATCGATGAACGATGAACGAACGATGAACGAACATGAACGAACGAAGAACGTTCATCCAAGATCAAGGATGAACGATGAACTAGCATAAGCACATAACTACTACAAGAACGATGATATTCCATTGATAAAGAAATAAGTCTTACAAAGAGAGTAAAAGGATACAAGGGAATATACCCCAAACTCTCCAAGGGACTTGGGAGCCAAAAGGGCAGCCCAACTACTCAGCCTAAGCCTAACTAGAGAGCCCCTAGCTCTGGATGTGTGGAGGAGGGAATGAGCCTCTTGTGTTGTGTGTCCTTCTAAGGGGAGGGGGTACCCCTTTATTTATAGCCCTCAAAGGCGGTGGAATTGAGGCGGTTCCTTAGGTCGGTGGCATTGATTGCAGGTGGAACCGACCTCCTGAAGTCGGTTGCAAACCGCCTTAGAAAGATGGACCCAGGGGGCCTCCCTGTCAGGTCGGCCGACCTAGGCATTGGGATCGGCCGACCTGGCCCTGGCCCCTCCTGGGCTGGGCTTTGGCAGGTGCCTTCCCCTCGGCCTTTAAGCCTCTTTTCCAGGTGCGTGGCCTCAGTTGATATTCTGGGTGGTTCTGGGCCTTTAATCCTTGAATTGTATTCCCGCGGCGAGCGTCGTTTGATGGACGTGTTGGAATCGTCGCCTTGGGCCTTGTTTACACCTGAAAATCCCTGTTTTCCACCTGCACATCCAAATCTAGAGGTACACGTGGAAATAGGTTATTTGATAACAAAATGCAAGTGACAAGTGTTAGTTCTTCCTTATTTATAGAGCTAATTGACGGTCAAAAACTGGGTCTAAGGACCGTCAACAATGATGACCAACAACACAAATGATGTAAACGAAAGCCTTGGTGAGGAATCATACACATTGAGCGATCTGAGAGTTATCATTCGACGAGTATGAGCTATGTTTTTACTTTTGAAAATCTTTCAAAAACCTAAGTTACTCAGCAGATGCAGCTACGATGACTTGAGTCATGACCGTTCCATTCCTCAACCGCCTAAGATGACATGGTAGATACATCAAAGTTCACGGGTGCAGGTATGGCTTGGAATAACTTGTATGCTACCATCACCAAAGAAAGTTATGATCCACCTTAGTCCTTCATCTTTACTCGAGGTCGAGCAAAGGCTAAGTGTGGGGGAACTTGTTGCTTGTTGGAATTTCTTACACCACGAATAAATCTGCAAGCGCACGGAATACCGTTGTAGAACTTCACCCGAGAGTATTCCAAGGTATCGTATTTGTTTTTCCCAAGGAACGGAGGTATCCTGCAGCAAGGTTAGTTTTACCCAAGGACAACCAAGACTGATAGTAGTATAGGATTGAGAGGATGAATAAAGATCTAGTTATCCCTTAGGATAGACGCACTCAAGCTCTACTTGTTTACTTCGGGCACTGGTATAGACCTGGTCTGCCAGGTCACGCCAGCCTGTAGCTCTACGACGAACCCGAACGTGGAGGATTACACGGGACGGACAGGGCTGTCACCACCTGCCGCCTACCTCTACAAACCGTGGGGCACGCTGCAAACAAAGGTAACCTCTAGCCTAGACACCACGTCTATGCCGTCGATTACTACTCTAACCCCGGTCCTGGTACTGATTCAGAAGGCTAGAGCACTCCTTGCGGAGCGATGATCCCGTAAACAAGTATAACAAGAATAACGACTAGTAAATAATGCTCGCTAGATCAGTATCACCACGAATACTAACTTATGAATAAGAACGACGAACGAACTATGAACGAACGACGAACGAAGAACGAACGACGAACGAACTAAGAACGAACGATGAACTATAAATAAGATAATATCCGCCAAGGTACAAGATTTGGGCTAAGTCCTCACAAAGGGAGGACTACCCCTCTCATCTCCCCTGCCCTCTCCTCTGCTCTACTACTATACAAGAAGCCCTTGGCCTGAATGGGAGTGGAATGTCTTGTGTCTTGTTGTTGTTGTGAGGAGGGGGGTACCCCTCCTTATATAGCCCTCCAAAGGCGGTGAAATTGAGGCGGTTCGCAGCATTGATGGCATTGATTGTAGGCAGAATCGACCTTGGTACGTCGATGGGGAACTGCCTTAGAAAGATGGGTCAGTGGGGCCACCATAGGGGGTCGGCCGACCGGCCGACCCCTGTTCCCAGGTCGGCCGACCTGGGGTGGGCAACACTCGGCCTCAGCCTTCTCTGGCCCCTGCCTTGGGTTATGTACTGGTCCAGTCCACCTGCTATGCGTGGACTTGAAGCCTTTTGCTCTGATTTTTGGGCTTTGAGGAGATATCTTTATTCCGGAGAAAATCGGTGTTGCAAAGTTGATGTTTTATGTCTCCTTTTCCCCGTTTTCATAGGAAATGCACCTGCACTCACAAATTCACCAAGACTTGTGGAATCCGTTAGTTTCAAACCCTAAGTCTACCTTTGGTGATGGAGTTGGGGTCCAGAAGTGCAGATAGTTGACAGTTTATTTTCGTTCTAAGAGCCGTCAACAACGAGCACATGCTTAAATGAATAAATAAAATAAATAGAAAATAACTACTAAAAGAAATAAATAAAGATAAAGCTAATAAATGTATAAGTATATTAAAGAAACAAAAAATTCTACAAGAGTTAAGATACAAGAACTATACAAGAACCCCGAGAGAGCTCGCACTCTGCTCTACTCTACTTTAACTCCCAAAGTAGCTCTACTTCTAACCAAAACAAGTAATGAAATGATCAGTTGGATGAGGTGCGAGTTGTTCTGCAGCCGGCCAGGGGTATTTATAGCCTCCTTAGGACAGGTTTTGGCCCATTTGGCCCACCTACTGGAATATCGGTGGAGTTCTCCTGGATTGGCTTTGGTTTCAGCGTGGTTGGCATGTTTCCAGCCGACTGGAGAAAGCCCGAGGCCTTTAGGCGCCAGGTGGGGCTGGCCGGCCTAAGGGTGGGCCGACCGGCCTGGTTTTCTCCGGCTCAGGCCCACTTTGCTCCAGAATATTCTCCTGCATCCAAATATCAGCAAAACTCATGGAACTACATTATTCCTAACTAGTATGCATGGAATCTTAGTGAAATACTATTATTTTCCGGTATGTTGGAGGTTAAATCATGGTTTAATGACTGTTAACAGAGGCATAATCCCATAGAACAATGAACAAACATAACTACATCCATCGCACGACCAAGGGGTAAGGAGAGCATACTTAAGATTTTAGTGTATAGTTTGTCTAGGATGCGAAAAGTGATGGAGCTTCAGCAGTTCCTCCAGGCGGGCATTGTCAGCTTCAGTTTGCTTCTTCAAACATTCAATCCCATCATACTGAGTTTTCATTGTTGCATCTATTTCTTGTGCCTCCTTCTTCAATGTTTCCAACTCTTGCCGTTGCTTATCCATCAGTCTTCGAAGTGCTTTGCGGCCTTCTTTTGTGGCCAGAACTTCAGCCTGAAGCTCTTGTAAACAGCCTGAAGCTCCTTGGAGGGTGACTTGACGCCCACAACTTCGATAACTAAACCAGATTGCACAACCTGAGGACCAGCTTCATTGCCTACATCATCCTGGCAAATAAAGAGCATCAACTCAGATTTCCATCATGTACTAAGATTGCCTGAAGTTTACCCATTGTACGAGATGAGATAAATGGGACAAGGACATACGAAAGGTGCCTGGCTATCCTCAAAAATGTTAGACCCGATCACCTCCACAGCCCTATGCATCTCTTTCTTCTAGAAAGATGTGGGAAAAAAGTAGACAGTAAGCTTGCAACGACAAATGAAATAAAGCTTTCAAGATTGGTTACCACAGAAATGTAGCAGATCCTGTGGATTCGACCTCCTTACTCTTATGTTGTATTGTCACATGTTTTTCCTGCACATGGTGTATTATTGTAAGATGAGGTTATATGATAGAGTATACTTTACATAGAAAGATGCCAAATCAGATTAACGGTGTTCATAAATTATAAAATTGAGGCAATTTGATGTTGTTATACCTTCTGGAACGGGCTTGATCTTGTTCCTTGTACTTGCTCAAAACTCTCATACTGCTGCAGTACTTGTGCACCACTGAGAGCCATTGAAGGCTCCCTCGTCTCAGCCATATTATTGAAACTGATTTTGTTCCTTCGACACCTGTGGTTTGAAGCAATAAACGACGATGCCTCATGTAGCAATGCTTCTTGTCATGTTTTAACCATGAGTAATCAGTATCTTTGTGTCAACAAGGACAAGGAAACTTGCCTTTTGTGCTCCAACCAGATAACATCGGATATGCAGGAATATCATTTATTGTCCAAAGAAGAATTGCACGTAAAGCAGTGATGACTAGTAAGGAAGATAAAAAATATACTCTTCCTTCTCCAGTTGTGCCATCTAGTTTCTTCATGTCGCTGCTTTCTCTTCCTGCTAGACGTTCCCAATGTAACTTTCTCAAAACTCTCAACCAAGCTCACCGCCCATGTAGCGTAAGTCACATTCAACATCCCCACCAAGTCTAAATAGAATTATTGTATTAATTATGGGCCTAGACTAAATAGAATTATTGCACTATTATGGGCTTAAAAAGCCCATAATATTCAACAATCCCCACCAAGTCTAGAGCTCATAAGGAATGCACTCAAATTTCCTTCCTCTCGTTTGATATACCGGTGTTTCGATGGAGACTGTTAAGTTGAACTTCCATCTAGAACAGAGGTTACGCCTTATTCACAACTGAGCAATGGACTACGCCTTGAATTGTCAGTTTTGTGCGAAAGAGGTTTTGCCTAAGTCCTTTACCGATACTAGGTTGCCAAAAGCATCCCCTCTGTCTGAAGCATATAAGTCACACTTCTGGCCATTCATGAGTATCTAGAGATCCCCACCATCTCATAGACTGTGACTAGCAGTCGAACTCATATAGGTGTGTTCCTTAAAGATATCCTGTAGGACGATATCTTTGCTTCTCATAAGCCACTAGGAACACATTAAGGTTAATAAACCAGCCTGCCTTACAGTTCTCTAGGAAAGAAGTACATCTGAGATAGACCAGTCAAGGGTCTTTCCTCTCAAGCTGTCACTAGCTTGTTTCACCATTCTACTTCACGGGATCTCCGATCGCATAGAACAGGTTACCACTATGACAGCCTATCAAGTGAGTCTCAGGCCCATCTCACTCGATGCACTGTTTATCACATTACGTGATAGTCCCTTGGTAAATTGATCTGCCAGATTTTTAGACGTATGAACATAGTCCAACGAAATAACTCCGGAGTTTCTCAATTTTCTGACAGATTTTAATCGCCTTTTTACATGCCTTGTCGAGTTCATGTTATCCTTTGAACTGTTCACTTTGACTATCACTGTCTGATTGTCGCAGTTCATAAAGATAGACGGTATTAGTTTTTCAAGCACCGGTAAATCCATAAGGAAATCATGAAGCCACTCGGCCTCAATGCCGGCAGTATCCAAGGCTGTAAGTTCTGCCTCCATAGTAGACCTTGTCAGAATGGTCTGCTTGCAGGACTTCCATGAGACAGCGCCACCTCCAAGTAGAAACACATATCTACTAGTAGCATACATCTCATCAGCATCAGATATCCAGTTTGCATCACAATATCCTTCTAGTACTTTAGGGTACCCAGAATAGTGAATGCCATAGCTCATAGTACCTTTAAGATAGCGCATTACTCTCTCAAGAGCTCGCCAGTGATCATCTCCCGGTTTTGACACAAACCGGCTCAATTTGTTCACAGCAAACGAGATATCAGGCCTTGTAGCACTAGCCAGGTACATAAGCGAACCAATGATTTGGATATATCTCAATTGATCCCTTGCTATTCTTTGGTTCTTCCTTAATAGCACGCTAGGATCATAAGGCGTAGGAGCAGATTGAAAATCGCTATACCCAAAGCGACTCAAGTTCTTCTCCACGTAGTGAGATTGCAAGAGAGTAATCCCACTATTGCCTTCTCTTTGTAACTTGATGTTAAGAATAACATCTGCTACTCCTAAATCCTTCATCTCAAAGTTGTTGGACAGAAAATCCTTGACCTCCTTAAATCACATTAAGGTTGGTCCCAAAGATCAGTATGTCATCAACATATAGACACAGGATGACTCCCTCGCCCCCACCATACCGATAATACACACATTTGTCGGCTTCGTTCACAACAAAGCCAGCCGATGTCAAAGTCCTTTCGAACTTCTCGTGCCATTGCCTAGGAGCTTGTTTGAGGCCATACAGGGATTTTAACAATTTACACACTAAGCTCTTTTGACCTTCTAACACAAACCCATCAGGCTGATCCATATAGATCTCCTCGTCTAACTCTCCATAAAGGAAAGCTGTCTTAACGTCCATCAGATGGACGAGAAGACCATGTGAGGCTGCCAGGGAAAGTAATACTCGAATCGTGGTCATACGAGCAACAGGTGAGTAGGTGTCGAAATAATCTTCACCCTCCTTTTGTGAATATCCCTTCACCACAAGCCTTGCCTTGTACCTCTCAATCGTACCATCAGGCCTAAGCTTTTTCTTGAACACCCATTTGCATCCTATGGGTTTGCACCCGTAAGGACGCTCGACCAGCTCCCAAGTACCATTAGACATGATTGAATCCATTTCACTCCTTATTGCTTCCTTCCAAAGGTCAGTATCGGGAGATGAAAGTGCCTCTTCAATGGTTTTGGGAGTGTCATCCACGAGGTACACAATAAAGTCATTTCCAAACTTTGCAGTCCTTTGTCTCTTACCCTTACGGGTGACTAGATTGTCATCCTCCTCAGGAATGTGCACAGGGGGTTCCTCATTTTGTGTTATCGGAATGAAATGCTCATGGGGTAATGTAGACTCATGACTAGATGTGCTAGGTGCATTTTTGAAAGGAAATTCACTCTCAAAGAATGTAGCATCTCTGGACTCCAAAATTGTACCGACCAACATGTCAGGTACTCCAGATTTTACTACTAAAAACCTATAACCCACGCTGTTCATAGCATAACCCAGGAAGATACAATCAACAGTTTTAGGTCCAAGTTTGCGTTTCTTATTGATTGGCACATTCACCATGGCCAAACAACCCCAAGTACGCAAATACGAGAGATTTAATCTTTTCTTATGCCATTCCTCGAATGGTGTGATTTCTTTATCCTTTGTGGGAACTCTATTCAGGACATGACATGCTGTCAAAATCGCCTCACCCCAGCATTCCTTAGAAAGACCCGCTGTCTCTAACATGGCGTTAACCAAATCAGTTAGAGTTCGGTTCTTTCTCTCAGCAATCCCATTGGATTGAGGTGAGTAAGGCGGTGTCCTCTCATGAATAATACCATGTTCCACGCAGAATTCAGAAAAATCATTAGAAAAGTATTCTTCACCACGGTCAGACCTTAAACGTTTAATCTTCCTCTCTAGTTGGTTTTCTACTTCAGCTTTATAGATTTTAAAGTAATGCAAAGCTTCATCTTTGGATTTTAGCAGATACACATAGCAATATCTAGTACAATCATCTTTGAGAGTCATGAAGTATCTTTTATCACCTCTAGTCTATTCGCTATTCATCTCACATAAATCGGAATGAACAAGTTCTAATGCCTCTAAGTTCCTCGCCTCCGCAGCCTTGTGTGGCTTGCGAATGCTAAGCAAGCCTGGCACAAGCCTAAGGCTAACGGAGGCGTGGAACTCATTAGAGGCATTAGAACTGTCAAGTTCAAGCCTCCGATTTATGTGAAAGATTCGAAAGCTAATCGACACAATTGAGAGCCACTAACAAGATTCTTTTTAATTGAGGGGACATGCTGCACGTGCTTCAATAGCACCGTCTTTCCCGAAGTAAACTTTAGAATGACCGTACCAACACCAAGAACACGAGCATGTGACCCATTTCCCATCAACAAGTCTCCTGTCACTCCGGCCTGATAAGAAGAAAACAAAGAGATATCAGCACACACATGTACATTAGCCTCAGTGTCAATCCACCACTCAGGTGTTTGACAGGCAGAAAGGACAATGGGTGTAGAATTACCGTCCCCAGAAGTCCTTCCAGTCTCGCTAATGACCACGTTTGCAGATTTCTTCTCCTGCTTAACTTTGCGGTCTGGGCACGCACTTGCCCAATGCTCAGTGCTCCCGCAAACAAAGCAGCCACTTTCTTTGTTCTTTTTCTTCTTAAAAGTGGTTGATTGCTTAGGCTTCTCAGCCCCCTTCTTCTTCTTCTTCTTTTTTGATGAGTTAACATTTCGCACCATATTGGCACTAGAAGGTTCTCCTACGCTCTTTCCACGTGTGTCTTTTGCTTTCGCCCTTTCCTCAACATCAAGAATCCCAATGAGTTCAGACACGCTAAACTCTTGTCTCTTGTGTTTCAGTTGGGTAGCAAAATCCCTCCAAGTAGATGGCAACTTAGCGATAATACCGCCAGCCACAAACTTGTCAGGCAACACACATAGAAACTGTTCGAGTTCTTTTGCCATAGCCTGAATCTCATGAGCTTGTTCAACTACAGAACGGTTCTCAACCATCGTGTAGTCAAAAGTTGCTCCATGATATACAGCTCACTACCGGCATCAGAAACACCGAACTTAGCGTCCAGAGCATCCCATAGTTCTTTCGCAGAGGTGCACGTGATATATGAATCCTTATACTTATCAGCAAGAGCACTAATCACGGCGCCTCTAAACAGATTATCAGCCATATTGAACCGTTCCTCCTCCTCTGGAGTGAACTGTTCTGGCTTACCGTTCGAGGCGTGATAGCAGTTCATTGCTGTAAGCCACAGGACCATCTGAGCACGCCACCTCTTATAGAAAGAGCCATCAAACGCGTTGGGTTTCAGTGCAGCAGCAAAACTGCTAACAGAAAATTGCCTAATATCAGGTTTTTGGATTGTTAAGAATTTAGGCATTTTCCTAAGTAGTTTAATCCAGAAATTCCCCAATAAGGTGATAACGATGAACAAACTGAAAAGAAAGTTAGGAACGTACCCAGCGGAGGATCCTGCGCCGGAGGCGCTGGAAGCTCCATTCCCAAGAACCATTGTTCTTGAGTATGCTCGATGTAGTCGATCTTAGTCGATGCAGGACGATGTACGCAGTGCAGAACCGCCGCGCTCCGTGAAGAAGTCAATCGAAAGCGAGCAGTCGCGTTGTCGCTCCCCAAAAATCTGATCGCCCGCACACTCAGCAGATGTCTCTTGCGGATCGGGGGTTTCGAAGGCAACACGAGCGGAAGGAATCGTATAGAAGGCGAGAGCGAGAGCGAGTGCATCCAGGCGTATGGAAGGCGAAAAGGCATCGGTTCATTCCCGCCAGCCACGCCACGCACGCACGCACGCAACGTCACGCCCGCCAGCCACGCCCCGCCACGCCCTGCCCGCCACGCCACGGCTCGGCTCGGCGGCGGCGGCGCGCGCGCGCGTGTGGCTCGCCACTAGCCTCTCTCAACTTCTCTAGGGGATGTACCGGAAATCCACCTAATAAGTTGAGTCAATTAATGATAGGAATCCTATGTGGGACTAAACCATTATTGCATTAATTATGGGCCTAGACTAAATAGAATTATTGCACTATTATGGGCTTAAAAAGCCCATAATATTCAACATTCCCCACCTCTACTTTGGTGTCTTGACGGCTCAGCCTTCACACCGAATGGTCTCGGCACGAGTGAAGGCGTCTTCAGCTGCTGCCTGCTAGCCTGCTACTCAGTTCCTGGTGTTCCGGTGGAGCTGCATATTCAATCGCCGGAGTCTTCTCCGTCGTCAGGGGCTCAGTGTGGACCTCTTTGTAATTCTTATTTACGTATGTGTCCCTGTTTTGTTGCTTAAAGACCCTAGTCCCTAGATTAAATATTTTTCTTTGTTTGGGTGTTTTTGCATATGTAAGGATGCGTCCAGACTAATGGAGTAGCTATGCCCGGATGGGCGTTCTGCCTTCCCAAACAAAAAAAAAATCCAGTGGGTGCATGCTGGCTGCTGGAGGTGGGCAGCAGAAGATCAACCGATATGCTATCGTCAGATGATCAAAATAAGAGAAAAAAAAAGGAAGATATCGTTAGTGTCATGTCATATTGAGACACTGCTCGTGGTGAACCCTCCACATGTTCGAGCGCCCCTAGTAATCAAAACCCATCCTCTCTTCAATTTTGCACGTACGCGTCGTCGACAGTTCAGTATCGATTGACTGGTTTTAGAACCACACGACATGCGTGAGAGAAACTTCCACTCTGATCGATCTGGTCGCAGAATTGCATGGCGACCAATGCCACTACACCACGATACCACCACGCATGCTCAAAACAGATCATCTCGATCGGTCGGAAAACGGCCCATCGATCGGTGGCAGGCTATCAGTCTATCAGAGGACGATATATGCTTCAAGGAAGGCACGCGAGGGAGATCGATTAATTGGGCCCATTTCTGGACACATGCATGAGCGATGCTTGACGTCAATACCTATCTATTATATATATAATTGACGACGAAAAGGAGCCACCACGTTCGCTCTAAATGCTATAAATTTTCACGTTAATTCCAGAAAATAAAAAGAAAAAATCACCCACCACTGCCATTATAAAGAAATTAGTCAAAAAACACCTATAAATATTTATAAAATTACTAAATTCGGAATAATAAAAAAATAGTCAAAATTACCCACCAATTCGAAATAATAAAAAATACACTCCACATATATTTCTAAATTACCCGTCATTCCATTATAACTCCAAAAAATAACTAAATTCGAGTTCTAAAAGATAGCTAAAAATATCCCTAATTCTTATTTCTAATTTTCCCACCATACCATTATGAGTCTAAAATAGCTAAATTATGACGTGATGAGTTGGCAAGCTGAAAAACAAGCTATGACGATGACTGAGTAAGCATGAGTGAGAATCGAAAAACAAGTTAGAAAGGAGGACGGGAAGAGTTTTGAACGAGGGGACGACGAGCAGGCAATCTGAACAACAAGATGACCAACCTACCAGTAGGAAGGCGAGGGGAGAAGGTGACGCGTGAAGGTAGTAGTCCTTGCCGAAGTGGGCGACAAGTAGACATGGCGGATAATGAGTTGGCATAAGTGTACTAGAGGAACAAATGAGCCGGACAACAAGCCAAGACGACAAATAGCTGAGCATCATTATGAGCAGGTGAGGGATGCGACCGTAGAAGAGAGCATATAAAAGTTTATTACAAAATATCATGAAATACATACATAAAAGTTTATAGATTTTATACTATTATCGTTGTGAAAACAATCAACTCTAGTCGTGTAAATGTGCGGACAGCCATACTAGTTGCTAGATTATGCAAACGATGAGCATGTCGCGTGCTCACATGCTTGCATGCGACAGCAACACATGCAAGCACGCATGGACTGCGTGCATGGTCCTGCGGTCCTGCCTCCTCCTGCGCACCGCGAGCTACCTCTTCCTACTGTCGCTGCCCGCGCGGCCGACCATGCCACCACAAACAAGGAAACGGCGAACTCCTTTATAAAGCAAAAAACACCAAAACCCAGTGTGGTGCCACCACGTTCATTATATACTCTTTCTGATTAGTGGCGGAAAATTTACATGAGAGGACCAAACCCCCGGTATGGAGGGCATATATTAATGGATCAAATGGGGGCGTCGTGCATACAGCGCGGTAAACCGCAAAATCAATTAAACAAATTAATCGCATCGAATTACTTAAAATTTTTAGCTGGTACGGTTAATCGCAAAAATTGCGGTTATCACTTTTGCAAACTACGGTTAACAGCAAAAATTACAGTTATTAATCCGGTTAACCGAACTAACAGAATTAACCGATATTATCATCTCAACCTAGTATATCTCGAGGCTCCTTGGTCCTAACTCATTCTAACCCGGTTCTTTCCAAACTTCATCCTCTCCACACACCTCACTCTAATAGAGTGGAATCTGCATTGATTTGTGGTTAATGCGGTTAACCGCATAACCAAACCGAACTAACCACAACCAAATTACGCGGTTAATCATTTTCTTGATACTAAATCCGTTATCATTTTTCACTAACCGAAGTTTCTCTTAACCGAATTGACCGAACCGAATTAACCGAACGCTCAAGCCTATACAGCACCAAGGATACAACTTTGTTTTTTTATAAAAAAAAAGGGGCGGGGGGTGGTCACCACCTGAATTTTTATTAAAACAGGCCATAAGCCGGAAAAAAACATGTTTACATTGTTTGCGAGGTGAGCAACTATCGCATTGTTTGCGAGGTAGTCGGCAGCGCCAAAGGTTGTCTGCTTCATTGCAGTGAGCCATCCTGGGTGGTAGTGAAGCATGGTTCCTACCACACTTGCACCAAAAGCACTCCTGCCACAAACCAAAGATAAAATTGGACCACCAAAACTCAAAATCGTGCCGGATACAGTCATATAGGTACACCCCACGATATCATCAATGAGTCGTTCTGCACGACGCACGCAACCAATTTTCGTATTGAATATAACCCCCACAAACTGGAGCACAAAGATGTTTTTTTTATTAATTTTTATAAAATAGGGATTCTTTTCTGACTTCTATGTAGTCATCACAAAAGCGGTCACAAAGAACGACAAACTGGCAATAGAAAAAAAATGGAGAATCAGCCAAACCAAAAAAAGAAATTTATAATGCTAAACAAACACAAGGATTCGAATATATCGTTGAACTGGAAGGCCACAACGTCTTCTCCTCAATGGCGCCTCCAAACAGGAAATGACTGATACTGTTGGGAATTCTGCATCATGATAACAAAGAATCCCGACACGGACGATCAAACTACCCTCCTGGAACAGCGAGACATCATTTCATAACGAAGGTGTAATTTATCCTGTTCCGTCCTGTTCTACGGAGCCCGGGGGCGGGTATTTATAGGGAAGGCCAAGGATTATTTCGACATGACCGAATTACCCTTGGCCACCTACTATATTCGCGGAATATTCTGTACAACATTGTCATAAGGACAAATGACATTTCCGTTGACGACGGAAACCCTAGCTAGGTGACGTCATTCGCCAGTCTGACCCTCGGACGTCGTCATGCCGGGCTTCGTCTCTCGGAGGTGCCGCCTTTCCGGGCAGTCGACAAAGGTCGCGCCCTCCGTTCAATGTCGGTAGCCCAACGTCGGCGGCTCGCTGAACCGCCGCCGATTCTCCACCGTGCCCCGGAGAAACTATGCCTTCCGAGAAATGTCGGCACTCAAACGCCACCTGCAGTCGGAAAACAAGAGAAAAAGGGGTGTCGTTATCATCGTAAATGCCGATCCCCAACAGTAGCCCCTCGCGGTCGAGGGCCAACTTCGATGGGCAGAAACCACGACACAAAGATTGGAGATTTACGAACGTCACCCCCCTCCGAAGTTGGGACGAGGGCTGACTTTTTTTTTTGCGAAGATCGAGGAGACGCCATAAACGCGGCGCCGTGGCCTATATATACGGGGGGGGGGGGGGGGGGGGGGGGGGGGCGGAGAGCCCCGTGCCTCCGTTTCAGCGTCGTATTGCTGCCGCGTTTTCTGTTGATACTTACGTGCCGTGTTTTTCGGCTCCCGGAATTCGTGTCAAGCCTCCGCAGTTTTCTTGGTGTCGCTATTTTGGTTCGCCGCCGTTCTCCTGTTGGACGTAAGTTCAATGATAAGCTTTCTGCTGTGTGGTGAATGTGTTTTCTTCGTGAGTTACTTAAGGTGTTGTGCTTTTCGTTTTAGATGCCTCGCGTAAAGCAAACCGCTCGTTGCGTTGACGAGTCTGACGAGGAGTTCCTAGTCGACTCGCCTGCCGCTGATGTTGAGCGAGGTGAAGAGCTTGGCGGGGCGGGGAAGCCGGTTGCTGTTGATTCGGACGCCATTCCGACTGCCACTCCCAAGGGTTCGCGAGGAGATCAGAATCCTGCTGCCGATCTGGAGGTTTTGGCGGCGGCTGCCTCTAAGGCCGTCGGGATTTCTGGCACCAGCGGAGGTATTAAATCTCCCGCTTCTTTAGGTAAGGGTCTGGAGGAGTCGAGTAATTTTCTTGCATATTGTGAGTCTGCTCTTGCTGGGTCTGCAGCCAAGAGAGTGAGGGGCGCGGTAGATACTGGCTCTAAAGGGAAAGGAGCAGTTGCTAATGTCGACGACGACGATGAAGATCTTTCTGGGGTGCCGGTCCCCCCTAGTGAGCTGGTAGGAGAGGACTCCTGGGCTAACACCGGCATTGAGCCGACGTTCCGGTTTGGGCCGTCCAAGGTCACTACCACAGATATCGAGAGGTTTGTTGCCTTGGGGTATTTTGAATCTGGAAAGGCTCGTGCTCCTGGTGGAGAGCAGATTCCCCGGCCCGAAAACAATGAAGCCATAGTTTATCGTGACTTCTATGAAGCTGGCCTTAGGCTGCCGTCTTTTGGTTTTCTGACTCGTGTACTGGAAAGATATGGACTGGACCTGCACCACTTGACTTCCAACGCCGTCGCCACGGTGTCGAAGTTCATATGGGCTGTTCGCAGCTACGGCTCGGCTCTACACTCTGACGCCTTCTGCCGCTTTTATGATCTGAAACATGATGTGAAACCCGTGAGTTTCGATGGGGTGAAGTATTATCCCTAGTATGGCTGTTGCAGTTTTCAGCCCCGCACTTTCGTGAAGAAATCAAAGTATGAAAATGTTGAGCTTGTTGGTGGTCGCCGGAATAAATGGCCTGGAGATTGGCGGAACCATTGGTTTTATGCCGAGGTTCCCGAGGAGAAGAATGACGACGGTAGCTCGTACTTTCCTCTGTTTAGTCGCTCTTGTGCCCTACGGCCGATGCTGTCGCCGGAATTCGTGGAGTCGGAAGGTTTTACGAAGTGCTGCGACGCCTTTCACACCGCGATCAAGATGAGTAGTGCTAGAGATTTGGTGGAGGAGTTTGTGGCCTGTCGCATTTGGCCCATTCGGAAAGGTTGGAGCTCACTGAAGTTGAGGGCTAAGCGGCTTGCCAGACTTAATCTTAGCTATCAAGTGCCAACTTTTGGGGTCAAGAAGCCAAACGGGATTTCTGATAAAGACTTTGTCCGCTACGTTGAGCTGACTGCCGCAGTTATTTGCGGGCCTTACACTGTGCTGGAGAAACAGGAAAGCGAGAACATGCTAATCTTCCCACAGCGTGTGAATCGCATCTTGGATGAGATGCAGGTGAAATACGGTCCTCGTGCCGTTATGTCAGTTAAGAAAGGGCGGCGAAAGAAAGGCGAGATTGTAATCGGAGCCACGTTCATTGAGAACAGGGATTGGGAGACCGATTCTACTCAGCATGTTGCAAGTGTTGCGGCAGCCCCAAGGGCTGCAGTCGGTTCCTCTGCCGCGGGTGCCGCCAAGAAATCTGCGGCAGCCCCGAGAGCGGTGGCTGGCTCCTCAACTAAGGGTGCCGCCAAAAAATCTGCGGCGCCCGGCAAGGTGGCTGGGACAATAAAGACGCCAGCTGGGACCTCAAAGGCTGCTGAAAAAGCTAAACGCCAGAGCCTGCGAAAGATGCCCGCTTCTCGAGCTGCCGTCATGCAGCGGGTTGGTGCCAATGTGAAACGGCGGCGGGAAGACGCAGAGCCAGCCCCTGCTGGTGAGCAGATGGAGACTGGTTCCAGCGCGGCGGGTGCCGCTGATTTTGCTGAAGAACTATCAGTGCGGGAGGATTGCAAACGGCGCCGGATGCTGTTGGCTTCGGCACTTCACGATTCTGATGATGAATTTCTAGTCGACGAGCCTAAAGAACGTGACTCAGAGAACGCGCGAGAGCCGCCTTCACCATTGCGTGAGGTTGAAGTTGATAGTGTTACGGCTCCCTCTGGCGGATTTGACTTGCCGCGAAGCCCTACTGTGACTGCTACGCCGATAAAGCGGAAGCCACTTCTGCCGGCTTTATCGGATGATGAAGAAGTTGAGTTGCTGGACGACTCCGAGGATTCGCGCGCCGAGCTTGCACACGAGCTAGATGCCGCGTTTGTGGGAATGAGTGGCGCTGATAAAGGTGCCGACCTTTCCTCGTACAAGAAAGAAACTGCGGCAGCTTCCTCTCCTTTAACTAGGATCGATGATCATATGTCTAGTTCATCGGTTAACGGAAGTATGTCTAGCGGTTCTTCTGAGACTAGCTCCTCTGACGCAGGTGAAAGGTCTCCTGGTGCGGAGATGCGAGAAGGCGAGGCCGGCAAGCTGTCGTTGGCCGCTTTTGTCGAGATGACGAAAGCGGTGGATCCTCAAGGTTTTTTCACCTCGCCGCTATTTTTCTTTTATTTAATACTTGACGACGATCTGACCTCGTTTAATTTGCAGAGCTTTATGACTTCTTGGCTAGGGCCGATAATGCTTCTGTCGCCGAAGTTCTGGATAAAAATGCGACGATGGTAATTGTTTCTTTTATGTTTTTGTCGCTTCTTATTCTATCTTTGAATGGGTTTGCCGCTAAAACGTGCTTTCGCTGCTCTTGTGCAGACTCTTGCGGCGGCTCGTGCTCTGAGTCGACGCTTTTATGGATCTGAAGGCGCCTCCTCGTCCGGAGATTTGGTGAGACTGCGGCAGGCGCTGGAAGAGGAACGGGCGTCTTTCGACACCATTAAAGCTGATCTTGATGATCAAATTCAGAAGAAAGACGAAGCCCTTGGAGTGCTTAAAGAGGTCATTCAGAGCGGCGAGAGCGAGATTGCTCGCCTAAAGCAAGACCTGAAAAATGCAGAAGCTAGAATAACTGCGGCAGAAAAAAGTGCCGAGAGCGCGAAGAAGACTGGCCGCAATTTTGCCCGCACTTTCTCTAGCGGCGCCGTTAGTGCTTATGCTTCTTTTGAAGCAGCCTTGTCCACGATTGGCGGCGCCCCTAATCCTCTTCCCGGCGTCGAAGGTTCGCTAACGCCGGAGTTGTTTTTCAATTGGCTGAAGGGGGAGTTTGGCGATCTCCCTGAGGCTTTCGAGGGCGTCGGCCGATTCGCGGCTCGCACTGCATGCTCTGCCCTTCTGGACTTGCTTGAAAAGCGGCAATGCAAGCACTTCAACGATCTGGCACACACCACTTACCCTGACTCAAATTTCGATGAAGCAAACGCGGCGAGCGACAGTAAAGGCGTTCGTTTGGCTGTGAAGCGCTTCGTGAAGAGGTACTGGGGGGTGCATGGGATGGAGGCCTACCGTCAATTGGCGAGGAGCAAGTTCGAGGAGGTGATGCACTATTACCCCCGAAATTGATTTCTTTTGCAAGATATGGCTTAATAAACTTGTTTATTTTAGATGAAGGCGGCGGCTGGCGTTGAAAGTGCGAAGGAGGGCTCAAAGAAAAGGACGGCGACCCCTTCTAGTGATACGCCGCCGACAAAAATGGCCCGTGTCGAGAGTGCTACCGAAACGGGGACGGCTGTCACGAAAGTTGACGCGCCTGCCACGACTGAAGCTTCTGCTCCGACTGCGGCGACTGGAGCTGCTTCATCTTCTGCGGCGGTCGACCCAGAAAGTGCGACGGTCACTGCCGCGCCTGGTGCTACATCTGCCGCTCATACTGCTCCGGCGACTGAAGAGGTTTAGGCTTTCTTAGGCGTGAGGAAGAGAGTTTTGGCACGCTTGGTTTGTAATAATATACATTCTGGTACACTCTGTGAGCAGGATTGTTTTTGCGGCGCCGCGTTGAACATTGCGCCTTTGAAGTACGAACATGATGGCTTACGCGTTTCTGGCGAAGCGCACTTGTGTTATGTTTCGCGATATCCGCGTCATGATTTCGGGCATTTCTGGAGGGAAATGATGGCTCAAAATTTTCATGGGCGGGAATGCTTGATTCGTTGCTTTCGTCGCCGGCATTCTTCTTCCGCAGCGGTCGTGAAGGCAAAAAGCGTTGAAGATCTTAGCTTTGATCCTTATTTGGACCGTTTTAGGTGTGTTTACGATAGTGCGGGCCCGGGATACGGTCCCGGGTTTGTAGTAGAAGTTGACTTTGATTTGTAGCTGGGCAGTCGATTTTGTGACAAAGTGCGCCCGGATAAAACGTCCTGTTTTTTGATTTGCTTTTGATTTGCGAAGGTGGTTTCGGCGATAACTGTCATTTTTGCACAAGTTAAAGCCTCCCTCGCTTTTTCGCTTAGTGAAGGGCGCTCACCGTTGCTCGGTTGCCGGAATAAGACGAACGTCACCCCCCCCCCCCTGGCGATCGAGGGACGGAGGGCGCGCTGAAATTGCGACACACCATTCATACGGAGTTCTTTTATATAAATTGAGAAAGGTGTACTGGTCGCCGCTATTTTTCGGTTGGCTCCGATGCTTGGCAGATATCTAATAGTTGCCTCTATTCTGGCTAAAAAAGCGGCGTTTGATAATATGGACCCATGGCTCCTTCACTTTCTGCTTGATGAAAGGCGCTCGCCGTTGCTTGGCTTTTTGCTTTTTGCTTTTTGGTTGTTCGAGGCGCGACTCGTGCGGCTCGCCTTTGGAGAAAATTACGAGTGGTGCATTGGGTTGCCGCAATTCTGCGGTCGGCTCCGATATGTGTCGGATATTGAATTTTTGCCGTTATTCTAACTGAAAAGGCGGCACTTGATAATACGTTGCCTTTGGGCCGCTCGCTTTTGTTTTGCAAGATTATGTCGGACCTCCGGGGTCTTGAATTCTGTCCTTGGATGGGTGTATTAAGTCCCTTAAGACTTTGATCTCACTGATCTGTTTTTGTCGCGTCTGATTTTGTCCGGAGCCCCTTGGGGGTTGAAATCTGTCCGCCTCTTTCCTTTAAGGAAATGGACGACTGAGCCCTTGGGCTGTTAGCGTTCCGAACTCTCTCAATTTTGTGAGAAAGATTGGAGAGATGGCCCCTTGAGGCGTTTTTTCTCTTTGATGTCGCTCTTTCTCAATTTAGTGAGAAAGATTGGAAAGATGGCCCCTTGAGACGCTTTTTTCTCTAAGTGCTTAATGGAGAATGAAGCCTGGGAAAAAGGATCAGAATTTTTTCTTCCTTTTGAGTGGCTTTGGTTCAGTATTTTAATCCTGCGTCGATGTGGCGATATTTAGCGAATATAGCATCGACTACTTAAGAGATGGAGTGTTTCGTTTTTCCAGGGAAGATAGCATTATATTGAACTGCTAGGGTTACAAAGGTCCCACCTCGTTAAAAACCTCACCCCCGACGTGGGGTTCCCCTGTGAGGAAAAGAGTATGGGCCTTGAAAAGGAAAGAAAAATTACAACTTACTTGCTGACTAAAAGCGCCGCTTATAACTGCACGCCGCTATTAGCCTTTACATTTTAGGTGAAGTACCTCTTGAGGTTGTCGACATTCCAGGCATGGGGGAGCTCGTTGCCTTCACTGTCTGCCAAGTGATAAGACCCTGAGCGATTGCTCCTGACGACAATGTAAGGACCCTGCCATTTGGAGTTGAGCTTTCCAGTGCTCTCTGTTTTTGGGCTTCTTAAGAGGACGAGGTCGCCGACTTTAAATGATCTTGGCACTACTCTGGTGTCCCGCCATTTTTTTGTTTCTTCCTGATACTTCTCCAAGTTAAGGATGGCTTGGTCTTTGTCTAATTCCGACATGTCCTTCGAAACGGCGTCAAACTCATGGCAATTTCGCCCGAGAGTTGCCCTCATGCTGCGGTGCTTTATCTCTTCTGGTGACATGGCTTCTTCGCCGTACAAGAGCCTGAAAGGTGTGAACTTGGTGGTTCTTGAAACTGTTGTGTTATGCGACTAGATCACTTTATGCAACTCATCCATCCATTTTCCTTTTCTCTGCCCTTCCCGGCATTTCTTGATGCTTTCGAAGATTTGCTTGTTCGCGTTTTCGACGGCACCATTTGACTCTGGATGATAAACAGATGCAAAATTCACTTTGGTGCCTATGGAGTGACAGAATTCGCGGAACTCTTGGTTGTCAAACTGTTTTCCGTTGTCCACGGTAATTTCGGCAGGGACTCCGAACCTGCAAACTATGTTTTGCCAGAAGAACTTCTTGATTGCTGGGCCTGTGATGTTTATCAATGGCTTCGCCTCTATCCATTTGGTGAAATAGTCGAGAGCTACTACGGCGTGTGTGTAATTTCCGGCAGCCGTGGGTAGAGGACCGACAATGTCAATTCCCCATCGCTGAAGTGGCCACACTGGTTGGATGAGCTGAGTGAGCTGAGGTGGGTTGTTGATTTTTCTTGAGAATTTCTGGCATGCTTCGCATATTTTGACAAGTTGTTGGGCGTCCTGCAATGCCGAGGGCCAGTAAAAACCTTGCCGGAAAGCCTTGCTGACTAGGGCTCTGCTGGATATATGGGAGCCACAGATTCCCTCATGAATCTCGCTGAGGAGCTTTTTCCCTTCTTCTTGATCAATGCATCTCAAGAATGGAGTGGATGTGCCGAATTTGTATAGGAACTCGTCGACGAATGCGTAATTTCTTGCTCTCTGTTTCATGCGCTTGGCCTCGATTTCTGATTCGGGCTCATAAAAATCTCGGAGATATGCCATGATGGGGGCACGCCAATCTTCGCTTGAGATGGCGTGTATCATCTTGGGTTCTTTCTCCGCCGCTTTTATGGATGGAGAACTCAGTGTTTCAAAAAAGACGCCAGGTGGCAAAGGATCTTTCCTGGCTGCCGCTTTTGCTAGCTGATCCGCTTCACCATTCAGGTTTCTGTCAATGTATTGACAGGTGAAACCTTTGAAGTGCCTTTCCAAGTCCCGCACATGATCCAGATACCTTGCCAATAGTTCATCTCTGGCCTTGTAGGTTTTGTCGACATGCCCGGCGATGACCTGAGAGTCTGTCTTGATGATGAAGTTCTTGACACCTAATGCTCTTAGCTTTCTTACGGCGAGCAAGAGGCCCTCGTACTCTGCAACATTGTTTGTGCATTTGTCAGTGTCATGGTTGAACTGCAATCTGATCGCGTACCGCAATTTGATGCCAGATGGTGAAGTCAAAATTGCGGCAGCCCCTGCTCCAAGATGGCACCATGCGCCGTCGCAATGGATCTCCCATGGAACCTCAAAGACTGGACCCTCAGTATATGATGAGGGCTCCGTCCAATCTGCGATGAAATCCGCCAGCACCTGAGAATTTGCGGCACTTCTTGACTCGAAGTCAACAACGTGTTCTGATAATTCCGAAGCCCATTTTGTGATTCTTCCAGATGCTTCTCTATTTCTGAACATGTCGTTCAGTGGTTGATTTGTCAGCACTCGGATGGTGTGAGCTTCAAAGTAGTGCCTCAATTTTCTTGATGCCATTAGGACTGCATATGCTATCTTTTCCAGTTCGGAATAGAATCTTTTTGATCCAGAAAGAGCTTCAGATACATAATATACTGGCACTTGAACTTTCATCACTTTGCCCTTCTTCTCAATTTGCTGCTCCTGCACAAGCGCGGCACATACTGCTGAGTGCGATGCTGACACATACATTAGCAGAGTTTCATTTTGTTTTGGACTCGCAAAGGCAGTCATTTCCTTGAGATACTCTTTCAATTCTGCGAAAGCTTTTTTCTGCTCTAGGCCCCATTGAAAGTTATTTGCATTTCTGAGGACTTTGAAGAAGGGAAGGCTTCTTTCGGCTGATCTGGAGATAAATCTGTTGAGTGCCGCGATTCTGCCGGTGAGCTTCTGCACATCTTTGAGGCATTGCGGCTCTCGCATATTGGTGAGTGCACTTATCTTGTCGGGATTGGCTTCGATGCCTTTGATTGACACTAGGCATCCCAAAACCTTTCCTTTGCGAATTCCAAAGACACATTTTTCAGGGTTGAGCTTGAGGATTGCCTTTCTGAGGTTAGCAAATGTTTCAGCCAAGTCAGAAATATGGTCTTCTTTCTTGCCGCTTTTTACCACTATGTCGTCGACATAGGCTGACAAGTTCCTGCCTAACTGATTCTCAAAGGCGATTGATGTCATTCTGCAGAAGGTGGGTCCCGCATTTTTGAGGCCTTCCGGCATTCTGACGAAACAATAAGTTCCGAAAGGGGTGATGAAACTTGTTTTCTCTTCATCCTCTTTGTACATGAAGATTTGGTGGTATCCGGAGAAACAATCCAGCAGTGATAGGAGTTCTGAGCATGCCGCTGCGTCGACAATTTTGTCGATTCTGGGCAATGGGAAATCGTCTTGGGACAGGCCTTGTTGAGATCAGTGAAATCTATGCACATCCGCCACTTTTCGTTCTTTTTCTTTACTGGTACTGTGTTAGCCAGCCAGGTTGGATATTTCACCTCCCTAATAACATTTGCGTCAAGCAACCTCTGCACTTCAGCCTTTACTGCCTCGACCCTGTCGTCGGACATTTTTCGGAGTTTCTGTTTCTTTGGCCTGATGTTTTTATCAATTCGCAACTTGTGCTCTATTACATCCCGACTGACGCCTTTTAGGTCACTTGCGGACCAGGCAAATACATCCTTATTTTTGCGAAGGAACTGGATAAAAGCTTTTTCCATGTCCTTCGGCATTCCTGCCGCAATTACAACCTCTTGTCCTAAGACATGCTTATCCAATGGAACTCTCTTTGTTTCTTCATTAGCCGCAATTGCTGGTTCTTCCTTGTCCATTTCTTTTTCCAACTGAAGGACTTCTTTCCCTGGCTTTCTTCCTGCCGGGTACAAGACATGCACATTTGGGTGAGCATACAAAAAGTGTACATTTTTCTGGCCCGGGGCTGCCGCCCTTTCAATATTTCTGGCTTCTTGCTGATCGCCAAAGACTGAGATGACCTCCTTGTGTGCCGGCATTTTCATGCAGAGGTAGGAGCTGTGTAAAACTGCTTCAAATGCATTGAGGACTCCTCGTCCAAAGATTGCATTGTAGGGGTAAGGCATATCCACCACATCAAAAGTGATGTGCTCTGTTCTTGCATTGTCGAGGGTGCCGAAGGATACTGGGAGGCTTATTTTGCCGAGAGCTCGGACTTCTCTCCCGCCAAAACCATACAATGGGTATTCTGAAGGCTGGAGTAGAGATGAATCAAGGTTGAGCTGGTCGAACGTTCTTTTGAAGAGAATGTCTTCCGAACTTCCGTTGTCAACGAGTATTTTGGTGACTGACCAACCATAGGTGTTTGCCTGAATAACCATGGCATCTGTATGAGGGTAGCAGCGGAGGTTTAGATCGGCTTCTGTGAATGTGATTGGAATGTGCGACCACCGTGATTTCACCACGGGTCCATTGCACACTGCATTTACAGCTCGGAAGTAATTTTTCTTTTGTTTCTTACTTTCAAACTCGGATGTAGATCCGCCAGTGATTGGCAGGATGACTCCGTAAGTGGGAAGGCTCTGAGAGGAATTGTTTTGGTTTGACTGCTTTGGGAATTGCGACGGAGGTGGTAAAGGCGGCTCCTCAGAAGCAGTGATTCTGGGAATTTGCAGATGGGGTGTGTATAAACTTGTTTGGGATGCCGCCAAATGCTGAATATGCGGCGAGGATGGTGGATGTGGTTGATATGGGCTTTGGAAGTGGTGGTGAGGGTTGTAAGAATTCTGGAAGTATTGGAATGGGTAGGAAGCACCGAAAGGTGAGTTGTTCCAAGAATTGGCGGCAGCCATGTGATTGACACTTCTCTGTGTTTCGCTTCTTTGCTCCTTGGCCTTCATTCTTTCCATGGCATCTTTTGTTTCTGGGCATTCCTTGGAGGTGTGACCCTTGTCAAGTCCGTGGAACAGACAGTATGGCTTTTTTGGCTCCTGGTTTCGCGAGTTGTGCGCATTGCCACGGCCCCTTCCTCGAGAGCGATTGTTTCTTCCCCCTCTGTTCTGAAAATTGCCGGCAGGGTTGCTTGTGTCGGTTTTTTCTTCTTGATTGTCGATGTGATTGACTAGGTTGGAGTTCTGGCTCTGATTGTTGTTACCACCTCTTCTAGATGAATTCCAATCCTGCTGCCTTTGGCTCGATTGGTTTTTCTTCGCCTGGCGCTGCGCGCTCTGCTGCTCTAATCTTCTTCTGTGGTCGTTGTCTGCTCTACAGAATTGATCGACCGTTGAGAAGAGCTCTTCGAGTGTTGAAGGGCGGTGCATGGAAAAATGAGTGGCACAGGGGCCGGCTCGCAACCCTCCAATTGCGGCATCAATGACAATTTGATCTGGAATATCATCTGTTCGGGCTTTGAGCTTGACAAACCTCTGGAAATAGTCTTGCAGGGGCTCTTTTTCCTGCTGAACACATGCTCTGAGTTCGTCTGCAGATATAGATGTTCTGTGAAAACCTTGGAAGTTTGTCGTCAATTTATCCCTTAGGTTCTCCCATGAATATATTGATCCGGGCTTCAGCCTGGAGTACCACTCGAGGGCTTGATGCTCAATTGCAGTGACAAAGGTCTTCGCCAATACAGTGTCATCTCCTCCAGCAGATGCTACTGCAGCTTCAAATGACATCAAAAATTGCCTTGGGTCGGTTGAGCCACTGTACTTTGATAAGGAGATTGGCTTGTAAGTTGCTGGCCATGGGGTCAACTGGAGGCCTTCTGACAAAGGGGAGTTCTTGTCGAATTTACTCACGAAAGGTGCTGATTGGCGGTATACCGTCCGAGGCCTATGATGGTCTTCGCCATTGTTGTTTGTTTCAAAGTCGGGAGTCACCTGGTAGTGCTCTCTCTTTGCTTCGCTATTTTGCCCTGTGGCGCTTGTCATCTCATCGAGCTCTTTTTGCAGTTCTGCGACTGCCGCCTTTGCTTGTTCAATCTGCAGCCGGAGCCTTTCTTTCTCTCTAGCCCTCTCTTCAGAGATTATCTTCTCCTTTGTTAGCTTGAGTCTTTTTCCGAGTTGTTGCAAGTTGGAGAGTTGACGCATTTGCTTGTCAACTTCATCTTCCTCTGGATCACTTTCCTCAGGGTTGATTGTCGACGGTGGTTCCGTCCATTTCTTGCCGGCTTTTGCTTGCTTCAACTTTTCTGCTTCTTCACTAAAGGTGAGGTCAATGGAGCATTTGGCGGCGATGTCCCGATCACTTGGCCGAATTCCGGCGGCTTGGCTTGCTTCCGCCGCGTCGGAAATTCGGTTGGCCTCGTCGGCCATTTGCTTTTTTTGAATGTGCCCAACGAATTTCTTCTTCCGAGAATGCCGGGTTGGGAGGGAGAATTTCTTCCTCAAAGTCCGGCAAGCGGGGGCTGATGGTGGTTTTTGGACTAGGTGCTTTTTTCTTTCTATGTGGCATCACGGGTGGTATTTTCGAGCAACACGAACGGTGGGCGCCAATGTTGGGAATTCTGCATCATGATAACAAAGAATCCCGACACGGACGATCAAACTACCCTCCCGGAACAGCGAGGCATCATTTCATAACGAGGGTGTAATTTATCCTGTTCCGTCCTGTTCTACGGAGCCCGGGGGCGGGTATTTATAGGGAAGGCCAAGGGTTATTTCGACATGACCGAATTACCCTTGGCCACCCACTATATTCGCGGAATATTCTGTACAACATTGTCATAAGGGTACAAATGACATTTCCGTTGACGACGGAAACCCTAGCTAGGTGACGTCATTCGCCAGTCTGACCCTCGGACGTCTTCATGCCGGGCTTCGTCTCTCGGAGGTGCCGCCTTTCCGCGCAATCGACAAAGGTCGCGCCCTCCGTTCAATGTCGGCAGCCCAATGTCGACGGCTCGCTGAACCGCCGCCGATTCTCCACCGTGCCCCGGAGAAACTGCGCCTTCCGAGAAATGTCGGCACTCAAACGCCACCTGCAGTCGGAAAACAAGAGAAAAAGGGGTTTCGTTATCATCGTAAATGCCGATCCCTAACAGATACCTTTGCTTGATCCAAGGATAAAAAGTTTCAACACTAGACGCCATTGTGGCGAAGCCATCATGATGACTCCTCCAGGGAGGATCCAACGGCCAAAGACACCATTGTCGCCCGATCTGAGTATCAGATCTGGATTCTCATCCAATGACAATGCATAGCCAGACCCATCCCTTAAGTGGGGTTGAACATCAAGTGACAACGCGTTTTGGTTTAATATTACCAACGGTTTTCTACTTTATTGTGGATATTTCTTTTCTCCAATTAGTAGTGTCTCACCCATCAGCTTTGGCTAACCAATGTTTGGTTAAAAAAAAAACTTTCACTGACCAATGTAACTATTACTGTAACATAGTTACTCAGACATTTTAGCCAGATATTGCATCACCGAGATAATAGAAAAATGACAAACACCTTAATTAGTTGGATTCGTCATCACCAGTGTCACTAAAACGTAGCCACGAGGAAGATGAAGATAAAATAAAGAGATTGTGGTATGCATGTGATTCACAACTCCATTTTAATTTTGTTGATGTTAGGACAGCTGAATTAGTGTAATCAACAATTAGAGAACAGAAGAGTAAAAAGGTACTACAGAGTTAAAAAAGACCACCCAATGATGAGCTGCACTAGAGGCCCATCGAGAGCCACACACACGGTCAGTATCGCGGCACCTCCAGCAAATACTTTCCCATCCAGAAGAAAATTAAGGAACCCTGACCTCTCATTCGCAGCCCCGGCGTCGATGGAACCATCAACCATGACTGTGATGTATGAAGTGCGAAAGCAAAGCCGTGATTACATAGTTGGTTGGACTTTTCAGACAGTTGATCATACATTAGAGAGCAGTAGAGAAGACTGATATGATTGACATAATAAGTTGAAGAAATAAAAATCAGGGCCGGATGAGCCTAACTGATCATGCCATGTTCTGGAAGAGTATGCATGGGTCAGGTCATCGCCAATGCCGGCGTCAAACCTTTGACCTGCTCCGGCTTGGAATCGCCGAACCGCTAGCTAGTCAACCTGTTCCATCCACCATTCCAAGAAGAACATCTCTAATCACTCATTTCTCCGTGCTGCCGCCGTCGAGCAAAAGCAGCGGCCTGAATGTTTGCATCGCGTCACGTAGTAATTCCTGGAAGGAAAGGAAGCGTAGAGAACCACGCGAGAGTAGTGCCCCGTCAGTTCCCGCGAGGCCGGCCGGTTATTACTCGGCGACGCGAGCATGGAGCAGCAGCAGCACCAACGCCTATATATAGAGTGGCTGTTTCGGTCCCCAAGCTCCACATCCATATATCACAGCTCCTAGTAGACAGCCACCATGAGCAGCGCGGGCACCACCACCGTCGTGCGTCTTGCGCTTGTCGTCCTCGTCTGCTCGTCGTGCCTCCTTCCCCGGTCCGAGGGCAGAAGAAGGCTAGCGGCGGCGGCGCCGGGGCCGCCGATCCGGGCGGTGAACCTTGGCGGCTGGCTCGTCACGGAGGGCTGGATACTCCCGTCCCTCTTCTACGGCATCCCAAACAACGACACCTTGGTACGTACGAAGCATACCTAGCTGCTAGCAAAGTGTATGGCAACTTGGTTCCAGCTCTGCGAGGCCTTTGTTGATATCGCCATTTCATGGAACATGTGCAGGATGGCACCCAGCTGCAGTTCAAGTCCGTGACCCAGAACACGTACCTCGCCGCCGACCAGGGCGGCGGCGGCGCCATCGTCGCCGACCGGACTCAGGCATCTTCCTGGGAGACCTTCAGGGTTAGTACGTGGTCTATGGATCGTACAAGATTTGTTATGCTCCTAAAATTAGTTGACCTCTTCCGTTTGATTAATCTTTGTATATATCCAGCTGTGGAGGATCAACGCGACGACGTACAATTTCCGGGTGTCCGGCGGGCAGTTCTGGGGCGTCAGCAGCACCGGCGCCGTCGTGGCCACCGCGACCACCCCCGGGCCGTCGGAGACGTTCCAGATCGTGCGCCGGGACGGCGACGCCACCCGGATACGCATCAGAGCGCCAAACGGGCTCTTCTTGCAGGTACTATACGTACAACTCATTAATTAACATTTTGCGCTCTTGCCGGCAGTGGCATGTTTGTACCGTACGTAGGATGCCGAGCAACAAGTTGCAGCATACCCGGAGACTATTCTGGTATGGCCTGTAGTGGGCGGTCGCGCGTGCTGCTGCGCCTCCTCCCAAGCACTCTATGTGGAGCTTGTGCGTGATGGCGACTTGTGCGGAAATAGTGCCTAACATCCTGCAACTTGTGAATGGACGAAAGCACATCAAATTCAGAACTATATTAATTATATTCATATAACACATTCAGAATAGTGGATCGACGTAATAGTGTCAGAAATGGATAAGCAACAAAATTGTTGCATAAGTTTCGTATGGGCCCCGAGTAATCAATTACCACAAATCAAGCTTAATATGCTGAGCTTAAAGTATACCTTTGTTTTCTTGAGATAGGTTTGTGCTTGATGATTTATTAATTTTTCCTTTTGCCGTGTTGATACCAGGCGAAGACCTCGCAGTCGTTGACAGCAGACCACGGTGTGGACACAGACTGGAGTGATAATGATCCATCAGTTTTTGTGGCGACTGCTGTTGGCCGCTTACAAGGGGAGTACCAGATATGCAATGGCTACGGCATCACAAATGCCACCAAGGTGCTCCAGGTACGTAAGATCAAACTCTCATGTTAGCCTCAAATTGTCATACAAAATCCATTTCAAATGTAAAAACGCACCTTTGATGTGCTTACCATGTTTCCATATTTTTCTGAAAACAAGTTCATGTACAGGTTCATCGCAAAAAAAAAAAAGGGTTCATATGCCTAACTTTGTCCATTCAATGCTGTCTATATTTTGGTCAACAAAATACAGCAGACTCCACTGGCATGTTTGAATGATACTAGTAATAAAAAACGGAATCCTTGCCAAGAATCAGGATTCAGGAACATATATATGCAATTGACATATGTGATTTATAAACGCGTTTTCATCCTAGAAGCAATCATTTGTTTTTTTTTTTTTGAAATAGTGATAGGGAAAGACGTGCTACGCGAATTATATAGCTTTTGTTTTAGTTCTGATTCATTTTGTTTTTCAGGATCACTGGAACACATATATAGTCGAGGACGATTTCAGTTTCATCTCATCCAGTGGACTGAATGCTGTGAGGATCCCAGTTGGATGGTGGATTGCCAGTGACCCCAACCCTCCTCTTCCCTTCGTTGGAGGTTCACTCAAAGCCTTGGATAACGCGTTCAACTGGGCAGAGTAATTAAGCAGTGCCTGCAGTTTCTCCAGATCGATTTCCGTTGAACAATAAGCATCCCTTTGACCATGCTGTCTCATCTTCCTTTGGCGTGCAGCAAGTATAACCTAGGTGTCATTGTTGACCTGCACGCTGCGCCTGGGTCGCAGAACCCATGGGAGCATAGTGGTAGCAGAGACGGCTCACAAACTTGGGGCGCCAGTGACGCAAACATCGCACAAACCGTGCAAGTCATTGAGTTCCTCGCATCAAGGTTTTTGAATCAAACATCTAACAAATAAATTTCACCATATCTTAAAACTGAATGTAATTTACATATGGAATTCCTACGCCTCCTTTTTGACACCTAAAATAATTAATTTGTCCACAGGTACGCGAACCGCACTAGCCTCCTGGCAGTCGAGCTGCTCAACGAGCCGCTGGCGCCGGGCGCCACCTTGTCCAGCCTGAAGAAATACTACCAGGACGGCTACAACGCCGTGCGGCGGCACACGTCGACGGCGTACGTGATCATGTCCAACAGGCTGGGGACCAACGACACGACCGAGCTGCTCCAGTTCGCCGGCGGCTTCTCCGGCTCCGTCCTCGACGTGCACTACTACAACCTGTTCAACAGCGCGTTCACTAACCTCACCGTTCAGCAAAACATTGACTTCGTGAAGAACAATCGCTCCTCTGACCTCGCCGCCATCACGACGCAAAATGGATCTCCTCTCACATTTGTAGGTAAGGGATCAGTGGCTCTCTAATGGGATTTTTTTTAAAAAAAAAATATCTCTTTCCTCTTCTTCATTCTGTTTAACGACTACAAGCAAGTTGTTTAAGAGCACTGTGATGTGATTTTGTGACTCATAACAGGCGAGTGGGTAGCGGAATGGAACGTACCAGGAGCGTCAAAGGCTGATTACCAAAAGTTTGCACAAGTTCAGGAAGATGTTTACGGGCAAGCCACCTTCGGGTGGGCCTACTGGACGCTTAAGAACGTTAATCTGGCTTGGAGCATGGAGTGGATGATAAAAAACGGAGTCATCTCACTCAAAAGCTAGAGACTGTTTCATATTGGATACAGCAAAAAGTATTATATAAATATAAGCTGAAATAGAATAAACCAGCTTATAATTGGAACAAATATATTTGTAAGAATGAGAGCAACTCAAAGGGAGTTGGCCAATTGATCGAAAAACCTTACCGGGATTAAAAATTGATTCCCTATCTATCATCATTGATAATAAAATATAATGATAGATTATGATGTGTTCCTTCTGTGTCATTAAGTATCCATTTTTATCTTCAATTTTTTTTATCAAGGGAAGGGGGTTTATATTGAATGATGAAACATTAAAATAGATATATTGCAACAAAAAGTAACCTCTATATGCTTCCCGCATCTATGGTAAGAGTGGGTGCTACAGGTGCTGGTAGAAAATTTTCTCTCTTTAGTTCGCGGCCCCGCCCATCGCGCACCCGGTGACCACGCCAGTCAAAATTTTTCTACCGCACGATCTTCATCCGGGGTGAGTGCACGCATCGGGTATCAACATCCTCTGGTGAAAAATTTTCTCTTGTCCTCATCCTTTCTTCTCTCTCAAACGATAGGCCTCCATTGAAAACAAGAAAAGAAAAAAGAACGCCGCACAGCCGCCGCCTGCGAGCGCCGCTCCCCCTCCCCTTCCCTCCCCAGCGCCGCCTCCTCCCAGCGCCGCTCGCGGCCGCCGCCTCCAGAAGCCGCTCGCCCTCCCCTCCACTTCTCAGCCGGAGCGGCCGGGAGGATTCATGGCGTCTACGAGCGCCGTTCGCCCTCCCCTCCCCTCCCCTCCTTCCACACCGATCGACGCACGCGATCTTCCTTCTCCTCCAAGATCCGGTGCCGGGACGGGGTGACCTCTGCTGGCTGGGACGGAGACGAGCGGCGGAGCTCGGCGCTGGGAGGCTGCGGGCGGAGCGCTCGAGGGGTGGCGGAGCGCGCCTCCGCGAGGCCGCGGGGCGAAGCGCGCTCGACGACCTCCACGGCGGCACGTGGACGGCGCGGTAGATGGAAGATGGCAGTCGGCTCCTTCTCTTCCTTTCCTCCTCCATGTCTCTGTCACAGAAAAATCTCCTCCTCCCTCCTACACCGTAACATCCGCCTGGATCTCGCGCCCTCCCTGGTGTGTTCTTCCTGTTTTTGATTTTTGTTTTTGTCTTCTTTTTTCCTTAGAATCGCCTGGTCACATATTATAAAGAGGAGAGAGATTTTTGTTTGATTCCGAGTTTTCTTTTTTGCTCTACCGATCTGTTTTCGATCCTTTCGATCCATGGATTTCTTACTTTGCGTTGTTTCCTTCTTTCTCTGTTGTTCAGGTAGCTTTTCGTTTGGGTTTAGGGTTCCTAAGTTTTGATGGGGCTAGGATTCTGGCTAGAGGCAGGGAGGCTGCGAGCAAGAGGAGGGCGCCCGATCCCTTCTAGGCCAAGGTATTTTTCTTCTGTGATCTGCTTTGGGTCCTGCTCGTGCGTTGTGGCTGCATGAGGTGAAAAGAAAATAGCTGCTGGAGCTTCTCACGTGTCCAGGACTACGTATCCTCATCATCCTAGGTTAGTGGATGTGTGTTGCCAGTACTTTCTTAATTTCTTTTCATAATACATCATTGTCGCGGATTTTGATTCATTATCAATCAAATACAAATAAATAGCCACACCCTCACATGTTGCACCACTCATGCTGGAACCTATTTGTATTTTGAGAACAATTGTCCAGATGGTGCTAAATATTAATTATAAGTAAAAGAATTAAATGGTTACTCAAATTGATATCTCTAATAGTTGGCATGCCTCTTTTTTTTTTTTTAGGATTCCAGCTGACAGGTTCCATCTTCAGAGTGAGCACCCAACATCCAATTTTCTCATCCACAAATCAGATGATAAAGGCTCAACATTTCCCAGGTTGAATATTTTTCTTACATGCATATTGCCTGCCCATCAGTTATTCTCATCCCAGTAAATTCTAGACAATAAAAACACCATTCTGATATGGCATAAGACCTTATGCATTTATTATCCATATGTCGTGGACTCTCAGAGGTAATTAAATAAGTATATGTGTTTAAAGATGTAACAAATTTTTACAATCCAAACATTGGGCAGAAAGAGGAAGGGAAATGCGCCAATTTGTATTTCAGAACAATGTTTTAACCTTTGGCTCTGCTGGTTATATGCTTTTTGTTACACCTAGATTTCATCCCTCCTTAAACTCAGCTCTGATGGAATCAGGCTGTTTAGTAGCTGTCCTTTAAAAATCCAGAAGTGCGATCAATGAATTTGGTTTAACACTCACTCTAGCTAACTTTGTGTATGCAGATTCTCACATTTGGTCTTTCATGTGCTTCATGTAATATGGTTTCGCCAATCTATGCTATAAGTATTGCATTTCATGTCACTTTAATAGCATGGACTTCGCCCAGGTGAGTTCCAATGATAATTACCATACATTTAGCATTGATCCTCTTATATGGCTGATTACTGTCTGTACCATTTCTCTTGAATATCTAAATGTTAATGTGCATTGAAGAAAGTCCTAACCAAACATATGATCTTTTTTTTGTCTCAATGGAGAAAACAGTAACAAATTGGATTCCTTTTTTTTTTTTGCAATGATTATGTTTTTTCAATGATGTTCTGATATGTGATAGGTAGCAAAAGTCTCAATGCATGCATTCTGGCTCTTTGATTTTTTTTGCTTGGAAAAAAGGATGTGGTATATTCTGCTTTGTTCATAAGAACAAAAAATATTTGAGATCATCAATGTTTGTCGTATTTTTGCCCCAAAGTATAGTATATCTGCTTCCTTACATAGACAAAATCAACTAAATTACATTATTCATTGAGCTTACCAGGTTTAAATGTGCTCGAGTGTATAATGCTTATATAGTACTCGAGTGTATCCCAAAGGGCATAGCACTATAGCTCTAAAGTATGTAGCATATGATCCAGTATTTCACTTGCATATAGTACTGCAGCCTACATTGTGCGAGCTATCCTGATGTTTCAGGTTTTGGCCGTGCTCAAGCATGGCTTTGCATTCTACTTTTGATATATGTCTATATACTTTGGTCATGTTTCAGGTTAGTATTTGCATAGCTTGGGCTTGGGGTGCTTTGATCTGTGAGCAATTTTTATTTCCCTCTTCTTACAATAACTTTTCATCACCCTTCTCTTACCTGTTACGATGCACACTGATTATGCACACTAACTGAGGTGTTTATACTTAAAACCTTTATTGAAGCATTTGCAAGCTCACGTGGATTTGTGGACAAAAAATTGTTTATTTCCCAAATTTATCTACTTACAGTATTTTTTATTGATACTTCGATTTCGTTCAGACTGTTTAGCTGCATAGAATGTGGATAAAAATTCTCAGGTTAATGGCTGGTGTGACTTATTCAACAGATTATGCAGTTTTGTATGCTCTCTTTTCTCTTTTCAGAGAAGATGTGGTTACTTGAGATCTTTCCTTTCGTTGCATAGCAAACCTTAAAATGAAAGGCATGTGAGAAAAAAGCAAATGTTTAGTAGGTTTCCTTTCTCTCTTCTTTTCTATATTGAATGGAATATATAATTTTAATTATTGATACATGGATATTCCTGAAGGAGAAGGTAGAGCCTAAATTGTAGGTTGGTAAATGAAGTTTCTTTAAATTTTTCAAGAAATAGTACTTGCAGATAAGTACCGTATCCACATCTGGCCTTTGGTATTGTTCAGCATTTTTGCTTGGAATTCTACATTTTAGCCATCAATGTTTATCCCAACGATGAAAAGAAACCAAACTGAAAATTTATGAAATATGCCCAGACTGAACTTAATGGGTGAGTCCTGTTGAGGGATTTCTATTTCAGTTAAAACATGCAATTTCACAAGGCTATTTGTAGACTAAAACCTGCTCAAGATTTAGTATTGTTACATTTATGAAGCAGCGTCTCAAATTTGATTTACTTCTTGGGTCCAATAATAAAAGGTTCTGCTCTTATGGTCTCTTTATCTGCCAAATAACTTAGTACATATTACATTATGTGTATTTTATCTGGGAATTATTCTGCAAGGTGCTAGGTTCCCAGTGATATTCATTTCCATAGAGATAACTTACAGGGCCCATCTATAGTTTCTAATTTTTTTTACAAAACTTATATCCATGCTTGGGTTAGCGGTCTCCCTGTTCTGAAAAAAAATATCATATTGTTATTGTGACAGACGGAGCCACTTTTCTGAAAAGAAAGTATTTCCACCTTGAACTGTTTCAGATATTCATTACAAATGCACATGTTTTTGTTTCAGGTCACCATTGGAGAAAAGGAGAGCAGGAGGTTAGCTGCAAAAAAGGATGTACTGCGGATGGTGAGAAGTAAATTTATTCAGCATAAATAGGAAGCCATGATTCAGTGAATCCCGCAAGTATCTCTAATAATAACGGTGCTTAGAAGTACATTTTGCAAGCCTCTTGGTACATTTTGCATCTCAAAAGGCTCTGTTCTTTATGATATGTTTTTCATCCATATTCATTCTCAGTAATGTATCGTAATGTTTTGATCTGTTTCACCACTATACATTTGAAACCATATATAATATAGCCACTGCTGAGAATGAGCTTGAAAGAATTGGACTGTTTGGATGAGATAGACAGCTGTATGATAGAGCATGGTGCCATTTATGCAATGCAAGTGCCACATATTTCCAGACACAGAAATAATTTTACGTTCCTTATTGTTAATGTAGCTGAATAATTTGATACCTTTCATCTAATAACGTTTCCATGCATATTAGTTTGTGCCTTACAAACTAATTATTGTGCAGGTACAGTTGGAATACTAGAGGAACCTCTCAATTAACTCTGTATCAGTTGCAAACTATGTGGTAAACTAAGCTACTGTCATTGCCACAAAAGCTCCAGAGGTACGAAACCTTCTTGGGCAGTAGTTTTCTTATAGGTAAACATTTTCTGTATTCACAAACACGTGTGCTTCAAACGTCTATGATGCCCCTAAGTTTAATATAAAAGTGTCAGAATGTTGTGGATGTGATCAATTATTCAGAAATCGATCGTTCATGTTCTCTTTAATAGACCTAGGAGTTCATCATAGATTTCCTCTGATGAATAAAAAACATGCTTTGGTGAATACAGAAGTAGAGCTGCTCTTTATTTTCTTCAGGTCATTCCATGACGATTGTCTTACTTGGAGGCCTAGGCTATTAAAAATAAGTACAATATGCTTGTTATGAAGCTTACAAGATTTTGTGTGTTTTCTGACATCTGAAACCATCATAAGGCAGATCTGTTGTCTTCCTGGTTCTGCTCAACAATACAACCAGGTGATCCATTTTTTTTCGTTTGCTTTGATTGCTGGATCAGGTCAAGCAGTCATCATGTTGGTTCGCTTATTTTTACAATCCAAACATTGGCCAGACAAGATGGAGGGAGGTGTACCAGTTTGTATTTCAGAACAATGTTTTAACCTTTGGCTCTGCAGGTTGGTTGAGTTCATAATACTATGCAAACACTTTAAACTGTAATTTAGGATATATGTATATATGCTTTTTGTTACTCTGCTCTGATGGAATTAGACTGTTTAGTAGCTGTGCTTCAAATATCCAGAAGTGCCATGTAAGAATTTGGTTTAACATTTACTCTAGCTTTGTGTATGCAGATACTCACATTTGGTCTTTCATGTGCTTGATGTAATGTGATTTCGCCAATCTATGCTAGAAGTATTGCAATTATGTCGCTTTAATAACATGGACTTTGCCCAGGTGAGTTCCAATGATAATTACCATATGTTTAGCATTGATCCTCTTATATGGCTGATTACCGTCTGTACCGTTTCTCCTGAATTACTAACTATTACCATATGTTGGAGAAGGTCCTAACCAAACAGATGATTTTTTTTTTTGTCTCAATGGAGAAAGCAACAACAAATTAGATGACCTTTTTGTTGTTGCAATCATTATTTTTTTCAATGATGTTCTGATTGATAAGTGATAGAATAGCAAAAGTCTCAATACATTCTGGCTCTTTCGTTTTCTTTGTATGGAAAAAAGGAAGTCATATATTCTGTTTGGTTCTGTTCTAAATTTAAAAAAAAAATATTTGAGATCATCAATGTTTGTTGTATTTTCACCCCCAAGGTATAACATCTCTGCTTCCTACACAGACAAAATCAACTAAATTACTTTATTCATTGAGCTTATCAGGTTTAAATGTACTCAAGTGTATAGTACTTATATTTATATAGTACTTAAGTGTATCCCAAATGTCACAGCACTAAAGTATATAGCAAGTGATCCAATATTTCACTTGCCTATAGTACTGCAGCCTACATTGTTCGAGCTATCCTGATGTTTCAGGTTTTGGCCATGCTCAACCATGGCATTGCATTCTACTTTCGATATATGTCTATGTACTTTGGCCGTGTTTCAAGTTAGTATTTGCATAGCTTGGGCTCAGGGTGCTTTGGTCTGTGAGCGATATTTTATTTCCCTCTTCTTAGAATAGCTTTTTGTCACCCTTTCGTTACCTGTTCGGATGCACACTGACTGAGAAGTTTACCCTTAAATTTTATTGAACCACTTGCAAGCTCACGTGGATTTGTAGAGAAAAACTGTTTATTTCCTAAATTAGTCTGCCTTACAATCTTTTTATTGATACTGCAATTTTGATCATTCAAACTGTTTAGCTGCATAGAATGTGGATAAAATTCTCAAGCTAATGGGTGGTGTGACTTATCAAACAGATTACGGAGTTTCATATACTCTCTCTTCGGTGGTTACTTGAGATCTTTCCTTTGGTTGCATAGCAAATCTTAAAATGAAAGTCATGTGAGAAAAAAAATTGTTCGGTACATTTCCTTTGTCTCTTCTATCTATATTGAATGGACTATATAATTTTAGTTATTGATAGCTGGATATTCTTGAAGGAGAAGGTAGAGCCTAAATTATATGTTGCTAAATGAAGTTTCTTTAACTTTTTCACGAAATAGTACTTGCAGAAAGTGAACTAAATTTACATTGTAAAGTTCTCTTTTGATGAGCTAGCCTTTGTTTTCGATCAATTGGCGAAGATGAGTGACTGCTACCAGTACATTTGATTTCCTGATTCATATCAATTTTGTTTTGCTTTGAGTTCTACACAGAGCCAGTGCGTGTGATAGGTGGGACTGACGCAGATTCATGACTAGAGTGGATGGATGGTGAGGCTGTAGCAGCGGCCTGAATGTGCCAACTGGAGGATGGGTTGGGTACAGCAGCCATGACATTGAGGTGTTAGGCAGACTGAAGGATCTGAATGTAAGCTCCGTTCTCCATTTTTCCTTCTATATGAGGTACCTCTTACATTTGCGGAAGCCAGTCACATGCACATCTGATTATCTTCTATTAATATGGTGTACAAGATAATCATTCGATATCAGGGAAAAAAAAATGAAAAATCGTATTAAGGTTTTGTTCGTTAATCATTATCTGAAATATATGTTTCTCTATTTTGAAAAATCACTTGAGTGTGTCCCTGGTCTTTTATCTGTCTGCTTTCATATTGTTGTGTGGTTTGATTTATATAGCAGTGAGATCTAACCCTTCTTTGTTCAGTTCATTAGTAGCGCCCTTGCCATAGGAAATTTAACTTGCACATTTTTAGCTTTTTTCTGAGATGTATGCACAATGGTGTTTATTATGTGGTGTCAAATATCCGTCCTACTGTCTATGCACAGCTTTTGTCTGGGGAGCTCAGGGTACCTAGCTGCTTGGATGGCTGATTGGTATGGAATTAGTTGTTCTTCTACAGTTCTACTTAATTACTAATTTCCATTTTACATTTGTGCAAGTTCTGTTGCCGGTTACCAGTCTTCACATTTGGATTGCCAATAGTTTCATAGGTTCATTCACCTTTTCATTACTGCTTCTGTTGTACCTGTGGTTTTCAGGTGCCTCTTGTCATTATTCATGTATCTTGCCAATAAAATATTCTTTACTGCTGCTTCCTCGTATGGACTTAACTTGCTTTATCATGCTAATGGCTATTAACTTCAATATTTTTCTTCTAAAAATATGTTTACTTTATTTCAATTAGAAGTGATATATAAAATTTATTTATTGACCGTTTTAATGTTCCACTTATTGGCCCTTGCAAAATGCAGATAATTAGTGCCTGAGTTTTTGCAAGGTATATTTCCCATATATGCTTTTGAATATTGTCGCCTTATATGCCTAGGTTTAGCTTCATTCATACACTTCCCCGGCATGTTATTATTGCTGACTTTTTCTTCAACTGATAGCTTATGTAGGCAAATATATCTGTTGATCATTTTTCATATAGCGAACCATATCTACGGATCATCATCCAACTATGTGGGACCCTTGCGTTTGAGGTTTTCTTCTTTTGATTATCATCTCATTGTAAGAAAAATACATGACAAGCTATGCAACCTTCATCTACAGATTTGTTGACCAGGGATAGATTAAAAATCTTTCTTTCAGTGTGTGTGCATTTTGACTCTATTATTTACTTTTTCTATATATATCTAGATTATCGTTAGCACTCATCAATCGCAAAGATGACATATTTTTTATTATCCATATTCTCTATGGTTGTAAACTATGTATACAAAGATTTTTCACTAATGATTATATTGCCGTGCTTTTGCCTATGCATTCACAAACTGAGATAACTTGACCTTTGTTCTGGTTTAAACCCGTCCACCTGTAGAGGTTTCACACATCCATCTTTGGAGCTATTGATGGTGGTCGCCATAGCTATGCAAACTAATTTTACATGTTTTTACCCTTCAAATGCAACATCACTGGGTCTTCCAGTCTGAACCACAGTGGTACCCAATCATAAGAACCTTGCGTGTTCCCAGTTGCTTTCAAAGTTGAGTTACAAATTTGTCGAGCACTGGTATTTCTTCACTAATGTGTAACTGTGTTGATGTATCAAACCATGTACGAGATCCATATATATGAAAGACTATATGTGTTACCCTTTATATGTGAATTTTTCACTGGAATTTTAATATATGGTCTTTGCATTGTGTATCTTATATACTTAATAATTTTGAATCCCCTGTTTTTGTTTGAACACAAATTTTAGCGAGCGGTTTGCAAATGTGCGTACATCCTTCACAATCTATATCTTTTCACCAAATAATAGCATGTATACCTTCTCCACCTTCTTTATACCTTTATTTCACTAAACTTTAATCTACCATGATTTCCTTCGCTTCTACCCTGCTTTCTCCCCTTTTTTTTTCCCCATACACTCCCTGTCGGCTCTTACCATGGTACCCCCAACATCACAACACTTCCTTCCCGGTCCACGAAACGATCACAAACATTGGCAACGCCCCATCATCGTACAGCGCGCGATAGCGCGCTGCCTACCACTAGTCCTTTTTGGATCCGCGTGGTGTTGGGCGGCTTGGGTGCGTGCATGGGCGGCCCACTGCGTCTTGGGTAAAACGGATTGGCTATGGGTTCACTGGGGTGGCCTTGCTCAAAGAGATTAGTCCCACATTGGTAAGCAAACCAGTGACTTCCTGTATATACTTACCTCCGTCCCAAAATAGCTGTCACTTTTGACTTTTAATCACAATGTTTGATTGTTCGTCTTATTCAAATTTTTTGCATAAATATTAAACCTAACTTATCAAGATTATACTATCTTAAATATTAAACATGTTATGAAAAGACAACTAATGTTTGCAAAAAGAATTCGAATAAGACGAATGGTCAAATGTGATGGTCAAAAGTCAATGGCGACAGGTATTCTGGGACGGAGGGAGTACCCCACACTGCCGTAGCTTCCACGTAGGACAGTTCATGAAGGCCCAATAACACGTTTAGGCAACAATCTAGCCCAGCATGTCAACTAGGTAGTATTTTAGAGTAGGGGTAAACTCTAGGCTTCAAGGTGAAAAGTAAGGATAAAATCACAAAGTTAAAAATTTGAGGGTAAAGTCATAATTGGAGTTAGAGTGAGGCTAAGAACAAAATTGTTGCATAACACTAATATCTAAATACCTCACTACAAAAGGAGTAAAGAAAAAGATAACACTAAGTTAGCTACACCATTGTTGCATAACTCTGGCTTCAGGTTGAAAAACCTAAAGTAAAATCACAAAGTTAAAAATTTAGAGATAAAATCATAACTATTAAATAAAGAGGGGAAGCGTCGCTGTCACACCGGCACTTTATTGAATGACATAAGGACTTGTAGGTATGGATGATATAGCAAGAACTTTGCAGATTGATTCTTGCTAGAGAATCCACATGTTGCAAAGGGGATAATCTAAAGACACATATATGCGGGTGCTTTCCCTGTCTTGCAACTTGCAAGTTGCAAGTAAAGCACTGTATGATGGTTTCATAAGATTGCCATGGCTTTTGGGTGAGGAAGATGCCGATGGATCGGCAGCATCATTATCGGCATCATCATTGTTCTCATGGCCGATGAAACTGTGGCCTGTCCATATTGTAAGCTTGTAGCTACAGATTGTAAGGGCGCTGAACAATGGTGTGCCGTCTTGACTACGCCCGCAGGTCCAGGGCGTCTCCCGTTTGGCTCTGCATATAAGGCGTGGACCTTGACTTGACTTGACTCAAGACAAGGACAAGAGCAGCTGTTACGTGTTCTTTGGGTTCATGCATGCGTGGTTAGCTGGCACCTTTATAAATAGCCATTACTTCCTAGCTTGCTTCCAGACAGAAGCACCAAAATAACAGCTCGGGAAGACGGTGAGTTCGGTGGCCAAGCTCCCCACCCATCTCAGCTCCATCTAGGCAGTCACCATGAGCATTGCAAACGCTACCGTCGTGCGCCTGGCGCTTCTCCTCCTTGTCTGCTCGTCGTCGTGCCTCCTTCCCCGGTCCGAGGGCAGAAGAAGGCTAGCGGCGGCGGCGCCGGGGCCGCCGATCCGGGCGGTGAACCTGGGCGGCTGGCTCGTGACGGAGGGCTGGATACTGCCGTCCCTCTTCGACGGCATTACCAACAATGACCTTTTGGTATGTACTACATGCTAGTAGCAAAGTAGGACGGAGTATATGGCACGCCTTGCTTCCAGCCCTCTGCGACGTCGTCGTCCCGCATCTCGATCTCTCTCTGCCGATCCATTCATTGCCTTATCACCTAGTTGACATCACCGTTTGATGGAACATTTGTACATGTGTGTGTGCAGGATGGCACGAAGCTGCAGTTACCTAGCCGCGGAACAAGGTGGCGGCGGCGCCATCGTCGCCAACCGACTCAGGCATCGTCCTGGGAGACCTTCAAGGTTGCTACTAGCTGCGACCTGATCCGGCGATACGCGTCATGTGCATGCATGCGCTCGCTGCTCTAGCTACTTTCTACTAACCTGGTCGGCACATGCTTCCGTTTTGATTCAGCTGTGGAGGATCGACGAGACGACGTTCAACATCAGGGTGTCCAGCGGGCAGTTCTGGGGCGTCAGCAGCACCGGCGCCGTCGTCGCCACCGCGACCACCCCTGGGCCGTCGGAGACGTTTCAGATCGTGCGCCGGGACGGCGACGCGACCCGGATGCGCATCAGGGCACCAAACGGGCTCTTCTTGCAGGTACTACTCATCAAATTAAGTTGTAAGATTTACCATCCGGCCGGCCGGCGTAGTGGCATGTTTGATCTCAGGCGGTCGTGCGTGCTGTCCAGTGCACCGTATATATGTGGAGCTCGTGCGTGATGGCCATTTGTTCCGGCACGTAATGGGCAGAAACCTGCAACTTGCAAATGGGCAAAAGCACATAAAATTCAGAACTTCTTATTCATTGATATAACATTCAAAATAGCCCATCTTATATATTTACTAATTGGAAGCTCCTTTTGAGGCCTCCACGTTAATCGGAAGAAATGCTAGAAATTCTCACAAAAAAGCAAAACATCCGGCCTTACAAATTAAAGTAAGATAAACAATGACCTTTAGATCTAACATGATTCAAATTACCCGTCTCTGCCATTACAATTATCTTTGCCAAAAGTACCCTCACACCTATTTCAAAGTTACCACCCACCATGCCATTATGAATAAAAAGAGATAAATTTGGAATAATGAAAAATAAAACCGAGCAGTACCTAGGGTTCAACAACGATCTCCTAGACTCACACGAAAAAAAATTGTGGATCGGAGCAGTGAAGCAACAAGTAGGGAGATTGATCTATTGGCAGCCGGCAGGCATGATCAAGAGGAAGTTGATCACGTACGACTTTACGAGTAACTAATCGTGATGCCGAGGTGTAACAGACGAGCGCCGCTTCCAGGATGCGTTGATGCGTGCTACTCGAGGTGCGTATCCATCGATCCAACCCGATTTGCCGTATTGTATTATATGTACTGCACATCTGCACCACGCAGAAAATGCATGCGTCCACAACAATTTGTAGCAGCAACTCTGATGCTGTGTATGCATGCATGAATTTCTGTCTACATTTGCATGCATGCCTCCGGTTTCTCGTTGCAATTTGGACGGGTGGTGCCGTAGGCAATCAGGATATGGATCTTCAAGTAGAAAACTAATTTGGACGGGTGGTGGTGTAGGCTAGGGTTATAAGAAAAAAAAAACAATACACTTGACTTGCGGTTGCTGTAGGGCAGCCATCGATTAAACACCATTAAACAACTCTCTCTGCCCGCTATCAGATAGCTGCCTCCGTCCTTGCTGCTTTCATCCAAGTAGCAAGAACAACAAATAACAGGGGACAGACCTCAAATTCAAATTAAAAAATTTTAATCGATGGTCAAACCTGATATATCGATTGAGCAGCACTGGTACTTCAGTGGATATCTGAGAGAAAACTTTTGTTTCTGACTAAAGGACATTGGTTTTGGAAAAGAATATTTTTCAGATGACTAAAATAATCATGTCACTTCTCTGCAAACAATAATTGTTTGAATTTTTAATGATGACTATGATTATTATTCAATATTTTGAGCCCATCCTCATTTTCTATTATTCTTTGAATATCTGAAGTATGAAAATTACCATGCAACAAGAGCCCAGCCGGCGAGGCGCCATAACAAACTGAACAAAATAAAGAAAGAATACAATATAGTGCACTCTATGTGTTTCTTGAGGAGCCCCGGCCAATCACACCACGGAACAAAAGGTAACAGGTGTACGAAACACTACATTTTGACTTTTTTTTGTACACATAGAAATATATATGTGATGGAATACCAAAACCGACTAATCCATATACTCTTCCTTGAGTAAAATAGCTAGCTACATTGTAGATCTTTTGAGAAATATATCTGAAATATCTGAAATTGGTGAACTAAGTTATGACAACTTTTGGTATTGTAATAACTTTATCACTGTTTCTCTATATTATTGTATTTTCAAATTGGATTGTTCCATTTATCAATCCATCATTGTTCAATCTTGCAAAATTGTACTATATAATAGGCCTCCTCACCCATCTGTCTACAAAATGTTTGCCTATAATATCTCCCAAAAAAATGTTTAATGATGACATACCAGTTGGAATTTGGCATGATATGTGACAAGGAAAATTTTAAGACATTTCCTAATATGATAGCATCAGAAATAAATTAAAGTTCGATGGTGAAGGGTCTTGCAAGGATGATTTTATTTTACACACTATGTAAACAGAGCAGCACTTCAGGTATGGCAAACGTCGGACCAAAGGCATCTAATTAACGGTCAAAGAAACAAACACACAACAGGGAACAAAACATGTGGATTATCCCAAATGCGAGCAAGGCCATTGGGGCTGGACCCATAGCTTTTTTTTCTATGTAAACTTACTGTAGAAACTTTGGGTGAAACATGCATCTTTGAGGTATTATTTATCAAATTTTCAATATAATAACGAGTATTGTACATGTAAATAAAAAAACCGTGACAACTATGTTCTACTCCCTCCGTTTCAAAAGATAGACGGTTTTAGGTTTCGATGCGGTAACTAATATGTGAAAAAGGTCACGGGCATAGAAAACGACAACAAGTGAATGAGGAGAGAGAGAGAGAGAGACACACACACAGGAAACGACGCAGTGTGAAGTGGGAATAAGAGGAGAGAAATGCATTGGGAATTCAAGAATGTCTATATTTTGGCAAAAAGTTTGAATGCCAGGAATATCAATATTTTAAAACAGAGGGGGTATATCTATTAACCTACGCTTCTCTCAAATTTTTGGTAGAAAAACATAGAAAATTGTATAGATGAATATACAAATTGGTAACTATAACATTTTTCATATAGCTATCTCCTAAAGCTATAAATGGGAAAGTCATGAAGTTTTTTTATTTTAAGAATTTTGAATATTCAAGTATCTTCAAAAAAGTGCTAGCCCGTGCATACGCACGGGTTGAAGGGCTAGTTAAAACCAATTCCTCGTCGTGGGTACTTGATATCTTTTTCCTTTTTGCCGTGTTGATATTAGGCGAAGACCACGCAGTCATTGACTGCAGACCACGGCGTGAACACAGACTGGAGTGACAGCGATCCATCAGTCTTTGTGACAACTCCCGTTGGTCGCTTACAAGGGGAGTACCAGATATGCAATGGCTATGGCTTAACAAAGGCGACACAGGTGCTCAGGGTAAGAGATCAACTCGATTTTTACATTTGAAAAACCGACTTTATGCTAGCATGCACTTTTCAATATCCAAAATTTACATGTACCCCTTCGTTCTTTACATATGATGCTGTTTAGCTTAGAATTGAACTAACCAACATCATATATAGAAGAACAGAGGATGTATCTATTTGAAGTTTTCAACTTGTGAACTTCTTTGTTGTTAATTGGAATATTCCTACTAGAGGAACTGAACTTTTGATAAAATTTCATTCTTACCATGTTCCTTTGCATCCAGAAAACAAGTTAATCTAATAATTCCTTTCTAATAGTCTAGGTATCATTGTGTCTGACTTGTTTCATCATTCAGTAGTGTCTCTCTTCGTCAGCAAAATACAGCAGTCTCCACCGGCATGTTTTAATTTTTGCAACGAAACGGAAGCCTTGGCTGTTACCACACAGTTTCTTTCATAACTGATGAGATGTGCGAGTCAACTAGCTACACGGATTTATAAATGCATCATTATCCGACATGAAATTCTTTCTATTTCAAATAAAGTTCAGAAAAAAAACACAAAAAAATATGGATCACCGAGAATGTCCTTGTTTTAAGTTTAGTTTCTGATTTCATTTTGTTCTTCAGAATCACTGGAACACATACATAACGGAGAGCGACTTCAGTTTCATGGCATCCAGCGGACTGAATGCGGTGCGAATCCCAGTTGGATGGTGGATCGCCAGTGACCCCAACCCTCCTCCTCCCTTCGTTGGAGGTTCACTTCAGGCCTTGGATAACGCGTTCGACTGGGCAGAGTAAGCAGTACCTGCAGTTCCTCCAGATATGCATTGAGCAAGAATCATACCTCAATCTTACTGCCTCATCATCTTCTTTAATTTGTGTGTGCAGGAAGTATAACATAGATGTGATTGTGAACCTGCACGCTGCGCCGGAGTCACAGAACCCAAACGAGCATAGTGCTAGTAGAGACGGCTCGCAGAATTGGGGAAACACTGACGCAAACATTGCACAAACCGTGCAAGTCATTGATTTCCTCGCATCAAGGTTTTTGAACCCCAAACATCAAGCAAATAAAATTTGAATATACCATTGGACCTCCCAATGCCAAGCCTCCTTTCTTGCAACTTTCATTTCTCTGTCCACAGGTACGCTGACCGCACTAGCCTCCTGGCAGTCGAGCTGCTCAACGAGCCGCAGGCGCCGGGCGTGAAATTGCCTCGACTGAAGAAATACTACCGGGACGGCTACAACGCCGTGCGCCGGCACACGTCGACGGCGTACGTGGTCATGTCCAACCGGCTGAACATCACTGACCAGACGGAGCTGCTCCAGTTCGCCGGCATGTTCTCTGGCTCCGTCCTTGACGTGCACTACTACAACCTGTACAGCAGCGCGTTCGACAGCCTCACCGTTCAGCAAAACATTGACTTCGTGAAGAACAACCGCTCCTCTGACCTCGCCGCCATCACGACGCAAAATGGAACTCCCCTCACATTTGTAGGTGAGGAATCAGTGGCTCTAACAATTTTAACTCTTTCCTCTTCATCATTTCGTTTGACGACTACACAAGTTCATCAAGGGCACTGTGATCTGAATGTGTGACTCATCACAGGGGAGTGGGTAGCGGAGTGGAACGTGCGAGGAGCGTCAAAGGAAGATTACCAAAAGTTTGCACAAGCTCAGGAAGACGTTTACGGGCGAGCCACCTTCGGGTGGGCCTACTGGACGCTTAAGAACGTTAATCCGCATTGGAGCATGGAGTGGATGATCAAGAACGGATACATCTCACTCAAAAGCTAGAGGCTACTGCATAATGCATATAGCAATAAGTCAAAATATATGCTAAATAGAATAAACCAGCTTGGGGGATATTGGAACATATAGCAAGAGGTCAAAATAAATATGCTAAATAGAATAAACCAGCTTGGAGGATTGGAACATATATATTTGTAAGAATGAGAGCAACTCAAAGATAGTTGGCCTCTTGATCGAAACTCTTACAAGGATTCAAAATTGAATCCTTATCTATTATACCATGATAATAAATCCCAATATAATTGGGCCATCGCGGTTGGTCAAGGAACGATGGCCTCACCTTGCGCGTTGTGCATGGGTATTTCGTCGCTCGATCATCACCTCTTCCATTCTGATGGAGGCGTGAGCAATTGGGCAGAAGCATATGCCACATGCTGCGGGTGACAATAGTGGCGTTTTTTTTTTCATATATATGAGGGGGGGGTGCTGTTTTGGTGTTCATGCCTCTTCAAATCTCGAGGTGAAACCTATTTCAATCACGGATGGATGTCAGCAACGCGTTTGGCGTTGCATCTTTCTTGGAGCTTGGGTACTGTTGGGTTCTTACATACAGTGACTTGTTAGCGTTTCTAGTTTCTGCCACCAAACGACAACATGGTTTCAGCACAATGAGGCTTCAATTCGCAATGGCCAAAACAAGCACTACAGGAGACCCCTCCTTTGCCGAGCGCCAGATTACGCTCGGCAAAATCTTTGCCGAGCGTAACTCTCGGCAAAGAGCTCTCGGCAGCCATTTAATGGCAAATAGCTCTTTGCCGAGAGCTTTTTGTCGGGCGCTCGGCAAAGACTTTGCCGAGAGCCTATGTGGCTCTCGGCAAAATAAAGCGACAGGACGGTGCCAAACGGCCGTCAATGCGCGTTTGCCAAGTGTCCTAACGGCAGGCACTCGTCAAACCTTGCCGCTTTGCCGAGCGCCGAGCAACGTGGCGCTCGGCAAACCTTTCCTCTTTGCCGAGTGCCACGTGGGCTGGCTCTCGGCAAAGACTTGCTTCTTTGCCGAGTGCCCACGCACGGAGTGTTGTCCCTTTGCCGAGAGCCGTGGCTTGGGCACTCGGCAAAGCACTATTTGCCGAGGGCCCGATATAATGCTCTCGGCAAAGAGGCTTGGCTCTCGGCATATTGCCGGTTTCCGTAGTGAAGATCTTTCAGAATCTGTGGCACGATACAACAGAATCCGTACTGGAATTAATTAGAAATCGCTTGGCAAGGATGAATGAATGAAAAATCTGTGCTAATGGTCATACGATGCATCGATCACAGGTTAAGGTCGCAAATTAAATTAGCAATTGGGTCGAAGTTTGGCCAGAAACTCCACCATGTTCTTGTCCGAGCTACCCCCTTCACTCATGGCCATCTTTGCCTTGATGCTCCAGCTCCTTGCATTGTCCCTGTACTGTTCGCCCGTCTCCCCCTCCATCACCTCCTTGACACACCTCTCCACCTCCTGTCTGCAAACCATTCCTTGCGGGTCAGGCCGCACCCTGACACCAACTCGCCACACATCCTCAATGTACTTCGCGTTCATCGGCTGGTCTGCCCACTGTGGCATCGCCACCATCGGCACGCCAGCGCCTAATCCCTCCATGGTCGAGTTCCATCCGCAGTGCGTCACGAAGCAACCAACGGCAGAATGCGCGAGCACGTCGAGCTGCGGGCTCCATGTCACGACGAGGCCCCTCTCTTGCGCCTTCTCGGCGAAGCCTTCGGGTACCTTCGATGCTTCCGAGGCCCTGACGACCCACAGGAACGCCTTGCCGCTGTTGTAGAGCCCCTCGGCCACCTCCGCCGTCTGGTCCGGGTCCAGCGCGACGAGGCTGCCGAAGGAGACGTACACGACGGAACGCGCAGCTGGTCGCTTCTTGTCGAGCCATGCCATGGCTTGTGCCGTCATCGGGGCGTGGAGGTGGAAGCCGTAGGATGTGTCGTGGGGGAGTCGGTTGTCGAGGTACGCCGACGGCACGGTCGGACCGACCGTCTTGGCGCCCCACCTCGACGCCATGTACTCCGCTTCCTGGGTGTGAAATTTGAATCACGACTCATGTAGTGTATCTCCATGGACAGGCAGATTAGTACACACCAAATGAAGTTGTAATGAGAGGTAGACGTATACCTTGGTCTGGAGCTCGTAGAAGGAGTTGACGAGGACGTCGTCGGCCACCTCGAGACCCTCGCACTGCCGCAACAGGAGGTCGCGGTAGGCCAAGATCCACACACGGTGGGTGATTTCCGTCGGCAAATCGTCCGGCGCCAGCCCTGCCGGCAGGCCGGGCAGATCCGGCGGCGGCGGCGCGTCGGCCACCGGCACCCTCAGCCTGCCGGCCCAGGCGTGCGCGAACACCACGTTCACCGCGCACGCCTGCGTGAAGAAGGCCGCGCACCGCGCGCCGTGCGGCCGCGCCACGCGCGGCACCCACGGCAGGAGCGAGTCGTAGACCACGGCGCGCACGGGCCGGCCACGCACCGACTCGCCCTCCAGGAGCTCGCCGAGGGACGCGGAGCCGGCGGACTCGAGCCGCTCCAGGTAGCCCCGCTCGTCGCCGACCTCGTGGAAGCCGCGGCCGTCGCAGCCGTAGGAGAAGCCGGCGACGTGGACGGCGCCGGGCTGCTGCGGCGGATCGCCGGAGCCGAGGACGTAGAGGGCCAGGGTGCACCGGACGCCGCGGTGGCCGGCGAGGCGCTTCCCGAACTGGAGCAGTGGGTTTATGTGGCCTTGGGTCGGGTACGAGACCAGGAGCACGTGGACGCTCGGCTGCTCTGCCATGGCTTTGACGATGTAGCTCGATCGTGCTTAGAGCTATGCCGATGGATTGTTACGTGAAGCTTTGCGGCTAAATAATATATGCTCCTTGCATCAGACAAGACATCGTCATACACATCGTGGTTGTGTTTGTAGGAGCAATAATGGCGAACTTGAGACCGTGGGTGGTCGTACACTCCTACGTCACACAATGTGAGATCAGCTGGCTGATGTGCCGACCAAATTAGATTAGTACTAGCAAGCAGCATGACTCATGTGATCGATCAAACTGGATTAGTGGCACGTGACACATGAAGAAGGCTGCATGAACGGGTCTTTCTGTCCTGGATCAGTCGCGTAACAATAATAACTATTACAAGACAAATGTACCACTCACCAACACTTGCAAAGTTAGGTCGTTGTATTACCCTGGTGCCATTACTGGCACCAGGCTAATCTAGAGATTCTGCACGAAGAAACTCATTAGGAAAGATTCATTGCTTCAAAATTTGCCAGAAATTCCATGTGAACACCACCCTGCGTGTTGCAGTCTAGCTTCGCCACTTCACCAATGTTCAGTCATGCATACTGCCAGCTGGCCCCGCTTCTTGTCCTAGCTTGAACTGTGCTAATCAAATTTTGCTTCATGTCCCAACCTGAACTGTACTTTGTGCCAATTTTTAGTAGAGGATCAATGGCAGAATCTCTGCGAGGACGGTGGTGCATGCCTTTGCATATTGGAGTTTTGAGAACGACTGTTATAACAAGTGTCACATCTGACAATGTGGCATATAATAAAGATTAAAAAAATCAGTAGATCAAAGCTGGAATCAGCCCACCATTCCAAAAATAAAATAAAATTGCTGCACGTGAAACGCGACTGTAACTGAATAAATGGTCCTTTTTGGCCCACTCCCTTCCTCTGAGGCAGAAGGCCTCCTGATTTTTGAGGAATTCGGCTGGATTTGAACTTATAGCAATTTTCCTTACATAATCCTTTGGAACACGGATTGAGTAGAGGAAAGAGACCAACGATCCAATCAAATCGCTGCGGGATGCATCAAGCCATACCAAATTACCAATGACAGCGTGATGCAAATGGAACAAAGCTAGAAGGTAGCAGAAGAAGAGCCAGAATGGATCTTAAGCTGTACCATGCCTATTTTCTCCGGCTTCAACAACTTGTTTTTACTAGTTGGAAGTAACCTACCAAAGTAATAATTTTCAACTATGAAAGTAACCATAATTTATTCTGCTAGCCTACGAAAGTAACCATAATTTCAACTTTCATATGTACCAAAAGTTAAGATTATTTGATTCAAAACTTTTATAACATAAATTTGTTGGGGTATAGAAATATCACAAATACGTTCAATGTGGGATGTTATATTTGGTTTCACGATTATTAAGTTTCTAGAAGCACAATATAATGTCATTCGTTGTTGGTTTGATTAATTGTAAACAAAAACAATAGAAAGATTCAACTGATTTTTGAATGCCATCTATCGCAAAAGATAATTGCCTCTAAAATTGCACTATCTGAAATTTATTTGCCTCACCAGCCTGATGAGAGAATTACCAACGTAAGTGAGCTGGGGAAAAATAGTGGCTTTCTGAATTTTGAATTGCCTAATTGATTGTTAGCTTCATTGCATAAACTTAATCTATTTTTAGCTAAACTTTATTCAATTGCACTTAAGTTGCTCACTTCGTTGAAGTTCCCTGTATTGCATTTACTATTCTAGTTGTTTTTTTATCTGTTGTCTTAAAACATGACTGTAAAAATAACTGCATTTGACAGAACAAAATAAGATATAAATAGAATAAGAGTAGTATTTTTCAAAGAGTTAAAAAAGAAGAGAAAATGATATTACAGATTTGCAAAATTTTTGTTTCATCCCAAATTAATAGAATATAAATGGGACGATATATGAGCCATGTTGCCACTGCTAGAAATAATTGTTAAATTTCCATTTTTAACATGCGTCTACAAATACACAATTAACAAAATAAATTTTAAAATTTTCAGTATTTGCAGTACACAAATACAAAGTGACAATTTAAACCTTTTTTATGGTCTAGCACCTTAATTAGTTTGATTTTTGAACTTCAGTCAATTAGATTCATCGTTAGATGGTGAAAAACATGTACGTGAGCATCTTCAAATGTACTATGTATCGCAAAAACAAAGTCTCACATAATCTGTATCAATGACTACAAACATAAACACTTGAAAATATGACTAAATCTTATTACAATTTACACAGTCAAGTACATATGACTAACTGTTGAATCGTATCCGTATTGTACATTCTACCCAGTCAAGTACATTGAAACTACCAATCAGAATAAAAACAAAATTGTTTCTGGTAATGTATCTATGCACTGTCCTATGTAGATTGTCTATAGGGTGCCAATTCAATTGTGGTCTCTTTTTCAGAAGAAGGGGAGTGGAGTTCTATAATTGCAGCATACGTTTGGAGATGGCCAACAATGGCCTTTTTTTTGCCAAGCATGGAGAACATTAGCAATATATTAGATAGAGTTTAAAGAAGACTGAATATTTATCTTTAACTTTACTAGGTGGGCCGGGCGCGCTCCGCCGCGTCTAGATGAGAATGGGCATTTATAAACGCTAAGTCCAACGGGCCACCTCTCTCACAATGGAACCAAAGAGACACTATAGACGGCCCAGAGGACACCAAAACATTGGTCGGACATGGGTCGGGAGGGCTCACGGCCTCTTAGACAATATAAAACGGGCCACCGAGACAACATATTCGATTAGACCCGTAGAAAAGAGCCTACATAATCAAAAGGCCTACGAAATCTAACAAAGCCCACCGAGATAGCCCACAAGAAAAGAGGGGTGATGTGTTGACACGAGAAGCAGCCACATAAGCCAAAATGCTGTGAGGAGCCTAAGCTTTGTGCTATCAGCATATATTTATATAAAACGGGCCACCGAGACAACATATTCGATTAGGCATGTAGAAAAAAGCCTACATAATCAAAAGGCCTGTCGAAATCGGACAAAGCCCATCGAGACAGCCCACAATAAAAGAGAGGTGACGTGTCGACACGAGAAGCAGCCATATAGGCTAAAATGCTGTGAGGAGCTGTCACACCCGGTTTTAAGAACAAAACCAAGTGCTCATCTATATGTGTGCCCAGGACCAAGTTTCACACATATAGGACAAAGTATAGTGAAACAGAGTAACCAATGTCATAAATACATCGTACCTTATAATAATAAATGTCTCATAAGACTAAAACAAATATATTCGCTAGCGGAAGACTCCATAACGCCACAGGCAATCGACCGGGGGCTCCACAAGCTTAGACTTCATCGCCATCATCAAAGTACTCCATCTTCATATTCTCTGAGCAGCATTTCATATTTGTGGGAGAGATAGCAAGTGTGAGTACATGTCGTACTCCGCAAGTGGGGGAAAAATATGACATGCAAGCTTAATAGAAGAACGGCTACAACATGGTTCATTTGCATAAATGCCAACTATAACATAAGATATAGTTTATAAAGCAACCTATATTACTAGGTGTGTTGAGACTACCCATCAATTAAATTAAGTAAATTAAACCAAACTCCACACAGGAGACAGTCCACAGAGGACAACGGTTCACACAGGACCGTGAGGGAAAAGATCACCAGGATTCATATGATTCACCCAGAAACCACCCATCCAACCAGCACCCACTAATCATGTGAGATGGCCATGCCGCTCATAACCGTGAGCACGGCTTTCATGAAAGTTTTACACTCTGCAGAGGTGGCACCACTTTACCCACAAGATAGAGATTCCCCTAGAGCCATTCCACTTCCGAGGTAGATGACCAGGGTTTCTCTACTAGCCTTTACAAAGAATGCTCCCAACAATGTAACTCGCTCATTAAGGTTCTACAGCCGTACATAAGTGTTGGTTCACAGAACCCACAATTCACACAGGACCATGACTCAAGAGCCAACACCCCAGTTGCCCCCTCTGATGCCAGGCGGTTCCCAGGATCACAAAGCATCCATTCCCCGCTCTCCCAATAGCGAGCACAAAGTTAAGAACACCCTAATTATTTGGCTAGCCTACCCATTATCAGTCTTGTGATGGCACTGTTGTCATGGTTACATGCTCCACGAACCGGTCCTTAGCTGATCCGAGCAAGAACTAATCACAAACCAAACGTTCACCGAGAACCATCCCAACCATCCCCTTGCTCAGACCCTAGCTTCCATGTTGCTAAACAAATTAGCAAGTTAACACTTAGTTAAAGTATACCATTAGTCAAGATTAACATGAGAAGGTGATTGACTCCAACAGCAAAGCTAAGCAAAAGCTACCCAAAGACAACCACCATAAGCTAGGACGACAAGGAACGATATGGAACAGGTAAAGTAGACACATAGGATTCAATATTAAACAAGCATGCATGTTTATAAAGTACACATTTAAAACATAGGTTCAGAATGGTCAAGGACACTTGCCTCAATCATAGTGTTGCTGCTCAGAGTCTTCATGTCTTGATCTTCGTCTTGATAACTCTCGAACGAGCGCGTTCTCTATTTAACCGTAACATGCAAAGCACACATAGCACAAACAATAAGAAACAGTACACCAAACAGTACCAAAGTGCTACAAAAACAGTACTAAAAGATAGTACTCGTCGCTACGATCGCGTGAGCGCAAGAATCGCTAAAAACGGAGTTAAGAGTAAAAAGTTATGAACTTTTGAAGTTAAGGGACTAAAACAGGAAAAACAGTAACGCCTAGGGATAGAAACGTGCGCGTTCCTGTTGATTGGCTGCAGGTTTGGGAGCATGGTTTCCACAGTACTATGCGCAAAGTTGTGGAACATAACGAACACATGATGATTAGGGCACAGGTTCACCTGAATTGGAGATCGAATGGTTGGATCTCGATGAGATTGTTCTGCGACAGCTGACGGTGGCATAGCGTTCCTGGTCGTTTCTGGCATGATCTTGGGGAATCCTTTGGGGAAACTGTAGTATACTTGCTGGAACACAACCGGTTATTGAATTTAGGTCAGAAACAAAGAGGGATTGGGTGGAACACGGAAAACAATTACCATCAGGCGCGCTGGACAGACCCAGAACAGGGAGCAGTAGTCATTGCGAATTAGATCCCCGTCGATCCAGGTCAGATCTTGGGCTGAATTTTGGATATGTTGTAGAGGACTCTATGGCGCACCAGCTGGTGAAATTTGGTGGCATTTGGATGGATGTATCTCCGGGAACATCGATGCCAATCTGAGCCAGTGCTGCTGGACGCGAGGGGCTGCGAGGAGGGGCGGCGGCCTGGAGGCGTGGGAGGGTTTTGGAGGGCAGGGGGAACGTGGGAGGACGTGGGGAAGGCTCCAATATATATAAGAGGGGTGGTCTAGGGTTTGGGAAAGGTTTTGGGCTTGGCCCATAAGGGTTAGGGGCGAGGAAAAGGTGAGCCTTGGCCCAAACAGCATGAGAACGGGCTGTGGATGAGAGGAGATGATGGATCAGTTGAGAATTTGGCCCGAGATGGTTTGAAGGGTGGGCGAGAACGTGGATAGGGGTCTAGGTATTCATAGGAGAGGCCGGAATAGTGTGCCAATGAAAGGAAAGGAAAGAATAGAAAGAAAAGTGCATTAACGAACGTTAAATGCTGATTTTCTTTCCTTTTGTGTGAAAGCGTTAGGTGGAATGAATGTGGATGGGATGATATATTGGGCGTAGATTGAACGAATGTGGACGGTGTCATGTCGACATACACGAATGTATAGATGATGAGAGGTGACATTATGAAAGGAAGTAGCATGACTTATGGGGTCAGAACCGATATGCACAGATGTGAGGCAGGCGATTAAGTTGGCGATTGGAATCACGAGCGTAGACGAAAGATCTTGACAAGCCGAGTGAAGAAAGGAGCAGAAGGGGAACAAGCCAAAGAAGATTTGGCCCACAACGGCTGAGGGTTTTCTTATCTCTTTGTCATTGAAAGGATATGGAGCCGATGATGACACAGGTTCCACATGAAAGATGTTGAGGGGATGCTGGGAACAGGGACCTATTAGGAAACATACTCTGCTCCCATTCAGAAGCACAACAACAAGCGCCTCGACATTGAGGTCAAAGGCATTAGTGACATTTCAGGGGATCGGGAAAGTGGACATCTTTAGGGTATGAGCTGGGCGCGCGCTGACATGGGACAGAGACACAGACGATGTAAATCCTGAAGACTTCCATGCTCCTATGGTCCTCATCTTCTAGTATGTTGTCGATGAAGACCGAGTACATCACATGGTAAATTTTGGAGAAGTTTGGTTGGACAGATCATCGGGAACTTGAATCGAATTGCGCCATGCAGCAGCGTTGTGACTGATTGTCTGCCATGCTGCTTTCTTGACAGGGCTGCTAGGACCCAAATAGAGAGTAAAGAGAAGAGAGATCAAGGGCAGAGAACAAAACGGCAGAGTAGCAGCAAAGAGCTTTTATGGCTTGATCGAAGGAAAAGAAATCAAGAGTGGCCGACAACTCCGGAACGACATCGATACTTGGTGGCCGAGAGATGAGGAAAAGAAAAAAAATCAAGGAGGTAAAAATAGAGATCGAACAAAGATATTTGAATTGCATATTATTGATGCATGCAGATAGCCTGGTTGTTTAGAAGGTGTGGAGAAAAGAAAGGAGAAGAAGAGAATAAATTGATGACTTGGCCGAGATTGGGCCTAGGTTAAGAATAGGATTATTATCCACGATATAAACCGAAACAATTTCTAATCGAGCTTTAAAAATACATTTTTTTTCACTCAATATATACCTACTGCAATCTATGCCAACATGAATGCAACAAACACCTTACTATATCTTATATTAATTTAATTAATTTAGAAAATAATTCATTTGCCTAAATAAAAGTGATAACACTCAAATAATAAAGCAAAGTTTTAAACTATTCCAAAAAGTTTTAAAATTTAGTGAAATTTATTCACAAACCAAAATTTGAAATTTTGGGATGTGACAGGAGCCTAAAGCTTTGTGCTATCAACATATAGTTATTCGTGTGAGCGTGTGATGTGCCAATGTGTTAGATGGAGTCTACGTTGTAGTGAAAACTTTTGTAATAGTCAAAGGCTATGTATACCGAAGGATGTAGAGGCCCGGATGCTTTTCATTTGCTTGATGAGTTAGAGACTTCCATTTTTTTTAAAAAAAAGATGTGAGCTGGAAAGCAAATACCGAAATGCACCAAGTTGACCCTGCAGCAGGCCTCCATGACAAAGCCCAGGCAGGCAGACCCGCCTCACTAAACGAGGCTGCACTTGTACCAAGCCCTGCGGGCCTCACTTTGTTAGGCTAACGCGCACACTACAATTACTGTATTCTGAATCCAAAAGAAGAAGTCTGGAAGATTGTCCAAACCACGTCAGTACTGAGCTTCAATATTAAGTGCCTCTATGGCACAGATTCTAGAGCCGCTTCTGGTTCTGCTTCTCCATGCGAATTGCCGAACGGGTGTAGAGAAAACAGATTCTGAACACAATGCATAGGAAAATCCGTTTTCACTTTGAACACAAGCCGTGAAAACAAGCTTCTGGTGGATTCTGGACTGACAAAAGTGAGGTGTGCGCCCCCATGTGCGGGACCCACTCAACTAAACACACTTATGATTATTCAAAAAATTCGTAGATTACAAATCGAACGTCCGAATTGCGAACCGATTACACCGTTGCGAACGTTGCGATGAGATCTTCGAAACTAGACCACGCCTGACTATATTTTGCAAGCTTTTTTAAAAAAATGTTCAATTTTGATCTTATTAGTAGTCATTTAATTATATTTAATTTATTTTCTGCACTTATTTTTATTTCAATATGATACACAATGCGTGGACGAATTGGAGCTAAACTTAAGAGGTATTGCCATCATTTCACAATAATCCGTTTCAGGAAATATTAGGATAATCTGTTTTGCCAAATGGCCTGACTGGAGAAGCTGTTTTCACAGTGAATCCAGAATAAGCTAGAGAAGCTGTTTTACCTCAGAATCCAGTGCAGAATCTGTTTTTTGCATAATCCGAAGTCCTACTAAACAGGCCCTAAGAAATTAAGTAATTACCAACTATCCAATCTTTTCTTTCCATGATCCAACAATTTACTGTCCCTTTACTGAAATCTGAAAGATATGAACTATGACCAAGTGTGAAGATATGGCAGTGTGGCTTTACTGAAGGATCGGACTATACCTTAGTTTTATTTTGGGGGAAGGTGTGCTGTCATCTGCACAATCACAACGCAGTCATGTCAGCATTTTGTATGTTGTGGCATCAATCTTGTAGCTGGAGTGGACATGTTTCGATCTATGGTGCGTCATGTGAAGCTTACTGATTTGAGCTAAATATGTCTGTATGAATGATGTCATTATTATCATCCTATTGGCACTATAAGAAGTGTTATGCAAATTGACCTCTTGGTAAGTCCATGTTAAGACTCTACCTCCATTTTCCCAGGCTGCAAATGACAAATGTAACACTCTGCGCAGTCCAATACAGACTGTCTCAGTCTGAGAGATTTTGAATCCCAAAGACTGACCTCAGACTTGATTTATAGTCTTAGAACACTAAAACAAATACTCCATTATTGCAATCACCATCAAAGAAGAGCATGATGAGTGCATAGTCATTTATATATCGGCGCTGCCGGCTGCCAAGTAGTACACCTTAGGTAATGTAACAAGCGATTGACAAATGTGACCAAAGGGCCACGTTCTTTCTTGCAAGCAACGTCTGCGTCATGTATCAAAAGGATCAACGCAAAGATCCAAATGACACTTTCTCATCGAGTTCAGAGCAATCATTCACGATCCACCCATGGAGCTGGCGTGCAGGGACTGTGTTCTTCTTTTCATGATCTGACAATTACTGTCCCTCTCTTCCGTGCCTGTGTAGTACTATTCTTTTATCTAACTACCGTCAAGTGCAGCTCCCATTGTGATCTGGCTTAACAGCTCATATCATCATTGAGCAAGAAAATCTTGGAAGTTGTTTTGACTTTGGAAAAAGGGGCCTTCCTGAAGCAATTTATAGTGATCAATTACAAATGCCGTAGGTCATTTACGCATGGTCATGCATGCTATGCTAGGGTTTAGGGGTGGCATATTTTCCAAGCCCAGTCCTGTCAAATGCCGTAGATCGCTATGGGTTTATATATGCTCTCTCGGGAGGGGGCCTATATGAGATCCATCCATATGCATGCTGCTTCCTCCATCAAAATGCAGCTCACATGACCTGCAAATCTGCTAGTGCTCGTGCAGATAATGAGGAAGGAGAGACGTGCCAGGCACTGATAGGAAAGTCAGGAATATTTAAGAATATTCAAGAACGAAATATTGGACCTATATAGGCTCTTTTGGCAGGGAAACAAGAGGGACGAGCCATATTGGTTATAATATACTAGTAAACAATTTCAAGAGAATACAGTCCTATAATTAAGTTCAATAGTGCAAACTCCTTGTCTCAGTGTCTAGTAAAGAAAATTACAGGTCGAAGTAGCCAACAGATTGTACTACCTCAACATTAGATGATGTCTGGTAAATAATTGAGTGAAATTCACAGCAGGGGCAGTATTAAGGTTATAACTTATACCGTAGGCTGCTTTGACATAGTCAACACATGTTTTACAAGGATTTGGCCATATCTTACGTTGTAAGAGATCTTGAACCACAAGGGGAAAAGTATTGGCTCTGATGGTTACTGGTGGCAAAACCTTTTTCCATGCGTGTGCATTGTGGTAGTTTTTGTTAGCCACCAATGGAAAAATGGAAGACTCGGTGGAAGCCATATGCCTTTTTGCCACCAGAGCCTCACATCGGAAAAGAAGGTCCCAATTTGAATATGCCTTTTTACAAAAAAGTAAGGTCGCAACTCAACATTTGTCAAAATCAAGCAATCCAACTTTACCAATTGATGTGCAATATATATTCAACAATATATTACTGGTAACCCATTTAGTGCTTCTTAATTGTTGGTTGAATGGATTGATGTTAACCTTATGTTCACAAAATCTATGAACTAATAAAGCTTGTACTCCCTCCGTCTAGAAATATAGTGTACATTGAGTTTTGTCCTAAGTCAAATTTTTTCTAACTTTGACCAACAATATTTAAAAATATATAATATTTCAAAGTAAGATAGCTATATATTATGAAAGTCCATTTCATGACGAATCTAGTAAAAGCATTTTCATGTTGTCAATCTTTATGGTTTTCTAGATATTATTGGTCAAAGTTCAAAAAGTTTGACTTAGGACAAAACTCAATGTACACTATATCTCTGGATGGAGAGAGTACTTTTTTTTTTTAAGGAAATGCGCCTCTACATTGAATTCAGTTTGTACTTTCTGCCGCCTCCGCCCTGCTTTACCAAATGCACTAAACTACTCGAGCATCCATAATGGTCCATGTGTCCACTCACGCGAACGGAAATAATGTGACGATTATGCTCCACATATACGATGACAAGTTCCACAAATATGTGCATTATTTTTACAAGCGTGTGTGTCGTCTTAATTATTTCGAAGAACTATACTTTCATAAGCGCAAGCACTGTGGCTCATTGCTCTATATGTGGAGCCCGAAATAAGACACTGAAATTTCTACGAATTCAATGTGTGCATGAAAAATTATCATTCCATGGTAGTTAAAAAACCAATGATTTTTGTATAAGAAGAAAGATTTTTGTGCAGGAATGGAGGCCGCTATAGGTGTCATCACATGGCAGTGTGATAAAACCATATCCAAAATCTAGATCTTTATCCGGCTTTCCAAGCCAAATCAGGTTTTCCTTCACTCTTCCACAGAGAACAAAAAGTGCTCTTGTAAATGTTTCTCACATGGATGCTCTCCATACTTTTCATACTGTAGCCGAGTATGGTTATGGACTATGGTAGCATAAGACAACTATATGTCCATCTTCAAAATTCTAGCGAGTATATTTTTTGCAGGTATGCAAGAAATTGGCGTTTCTGGCAACTTATTCTGAATACCCAAGTGCCGTTAAGAAACCCCTACGCTTTACATGATGCCTATTGTATTTTTTGTGCACGACATTACAAATTGACAATGTAGTTTTGCATTGCTAATTTTTTTTTTTTTTTGCGAAGTGACACAGTACAAGATGCAGAAACTCACAAACACGCATGAGTACTCACCCAAATGAACGCATGAGTACGCACACTCTACCCTTAGGGCCTCCGACTGAAAGATGAGACATGAACCTAGGTGGGTTGGTTACACCATATTGAACGTAACAAGATGAGCTAAGCTCAATTTGCTTGCTCATCTTATCATAGGAATATATGTAATAAAAGATTGCAAATGATTTTTAAGGGATCCAAGTCACATAGGAATATCTACAGCAACTCGGGTTAACAAATGCTCCCTAGGAATTCGCAGAAAAAAAAAAGAATGGTCCCTAGGAATTTATTGAGGTTTCCTCCTTTCTTTTTCCTGTTCCTTCAAAAAAACACTTGCACAAAACTTCTGGAGAAAATCTTTTTAAGAAAATCTTTGCGTGCTTTTATCTCTTGCTTTGTCCCCTTTGAGTCTCAAGCTATTGCTTTTTTTCTTAGGGTCTCTAAGTTCCAAACAACGGAACTGTATGGAAATGCATCAATACTGTCGACAATAGTTTAAGTCTTAATTTAGTCAATTCAAACTCAGATTGCATTCTTTATCTCTTAAATGGTGGTTATGACGACTGATTGGGATCCCATCACTCCATGTTCGTCGCAGTGGACATGTTTAATTAGCACGAAGTTCTGCTTAACCTGCGGAGATCACCTCAATGTTTAAGCAGAACTGCATTCATACTGTCGACAATAGTTTAAGTCTTAATTTAGTCAATTCAAACTCAGATTGCATTCTTTATCTCTTAAGTGATGGTTATGACGACTGATTGGGATCCCATCACTCCATGTTCGTCGCAGTGGACATGTTTAATTGGCACGAAGTTCTGCTTAACCTGCGGAGATCACCTCAATGTTCTCTGCTCCAGCAAATAAATCTTAAAAGACGAAAGTGAATTAAACCCAGCCAAATGTAGTAACGCAGTTGGCATATGCATTGAGCGGGTCCACTTGAAAGAGGAAAAATGACGTGGGCATTTATGTTGAAACTTAGAATTTACAAAATGGCCCTAGCGTTGCACTACAAAAGGCATAAAAGGGGCCCGGAGTGGATTGCAAAGACTATTCCAAAATGAAAGTGTCAGAGGAGAATGAATGGAAAGGAGAGATATACACTTTGTGGCCCAGATGTTATAATTTTGACCTTTGAGGAAGAAAATGAAGTTGGTCAGTCAAAAATTAGATCCAAAACTTAGTGTACCTTTCAAACGTATCAATAATGATTAGTGAATTGTGTATTTGGTAAAGATGCAACATTTTTTTTTCTTGAGCAGCGCCGGCCATCACATGATAACATACACAAGATCTGAGATGCAACACCATCCGACTTCCCAAAATAGATCCGGCCTTCCTTCACTGGCCGTCCACATGGGACACAAGGCACTCTGTAAATGCTCACACACATGCGTGTGCTCAGCTACGACAAATGCTGCTTTTCACCTTTTGTGCTGAAGAAGGTTATGGTCGACTGTAGTATGCAACACACCTAGCTCGAGATCTATCTTAAGACAATTCAGCATGTACGAAACATTGGGAATTTTGCCGTAAATTTGCACCAAAGTACGAATTCTTGCTGTATCCCAATGGTTAGTTTTCTTTTGCAATGTTATTAGATGATACAGTTTGATACCGAACAGCTTTTGGGTACTCAAATCTGTTCCGAGGATATGCAAATTTATATTGCTCGTTGATCCATTACCTTGAGAATGACCAAGCAACCACCGAAATAGAGTTAAGAAATTCTCAAGGGACTCCTCCTTTGAAACACGAGAGGAAGAGAGCGGAAGTGGTAGGTTGGTTGGGGCGCAGATGGATGAACTGGGATTGGTGAGCGTGCGACCAGTTGCTGGGGATTGGTGAGCTGCAAGTCCAAGCAATTGAACGATAGTGTGAGTGTGATAAGTACACTGGTACTGTCTTTACCGTCAAAAAAAAAAAATTGGTATAGTCTCCAGAGTCGCGTATAGTTTGGGGCACTGACCCATTCTTTCTCTCTTAAAAAACGTTGCAAACGCGAGTGATCATTATATATTGACGCAAGATGTGCTTGTTCCGCGTAGATCGGGTTGCGACAATCACTCTTAACGATGAATAGCCCTGGGTTTGTAATAACAGATAAATAATCTTTTTTTTTGCAAGGGAACAGATAAATAATCTGTAATGGTAGAATACACGCTCCTTCAAACGCGGAGCTGAAGAATTGGTTGAGTATGAATTTCATTCGCGTGTGGTGGCTTACTGCCCTATAGATTGTAATAAAGTAGCTCATGTTCTAGCTAGTCATGGTAAAACTCTAGGTCCGGACTCCGAACTTTTTATAGAAGGAGCTCCGGCTTTTGTTGAGACTGGTTGCGGGTGATTTGCCCAGCACCACTGGTTCATGGAATGCATGTTCCTATCAAACACACACACACACACACACACACACGCATATATTTGTCCCGTTGAGGACAATGAAGCTCAATTAACTTGAAATAGATTTGTTTTTCTGAATGTCACATATTTAAGAGCTAGCTGGGACAGGCCCAACTTTCATGGCTTGCTGCTGGTTGTGGGCAGCAAGATGGTGCCATATTTTTACTAGTATATATAGCTATATAAGGTTGTATCAACTTAAATAACCAATATGCAAAATATTAATTCCGCATAGTTGCAAATCACTAAGCTATTACAAATGTTTGCTCGGAATATAACAGAGTCATTTTACACACCACTGTCACCGATCTACTGTTCCAATATTTCAGCCTTACAAGATGTACTTTATCCGTCAACAAATATAAGAATTTGTTGACTTTCAGCCAACTGTTTGACCACGCGTCTTATTCAAAAAAGTTGTGAAAACACAAAAATAAATAAGTCATACTTAAAGTATGATTTGTGTTTTAAACAAGTCATAATAAAATAAATAATATTTGCATAATTTTTTAAATAAGACAAGTGGTCAAAAACGAGTTGGCTGAAAGTCAACAAATCATTATATTTGTGGACGGATGAAGTTTGAATGAGAAGTTAATGCTGCATCTGAGACATATCAATACTTAGTTGAAATGTTAGGTTACTAGCAAGCTTCTTTTTAGAAAAGAAACTATATTGATTAATATTCCAAACCTTGGTATCCAACGAAGTTGTTTTTTATAAAAAAAAATAGCCACTGGCTTTTGTCAAGAGACAGGACAAGCTTCAGGCGCTGGTGTGGCTCTGGCTTATACTGAAGTTGTTTCAAAAACATTTGGCAAATCTTATTATCAACACTTTGAATATACTTTAGGCTCCTGAAAAATGATTAAATCTCAATTGACGGACGTGCACCATTCAAATGATCCCACACCTTCTTCAACCTCTAGACAAGAGCTGATTTCCCTCACTAGAGCGCAAGATCTTGTCTTCCCGTCTCTCTCTCTCTCTCTCTCTCTCTCTCTCTCTCTCTCTCTCTCTCTCTCTCTCTCTCTCTCTCTCTCTCTCTCGTTCGCACGCTCACGACCCTACCCACCCCCCTCCATCCGGTTCCATGTTGGCGGCATCCCCCGTCGACTCCAGCATCGCCAACCCCACTGTGGTAACATATCGACGTGGTGCTCCACCATTGTCGGCCCTGCCTGTTGCCGTCTATCTGGTCATCTCCCCCGAACTTCTTTCTTAGCCCGAAAACCATTAGAGCTCCTCCACAAACCCGAAACCTTGAAGCCTTAACCTAAAGCTTGTCCATGGTTTATGTTCACACCGTCAATTGAATGAATTTCGATTTTCATGCCTGAAAATTAGGAGGTGCTGATACTTCATGCTTGGGGAGAAGTGAGAACTAGTTTTTTCACTATCTATTTGGCTCATAGACTCTTCACATAAATGTGTTTTCAAATTATCATTTGACAGTCATTTCCTCTTCTTCATTTCTTTTTTGTTTTTTGATGATTTAGAGCAGAGCTAATGGTTTCTCCTGCTGCCGGTTGCAAGGAGCGTCATGGGAGGCTGCTAACATTTAATGTCTTTTTTCCTCTGGCAGCAGCGTGGAGCTAATGGGAGGCGTGAGAGCAATGGTGATGGACTCAAAAAATAATATTTTGTATGCTGAGAATTATAGAAATAATATCAAAAATTAAAAAATTACAGAAATAATACTCAGTCGTGCGTTGGTTGCACGAAAATGGAGTAGTCGTGCGTTGAACGCACGAAAACAGGGTAGAACGCACGACTACCAGTTTTCGTGTGTTCAACGCACGAAAATATCCTGTATCTTCTAACAGGACGCCGTATGGACGTATTTCGTGCACTGGAAATGCGAAATAAATTCTTCGTGCGCTGAACGCACAAATTTGTGTTTTCGTGTGTTGGATGCAAGAAAACTTGTAAAATAATTTTTTTACTGCATGCATTATTGGTTTCTCGTATGTTTAGGATTGAAAGTCAAGATTGTGTGGTTTGCAAAGTTTTTTTACGTGCGTAATGCACTAAAAAAGTAAACTGGAAAATAACCCAACTTGTAGGTGATACCCTTTAAGTTGATATACAACGGAATTGCGTGAAATGGATATGAAGTTAGTATGGGATACATAATGTGAGGCATGCTGGTTGAAGCTTCTATTTGGAGCCTGATTTCTTCGTTTTTTCTTTGGTTGATGTTGCTTCTGCGGCCAGCATACGAGCAATCCTCTGCCTTGCTAGTTCATCCTCTCGCAATTTAATACCTATTTCGCGTTCGGGTAGTGGTAGGCCTGTGGAGATAATTCTCTGTTTCATCCTTTCGTATTCTTCTTGCAGCATGTTGTAGTGCTCAGTAGTTTCCTCAACTGTCACATAGCATTCTATTCTTGGTGGTGGCCGGGGGTCGACCCATTCTTCGAACTCGCATTGTACCTACACAGAAGGTGGTTATTAATCAGAAACAGTTTGAAGGACGAGATTTTTGTAATTTCAATGAAAACATACCTCGCCATCAGGGACCGGGCAATGGAAGAACCTACTACCACCGTAAGTTGAAAGCTTCGCACGGTCTCCGTAATAGCAGAAGGGACGGTCCTCCCAAACCGGGTTAGGCACTCTCGGGCTGTTGTTGGTCATTTTTTTGCTGGCCGTGCAAGTGAATGGTTTTTGTGTTCCATAGCTGTATGGGTTTTATAGAGAACTGATGAAGGGGTGGTTCGATTTATTAGGTACCGATGACACACATGATTCATACAGGGATTGATTTCGGTTTAAAGGCTGTCGTGCATCAATAATACATGGTCCATACAAGGATTGAGTAGACAACTCAGTGCAGCAGCGACAGGAAAAAGTTAATTGGCAAGATGAAAAAAGTTTTAACTTGACGTGGACAGGACACTGCTATGCATGTGCCGGACATACAGGGTGCGCTAATAATTCATGATGAATGTGAAAGGTAAGTGTGCTGCAATAGTTATTGATAGCAGCGACAGCAGGTGCAGTTATTGATAGCAGCAACAGCAGGTGCAGTGATTGGTACATGAATACAGTGCAACTTGGTGAGGAAATAGAATAATGCATTAAAATATAAGTACATAGGTAAACAAATTACACTGGCATGTTCGGTACAGACAACCACTAACCTAATTGTGCACCGCACTAATCCTGGCATGCCTTAGGAAATTGAAAATGCAACATTGAACGAGGATAATACAACATTGGCTAGATACAAGACGTCACCGATACAAACGCAATTATGTCCCACATAAAACTACTACGATAAGGGAAGGACAATTGCTTTAGGATACTTGAAATTGAAGCGACATGAATGTAAGTAATGCCGCTACTTAGGCCCCCTTTGTGCCCGTCGAGCTTCCTCGCGCCATGCAGCTACTTGTTGAGCATGGCGTTGATAAGCTGCTTCCTCACGCTGTTGCCTTCGTGCCATTGCACGCTGGCGTGTTTGCTCTTCACGACGGCGACGTTCATCCATTGCTGCCTTGATCCTTTGATCAATTAGTTCCTCCCTTGTAGGTTGGACGTGCTGAATGTTTTGTTCCCTTTGCTCTCTAGTTGGACGTGCCTGTTGGAGCCTTTCATGGTCAGCCATCCTCATGAGGTATTCACTTGTGGTTTCGGCTTCGATGGCTGTACGAGTAGCATTTGTGGGCCGAACTGAATCAATCCATTGCTTGAAGTCACAACCCTGAAGGTGTACAGTATTCATCGAAATGATTATAGCGTTACATAATGGAAAATGTTACAAGTGTTAGAGAAATGCTTAGTTACCATGAAATCAGGGTCCAAGTCAGGACACCCAAAGAACCTCATGCCACATGTGGCACGCTTTGTCGACGTTCTAATCATGGCTCGATGACCGCACTTGCATAGCGGCCGGTCGCTCCAGGGAGGCAATGGAAGGCTTCTGTTGCTTGACTCAGCCATGTGGACGGTTTGGTGCAGTAGGTACCTTGTTTTCTTTGTGCAACCCATTAGATTTATATGTGAAGCTAGGCATTGGATGCTTTGCATGTGACAGTGATGATATCAACGTGACCTTTGCTGTGCTTTGCTTTGGCCAGTGATGTGGATGTAATAAAGGTAGGATAGAGTATGACAGCAATAATGGACATGCATGCAGGGGAAGATGCATGCAGTGAGGCAGGGTCACTGTTAGGGTAGGACATGACTGCGTGCCATCAATTATCGCATTGTTTGGTCCTTGCATGGCCCCACGTCGCCGAACTCAATGAATTGATGACGCTGTGATGCATGGCATCGGGGTCTTTGATCATTTTTGTTCCTTGGATGCTCTTAAAAGCATGACCTTACATCCCGCACCTCAATGAATTGATGGCACTGTGATGCATGGTCACTTGAAGTGACTGTACGCCACGCGTGGTCAGCTGGTAGGCACGGTGTCGCTGGTCCCAAGAAGGGTTCAAAAGCTCGTCAGGCGGCTCCATCCGTACAAGACATTAAGACATTTTAGAATCTAGTAACATAATAAATTAAAACACACGACTATATAAAAAGTACCAACACAGAATTACTAATGCAATACATATATATTAGAAATTGCTTCTCAACAATTTCATACACAAATAAGTTTTTACACTAGACTCCGATTCCTACACACAAATTTATGAAAGGTACACATGACTCGAATACAACTTAGTTCAAACATGAATTACATAAGCATACAACCATACTAATTTTGACAATTATACAACATAGCCACGATGCGCAGGTGCTTGGTGTGCTCTGCGACGACGAGTAGTTGAAGGTCCGGCTTCACCACCTTTAGTCTACGGGCAATCTTTTGCCTTGTGACCATAGTCATCACATTCTATGCACCTCCTAATAGGCCCTCCAACCTCAGATTCATCCATGTCATTGCATATACGCCTAGTCTGCGGACGGCCACCTTTGCCATCAGGATGCCTAAGTAAATTCATATCAGGCAGACAAATCACGGTATCTCTATCGTAATCCGTGAAATCAAATTGTGAGGTAAATCCATAGAACTCCCCAGTCCAGGTCTCCACCACGTTTTCTTTTAAGTAATAGGGTGACACATATAACGAGCTGTGCACACCAACCTGTGATATGGCTGCGAGAACATGAGAACATGGAATGTGTTGCAGCTTCGGCTTGTTGCAAGTACATTCACACTATCCGTTTAATTGCTGTCCTAAATTCACCTCTTGGGTGACAACTCTTGTCTCACTTCCCACACCCTCTTTCAATCTCAGGGTTATCTCGAAACGATGGTCACGTACGCCCATGCTACGCACCATGTGTTGTAGTGACTTCTCGTTCTTTTCTGCCAAGTGCTTCATCATAAATGAACAATATGGCGTATTCGCGTTCAAGCTCTGAATAACAGCAGCCGCGTGCCTCTTTTGGTAGTATCCAACGAGACCATGCAATACGCCCTCAACGATTCCCACCAGAGGTAAGCCACGCAAGCCTCTAATCACCCAGTTGTATACCTCAGCATTGTTTGTAGTCATGATGCCATACCTACAGAAAGAGGCAAGGCCAATAAGTTATAACATATAAATACTACATCGTAACAACAAATGTAGGCACATAACCAATAGACAGTAACGCGAACCTTGCACCGCCAGTGTCATACAGCTTTGCCCATTTCTCCTTTGGTTCAGCTTCGATCCACTGTGAAAAACTTAATGCGCCTAGCTGACCTTCTTCTAACATTAGGAGGGTCCAGTCCTTCTCCAAGAGGTGGTAATGGCTCTGGTAAAGGCTCATCAGGTGCTCCTGGTTTCTTATTTCGCTCTTTGACGTGAGACCTTGTGCTCGTATCAAGTTCCTCCCAAAGAGCGTCAAACTTCCGCTTTTGGTTCTGGCTGCAACCTCTTGAACATGTCCATCAATGCCTTGCTCTTAAATTGCTTATAGAAATTAGCACCCATATGACGCATGCACCACCTGCTCTGCAAGTCAGGCTACGGATACAGCTGATCCGTCCCCTCTTGCAATGTCTTGATGGCAGATAAGATCCCAGCATGACGGTCATGTATGATGCAAACATTCGGTCGATCATGAACAACTCCTGCTTTCAGGTGCCTGAAAAACCAAAGCCAGCTTGCCTTGCTCTCTCCCTCAACAAACGCAAATGCCAAAGGAAGTATCTGGTTGTTCCCATCAACTCCTATTGCCGTCAATATTTGACCTTTGTACTTGCCAGTCAGGAATGTGCCATCCACGCAAAGTACAGGACGACAATGCTGAAACGACTGAATACACTGCCCCAAAGAAAAAAAGGCACGCCGAAATATCCTTGGTTGATCATCAGCGAACGCAGTCTCCTTGAATGCGATGTATGTACCAGGCTTTCTTGCCTTCAGAATCTCAAGCACACGAGATAGATTGCAGTATGAAGCCTCATAAGTGCCCCAACGTTTCTCTAAGGACTTCTGCTTTGCCCTCTAAGCCTTTTGGTAACTAATCTCATACTTGAATTGACGAGCGATGGAACGCTGTATGTACGAACATTCTGTGTCCCTTTTCTCGATGATCTCGTAGAATAATTCATTTGCTACCAAATTAGCAGTGAGGTTGCGGTGCTGTCGACCAACATTTTCCAATGTGCAACTGTGTTCGACAACTTTAGAGGCCACCCAGTGTGTCTCGTGCTTCGGCTTGAATGCATGAACATAAAAATTGCATCCATCATTTCTGCACTTTACACTGTACTTCACGGGGCTAGAGTTCATAACATACACCTCTCTAAGCGATGTCACTGCCCAACGCGCCACAGCGTCTTTCAGTTCAGAACGATTAGGAAAGACCTGATTCAGTTGAATCATGGTTGACCCATACTCCCAACGAGAACCACGGTTGTCCATAACTTCCATCCTCGCTTTATCCTGCCTGTTCCATTCATCTGGGATGGGATTATTGGACCAATTTTTATCGTCGCCATCGTCTTCCTGATCATCATCGTCATTGACAGAATTACTAACATATGCTCCTCATGCATTGCATTACGATCCACGTTCTCAATATCTTGAAGTATTGCTTCATTATTCTCACCCGCGTCGGCCTGGCCTTCAGCAACCTCAGCCTGACCCATGTGCCCATCCTCAACCACCTCCTGCCTAACTTCGTCCGTCGCCCTTGCAATTTCTTGATGACGATTATCTTGTCCAATCTCTAATGTGGCACTGGTATCTGAAACTGCACAAGCGTCATTATACAATTCTCTCGGACATGCTTGCACTAGTATAATGAAAGAAGCCTGTCGTTTCCGACACCAATTCAGCCAGCTCAACCACTTCTCCGTCCGACGAACTTCCTTCAGCTCCCAAAAAATTGGATTTGTACTACGACTCCACAAGCATTGCACCTTAACAGAATAAATCATTGGGTCTAGTTGCATAAATCGGGTCAACCACATTATCATCTCTATCATCCTTGTGCCATCAGGATTAGGGTGCTCAATATCCACAAAAGGAAAATTGCTCAAGTCAACACCATATGGACCATGTCGGATTTCCCTACTGCCGTAGTAAATTCTAAGACTTGGCATATTCGACGTGACCGCACCTAAAAAATCATAAAGCAAATTTCTATAGTCTCATTATTTTTCTTTGTACGCCATAAACATATGACTAATTTGCATGTCCCGACACCATTCCAAAATTATAAATAGACATCAATACTAACTAATTTTCATTTACAACACAAATTTCTATGATATTTATAAGAGCAAACTATCTTATTCTAATATACACCATTCTATTTAGTTAATCTAACCAAAAACACACTTAATTACATTTAATCTACTCAATTAAATAATTTATACCTATTTTACTAAATTAACATATGTATGACTAATAAATTTCTTCTACTCAATTCCATTTAATAGAATATGTTCTACTCAATCCATTTTCAGGCAAGTGCTTTTTTTTTCCAACTCAATCCATTCTTCACAATGCAAGATTAATCAAAAAAAAAAACATCTTCTTCTACCTTCTGCCGGCCGGCTGGCCGGATTCCCTCCTCGCGCGACGTCGCGCACCCGCCCGGACCCACCCCGCAGACTGCCGTCGCGCAGCCGCCGCCGCACTGGCCCCGCCGCCCGTCGCCGCCCTGGCCCCGCCGCCCGCCGCCGCCCTGGCCCTGCCGCTCGCCGCCGCCCTGACCCCCGCCTGCAGCCGCCTCCCCCCCGCCGAGCACGGCCGCCCTGCCCGCCCGGCCGCCCAGCACGCCGAGCCGCACCCGGTTGCCTCCGCCCGTTCGTCGAGAGAGAGAGAGAGAGAGAGAGAGAGCGCGAGCACACAGGGAGGGACGCGAATGATTGAGATGGGGAGTAGTCGTGCGTTGGTCGCACGACTACCAGTTTTCGTGCGACCAACGCACGACTACTCCGTCTCAACAGTGCCGACACCATTTTTCGTGCGTTGGTTGCACGACAAACGGTATTTCGTGCGTTGGACGCAGGACTACTCTATTTTCATGGGTTCAACGCACGACTACCCTATTTTCGTGTGTTCAACACACGACTACCCTATTTTCGTGTGTTAGACGCACGACAGGGTATTATTTTTGTAATTTTTCAATTCTCGATATTATTTCTGTAATTCCCAGCAAAGAAAATATTATTTTAAAAAAAAATTCGTGGATTCGCAACTCGCTCGCTTCTCTCTCCTCCTTTCTCACTCTTCCTCGTTGGATTTCGTATCCTCACTATACTTGCTCTCATTTCCTCTTTGTCGTACTCGCGGCATTGGAGTCAAAAGGTAAAATGACGACTCTTCATTGCTCGCGTAATCAATCTGAAGTTAAATGACCATTCATAGCACCGTTAAGTTAACCACCGCCATCACAACAGTGGGTCCCGCCTACACTCCTGGACTCTGGGTCCACACGGCAGCGTCACGCACGGGTCATGCCTCGTGAAGCTAATCCACAGCTCCTGAGTGAGTGAGTCATCAGAACCTTAACCCCAGCTCACCTCTTCCCCCTTGAGCTCTGTCCCAGACACTAGGATTCAAATCTCTCTCCATCTTCACCTTCTCCCACTCATCAAGAGCTTGAGGCGAGCCATGGCGGAGCTGCCGCTGGCGGCGGGGCTATTGGACCTGCGCCCCTGCAAGCTGTCCCCGAAGCCCCCGCCCCCGCCGCCGCTGCCCCTCCCCGCGCGCCGCCGCACCCATTCAACCGCGGCCACGGCGGCGGCCCCGTCCCCGCGCCGAGCCGTTCCCGACCTCCACTCCAGCACCGGTAAGTCCCTCCTTGATCGCAGGCGCCCGTTTCTCTCTCCGTTCCGCAATTCATATCGACTTACTGATTGGGTGGGATGTGCCGCTCGTAGAGCTGCCGGACGGCAGCATCGTGTTCCGCTTCGGGCACCGGCACGAGGCGTTGGAGCCGAAGCCGGAGCAGACTAGCCGTTCTCCTCAAACGGCCGGAGTGCCTGGTCCGGATGCTGCGGACTCCGCTGCCTCTCTCGCGGTGACTAGCGGCGAGCCGCAGCCGCAGCCGGAGCCGGAACAGGGCGGCAAAGCGCTCGCCGAGGAGGTACGCCCGCAATTAGCTGCCGAGGCTTCGCCGAAGCTTCCATCTTCGGACTCCGGCCCAGATGGTGGCGGGGCCGGTGCTGCCTCCACCGCAAATGGACAGCCGGCGGGTTCCAATTCCAATGCGGATGCTGAGGCGGAGGCCGGGCTGGCGGCCGCGGGCGCGCGTGTCGCTGGCGAATCTGAGGAGCTCGATGGGGACGGCGACATACTTGAGGCAGGCGTGGGCACCGTCGGTGCTGCCGTGGAGGTGACGGCGACTGGTTCGGAGGAACGCTCGGGGAGCGACGACGCCTCAACCGTTGATGGGAGTGGAGGCGAGGAGGTGACGGCGACGGCCGGTTTGGAGGAATCCGAGGAGGTGTCGGAAGGCTCCACTGTGCACGATTCCGACACCGACGCCGAGACGGAGTCCAGCAGTTCCAGCTGTGACGACAAGGGAGCAGAGTTCGGAGTCCCTCTGCAAATAGTGGTATTTTCTTGCGTCCTTGCTTCTAATCTTCAGATTTCAGATGTGCAGTGTAGTGTGTTCTTCGAGTAAATTTCCCTCAAATGTTAATTGATCGGTGGCAAATGGAACTTGTAACTTTCTAATAGGATTTTCCTTTTTATCAACTATATGAAAATGGGGATTTTTCTAATTCTGGCAATTCATACTATATGACGAAGTTCAAAGTTGAGTTTGGTGAGGACTGTTTCTTTAGTTTATGTTTGTGAAAACTTGTATGATGCTCCAGCCTGAGGAACACCATTCATATATTTATGAAGCTAACTGGATGCCGTATCTTAATTTTATTTTTTGGGAGAACTAGATGTTATACTGTCGCTTTCCCCCTCTGTTCTCTGTTCTCATTGTGGATCATGTATTATATCGCGCGTTGCTGTCGTGTTGGCTCATCACATCGTGACCATATCTTGTAAGGGACCACATCTTTTACTAAAGACAGAGTCTCTGTTTGAAATCAGCACATGAGATAGGCACACCAGAACGAGCTGACATACACATGGTTTGTGCAATTGCAAGATAGAAAAATCCTGATGAACTATATATGTATCTTGTGGGCAGAAACCTTTTGCAGTTGTGCTATTGTATGGATATCTGTTGGCGGTATTGGGATGGAATCTGATCAATGCATCTATGGGCTAAAGTTCTTTGTTTCTGTCTTCTACAGGAGCAAGTGAACAACAAGGTCAATTTGAAAAAGGAAACTTCAGTTGTGAAGAGTTCTGATAGGTAAATTTTTATCTTACTGTGATTATGACTGTTTCTGTGGCTGTATAGCAGCCATATCACTTCATTTAAATCTCTATCACGCAATCCTACCTTGAATCTTTTTATTTTTGTGTGTTCTTATTCACATCTAGGATGGCTCCAGTAGCCCAATCAACACTTGTGTTATTGTCAGGTGCTGCGATCTTGCCTCATCCGTCAAAGGTAAAACTTTCTTCTTTTTCTTTTTGCCTCGACCGGAAGTAATTTGATGTGGAAGATATCAATTTTTGTTTTTCTGAAATAAGTGAGTAATTAACGTTCAAAACATGCTCGTTGTTTGTACGAAGCACTGCATTAGGTCACAAAAAGGCCAGCATAAGATCGGTCTACAGTTTTCTGATGCTCCAGTCATAATATTTGTGTGATTTTTCCAGGTAGCGACAGGCGGAGAAGATGCATATTTTATTGCATGTAATGGCTGGTTTGGTGTGGCAGATGGAGTTGGCCAGTGGTCATTTGAAGGTAAACCATATGAAGTATGGTCCCTCTGATTTTACAGTTCAACCTTATGAACCAACCTTTCTGGCCACCATGTTTCCACACTTCAGTGCTAGTTGTAGTGTTTGCTCACTTTTGAAAGGCGTTTAATTTCCAGATAAGTATTATTTGTAGAGACACAGCAATGTGTTTGTTCATGCAAGAAAGCAACCAGAAGGATATGGAATAAATTTTTATTTGGAGGGAAGCTTGTTCACTAGGGACTAAGTATAGGAATGCTGAGCGAAATTTTCTTGTCTACAGCAGCGGGCCGCTTCTTGCTTGATCCCCTCGTACACCCTAAGCCTCCTTATATAGAGGCAACCTACCCTAACCCTAGCTCCCGCTACAGTAACCACCTATCTACAGTAACGGGCTGATCCATGGCAGCTAGCTAACTACCCATGACAGCTGGTTTCCATGTCTTCTGTTGATGCTGGATAGACAGTACGAAAGAAACAGTATAGGCTGCAGATAACATCTAAGAGAAAGCAGTATAATACACTTCATTGCTTTTAGTGTCTGGAAAAAGTTTAACTGGTTGAAGGAAACTAAATTAACTCAATTGCCATCAAAGGAAGGATAAATGAAGTGAGAGTTGTCAAAGGGTTAGACAACAACCGTTGAACCGAACAGTGATGTGGTACAATTCCCGTTGCTTTTCAGTTTTGATGTCACATGCTAGACATGACAGATGCACCTAACTTAATGTTAAAGGATATTAAGATATAAACGTACTTACATCGCAATGCATATTCATTTAATAAATTATTCAGATTTGAGTCATTAAAATTCAGTATGCTTCAGGTAGATGTGGATAAGCTTGTAGACTAGCAAGTTGACATACATAATGTTGAAAGCGACTGGCATTGAGATTCTAACATCTCTTTTATTACTACATAATTTACCTGCTCCCAGCTAGAAACTATTGGATTTTGCACTAGAAAAGTTGCTACATGGTTTTAGTATGATTTTGGGTACAAACACTCGGAGCATCATTCTTTAGGACATGGAATTTATTCTGAACTGTCACGGTTACCACTACAGCTTTACATGAGATGCATGGAAGACAATTTTGCAGCTTAAGACAAGTTTACAATTTGGAAAACCAGTCCCTTCAAGTTAGAGGGACAATGGCCTTAGTATGGATTATAGTCTTGGTAAATTTAATAAGATCTTGGTACCCAGTTCTGTAATTCATAGGTTCAAAGATACATACACTTTTGAGCCCACTTTCTATGCCTAGTGAAACTTTGGTAGCATTATAATTGTTCATGAAATTTCAAGTGTTCTAAGTATTGTTGTAACTTTTGCGCTCAGGAATCAATGCAGGGCTTTATGCACGGGAACTAATGGATGGATGTAAAAAGTTCATTACAGAGAACCAAGGAGCTGCAGATCTTAGACCTGAGCAGGTTCTTTCAAAAGCAGCAGATGAAGCTCGCTTTCCTGGTTCTTCCACCGTTTTGGTAGCTCACTTTGATGGCCAGGTAAGTTCATTTGATCAACAGTGTCCTATTTTCATCATTGACAAATTTCATCATGCTTGTTGCACTTGTCCATATTATAGGTCCTTCAAGCTTCAAATATTGGAGACTCGGGCTTTCTGGTGATTAGAAATGGAGAAGTATATGAAAAATCGAAAGCAATGGTGTATGGTTTCAATTTTCCTCTACAAATTGAGAAGGGAGACGATCCCTTAAAACTTGTACAGGTGCAAAGAGTGACCAGCTATGGTTATAATATGCAACCTTATGAATCATTAAACTAACACTTGGCTAATTTTTGCTTCTTCCAGAATTATACTATTGATGTAGAGGAAGGCGATGTCATTGTAACAGCAACGGACGGTCTTTTTGATAACGTCTATGATGAAGAAGCGGCTTCCATTGTCTCAAAATCGTTACTGGCAGATCTAAAACCAACGGTAAATCAACTATCCTCATAAAAAATTGCCCACTGTGAATTGGAATATGGAATCACCCTGCTGTTACTTCACTTGCAGGAAATTGCGGAGCATTTGGCTGCCAGGGCCCAGGAAGTGGGGAGGTCTGGAGCAGGAAGAAGCCCGTTTTCAGATGCTGCTCTTGCAGTCGGATACCTTGGATTCAGTGGTGGCAAACTGGATGACATAGCCGTTGTAGTATCAATTGTGCGGACATCTGATAATTAAGCTATACAGGGATTCACAAGCGTTGAAGTTCTAGTCAGCCATCAGTATACTGCACAACAAGATGTACAACAGCGCTTGTGTATTGCTTTCCTGAAAAATCAGCACGTGTACATGAACGTTGTACTGTACAACGTGCTTGATCAGCAATACCCAACTGGACAACAGCGGTGTGAGCAAACCCTTGTCCTTGGAAGCGTTTAGATGCAGTGTCGTGCGATTTTTGTTTCACTATTGAAAATATAGCGCCATATAGATGTAATAGAACATTTTGAGCAACCTCGACAAACTTGGAACAAAGTTGATGGTCATACTAGATGATGTTAACACAACACAAACTATATAATGAAAATTTAAGATTAACTTAGATAAACGGAAAGAAACCATTCCTAGTTGTTATTGGGCACGATTATGATGGGACTAAAATGAACTTCTATAGTTGTTAACAACACAAACTAAGATTTGTATTTTCAATCAATGGACTGCCAAATGCAATTCTCAAATCCAGCCACGCGACTGCTTGGGCTATCTGGTTAGCTGGAAACGAAAGAAGATTACTACTCGATACCAACCAGCGGAAAGAGTTATCATCCAACAATTGACAATAAAAGCAACTAAAAGTTATGAATATTTGACTTGACCACTTTAACATATTTAATTCACACACCATTTAAATAAAGGTGTCCCACAGAAAACAGATGCTCTAATCTCTTAAGTATCACAAAAGAGCCATAACTAAAAGGAAAAGAAAATAAAAATTGATGACATGAATGTTCGATCTTCTCTCCTTGATCCTAACTTCCACTAGATTCGTGTTATTCCTTCTGTAGGCCTTTATTCACTTATGCTCAAGCATCATGTTGTTCTCAGGGGCCAGGCCGACGCAAGCCCTTAGGATGTTCTCCAACATGGCCCTCTGCTTGGCCAGTGCATTCACAACTGGTGTGCCAGGAGGAACCTGTTTCGACAACAACAAAAAAATCACTGTGGTATCAAAAACTATCACCAGTGACCTACATGCTAACAATTTTTCTATTCCTTTGATTTGTATTAATCGATTTGGAAGTAGAGATATTAACAGAACACTGAACAAATAGATGTCATGAGATTAAGACAACATACTAGAGGAGCTTTGCTGAGGTAGCTCAAGATAGTAGCCACCGGGTGGAAGGAATGAAATTTATCCTGTACAGAACGCACAAGCACCATTACTAGTGTTTCTTGACATATCAAACTGCAGCAGATGTAATATGGAAAGGTGATAAATCTGCGGTCCATCGTCACTTACCTGTCCTTCGGCTTTGAGCTGAATCCTAGTGCTAAGCTCGGCCAGGAGAACCAGGTCAAGGATGATGGGCGCAGCAAGGAGCGAGTCCTCGCAGGTGTTGTGCAAAACAATCGTGTTCTTGCCACCCATAAAGATCTCAGAGGTGTACTCATCCATGGCCCTCTTGCTGTCTCCGACGTAGGGGATGTACTGCACATGACCATCGTCAATATGATATCAGACACTAAAAATCCTTAAACTAGCATGTTCTATTTGACTCTTGAGCAATATCATAACTTCAATTTGACTGACCTTGATCACGATGACGTGATCTGGATGCTCCCCAGGTTTGTAGAGGATGGAGTTGCTGGCAACCATGTCATCCACCACACCGCTCTTTGAAATCTCCTTGGACCGGAATACTTGCGGCGCAGAGAGGTTCATGCCGTCATTGTTCCCCAGGTGGTTATAGCTGGCAATTGAGGTCGGCTACACAAAAACAGAACAAACTTTTCTTTATCTGAACTAGTACTGAAATATGGAACTTGAAGAACGTGGTGATACCTTAATCCCAGCGCCGACAAGGAAATCAACCAAGACAGACTTCATCTTAGTCTGCCCGCTCTTGAAGTCATCGCCACCGATCACTGAGTTCTTCTTGATGGCAAGCTCAATCAGCCCTGTACACGAGCAGAGGATTGGAGGCATGGATCAACAAAAGGGATACACGCACATATACAGTTCAGAGCAGGCTACGCACCTGGCACGAAGGTGTTCTGAGGGCTTCCGTTTACGAACGGTACCCCCTCCGTGACACAGGCTATGGCGTAGAGTGTCGACGGCGAGATTTCTGCTTCATTCTTATCCAAGGAGGCAAGGAGATTCTCTGTTGTGTCGTTAAGACCCGCGACGACGTTGCTGTACCTCTCAGTGTTTGCTGTCCACAGCACAACTACCTTGTCGACCTTGTTCTTCTCCTTAAACTCCCTGGTTCGGGAACCACGATTAAGTTTATAACAACTCCATAACGAAATGAATAATACTTCTATCTCCTCGCTTTATGAAAGACATCACTGTTTGTTACAAATTTTTTGCATTTTACTAGAGCGGCCTGGTATGCATACGAATTTCGGTCTCCCGTACCTGATGTCCTTGATGATCTGTTCCACCTGTTCTTTCTTGGTCCCGTTGATGATGTTGTTAGCCCGCGCGCCTTGGTTAGCGGCGACAAAGTCCGGGTTGAAAATGCCAGGGAGGGGCGCCATTGACTCCATGTATGGCCTGAGCTGCTTCTGCAGGCCAATGTCCAGCACCTTGGCCCTGGCCATCGCGTCGGCCATGTTCAGATTGCTGATGTCCCAACCACCAAACACAATGTCGTTGGGGTTAACCTGCGAGATTTATTCAGCATCTTACTATTGGACTCAAGCGAAATTCAGCACATTACTACCAAATATTACAATTCTAGGACATTTCAGTTTAGATTGCATAATAGAATGGATGGCCATGTAACACGTGCAAGACTGCTGGTTGATGTACAAGTAGTATTAGAGTTTTTCATCCCACTTTCGATCCAACACAACAGCTAATATGCGAATTAGAAAGTGCAAGGAATTAATAATTGAAGTTTAAAAAAAGGTCACCATGGGCACAAGGCTCTTGAAAGGCGCGAAGACCTCCTCGCCGTTGTGGCTGCCGACCCTGATGGTGGAAGCCTGCGTCAAGGAGCCGAAGTAGTTGGCCTTGTGAACCTTCTCCTTCGTCTCCCACGAAATCCCCCTGAAAAACACACACCATCAAAATTGTCACAAATCACAGGGGCTCATGCGGCCGATCAGCTGCATGACATCCCTTGTATGCCGTGCCCGCAGTTCGAACTAGAGGTCTGGGTTCGGTGAAGCACTGAGGTGGCAATCCTCCGATCATATATATGCAAGTATATCAGATTGATCAGATCGACGGCGAGTAATTAAAGTGGCAACTGAACTTACTGTTTGTTGGCGATGACGCCGGCCGTCAACGTCGTCCCGTTGTTGCCGCCCCATCCAACAAGCATCACCCTGCGTTTATTCGCACGCAACAACTCGGTCAAAATTTTGAATCAGGAATTGGCAAATCTAGTGCATTTCAAAAGACGTTTCACTCAAATGAAAAAAAAGTGGACCATCTCTAGATCACTCGCCCTTCCTGATCTCTTGTTGTTGTCAGAAGGAACGAGGGGAAAATCACCATTTCAAACGGAACGAAAATAATCCGGAGGAACATATGCATTGCATCTCGATCGATCTCTTGCAGAGGTAGGACTGAGAAAAGAAAGAGGTGTGCATGTAATACGCACCCGAGCTTGGGGACGTTGGTGGACGTCTTGAAGTTGTAGGTGACGGACTTGGGGCGCACCACCCATCCGGCGGCGGCGCCATTGGCCACGGCGGCCGGCGGCGGGACGACCTCGGTGGTGTCGTAGCGGTACTCGGACTCGATCTCGCCGTCGCCGTAGCGCACCAGCGGGCTCTCCACACGGAAGCTCTCCACGAACATCCTGCCGCCGCCTCTGCTCTTCTCTCTCTATCTCACTCGAGAGACTCAGGACTCAGAACTGAACTCGCCGATGGATCGGATCAGCAGATGGACGTCTAGACCGCCGGGCCCTGCTTATATAGCCGCGCCAGGCGTCCACGTGGCGCGCCGTGGGGTGGCGCACCGGTTGGCCATGCCCGGTTCTCTCGGATCGCAGAGAGCTGTTTCGTTTCGGCCAGCGTGAATTGTATACATTCATGCGTTGCGTACTCCATGATTTACCAGCGCTAATAAAGCCAGTAGTGATATGTACTTAAGTGAGTAGAATTACTCGCCTCCTTGATTTTACAGAGTAAATCGTGCGTTGAATTCTCGTGATATTCTTGCTTTTCTGAGTGACGTAGTAGTACACATGAGAATAGGATTGTAGCCATAATACCCGGGTTACATTAACCACGTGCATGATCGATTATTCATGGCTGTATTTATACAAAATAAATGTAAATAAACAGCGCATCACATCGTGATTGAGGAGAGGGATTAAAAGGCTCCGTCGTCGACCAATTCCTACGCGACCCAGAGAGAAAATGGAACCGCCGCCAGGTTCGCGCGGATAAGGCCGTTTGCTGCATGTCCGTCCGGGGAGCAGGCTCTTTAATTTGGACCCGGTGTATAGCACCATGCAAATAAACGCTAGCTACTTCTGCCAGTGAATCTGGAAGGTGTATATCACGCATGCCGAATACATACAGAAGAGGCCCTCACGATATTCTTGTCGCGTGGGCACCGCGCGCATCTTCTTGTTCCTCCTGTGCCTTCCGCATCAACGCAAACGTGCACAATTTTGTGAGTGAACAAGGTCCACAAGTGTGATGATGTCTCTACAGCGTGCTCGCACGCACCCATCTACCGTGTACGTACCGTCTGCACTGAAGCACCTCCGATTCTTGCCACTAGCCTTTCAACCCGTGCATCGCATGGACTAGAAATTTAGAGTTTTTTTTAAAAAAAAATAACTTAAACCACCACTCAGTATGTTATGCCATTATCCGTGACATTCCATTAAGCCTGGTGTGATAAAAAACATTCTCCTTAAATTAACTCATCATACATTTACTTTATTGCGATGGCGCTAACTAGTGAGAAGCATTACCATTCTAATTTATATTTTACTATATTGTAGAATACAGTTACTAGTTCCGCTAATTTTTCGTGGGAAATGACTATGATAGGCCAAACAAACATCAAACAATCTACCTCCAAAACCAAAAGAATTTGTGAGATGGTTCGTTTGTTGATATATGTATACTACATAAATTTGATTCCTTATTCATCGTGTTATTTATAGTATACTTAAGACTGGTCTATAAAAAATGGTATCTTTTGAACCATCACATGGGTAATATTTTTTATAGTTTTTCTATCACATGTGTATATTTAGTTAAACTCAATATTAGACTATCCAAACTTTAATCATCATATATGTTTATATGTTGAGATACTTTTCTCAAACTTATGAATATGTGGTCTCTATGTTATGTACAATCATATCTATCACACATTTTTATTTAGTTCAATACAATATTATACTATCCAAACTTTAACCATCCAATACGTATATAGTGAAATTATTTTTGGAAGATTATGAGTATATGGTATTAAAGTTCCATAATAGTGTAGTGGTTAAAGTGCTCTTTAACCCTAATGAGATCTGCATTGCGAATATTAAAATAGACTTCTTTATTAATCCGAATTTGGCAAAGTGAGTAATTAATTTAGAAATATAAGTTAGGTTTTATTTTCTACCGTTATTATATCGATTTTAGCTATTTTGAACTCATAATGGTATGATGAGTAAATTGGAAATAAGAATTAGGGATATTTTTTTGCTATTTTTTATTTTCCAAATTTAGTTTATTTTTGGACTCATAATGGCATGGTGTGTAATTTAGAAATAGGTATGAGAGAGGTATTTTTAGTTATTTTTTATATTCTAAATTTTAATTCAAGTTTAACTATTTTTACTAATGAGGGCACAGTGAGTAATTTAGAAATAAAATGTTTGGGTGTTTTTTGTTATTTTATATATTCTGAATTTATCAATTTTTTTGACACATAATGACAGAGTGGGTAGTTAAGAAATAGAAATTACAGGTATCTTATATTTTTTTATTTTCGAATTTAATTATTTTTTGACTCATAATGACATGGTGGGTAATTTAGAAATAAAAATCAGGGGTATTTTTCTTTGCTATTTTTAATTTTGATTTTATCTAGTTTTACTCATAATAGCATGGTAGGTAATTTGTAAATAGGTATTAGGGGTCCTTTTGACTAAGTTTTTGCAATGGCATTGGTGGGTAATTTAGATCACTTTAGATCTAAAGGCTATTGTTTATCTTACTTTAGATTGTACGTCCGGATGTTTTGCCTTTTTGTGAGAATTTCTAGCATTTTCTTCTAGAAGGAGCTTCCAATTAGTAAATATAATATTGACATTCTACCCAATATTAGCACTAATTTTCAGAAAAAATAAAATTAACCTTATTTTACCAAATGTACACTATGCAATCAACTTGATAATAAGCTATAATATATGATAGATGAAACATGATTATGGTGAATGAGTGATTCTAAAAAAAAAAGATTCTCAAAAAAATGAGTAATAAAGGATGCTACGTGACCATGGCATGAGTCTACGTGCTACATCCTACACCTGACCTATCAATAACAATTCGGGTATTTTGGGTAGTTCGGGTAGCCAAGGGTACTACCCAACTTTGAAAAAGAAAATTAGGTTATCTAAGTCTAGTACTCGAACATTACCCGAAGACCGAAATTCCGGTTTTTACGGTCTCGGTTTCGATTTTTTCAGTTTCGGTGTTTGGGTATCAATTTTTTTGCCCACCCCTATCCAGGAGTAGGCTCTTTGGACCTCGGTATTTTTTTTTTTGATTACACAGTACAACCCAGACACTCACAACGCACGTACACTCACACTTATGAATGCACATCCGCAAGCTCTACCCCTATGAGCATCTTCGAAGACTGAGCTGACAAATCCTCGAGATTGATGAAGTCACCACTGGCGCCTCGCTGTCGACGGCCACGTCGCCTCCTGCTGAAAGCACAATGCCGTTAAATTCTCGAAAATTCATTCCCACGGGGAGTTGAACTCAAGATCTCAGGTGCTACTGTAACCACTAGGCTACATGCCCTTTCGCTGGACCCCGGTATATAGAACCATGCAAATAAACGCTACTTCTTTTAGTGAATCTGCAAGGTCTCACGCGTGCCGGATACATAGAGAAGAGGCCCTCTTGGATTTTTTTTTTCTTCAACAGCCCCAGCACCGCATTTTGTTGTTTCTCTTAACGCCTTCCACATCGACGCAAATGGCCACAGTCTCTCAAAGTCTAAGGGGTCTTGGCCAAGTGGTCAAGGAACCCGAGTGGCGACCTCCTAGGTTCCCGGGTCGATTCTCAGTGAGAGCGAATTTTCAGACTGCGTTAAAAAAATTCACTTGCCTCTCCTCAACCCTAAGTCCCAAAGCACAGGTATAAGGGACGAACCGCACTCACATGGTGTTCAGCTGACTATGTTAAGAGTAGGGAGGGGGGTTTGAGGTTTTTTCGTCTGCGTGAAAAGATTTTCTCATCTGATCCAAAACATGTAACAAATGAGCAGCGGAGCAGGTTATTTCACGTGTGTTAGTAGCTCTCCGCGCGATGTGCTAAACAAGCTTTAAAAGAGAAGTATTCACAAGGCAAGACAGGAAACCACATGGCTCCCTGCCTAACCCATGTCATGTTGCGCTGCAGAAAAGTTTATATATATAGCTAGGCTTGTTCGTTCCCATCTGAGAGGCAGCAGAGCTACAATGTTTTATTTCATTTTTGAGGTCGCGGGGCTACAACTTAATAATGGCGTGGAAGGGTGCTGACCATCGATCGAGGCAGCAATTATTCGCAAACCCTGAGTTTCCAAGTCAAGGCCCTTATAGACTTGTTCCCTTCTGAGAGTGAGCATTATTGGAAGTAGCAATTATTCGCAAACCCTTCAGTCTCCAACACAAAAGGCTAGCACTAGCACTACTAGTTATTAACATCACATCGCTGCCAGTACTTGCTTGGCTGGCCAGGTGATGGCGATTGGGCTGGTCACCTTGTGCGTGCCATCGCTCCACACGATGGATCCGAACGTGTGCCTCTTGGTGACGGTCTCCGACTCTAGAGGCTCGAAAGTGACCTCGTACTTCCTGCTGCTGCGGCCCCGCATGAAGTGCAGCGTCGGCGGGTTCACGGTCACGCGCACGCCGGCGGGGCTGGTGACGTTGGCCGTGTACGTGGCCACGAGGTCCCCGACGTTGGTCACCGTCCGCCGCTGCGTGACCTTGTCCTTGGCTGACCGGAACACCGCCAAGAAGGCCGGGTAGTTGAGGTCGCCGACGGAGCTGCTCGTGCGCGTCGAGCAGTCCGTCGCCGAACCGTCCGCGGTGAAGAGGGCGATCTGTTTCGCCGTGTACCCGAGCGCGCAGAGGAAGGAGACGTAGTCGTCCTCCCCGGCGTCGTACACGAGGCCCGGGCGCATCGCGTCGTAGGGGTCCACATGGCCGGCCCCGCGCACGAACGGCGTGGACGCCTGGCCGGTGGACGCGTCCCTGATGACGTCGCGGTTGACGTCGACGTTGTACACGGTGGTCATCATGGCCGACTTGATCGCGGCGGGGCTCCACGTCGGCCGCAGCTGCCGCAGCATCGCCGCGACGCCGCTCACGTGCGGGGTCGACATGGACGTGCCGGAGACGACGTTGAACTCCGCGCGCCGCGCGTCGGTGGGCAGCCCCTGGGCGAGGCCTCGCCCGTCCACGCGGCCAGGATGTCCACGCCCGGGGCCGTCACGTCCGGCTTGAGGATCTCTGGAGTGTGGATGTTCGGGCCGCGCCCGGAGAAGGACGCCATTCGTGGCCACGAAGGCTCCCTCATGGAGATGGTGCCGTTGAAAAGGATCGTCGCGGCGGCGGCGGCGGCCTCTTTCGACAATACGATGTAGTACGTCCGAATATGCATGTACGCTTTGAACGGGACGGTTACGGCGCGGATGATGTGGGCGGTGGCGGTCGTCGGCTCGCCGAAGTCCACGGCGCTGGAGAGGATCGCCCCGGCGCCGCCGGCGGCTCGGACGGCCTCCCCTTGCGCCGCGTGGTTCCATTTGCTCGGGTCGCACAGAACGATCTTGCCAGCGACCTTTTTCGGGTGCAGCTTCCCGGCTCTGCAGGTGCTGGATCCCGCTTCGCCGGCGAAGACCATCGGCAGCTTCGACGCGCCCACACTAGTACAAAAAGGGCCTTCAGTGACGGGCATATTGCGCCAGCAGTGGCGGTCAAAGCGTGCGCCACCGAGCATCCGCCACTGAAAGCCCGTCCAGAGCGGTGGCGCACAGACCGTCCGCCACTAATATAGAGAATCAGTGGCGGACGGTGACGCAATACCGTCCGCCACCGAAACCACCACATCAGTGGCGGTAAGAATGACGTCACACCTACCGCCACTGATGCTGGATCCATCAGTGGCGTTCGCTATAACGTCACCACGTCCGCCACTGATGTTCAAAACACCAGAGGCGGACGCCGTGACGTCACACCGTCCGCCACAGGTATTCACATCCCAGTGGCGGACGATGACGTCACGTCGTCCGCCTCCGTTGATACACTCATCAGTGGCGGTTAGGGTGACGTCATAGTGCCCGCCACTGGTTCTGTGTACCAGATTCAAAAAAAAATGCTAAAATTCAAATACACCCAGGATTTAAAATTTAAATATCCTTCACAAACCAATATTCATCACAGATCATCATCACATATCAAATATCCATCACATAACACATAACCAACATTCGAAATCAATAATAACAACAAAATACAAGTTACATCCATGCATATATATATATATATATATATATATTACAAAAATATGTCAAGTATAGTGTACAGAAGCTATGGAGCAACATCATCACTCTTATACGGCCAACTATAGTCTATCAAGTCCCTCTGAGCGAGATCATCCTTCCAAGTCTTCTCAATGACGGTCTGGTGGTGGCTTGTAGATGATCGTCCTGTCCAAATGCATAAGTCGAGGTGCTGTGCCAAATCACTTGTAGGATCAAAATATGCTCCTTCGGGATGGACAAGATGATGCATAATGAAGCGACAGATCCTAGATGTGAAGCTATAAAGCTCAGAGTCGCTATACCCACTAACGCTTTTTTTCTTCGTGTCCTGCCCACATGACGAAAACAAACATCAAGATATGTCTCTGTATGTGTGTGGGCAAATTGCGTGATTTAATGTACTTACGTGTTTCGTAGGGTCTTCGCGAGGCAAGTGTAGAAACTTGTTATGCACGCCCATGGACAGCCATCCAAACACGTAGTAGCCACAGTGCATGGAGCCCGGAGGCTGTTTTCGACACTGGGTACATAAAAACGACGTTACCGTTAGGCTCAATCTCTGACATAAGTATCTATAGAGTGATAGAAATGAGAGCCCATTCTATTGTAGTACCGGATAGTTCCACCGCCATCCCATATGCCTTTCCCACTTCGCCGGGTGCTCGCCGTTATAATGACGAATGTAATGCCGGTACCCGCTGTTACAAAAGTAAACGACGGCGAGTCAGCTTTAGTGTCGATATAACTACATGAATATTCACAAGAGTCCCTTAGATACGAGTTCTTACCGCTCTATGACTTTCATAAACATCATGTAGCTTCTGTTGTCATAGTCGAGGGAGTCGAACACCCAAACCCTTCCTTGCTTCGGATATATCAGAAAACATATCCAGTGGTTCCTACACAAAGAATTATCTATGTTACTCTCCTAGTTTAGCAATGAACAACGAAAACGACGACGTGATTGAGAAAACATACGAAAAATTATAAGGGGCCACGATGCAGTGTCTGTCTCGCCATTCGTACATGCATCTACCAATATAGACCGAACATGCTTCCCTCACATTTGTGGTCATTTGCTCGACTATATTACGCCGCTCTTTTCGAGACATGCCAGCGTATTGTGGCGCATTTTCATCGATCTTCGGGGTGAGGTGTGATTCAGATATGAGATGCGGGTGGAGGAACCCAACATGCTTTTGGTCATTGTGGGAACAAATCCTACACAAGATATTGCGTTAGTAATGCTTAGTAATCATTTCCATAGAGAATGAAAATATGGGAAGCACTTACAAGCACCAAAGAATTATCATCGTCACGTCGATCCGATCGAGACGATAGATGTGATGAATATCCTCAAAAGGCACGTTCATCACAAAATCAGTGGAGTTGAAAATCTTCCCAGGAACGCGACATGGGATATTCTCAATGCTTCGGGAACACGCCTCAATGTACCACTCGTGAAATCTATTCATTACCCAATCACATTCATTAAGCTTATTCCTTAGAAGGAGTGGCATGTCGTGCACGTACTTCGAGAAATCATCTTGTTCATAATCCCAAGACCCTTCCGTGACACCTGGCTTCATCGTACGTTTTGGCGCCTCAACGGCCTGCACCGTAACATTCTTCGTCGTCCTATCGGCCAAGGTGCGAAAGAAAGCTGCACATGCAGGATCAAGTGGTTTAGCCGGTTGCTCATCGTTATAAAGTCTTGTCTTCTTAGGGATAATTAAGCAAATAGGCTTGCCTTGGACAATCCCCTTAGCATCATAGGGCTTCTCTTTTTGTTGCTTCTTTGCCTTTTTTCCCTCGGTCGCCTTATCATTTTTTGGTGGTGGTGGAGGTGAAGGATCGCGCGATCTCTTGCTACCCTCGGCCTTGTTGTCCTTTCTCGGTGATCGCGGAGGTGAAGGAGCACGCGCAGCCTTGGTACCCTCCGCCTCCTTGTCATTTTTCGGTGACGAAGGAGGCGCAGGATTGCGAGTGTCCTCTTGTTCATGGGCCAGAGAAGCTATAGCCATCTCCGGCTCCGCAGCTCGACCTGCGTCCGGAGCTGGAGAGTCCGCAGCTCGACCTGCGTCCGGAGCTGGAGAGTCCGCAGCTCGACCTGCGTCCGGAGCTGGAGAGTCCGCTACAGGAGGCGGAGGTGGAGGCGGAGGCGGAGATGGAGACACGGTGTGTACAACAATGTCCTTCCTGTGCCATGCCACGAAATTGTTGATGGCATCTTCGAGAGTCTCAATCCCCTCTTCCTCATCTGGGTAGTCAACCTCCTCCTTGAGGAATTTATCGTCTATGACCCGGCTGACAAACACCCTGGCACACTCTTTTGGCAATTCCTTTGCGTTGATCTCGCGACCAACATACACAGTGCCTTCTGCAACCTTGAACTGCCGGCTCTTCCCTTTCCTCTCCATTGTCAAAAATAGAGAGCATGGTGTAGGCTCTTTGATATCATCCACTGGGTACCTCTGAGTATCGGCAGCCGTGGAGCCAGCGCTGCTTGGAGCCTTTGGTTCGCTTTGGCTACATGTTGGTGTCGGTGTCTCGATACTCAAAGTGAGTTCAGAAACTTGTATTGGTGCCGCCAGGTGTGGGTTCTCCTTGATGAACCTAAACATGTTCCTCTGAAATTCCTCGAACGATTGATCCACAGAGGGACGCTCGTCCTCGGGCTCGACAACGCACCGTGCGATGGAAGAGAATCCTCGTGTGCGACCACGATGTTCCTTGGTCCCGAGGGCAACGGTAAGCTGCTTATCTGCTTCCTTTCCCTTTAGCTTCTTTGCTTTGTGGGACGCAGCAAAGTCCCAGGCTCTCTGCACCACTTCACTAACCTGGGAGTTCTTTGGCACCAACTTCCCGTTAGCAAGTTTCTTCAGCCGTGCGAAGAGCCAGTTTCGAGTACGGATAGACATGTCTCCATACTCAACCTCTTCTCCCGATTCGCAGGCTTCCCGTTCCCTTCTCCTCCATATTGGGATCTTGCCTCTGTAGCCTCCAGGCCCTAGGTTATGATGCAGCTGGTTCTTTTTATTCATAGCAGTGAATATTTTGCTGATCGATTTGAACTCTTCAGAGGACCTGGAGTTGACGAAGGCTTTCCAGTCATTGGGTGGGATAAACCCAAATTCCTTCAATGGGTCTCGACCAGTTTTGATGAAGTCCTTGTCCAGGTTATACCTGAACGTGCGAAGGCACTTCGACATGGTCTTTAGAGTAGCCGCTTTTGCGGCTTCAAGAGAGTGGGCAGGGAAGATGTACTTGGCCTCAATGAGACTCCACAAACGATCTTTCTCCGTGTCGGGTACCTTCTTCCAATTCGACCAGGTGATCTTCCCTTTCTCTCTAACGAAACACCCGCAATCATTGCGCCAGGTTGCCAAGATTCCCTGCGGCTCGATTGGCGACCCTTCTTCGCTGACGCTTGTTCCGCTTCCTTTTTCCTTTATTTTTCTCCTTCTGCATAGAGCTCGTTTCAGGAGCGGATATTTGGTCTGCCGGCACTATGGCAGCTGCGTCTTCCACGAACAACCGTTTTCGGTTACTTCGCCGTGGTCGTGGCTGTGAAGGAATCTACAAAATAGGACACCATGTGTCAATTTAATGAAACATTGAACTCCTGACGTACTAGGTGTCGATGACCCGATACCTCATCAAGCCAAATCTCACATTCCTCGGATCGTATGAGAACCGAGGGTTGTCCACGTCAAACTTTTTCCACTGTCGGGCATCCGCGGGGTGACGAAGCTTTCCATCATTCTTGCGCCCATCTTCAGCGGCATGCCAAGTCATGAGTTTGGCGTCTTTGGAGTTTGCGAACAGACGCTTCAAGCGATCGACTACCAGTAGGTACCACATCACCAGTGCCGGAATTTTTCTGCACTCAACCTCATCTTCTTCCCCTTCGTTCTGATGACTGGTCCTGCCGCCTCTATTCCTCTTTCGTCCCTTCTTCTTGATGTTCACGGTATAAGAGTCATCAACATTGTCATCGTATCTTTTGTACCGACTGGCGTTACAAACTGGACATTTCACCTTGTCCGCGTGTTCTTTACGGTACAGGATGCAGTGATTCGGACAAGCGTATATTCTTTGTACGCCTAATGTCAACGGAGACAACAGCTTCTTTGAGTGGTACGTGCTTGTGGGCAAAGCGTTCGGTTTCGGCAATGTGTCGGCTAAAACCAGCAGCAATTCATTGAAGCTACTGTCTGACCACCCGTTGCTGGCCTTTAGTGTGAGGAGTCGAAGCACCGTCTTTAATACCGTGCACTCACTCTCACATCCTTTGTCTTTGGAGTACAGAGGCTCTCTCGATGCCTTATCCAACATCTCTGCGTTATCCAAGCCTTTCTTTCGGTTGTGGAGTAAATCCTCATGCTCCATGTGACGGAGCATTTCCTCTACATCGAGCCCTTCACATCCTCCACTCTCATGTACCGAGCCATCATCTTGGGCGTTACACTGATCTGCACTATGACGCTCATTGTTGTCTTGTGCCCTCTCTGCGTGACTGTTGCCTTCTGCACTTTCCTGCACGTTGTTGCCTTCTCGAGTGTCTGGTGTTTCACCATGTTTGATCCAGATTGAGTAGTGATCCATGAAACCTTTCTCCAACAAGTGCTCACAAATAGTTTCATGTTACTCAAACAATACATTATTCTTGCATCTCTTACAAGGACAATATATAGCCCTTCTATTTTGACGTGCAGCGTGAACCTTGGCGGCTTGGAGAAATTTGGTGACTTCCTCGAAATATGTTATTGGATCTCCGGCACCCATTGTACATCCAAGACCTATCCATCATCTACAATCTTCGAAAAAAATAATTAAACAAACGAATATGAATTATAAATTAAGAATAACAATGTTATACAAATTTGACACAATATTTTTATTCAATCCATAGACAAGACTATATTAATTCCCCATCCCCTCTCTGTTACATATACGGTGCATACATCAAAATCATTGATCTCTTAAATTACAATAAAAACTCACAAGACAAACAACATAATACTTGGAAGGTGAACATATTAGATAGAATCTACTAATTCCCCCTCAAAAAAACAATAGAATCATCTCAATTGAAGGAAAAAAGTTTGCAACCCTAAATAAACTTTATGCTCAAAATTAACCATGAAAAAGACATCTAAACACAAAAAGGCTCCAATGGATATCAAAGATTTACCTCCTAGATCAAATCCCTCAAAAAAAACGAGATCAAAACCTTCCCCCCATGTTTTCTAATTTTTCCCCGCCGCCGTACAGACATCTATGTCGAGATGATCCGGTACTGTTCGCGTGGGGAAGACGCGCAGGTTATATAGATGCAGGCTATTAGTGGCGGGCACCATGACGTCACTACCATGCGCCACCGATGACGCATATCAGCGGCGGACGGAATGACGTCAGCATTATCAGTGGCGGATGGGTGTGACGTCACCTGTGACCGCCACAGAGGATCGGATTTAGTGGCGGTCGGTGTCGTCACGCCGTCCGCCACCGGTACCTTCTATAACAGTGGCGGTGGACCTGACGTCAGCGTCCGCCACTGATTTGCTTCTTTGCTGTGGCGAACGGTTATGACGTCATTCCAACCGCCACTGTTGACTCCTTCTCGGTGGCGGTCGCTTGTGTGACGTCACTTTCACCGCCACTGGTGCCGCCTTCTGTTCCTGTAGCCGCGATGACGCCAGCCCGTCCGCCACTGATGGTTGCTACAGTAGCTTAGCAGTGACGGATCGTTTGGTGTGCGCCACTGTTATAAAATTTCAAGTGTCATATTAGGCTCTTTTTGTACTTGTGCCAACGGCGCGCCCGCGTAGAGCGTGGAGCCGACGAAGCTCGCGCCGTTGCTGAGGACGACGGTGGCCGCGAACTGGCGCATCATGGTGGACGCGCCGACCGTCACCACCCACGGCGCAAGGTTCTTGACGGTGAACAGGGCGGGGCCGTCGTTCCCGGCCGCGGCGGAGACGACGATGCCCCTGCGGACTGCCCGGAACGCGGCGAGCGCCACCGTGTCGTTGTGGAGCTCCGGCGCCATGAGCTTCCCATTGCCGCGAAGGAGATGGAGATGACCCCGACGCCGTCGGCGATGGCCTCCTCGAACGCGGCGAGCACGTCCGAGTCCGTGCACGCGTGCGTCCAGCACGCCTTGTACGCCGCGATGCGCGCCGACGGGGCGGTGCCGATGGCTCTTCCTTTCCCGTACTCGAAGAAGGAGGCGCCGGGCACGGCAGAGCCGGCCGCGGTGGAGGCGACGTGCGTGCCGTGGCCGTTGGTGTCGAGCGGCGACTTCTCGTTCTCGTCCAAGGGGCGGCCCCCTTGTAGAACATCTTGGCTCCCACGAGCTTGCTGTTGAAGTAGGCAGTGGCGTTGAACGTGGGCGCCGACACGCAGCGGCCGCGGAACGAGGTGGGCGGCGGCGGCAGGGACGGTTTGGCGGCGAAGGAGGCGCGGTCCTTGGGGTACACGCCGCTATCGATGAAGCCGATCACCACGCCCGAGCCGCCGTCCGACGCCGGGAGGAGGCCCGAGGAACTGCTGCGACCGCGTCGTCTGCAGCCGCTGCTCCCCGTCGGGGACGACGGCGAGCACGGACGGCAGCGACGCCAGGTGCGCGGCCTGTCGCCGCGTCAGGCGCGCCGCGAACCCCGTCGCCGCGTGCGTGTACGCGTAGTGCACGCTCGGCTCGGGCTGGAGCAGGTGCTCGGGGAGCTGGTCGCGCAGGAAGGCCGCGTACGCGCGCGTAGCGTGCAAGCGCGGCCGAGGCGCGTGCTCGTGCGCGACGTGCACGATGTAGGAGGACTGGACCTCCGCGTCCGGCATTTCCGCCGCCGTGACAAGGACAACGGCGGCGAGCAGGAGGCAGCATGTCGCCGCGACTTGCCTGGCCATCGTTTCACTGCAAGTGGTACCTAGCGGTGTGCTTGTGCTGCCGTGATGGGACTCCGGCCGGAGTGGATAAACACACGCAAGCTGACAAGTGGTTGCACTGAACCCGTAGTCGGATCACATCACGACGCCGTGCAGCGCGGTAGAACTGGGATGCGAGCGAGATCCAGATCTGCAGCTTCTTTTGATTATTTGCTCATGGTTTTGGGTCGTCGTGCTCTGCTCTTGTTATCTCATCACAATATGCCCCATTCCTCATTTTTAACTCTTGCATTGTCACGTGCCCTCTTATCTAAAACTCTTGCATTATCACAAGCTGACAGTACGACCTGCTCCCATGTAGACTTTTTGTCTCTTTGGTTGCCTGTCATTGCCGACTTTCTTCCATGCAGATTTTTAACTCAAAGCATCAATTAAAAAAAAAATGTCAAAGCATGACGACCCGCGCCGATCCATGGCCCAAAATAAGAAAGAATCATTGCACGTCATTAGCTTAACGTTAATTTGCTTCTGTTCCGTATAAATTTACTACTACTTGCCAGAAGATCGAGAATGCAATGCATCGAGACCTGCCCCGCAGCACTAACAAAATAGAAGTTGGAAATAGTAAACTACCTGCTACATGTCTGCACATCTAGATTTGCAATAGATCTGTCAACAGCGACAACAAATTGCATATAATAAAATCAACAATAAGAAGATAATGCAACTCATCCTCGCATCAATCTGAAAGCAGATCCTTAGAGAGGACAGGAAAATGCACTAGAGTGAGGAGAAGCTAGGTGAGTAGGAACCTGACGAAACTTTCCTTTTGGCAACTTAAGACTGACCGCAACAACTGACTGTAAACAACCCTGGACTGTAAATTTAGAAGGTCACGGTGCCTGCACCCGCTGCAACAACATCCGGTAAACGGACCGGCATCTTCCAGGTCGCGTCTCCTCTCCGCCAAATGTGGTGGGCGGCGTCCCGTCCGCCAAATCCCCTCCCCCGGATGCGGACTCGACCTTGCTCTTCCTCCGCCCGGCAATTCACCCGGTCCTGGCATCCACGCTCGCCGCGTTCCGCCGCCGCGCGTCCTCCCTCGCGCCGCACTACCTCCACGGCCACCTCCGCCTGCTGCTCGCCGACGCCGGCGCGGACGACGCCGCCGCCTCCGACCCCGAGCTCCTCCGTGCGCCGCTGCACGTCCTTGAGGCGTTCTGGCTGGGCCACGTCCGCGGGCGGCGCCATCGCCGTGCGGGAGGGCGTGCTCATCCCGCGCCCCGAGACGGCGGCGGTGGTCGACATGGTCACAGATCGACGCACTTGGTTGGTGCTTCTCCACCGCGGCGCATGCTGCTTCGGCGGCCGAGCTCTTGTCCCCTACGTGGCCGTGCCCCATCTCCTCCTTCCTCTTCAGCTGGCGGCGACCAAGAACGACAAGCAGCAGCAGCCGTGAAGGACTCAGGACGAAGCCGGTTCTGCCTGCTCCAGCGTGGTTTGTTTTCCTCCCAAATCAATTCACTCTCCTTTCAAATCGAGACCTCTTCCTCCCAAATCGATTTATTTTCCTCCCAAATTGAACCCTCCACCCAGATCGATCTCTTTCCTTGGATCGAATTCTACCGCCCAGAATCTTTCAGCTCCGGGCGGACTCGGACAAGAGCTCTTGTTGTTCCAGACGCGATGGGAGAGAAGGAATTGAAGAGAGCGAGGGCCGATGTGCTGTTCTTCATTGCTTGGTCCCCGAATCCGTGGCGCTGCTCGTTGTTCTCGTGATAGTTTGATTTCTTGGCTTCTTCTTGATCTGTGGGTTTTTCTGCAGCAGCAGCTGCTTCTCCGCTTGGTCAATCCGTTGGGTTTCTTGGTTCATCCCTCATCCGTGCAGGCTGCTGTTCTTGATCCTCTTCCGTCTCCAGAACACTTGGTTCCCTGTCTTCTTGGTTATTGAGTTTCTTTCCTCTTCACTGTCATTTCTTGGTCGCCCTCACCAAATCGAAGAGCGCCTAGCCGCAGCACGCTGGAGCAGGGGAGCGCGACGAGCAGGGGAGGCGGCGGCGCGCCGGAGCAGGGGACCGCGGGAGGGCAGCGAAATCCAATTTGGAGGAGAGGATACAGTTCCACTGTTGCAATAAAATCCAATTTAGAGGATAGGATCTTTTACAGCAGACATAAAATATTCCTTTAGAGGGTGAAAAATAGAGGCTACTGCTGCGGTCAGTCTAAATGCTGTAAATTGCTTCAGTTTCATATAAAGCTTCATATTAGAAAATATACATTCAATGGTATCACAAGATCTATATATTGCCTGGGTTAGTCTTCCTAATAATACGTTTGTGTTATGAAGACTAACCCAGGACAAATAATTTTTCGTAAAAATACGAAAACTTTTATTTTTAATAATGGCTTTAGACTAAGACAGGGAGTAATTAATCATCTGCTCTGAGGCTTTATTGAAGAAAATTATTCAAGAAATTAATAAACGATGGATGCCCAGCCTAGCCCTCGCATCGTGCCCTGGAAATGTCGCTGACAACATGAGTCCATGAGGAGGAGTGCTAAAAACGAAGCTGGTTAATTATTCGCGCGCAATTAGGAGCCAAATCAAATGGACCATGCATCACATCGCCGCCACTTCCTCCTCCGGCCAGGTGATGGCGATGGGGCTCGTTACGGTATGTGTTCCGTCGCTCCACACGGTCGACCCGAATGTGTACTCTCAGTTACCTTTGCCGCCCCTAGTGGCGTGAAAGTAACTTCATAGTTCTGCCGGGTCGCATCCTGCTGAACCGCAACATCGGCGGCTTCACCTTGACATGCACGCCAGGCGGGCTGGTGACGCTGACATTGTACGTGACCATGATGTTTCTCCCGACGTTGCTCAAGACACGCCGGTGAGTGACATTGTCCATGTCAGAGTCGAATACCACCGAGAAGGCGGGGTAGTTGAAGTCACCGACCGAGTCGATGCGCTCCGAACAGTTGGTCTCCGAACCATCCCTCGTGAAGAGGGCGATCCTCTTGGCGCTGTAACCAAGTGCGCACAGAGGAAGGAGACGTAGTCGTCCCCATTGGCATCATACACTAGGCCAGGATCAAGGGCGTGGTTGGGGTCCACACGGCCGGCCCCACGCACGAACGGCGTGGACGCGAGGCCAGAGGACATATCCTTGATGATGTTCGGCTTGTTCGGCTGGCTGCTGCGATGCAGCAGCTACAATGTTTCAGTTATTTCTTCAGCAGCAGCAGCTACAGCTACAGTGTTCGCAGTTATTTCTTCAGCAGTCGCTACAGTAAAACAGCTGCACAACAGCCTGCCGAACAAGCCGGTTGTGGGCGTTGTCCAAGTTGTACGCGGTGGTCATCAGGGCCGACTTGATCGCTGCCGGGCTCCATTGCGGTTGCGCGTGGCGCAGGAGCGCGGCGATGCCGCTCACATGCGGGGTCGACATGCAGTCTGTTCGGCAGGCAGTTTTACTGTAGCCGCTGCGCTGTTTTTCTGAGAGAATACTGTAGCTGCTGGAAGCAGCACTGTAGCCATGTGAAGGGGAAGCAGCAGCAACCGGCTGCAAAAGTGAGCAGCCGAACACGCTGGGTCGACATGGACGTCCCGTATTGAATGTTGAATTGAACTCGCCTGGGGTCGTCGCCGAAGCCCATGGGCGAGTCCTTGCCCGTCCACGCAGCCAAGATATCGATGCCCGGTGCGGTCACGTCCGGCTTCAGGATCTCCGGTGCCCGGACGTTCGGACCACGGCTCGAGAAGGATCCCATTCTTGGGGAAGAAGGGACCCCGCCGGTGACGGTGCCATGGAACTCGATGGTCGCGACGGGGGATGGCTGCGTCCTTGCGTAGTTCCGAATCTTGAGGAAGTCAGCCAGCTTGACGGTCGTGGCCAGAAGGATCTGGGGGCTGGGGATGATCTGCTCGCCATCCTCTTTGAAGATGCTGAGGATTACTCCAGCACCGCCAGCAAGCCTGATGGCCTCACCTTGCCTGAGGTGCCCTCGGGTGAAGTTCCTGGGGTCACACAGAACGATCTTCCCGGCGACCAAACTGGGGGCAGAGCCCACATCCCCACTGTATACCAGCGGTATCTTTGACGCTCCGAATGGCTTGCCGGCATAGAGAGAAACACCGCTGATGGTCTCACCGTTGCCGAGGACGACACTGGCTGAAAACCTCCTGTCGATGGTTGACGCACCAACGGTGATGTACCATGGCGCGCTGTTCTTTACCGTGGCCTCGCCGGGTCCCTCGTTCCCGGCGGCGGCGGAGACAACGATGCCCTTGCGAACGGCGTTGAAAGCGGCTATTGCGAGCAGATCCTGGTAAAACTTTGGCGCCCTCGCTCCATTGGGTCCGATTGACATGGAGATGACGTCGACGGCGTCGGCGATGGCCTCGTCGAACGCGGCGAGGGTGTCGGCGTACGTGCACCCGCGGCCTTTCCAGCACACCTAGTACGCCGCGATGCGCGCGCCCGGGGCCACGCCGACGGCCCTGCCTCTGCCGTAGCCGAAGAATGAGGCGTCGGCGACGGCGGTGGAGGCGACGTGCGAGCCGTGGCCGTACACGTCGAGCGGCGACCTGGACTCCACCGTCTCGTTGATCGGGCCGTGCTTCTCCTCGTTGCCCTTGCAGAAGAACTTGGCGCCGACGAGCTTGTTATTGCAGTCGGCGTTGAACGCCGGCGTTGAGACGCAGCCGCCGCGGAACCGGCCGGGCGGCGGCGGCAGCTACATTTTGGCGGCGAACGACCCGCAGCCCTTGGGGTACACGCCGCTGTCGAGGACGCCGATCACGACGTCCGAGCCGCCGTCGGACGCCGGGAGGAGGCCGGACAGCCTGGAGAGGCCGAGGAAGTCGGGCGTCCGGGTGGTGCGCGGGTGCTGCACCGCGTCGGGGAGGACGGCAAGCACGGAGGAGCGCAGGGACGCCAGGTGCTTCGCCTGCCGCCGCGTCAGGCGCGCCGCGAAGCCCGTCGCGGCGTGCGCGTACGCGTAGTGCACGCGCGGCTCCGGCTGCAGCAGGTGCGCCGGGAGGTGGTCGCGCAGGAAGCCGGTGGACAGCAACCGCGGCGGCCGCGGCGCGTGCCGGTGCGCGACGAGCACGATGTAGGAGGACTGGACGTCCGGCTTCGCCGCCGCCGCCGTTCCCACAGCTGCGACGGCGAGTAGTAGTATTATGAGGCATGACGCCACAGCTCTATCGGCTCGCCATTGCCGCACTCTCAGTGTGAGATATGTTCGTTGTGCTGCGCGGATAAGATCCAAAAGACAGCGCAGTGCACAGAAATGGAAGTGAGATCTAGTTCTCAACACAAGATTTGTTCTTGTGACATGTTCCGATTAGGAAATTTGCTGGTTGGGCAATCGGGTATGGGAACACGCCGTTGACATGCATGTCGCAAGCTGCCCGTACCTGCTACCCGTCTGATTTTTATCCTCTCTAGTATCGTGTCGTTGTCTCGAGGAACGACGCCTTATACGTACTAGAATAAAAGGGGCTGGATGTGCTTCATTTGATGATTTGAGCTTCCGTTTCCAAGTTATTTTACTACTGCTGCATGGCAGCAGATCAAGAAATGATTCGTGTACGAGTTCAAACTTGGTGTTGCAGGCTTTTGTTACATGTACCGTTAATTCACTTGAGCTTCCATTTGCATGTCAGTATTTAACTAGTGCATGTTGGCAGATCAAGAGTGCTTTGAGTTGAGCCTTGGATGTACAAGTTTAGAACTAGGTATTCCAAGCTTTTGTTACATGTATTGTTTCTTGTAACATCTTCGAGAAAATTCAGCTGATCGCAAAGCCGTGTATTCGTGGTAGTTTAGTAAGCTGATTTCAAATGAATTATGTAAGGCAATTTGCTTGTCCAGTTCCCAAATTGCTCAAGACTTGCGGGCAGCACTGCAGGCTACAGGGCATCAGTGCATCAGCACGATACTATATTCAGTACTACGCTCACAACAGTTTAAAAATCCTAAGGTCGGTGTGGAAGCGGGAACGCGTGGAGAGCATGGGGCTCGGCTGACGCGTGTAGGGAATGGGCTGCTCTGCCCTGTGGGCTTGTTTCGGTGCTCGTTTCAATTCAGTTTGGAGACGTTTCACATACAACTCTCACACCACAGAGCCATCCTTAGTTTACCTTTGAGCTAAATAAATATTTCTTCATACATAACAATCAGATCAATTTATTCGCAAAAAAAACAATCAGATCAATTGCTAGTTATTACCAACACAACGGAAAAGAAAAACACACACATTTCAATTTACCGCTAACCAAGAACGAATCAGTAGGGTAAAAGCGAGTTTAGCCATATGTTTCAGTCGCCTGAAGAGTCTGGTAAATTCAGTTCGGTGATAACAAGTGCACAATCTTATTCCAAGGATATGATATATTTTCCTTTTGCACCCTTAATTTCAGACACAAAGACACCCAGTAGTTGATCTGCATGGACGTGGCATGATGCCTTCATGACATATTTCTTCATGCATTTTTTTGAATAATGAGAAAAATAGTATCAGGCCTTGACTTCATCAGAGGCTACGGCCAACTATTACAAAAGCTTTGCAACATATCTGCCTGTGACTGCTCGAAGCAACAAAAATAAGAGGGCATAGCACCAGCATAGTTCGAATAAAGACGCTTAGTCGCTTATTAAATACCAGCCCTATTACTAATCCTCCATCATGGTTGACGAAGATTTGCATGTACAAGACCTCCAAGTCATCATCATGTTCCTATCATCCTCATGCCGTTGCAGCTGCGTCCATAACCAAAGCCAATATGTCTCTCGGTATAGTACCTGCATATAAGTTTTGATTGAAAATTTATCAAAAACACACATAATTCCTATTAAGCCATATGTCCCTGCATAACAATTGCTCATGACCTGTGGGCGCATCATGAAAACTATATGTCAGTACTAGCGCTCACAACAATTTAAAATCTTAGAGAGGTCGAGGTGGAAGCGGGAATGCATGGAGTGCAATATTGGTGGAGTGCAAGGGTGGTGCTAATTTTCAGTCGATTGAAAACAGCCCCCTCTTCCGTCGATGAACAATAGCCCCCCATTCCAAAACCAAAGATCCTCGCCATCGAGGCGGCCTGCCTCCTCGACCTTCTCTTCTAGGACCCGTGACAATGGAGCCCGCCCCACAATGGTCCAACCCTCACCTCGTTGGAGTTGAACGAATCGAGCGCATAGAAGTAAAATGGTGATAACAAACTCATGGGCCTGGTGTGCGTGGCTCGGCTGGCACGTGCAGGGAATGGGATGCTCCGCTGGGCTTCGTAGTTGAATGGATCGAGTGCACAGAAGTAAAATGGTGATAATAAACTCATGATCTTATGGTGTGCACAGAAGTATCTCTAATGGTTGGGTAGACTACTAGTCAAAAAGACACAACAACCAGAACTCATATCAAATGATTCTCAAATAGTTGGTCTTTTTTCACACGGTTTTAGGAAAGTGGGAAAAATATCAATATCGCATGGATTTTTATTTTTTGGTTTCTGTGACAATTTATAGGTGTCCAATATCAAAATTAAAGTAGGTCTCGTATAAGCCAGTTGTGTAGTCACGGTGGATTGAACATTTGCCTCCAAGTTGAAGAATGATTTATTTTGACGGAAACAGGAGGGGAATTCCCCTACTGTGCTTTTATTATTATTAGTTTAGTTAGTCAGAGTATGTACATATTTACAGGCTGTCGAACCATGCCGTCATAGCATCATGACGAGATGGATTTGCACTATACAAAATAAGAGAGAAAGCTAACTTAAACTCCTGTTTCCATCTAGGGAAGGAAAGCACTCCATTGTCGAAAATGATGGCATTGCGATGATTCCATATCGTCCAGGCTCCGATCATGATGACCTCCATATAGCAGTCATAGTGGAAGGCTTGCTTGTATTCCTCAATCATCTCCATGACTGGTAGAGCCAAATCCCACACAATATGTAGAGACGTCCAGCACATCTGGGCGAAGGGGCAACTGAAAATCAAGTGCTTCAGGGTCTCTTCTGTTGCCGGATTGCACATGACACAATTTACAGATGGTATGGCGAAACGCTTTCTTCAAAGAAGATTCCTCGTGTTGAGTCGATCGTTTAGCAATAACCAAAAAAATACTTTATGCTTGCCTTGGCAACAATATTTCCATAACCATTTGAAAGGAGCAGCCGTATCCATCTCACCTATGATTTGGTTGTATGCTTGTTTCGCTGAAAAAGCACCAGAGCCCCATATGTATATCCAAGTATCATTAGCTTCATCATCTCTCTGCCATTGCTCTCTTCAGTAGATCTGCAAGCTGATGCGCTGCAACCATTGACAGTGGGAGATGAAAAATTCTTCCTGTTTCAGGCAGCAGGGACATGATTGTACCGAGCAATTTGGTTCCTTAGCAAAAGAGAAAAGATGAGGGTATGTTTCTTTCAGTAAACCAAAATCCCATACATCATTCCAAAACAGCATTGAATCCCCCTTCCCTGCTTTGACCTTAGCATAGCCTCTATATGTATCAAAAAGTCTACAAAGCGCTCTCCACCAGAAAGATCCTCGTGGACTTCTAGCCTGCGGAGCAATAGCAGAAGAATAGTATGCCTGGATTAACCCATGGGACATCCATCTTGTTGAAAAATTTATGCAAGTGTTTCAGAAGGAGTGCTTTGTTGAAGAATGATTTATATTTTGGATAGATTGTGGATTGCAGAAACGACTTATATTTTCATAGTTGTGTTCTAGTTTTGATTTAATTTCTAGCCCACAAACTAGGGAAACCCAACCTCATATAGAGGAAATATCAGGCCATTGTTAGTTGTGTTCTAGTTTTGATTTAATTTCTAGCCCACAAACTAGGGAAACCCAACCAAAGGCCAGAAATAAGAAATTGGTTTACGGCAAAGCGCTTATCATTTTTATATAGGCAGATATTTGAAAATAAAATCTCCTAATTTCTGATTTCTCGTATATACAGAAACAAGGATCAGTTTTATTGAAAATACGAACCTAAGCAAATGGGCGTTATAAAGAAAATCTCTAAAAAGGTGGCTGTTTCTTAAAGAAACGACAACTCGCACGTGCAATAGGGCCAGCTACATTGTGTAGCTCATGGTTTTTGAGTATGGAGATTTTTTGACGTGTTCTGAAGTTCAGAGTGCTTCTAAACTTTTTCTGTCTGGAATATATCCCCTAGCTAGGAGCATGAACTTAATTGAAAAGTTTGGCGCACTGAGAGCTGCGTGTCTCTCGATTTCCCAGGTACAATCCTTCAGGATGGCTCATTGATGTCGGCATCCTTGTTGAATGCAATACTAGTACCTACATAGCCTAAATTTTGCATGGTTGATGTTTTGGACTCGAACGTAGTACGTCCGATAAGAAATTCGGGCGAACGTTGCAAAATCTTGATATACCTACATCAGTATCATGAAACAGCTTCTGTAGCATGGTGAAACAATCGCTTTGTAACGTCTGTACGTCTGAAAGCGTTGCATGCAACATAGCATAATGTTTAATCACAAAAAAGAACATAGCATAATGTTGCAGTGAAAATATTTCTTTTCGAGTCAGAGGAAAATATTGGTGTTGCATATGTTGATTTTTGATTTTGTCGGTGATATCTCCGTATGTTGAAGAAGTTATAATATACGTTACAAGGGATCGTCGAAACGTCTGATGAGAAGACTTGCAGTCTTGAAATGTTTAGACCAAAGGTTCACGCCCTTAACCGCAAAAAAAAAAATAAAAACTAGTGTTTTAGAGCTTATTGTCTTTCTTACCATAAGCTAGCAAAGAAGTCAGACAAAAAGCCTTGCCAAACAGAGCCTAAAGCAAAAGACAGTACTGCTGGGTTACCGAGCTTACAAGCTTGTGCACATAAACATTTTAGCCTGGGCGTAGCCCGGTTGAGAAACCAACTCTACTCCATTCGTTCCAAAATAAGTGTCATTCTAGCAACATCCGCCAAAATAAGTGTCATTCTCGCTTCTCAATGCAGCTTTCTCTCTATCTCTCTCCTCCTTTACTGCTCATCGTTTTCAGCGCGCTCTCTACTTTTTTATCTCTCCTTAATTCTCGTGCCCGAGACTAGAATGACATATAAATTGAAATGGAGGGAGTACAAATCTATCTCTACCAACGCAAGACCAAAATATAGACATACTAAGGTGGCCAAAATCTAGTGAGCATACATCATCATCAGTTTGCAACAAACACCAAGGACACCAGAAACTAAAAGCAAAAATATTCTCATACTGCTGCTACCTTCTGGTCTCCATCGTCCTGCTCGTAGATTATTGTACCGACTTCAGTTGGTTCTCTCCATCGATGGAGCTTGGTCTTATCGTCTACTTTATTATATAAATGTAACTTTATTATGAATGTTGACAACATGAACCAGGGGCAAAGCCATCGATGCTGATTGCTGGTGTCAGAAGCCTACTTTACCGGTGTCCTTAGCCAAAAGCTTAAACACTATTTTACATGTAATTTTCAAAAAACCATCAGTGTCAATTGATACTGATGGCTGCACGTGGCTCCGCCCCTCCATTACTATATATGTTACATAACCTTTATGCTTGAAAAGAATATATATAAATATTGGTGTTAGGAAATACATTTGGAAATAGTTGAGGACCAGAGCTTCCTTACAAATTACAATATTCTTGATAACAAATCTAGTACTATCATTTGTATTTTAAATTTAAAAGTATTTTCCAAATTATTACTGGCTAAAGTATACGTGTAGAAGTCCAATTGCCAGTTATTTAAAAACATCTGTCGTAACCGGTTTTATTGCACATACTATAGCAAGAGGGCTCCAATAACTCATCATTACTTTTCTATATGTTAGACCATGTTTAAAAACGGCTCCTTCCGTTTTAAGATGTAGACAGTTTTGAGTTTGAATACGATAACTAAGAAGTAATGTAAAAGGTGATACGCATATGAAATGATAAGGAGTGAATGAGAAGACAAATAAAACATGCACAAAAAAGGATGCCTCAGAAGTGGGAATAAAATGAGAGATGCATAGAGAATTCAAAAATCCATATTTTATTTGAGTGTAAAAATATCTATATTTTAAACAGATAAGTAGTACAAACAAAATCAAACATGAATCACACGGCGGGTCAACCAAATACACAAATGCCCACTGGTACGAAACCCAGTCTCACCAATTATTTTTACATGGCATAATTTATCATTTGTCCAGATAAGACTGGCATCACGACACCAAGGAATCTTATTCCATCCATCCTCATCGGACGGATGGGCCCCTCACGCTTGCCAAGAAAAGTCCAAAAAGGGTTACGAAATAAATAAATAAGTTACAGAAAAAGGAACGAACCGTGTAGAATCATGAAAGAACAAGAAAGGAGAAAAGAAAATGAAACACAGCAACTTCATGGTGTGGTCTGTGGTGCGCCGTCATGTCTCTTCAGAAACTAAGGGCCTGTTCGTTTCCTTTAGGCCTAAATTTAGACCTGCTACTAATTGTTATTTAGGAGTACTAAATAAAGTTTAATTACAAAACTTTTTTACAGATGAGTGCTAATTGACGAGATGTATCTAATGAGCCTAATTAATCTATGTTTTGCTACAGTGATGCTACAGTAACCATCGTCTAATCACGACTTAATTACCTTCATTAGATTCGTCTCGTGAATTAGCAAAAGGTTCTGTAATTAATTTTGTAATTAGACTTTATTTAATACCCTTAAATGACAAAATTCTACATCCCCTAAAATTAGGCCTAAAATAACGAACAGCACGTAAAGGCTCCTTTTCTTCCACACCGCACTAATCCATCGATCCCTCTCCGTCACTGAGCAGTCGTGTTCTCCTGCGTCCACCTCTTTATCTCTCCCTTCTCTCTCTACCCACCTTGGCTCGACTCTCCCTTCTGCTCCGTTCAGGTCCGGGAGCATCGCAGTCCGTGGGTCGTTTCTTGCTCTACGGAGTCAGAGCAGTACAAGAATCGCCCCTGGACGCCTGTTCTTGATGGTATGCACCCGCTTCTTGCTTTAATTGCTGTAAATTCTGTTGGGGGTTGTGTACCCCCTTATGGTTCTTGTTCTTGCTCTGGTGTATGATGCCTGTAGCTTTGCTGTGATAGACCTTGGCTAGCCTTCATTTTTGGTTGAAGACTCTGTACTGTCACTACTGTGTGGGCAATTATTGTTGATTTTCTGTATTAATTGTCGACCCAAATACAAAAGCTTCACACAAACACTCAAAAAAAAAAGTCCCCGGGCCTACGAATAAATTAGGTTAATTGATTGTGTTTCCCCTGTTGACTACAGCCCCAGTGCAAAAGGTATACTTTCCCGAGTTCTCAAATTTCTATTGCATGTAACGTTCTCTGATTGTGTATGCATATCCTTCGTCAACTGGTAGCAGAATATGTGTTAGTGATGACCTCAGTGATTGATGTCCAATTTAGATTTCAGCAAAAAAAAAATTTCTCGAACGGGTTTCAGCAATTCAGATGGACTGACTCGGTTTAGTCTTTGGGATTCATCCATCGTACCTTGCGTAAAGGATTATGAACTTTGCTAGGCTTTGTGGATGAGTCTGAACAAAATGGTTCATTTATTTTGATATAGTATGGGTTCATTTGCATGCATTTGCTGCTAGTATATTCAGCATCTCTTCAATAGAACCTGCAAATGCAGCATGGTCCTGAATGAATGTCTTTCATGTGAGAATTTTACAATTGACATTTGTCAAAAACAAATGTCATTTGTTAAACCGGTTTCTTCTTTATAGATACGGAACCGACCATCCATTCCACAATTTATAACATAGTTCTGAATGAATGCCTTTCATGTCAGTCGTGAGGATTTTACAAATCACACTACTAACATGAGAGTTTGAAGAGTATTTGTTCAGTTACCGAGAAAATTTGGACTGAAATTGTTGAGCATTACAGATTAGATTCATGTGCATCCATTCCACCTTGAAGTCACTGACTCCTCTGCTCTTGAATAACTTCCAGTAATTGTTGTTCTGGTCTGGAATCACTCTCGATCGAATATTGAATGTTCTTGAGTTTCTTTCCTGCCATATCTACCAAGTTCCAGCACTCCATTGATCGGCATTCAAATATCATGATGAATTTACTATTTAAGGGGATAATACTAATTTACTGGATTGTATTAACTTATTGCATTTCTTGCTTGAACAATGGGTTCATCAGATCACATTGACTGAGTGTGTTAGCTATTGTGTACCCTGTCCCATGGCACAACTGCAGCTAGATGACATGATTAGACCAACTCTTTTTGATTTTTTTAATCATCTGATACAAAGGGGAGTTCAGTGAGTATATTATAGCCCACACTTCAACTGATGGAGTCTCATCAGTTATTGCATTGTCACTCTTCGGTTACTTGACAAATATTATGCTGTTACTTCACCAATATTATGCGGGTACTTAACAAATATTAGACGACTAGCAGGAAATCTGAAATTCAGACTTCGATCATCCTGTTATAACTAACCCCCCTTTACGGAAATTCTGAAGGTTAAATGTGAGCCAGTGGCATGATAACTTCTGTTATATCTAGTATTTGAATTGATGTTTTCTCAGATGTAGTCATGTGGTCCTATTGTTTATTTCTTATACAAAAGACCCAAAGTGGTCAGTCTCTTCCTCGGGCCCTGCGCAAGCGGAAGCTACGTGCACCCGTCTGCCCTTTTAGTATTCCCAGATTATTATGTACAGTACACTGTTGTTACCTGTTAGGGACTTAGGGTGACAGGGTCTGCTGACTAATTAAAACTATTGGGTCATGCTGTAGGACAGTCCATGGTTCAACATAGCTCATTTGGGATAACCATCTGGATTCTAGTTTTGGAAATTTTTAGTGTGACTCTAGTAGTGACAATAGTGGATATTTGCTTATTCTTTTTGAAAATACAATTTAGGTCAAGATCACATGTCTATGTACAGTTGATATGAGTTCAGGTGTTTCATTGAAAGCTAGTTTTCTCGTCAAAAAGCTTAAATATAATTTATATGTGCTTATATATTCCTTTGCTATTTGAATTTCATATATTGTATATAATAAGTTGGATAATGTCAGCACACTGAAAAAAGTTGTGATAAAGATGGCAGGATCATCTCCCAGCTGAGTTTTGTTCTACAAGGTTGCAAAGGGCGGTATGTCAGCTCAGGCTTCCAATCATCATCCGTATAAATGTTCAGATGACTCACAATTGCCGTACTACAACATCTCAGTGCCTTCAGGAGAAAATTCTAGGTTCTATGCAATGCAAAATAATCTAGACCATCATTATTCTTCTTCAGATGATGGATCACAAAAGATTAATAGTTCAAACCATCAAGTATTTGATGCACAGTACTGCACGCTGGAATCATCTTCAGGAAATGCGGTTTATCCGGCACAAAGCGCCACATCTTCTTACAGCATCTCCCCCATAAGTGGGAGCCCCCTGTCCCAGCATGATAGCCATTCAGACCACACATATAATTCTCCCCCAAGTGCTTCCTGCCTAACTGAGGCTGCAGATCTTCAGGTTAAACTTAAAGAGTTAGAGAATGCCATTCTAGGACCTGAACTGGACATTACTTCTGACAGCCCTGAGAGCTTCTTGCAGAACAATGTTCCTTTGAGACCGGATAACTGGAAACAGCTTCTGGGAATTGATACTGGAGACTTGAAGCAAGTAATCATAGCATGTGGTAAGGCTGTTGCTGAGAATGATCTGTTTGCGGCAGAACTGCTGATATCTGAGCTAGGTCAGCTGGTATCTGTCTCCGGAGATCCAATGCAACGACTCGGGGCCTATATGTTGGAAGGCATTATTGCTAGACTTTCTTCTTCTGGCAGCATGCTGTATAAATCTTTGAAATGTAAAGAACCTACAAGCTCTGAGCTCATGTCATACATGCATCTTCTTTACGAGATCTGTCCATTCTTCAAGTTTGGTTACATGTCAGCAAATGGTGCCATCGCCGAGGCTATTAAGGGTGAGAACTTTGTTCACATCATTGATTTCCAAATTGCACAGGGGAGCCAGTGGATAACTCTGATACAGGCCCTTGCAGCAAGACCTGGGGGTCCACCATGCATTAGAATCACCGGTATAGATGACTCGAATTCGGCTTATGCCCGAGGGGGCGGGCTTGATATAGTTGGGATGAGACTGTATAATGTTGCTCAGTCTTGTGGTCTTCCCTTTGAGTTTAATGCAGTTCCGGCTGCTAGCCATGAGGTTCAACTTGAGCACATCGACATAAGACCTGGGGAGGTTATTGCTGTGAATTTTGCGTATCAGCTACACCATGTTCCTGATGAAAGTGTAAGCATGGAGAATCATCGGGATAGGATTATAAGAATGATTAAGAGCATAAATCCTAGAGTGGTGACTCTTGTTGAGCAGGAGTCAAATACAAATACAGCTCCATTCTTCCCAAGATACATGGAAACTCTGAACTACTACACAGCTATGTTTGAGTCAATAGATGTAGCTCTCCCAAGGGATGATAGAAGGCGGATGAGCACAGAACAACACTGTGTGGCTAGGGATATTGTTAATTTAATCGCATGCGAGGGTGCTGAAAGAGTTGAGAGGCACGAGCTGTTTGGAAAATGGAAAGCAAGATTTACAATGGCAGGATTTAGGCCATACCCGCTGAGTTCAGTGGTGAATAACACCATCAGTACACTGTTGCGAAGTTACAACAGCTGCTATAGGCTTGAGGAGACAGATGGTGTTCTTTACCTTGGATGGAAAAATAGAGTGTTAGTTGTATCTTCTGCATGGTGTTGACAAATGTTTGGAAGAAGCTCATGTAAGTTATCTGTATCTCTGAACTTGTATTCTTAATTTGTAATTGCACGTGCACTGTAGCTGCAAAATTTAAAATGTATTTAAATGTATATACGTAGGATGAAACACATGTAAATGTTCAGAGGTACTTTCCTCAAAAAAATAAAAATAAAAGACTAATTCAAAGTTCCCATGATAAACCTGTAAGGCTTCCATTTTGTGCACAATTGCTAACTTTTTACATCATTAATAAATGTGGTCATGTATTTGTGCCACACATGAATATACTTAGTGGTATGTTATTTTGTCCTAATTCTTTTGTCATCCCAGAATTGTTTTGTAGTCTTGCATGTGACAGATACTTAGAAGAGGTTCGCTTCTGTAATTCTGTTGTTAATCCTCAATAATGAGTTGAGTCTAGTTTATTTTTTTCTAGACCCCTTGATTACAATTCTGTACCTAAGAGCAGCCCATCTAATATTGCTGTTACTGTTTGAAATTTAACAATGACCGACATCTCTACATGTGTGTAGAATAGTGGAATGAAAACAAAGCTTAAGAAACACAAATGCCACATGTTCATGCATTTGAAGCCATATACTTAACGGCTTCAATTTTTGTTGCCGCGCAGGTTCCGCCGCATCTCCAATCTAATTTTACAGATCCAAGGTTCCAACATGGATGTTGTAGGCGACTAGAAGGCCCTGCTCTGCCGTTCCTTGTATCTTGTTTAGTCCTCAACCGCTCATGCTCACAAGCCATCTAATTCAGTGGTTAGCTTACCGTGTCAAATAAAACATTCGCCGCAGGTTCCATCTGACAGTAGAAGCTTATTAGAAGTTACCACTTGTTTTACGCACGCCAAATATATATGTTAGTACTAGGGATTTGGTCTACGCCCCTTTAGGTTTGACATGTGTAATTTATGTTGTGAGGTTAAGCTAGGCAGGCACTAGAGGAGCCTGTTTATTTTGTATCAGTTGTTCGTGTGTAGTATTTGTATATATGTGGAATGCTGCTATGATTTCCTTGTGATGAAATTCCTGGCACGTGTGTCATCTATGGTAATCCATGTTGTCATGTTACATATGCAGTTCCTTCTCGTATCATTTCATTCTAGTGTATCTCCTTGTTTTTCTTTTTCGTGGGACATATCCCGAGTCCCTGACGATTAGAACTGTGTGGGGCTTCGTTTGTCTCGATCTCTTCGATAGATACCAGCAGGAAGCCTACTCTTTGGGTTGAACGACTTTGAGATGGAAAAGCTGTGATGGCGATTACGAGGATTAGTCACCAGTAGCGCTTTGACGACGGCAACGCCGTCGCAAGCAGCGATTGTGTCCTAGAAATTGTGTCTTTAGGCTGACTCCAACAGACGACGCATTGGCGAAGGCAAATCAGAAGTGGGCCTCGGTGCGCACTGTACATGCACCCAAGAGACGAGGCATCGGGCGATGCAGTTTGCATGGGAGGAGAGAGGAGATGTAAAAATACATCCCCTCTCTCCTCAAATGCATCCGAGGAGTGGATGACGAGGCGACCGGCAGCGGCACGTGTTGGGAATTCTTCATCATGGAAACAAAGAATCCCGACACGGACAATCAAACAACACTCACGGAACTACGGAACAGCATTTCATTACAAGGGTGTAACCTCTCCCGTTCCGTCCCGTCCTACGGAGCCCGGGGACGAGTATTTATAGGGAAGGCCAAGGGTTATTTCGACATGACTAAATTACCCTTGGCCACCCGCTATATTCGTGGAATATTCTGTACAACATTGTCACAAGGGTACAAATGACCTTTCCATCCCACGACGGAAACCCTAACTACCCGACGTCATCGTGCCGGGCTTCGTCTTTCGGAGGTGCCGCCTTTCCGCGCGGTCGTCGGTAAGGTTGCGCCCTCCGATCAATGCCGGCAGACCATCGTCACATCTCGCCGACCCGCCGCCGACTCCCACCTGGCCACGGAGAATCTGCGCCTTCCGAGAAATGTCGGCACTCAAGCGTCATCTGCAGTTAGGAAAACAAAGGAGAAAAGGGGTGTCGTTATTATCGTAAATACCGATCCCTAACAGTAGCCCCTCGCGGTCGAGGGCCAACTTCGATGGGCAGAAACCGCGACACAAAGATTGGAGATTTACGAACGTCACCCCCCGCTGAAGTTGGGACGAGGGCCGATTTTTTTTTTTTACGGAACACGAGAGAACGCCATAAATGCGGCGCCGTGGCCTATATAGAAGGAGGAGGGGGTCGGAGAGCCCCGTGCCTTTGTTGTTCTAGTTGAATTGCTGCCGCGTTTTTTGTTGAAAGTTTCGCGCCGCATTTGTTGCCTCCCGGGTTTTTGTCGAGCTGCAGCGAGTTTCTTAGTGTCGCTGATTTCGCTCGTCGCCATTTTCTTGCTGAAAGGTTAGTTCGTCTATGTGCTTTCTACTCTCTTTTTGTGGTTGTTTATAATGTCATGCTTTTCATTTCAGATGCCTCGCGTTAAGCAAACCGCTCGTCGCGCTGACGAATCCGACGAGGAGTTCCTTGTCGATTCGCCTGTCGCTAATGTTGAAGGAGACGCCGACCTTGGCGGAGCGAACAAACCGGTTGAGGTTGATTCTGATGTTGCCGCGACTCCCAAGGGTTCCCAGGAGGGACCCAACCCTGCCACAGATCTGGAGGTTTTGGCGACAGCTGCCTCCAAAGCAGCCGGAACTTCGGGCGCAAGCGGAGGTACTAAATCTGCCGCTTTTTTAGGTAAGGGTTTGGGGGAGTCGTGTTATGTTCTTGCATATCGTGAGTCTACTCTTGCTGGGTCTGCAGCCAGGAGAGTGAGAGGCACAGTAGACACTGGCTCTAGCGAGAAGGAAGCCTTTGGTAATATCGACGACGAAGGCGAAGATCTTTCTGGGGTGCCGGCCTCTCCTAGTGAGCTGGTAGGGGAGGACTCCTGGGCTAAAAGCGGCATTGAGCCAACTTTTCTGTTTGGGCCTTCTAAAGTCACTCCCGCTGATATCGAGAGGTTTGTTGCACTGGGGTATTTTGAGTCTGGAAAGGCTCGTGCTTCTAGAGGGGAGGAGATTCCCCAACCCCACAACAATGAAGCCATAGTGTATCGCGATTTCTACGAGGCTGGTCTTAGGCTGCCGTCTTTTGGATTCTTTGCTCGCATCTTGGAGAAATATGGGTTGGATTTGCACCACTTGACCCCTAATGCAGTCGCCACGGTGTCGAAATTTATATGGGCTGTTCGTAGCTATGGCTCGGCTTTACATTCTGATGCTTTCTGCCGCTTTTATGATCTTAAGCATGATGTGAAAACAGTAAGCTTTGATGGGGTGAAGTATTATCCCCAATACGGCTGTTGCAGCTTTCAGCCTCGCACTTTTGTGAGAAAATCTCAGTATGAGAATGTTGAGCTCGTTGGAGGTCGCCGGAATAAGTGGCCTGGAGATTGGCGAAACCACTGGTTCTATGCTGAGGTACAAGAAGAGAAGAAAGACGACGGCAGTTCATATTATCCTCTGTTTAGTCGTTCCCGAGCTTTACGGCCGGTGCTGTCGCCGGAATTCAGCGAATCGGAGGGTTTTAGGAAGTGCTGCGATGTCTTCCTTACCGCCATTAAGATGAGTAGTGCCCGTGATTTGGTGAAAGAGTTTGTGGCCTGTTGCATTTGGCCCATTCGGAGTGGTTGGAGCCCGCTGAAGTTGAAATCGAAGCGGCTCGCCAGACTCAACCTCAGCTACAAGGTGCCGTCTTTTGGGGTAAAGAAGCCCGACGGGATATCGGATAAGGACTTCGTTCGCTATGTTGAGCTGACTGCCGTGGTTATTTACGGACCTTATACTATGTTGGAGAAGCAAGAGTGCAAGAGCATGCTAATTTTCCCTCAGCGTGTGAATCGCATTTTTGACGAGATGCAGGTGAAATACGGTCCCCGCACCGTGATGTCCGTTAAGAAAGGGCGGCGAAAGAAGGGCGAGCTTGTTATCGGAGCGACGTTCATTGAGAAACGTGGTTGGGAAGCAGGTCCCGCTCAAGGTGTTGCCCTTGACGCGCCAGCCCCAAGAGCTGCAGTCGGCTCTTCAGCCGCGACTGCCGCCAAGAGTTCTGCGGCAGCCCCAAAGACGGTGGCTGGTTCCTCAACTAAGGGTGCCGCCAAAAAATCTGCGGCGTCTAGCAAGGCTGCTGGGACAATAAAGACGCCAGCAGGGACTTCGAAGGCCGCTGAAAAAGCTAAACGCCAGAGCTTGTGAAAAATGCCTGTTTCTGGAGCTGCCGCCGAACAACGGGCTGGTGCTGTTGCCAAACGGCGGCGGGATGACGTAGAACAAGCCCCTGCTGCTGAGCAGATTGAGACTGGTTCCAGCGCGGCAGGTGCCGCTGATTTCGCTGAAGAGATGTCAGTGCGGGAGGATTGCAAACGGCGCCGGAAATTACTAGTTTCAGCACTTGGCGATTCTGACGATGAATTTCTTGATGATGAACCCGAAGACCGTGACTCAGGGGACGCGCGGGAGCCGTCCTTGCCGCTGCGCGAGGCCAGTGTCGATATTGCCGTGGCTCCCTCCGGCGGGCTTGATTTGTCGCAAAGCCCCGCCGCGACTGCTGCTCCGACAAGGCGGAAGCCTCTCCTGCCGGCCTTATCCGACGATGATGAGATTGAGCTGCTGGAAGACTCTCAGGATTCACGCGCCGAGCTTGGACACGAGCTCGATGCCGCATTTGCGGAGATGAGTGGCTCCGACAGAGGTGCCAACTTTTTCTTGGGCAAGGCAGAAACTGCGGCGATGCAGGTGAAAGATCTCCGGGTGCGGAGATGCGAGAAGGCGAGGCCGGCAATCCTTCATTGGCCGCTTTTGTCGAAATGACTAAGGCGGTGGATCCTCAAGGTTTTTTTGCTTTCACCGCTATTTTTCTTTTATTTAATTTTTGACAACGATCTGACTTCGTTTGATTTGCAGAGCTTTATGACTTCTTGGCCAGGGCCGATAATGCTTCAGTCGCTGAAGTTCTGGACAAAAATGCGACGATGGTAATTGTTTCTTTTATTTTTGTGTCGCTTTTTATTCTATCTTCGAATGGGTTTGGCGCTAACGCGCGATTTTGCTGCTCTTGTGCAGACTCCAGGGCCGGCTCTGTGCCGGGGCAATGAGGGCGACCGCCTAGGGCCCGGCCCAGGAAAGGGCCCCAAAAATTTACATGTGTAGTGATTCCATACTGCTTAGCAGGCCCGAATTAAGCCAATAGCCCAACAACTCTTATACAGGCCGGAGGTTAAGCTAGCTAATTGCCCGGCACCCACGATCTCGTCTCAATTTTTCCCCCGACTCCTTCAGCTTTCCTAGTTGCCGTACTGCCATTCGCCCCAGCCGCCTTGTTGCCGATCGTCGAGCTGCCGTATTTCCAATCGTTGGCAAGCAAGCCGACGGATCGGGATCGCTGATTTGCACTTTCGCATCGCAGTTGCCGGCTTGCCTCGACTTAGGTGAATATCTGTTGATTGGTTAACTCTTCGTTCATATGTTTTCCCCACCGATAGTTAATTAGTCTGGTGCTGCAAAAATGTCTTCGTTCATATGTTTTCCCCACCGATAGTCAATTCTGGTGCTAGAAAATTCAGGTTGGGGAGGAATGTTGCCCCCGAAACATTTGTCTGGTGCTGCAAAAATGAAGAAAAGAAAACTAGAAGATCAGTTTATTGAGTCACAAAAGGGTGCCATATTTTCCAAGTATCTTGATACTATCATTAATGATTTTGCATCGAGAAATGCTAGGAGTATTTTTCGCAAGTCGCAAGTGACCGGAGTTTCATTCTTATCCGAGGTGATCTGTTAGCATTTTTTTTCTCAATGAATTTTCTTTGTAGTGCTTTAACTGTTGCTTTATGTTTTCTGTTTTTCCCCTCCTTTTTAAGTGTATGTATTTTGCGAGAAAAAAAAATATATGTAGCTATAAGGGCCTCCAGCTTTGTGTTCGCCCTAGGGCCTTCGAAACCATAGAGCCGGCCCTGGCAGACTCTAGCGGCGGCTCGCGCTCTGAGTCGACGCTTTTATGGGTCCGAGGCCGCCTCTTCATCCGGTGATATGCTAGAACTGCGGCGGGCGCTGAAGGAGGAGCGCGCATCTTTCGAAGCTGTTAAAGCTGATCTTAATGATCAGATTCGAAAGAAAGATGAAGCGTTGGGTGTGCTTCAGGAAGTCATCCAGAGCGGCGAGGATGAGGTTGCTCGCCTGAAGCGAGAGTTGAAAAATGCGGGAGAGAGGATAACTGCGGCAGAGAAGAGTGCCGAGAGCGCCAAAAAAACTGGCCGCAATTTTGCCCGCACTTTCTCTAGCGGCGCCGTTAGTGCTCATGCTTCTTTTGAAGCAGCTCTGGCCACGATTGGCGGCGCCGCTAATCCTCTTCCGGGCGTCGAAGGTTCGCTGACGCCGGAAATGTTTTTCAATTGGCTGAAGGGGGAGTTTGGCGATCTCCCTGAGGCTTTCGAGGGAGTCGGCCGATTCGCGGCTCGCACGGCGTGTTCTGCCCTTCTGGACCTGCTTGAAAAGCGGCAGTGCAAGCACTTCAACGATTTGGCACGCACTACTTACCATGACTCGAATTTTGATGAAGCCAACGCGGCGAGCGACAGCAAAGGCGTTCGTTTGGCTGTGAAACGCTTTATGAAGAGGTATTGGGGGGGGTGCATGGAATGGAGACCTGCCGCCAATACGCGAGGAGCAAGCTTGAGGAGGTGGTGCATATTTTCTTCGGAGATTATTTTATCTTGCGAGAAATGGTTTAATAAAATGTTGTTTGTTTTTAGATGAAGGCGGCGACTGGCGTCGAAATTGCGGTGGGGAGCTCGAAGAAAAGGGCGGCTACTCCTGCCAGTGATACGCCGCCGGCAAAAATTGCCCGTGTTGATGACGCTGCCGAGGCGGAGAAGGCCGCTTCGAAGATTGATGCGCCTGCTGCAGTTGAGACTCCTGCCCCAAGCGCGGCTCCCGCAGCTGCTTCGTCTTCAGCGGCGGCCGAGCCGGAAAGTGCGACGGGCTCCGCGGCGCCTGGTGCTACGCCTGCCGCTCCTACTGCGCCGGCAACTGAAGAGGTCTAGGCTCTTAGGCGTGAGGAAGAGAGTTTTTGAAAACACTTGGTTTGTAATAATGTACGTTTCAATACGCTTTGTGCGCAGGATTGTTTTTGCGGCGTCGCGTTGAACATTGCGCCTTTGAAGTACGAGCGTGGTGGCTTGCGCGTTTCTGGCGAAGCGCACTTGTGTTATGTTTCGCGATACCCGCGTCGTGATTTCGGGCATTTCTGGAGGGAAATGATGTCTCAATATTTTCAAGGGCGGGAATGCTTGATTCGTTGCTTTCACCGCCGGCATTCTTCTTCCATAGCGGTCGTGAAGGCAGAAAGCGTTGAAGATCTTAGCTTTGATCCTTATTTGGATCGTTTTAGGTGTGTTTACGATAGTGCGGGCCCTGAATATGGTCCCGGGTTTGTAGTAGAAGTTGACTTTGATTTGTAACTGGGCAGTCGACTTTGTGACAAAGTGCGCCAGGATAAAACGTTCTGATTTGCGAAGGTGGTTTCGGCGATAACTCTGTCAATTTTTTACAAGTTAAAGCCTCCTTCGCTTTTTCGCTTAGTGAAAGGCGCTCACCGTTGCTCGGTCGTCGGAATAAAACGAACGTCACCCCCCCCCCTGGCGATCGAGGGACGGAGGGCGCGCCGAAATTGCGACGCACAATTCATATGGCGTATATTCGTATAAATTGAGGAAGGAGCACATGTCGCCGCTATTTTGCGGTTGGCTCTGGTGCTTGTCAGGTATTTTGAGGTTGGTGCTATTCTGGCTTGAAAGGTGGCATTTGATGATATGGGCCCTTGGCGCCTTTCGTTTCGTTTTTGTTGAAAGAGAACATGGACCTCTAGAGTTGGAGTTAGCTCTGTTATTTTTTTACGAGTTGAAACCCCTCCGCTTTTTGCTTGATGAAAGGCGCTTGTCGTTGCTCGATTGGCAGAATAAAACGAACGTCACCCCCCTCCCCCTGGCAATCGAGGGACGAAGAGCGCGTTGAAGTTACGAGGCGCCACTCGTGCGGCGTTATCCTTGGTGAATTTTGCGAGAGGTGCATTAGGTTGCCGCAATTCAGCGGTCGGCTCCGATATGTGTCGGATATTTTGCCGCTATTCTTGCTGAAAGGGCGGCACTTGATGATACGTTGCCTTTGGGCCGCTCGCTTTTGTTTTTGCGAGATTTTGTAGGACCTCCGGGGTCGTGTCCCTTCCTTGGATGGGTGTATTAAGTCCCTCAAGATTTTGATTTCACTGATTTGTTTTTGTTGTGTCGGATTTTGTCCGGAGCCCCTTGGGGGTTGATCTTTCTGCCTCTTTCCTTTAAGGAAATGGACGACTGAGCCCTTGGGCTGGTAGCGTTCCGAACTTTCTCAATTTTATGAGAAAGGTTGGAGAGATGGCCCCTTGAGGCGCTTTTTCTTTTCTAATGCCGCTGTTTCTCAATTTTATGAGAAAGATTGGTGAGATGGCCCCTTGAGGCGATTTTTTCTCAAAGTGCTTAATGGAGAATGAAGCCTGGGAGAAAGGAGCAGAATTTTTTCTTCCTTTCGAGTAGCTTTGGTTCAGGATTTGATTCCTGCGCCGATGTGGCGATATTTAGCGAATATGGCATCGGCTACTTAAGAGGTGGAGAGTTTGATTTTTCCCGGGGAAGATAGCATTATATTGAACTGCTAGGGTTACAAAGGTCCCACCTCGTTAAAAACCTCACCCCCATTATGGGGTTCCCCTGTGAGGAAAAGAGTATGGGCCTTGAAAACGAGAAAAGAAAAAATTACAACCTAATTGCCGACTAAAAGCGCCGCTTATAACTGCGCGCCGCTATTAGCCTTTACATTTTTAGGTGAAGTACCTCTTGAGGTTGTCGACATTCCAGGCATGAGGGAGCTCGTTGCCTTCACTGTCTGCCAAGTGATAAGACCCTGAGCGATTGCTCCTGACGACAATGTAAGGGCCCTGCCACTTGGAGTTGAGCTTTCCAGTGCTCTCTGTTTTTGGGCTTCTTAAGAGGACGAGGTCGCCGACCTTAAATGATCTTGGCACTGCTCTGGTGTCCCGCCATTTTCTTGTTTCTTCCTGATACTTCTCCAAGTTAAGGATGGCTTGGTCTTTGTCTAATTCCGACATGTCCTTCGAAACGGCGTCAAACTCATGGCAATTTCGCCCTAGAGTTGCCCTCATGCTGCGGTGCTTTATCTCTTCTGGTGACATGGCTTCTTCGCCGTACAAGAGCCTGAAAGGCGTGAACTTGGTGGTTCTTGAAACTGTTGTGTTGTGCGACCAGATCACTTTATGCAACTCATCCATCCATTCTCCTTTTCTCTGGCCTTCCAGGCATTTCTTGATGCCTTCGAAGATTTGCTTGTTCGCGTTTTCGACGGCACCATTTGACTCTGGATGATAAACAGATGCAAAATTCACTTTGGTGCCTATGGAGTGACAGAATTCGCGGAACTCTTGGTTGTCAAACTGTTTTCCATTGTCCACGGTAATTTCGGCAGGGACTCCGAATCTGCATACTATATTTTGCCAGAAGAACTTCTTGATCGCTGGGCCAGTGATGTTTATCAGTGGCTTCGCCTCTATCCATTTGGTGAAATAGTCAAGAGCTACTACAGCATGTGTGTAATTTCCGGCAACCGTGGGTAGAGGACCGACAATGTCAATTCCCCATCGCTGAAGTGGCCATACTGGTTGGATGAGCTGAATGAGTTGAGCTGGGTTGTTAATTTTTCTTGAGAATTTCTGGCATGCTTCGCATGTTTTGACAAGTTGTTGGGCGTCCTGCAATGCAGAGGGCCAGTAAAAACCTTGCCGAAAAGCCTTGCCGACTAAGGCTCTGCTGGATATATGGGAGCCGCAGATTCCCTCATGAATTTCGCTGAGGAGCTTTTTCCCTTCTTCTTGATCAATGCATCTCAAGAATGGAGTGGATGCACCGAATTTGTATAGGAACTCGTCGACGAATGCATAATTTCTTGCTCTCTGTTTCATGGGCCTGGCCTCGATTTCTGATTCAGGCTCATAAAAATCCCGGAGATATGCCATGATGGGGGCACGCCAATCTTCACTTGAAATGGCATGTATCATCTTGGGTTGTTTCTCTGCCGCTTTTATGGACGGAGAACTCAGTGTTTCAAAAAAGACGTCAGGTGGCAAAGGTTCTTTCCTGGCTGCCGCTTTTGCTAGCTGATCCGCTTCACCATTCAGGTTTCTGTCAATGTATTGACAGGTGAAACCATTGAAGTGCCTCTCCAAGCCCCGCACATGATCCAGATACCTTGCCAACAGTTCATCTCTGGCCTTGTAGGTTTTGTCGACATGCCCAGCGATGACCTGAGAATCTGTCTTGATGATGAAGTTTTTTACTCCTAATGCTCTTAGCTTTCTTATGGCGAGAAAGAGGCCCTCATACTCCGCCACATTGTTTGTGCATTTGTCAGTGTCCTGGTTGAACTGCAATCTGATCGCGTACCGCAATTTGATACCAGATGGTGAAGTCAAAATTGCGGCAGCCCCTGCCCCAAGATGGCACCATGCGCCGTCGCAATGGATCTCCTATGGAATTTCAAAGACTGGACCCTCGGTGTATGATGAGGGCTCTGTCCAATCTGCGATGAAATCCGCCAACACCTGAGAATTTGCGGCATTTCTTGACTCGAAGTCAACAACATGCTTTGGTAATTCCGAAGCCCATTTTATGATTCTTCCACATGCTTCTCTATTTCTGAACATGTCATTCAGTGGTTGATTTGTCAGCACTCGGATGGTGTGAGCTTCAAAGTAGTGCCTCAATTTTTTGATGCCATTACGACTGCATATGCTATCTTTTCCAGCTCGGAATAGAATCTTTTTGATCCTGAGAGAGCTTCAGATACATAATATACTGGCACTTGAACCTTCATGTCTTTGCCCTTCTTTTCAATTTGCTGCTCTTGCACAAGTGCGGCACATACTGCTGAGTGGTGATGCTGAGACATACATTAGCAGAGTTTCATTTTGTTTGGGACTCGCGAATGCGGTCATTTCCTTGAGATACCCTTTCAATTCGGCGAAAGCTTTTTTCTGCTCTAAGCCCCATTGAAAGTTGTTTGCATTTCTGAGGACTTTGAAGAAGGGAAGGCTTCTTTCGGCTGATCTGGAGATAAATCTGTTGAGTGCCGCAATTCTACCAGTGAGCTTCTGCACATCTTTGAGGCATTGCGGTTCTCGCATATTGATGAGTGCACTTATCTTGTCAGGATTGGCTTCGATGCCCTTGATTGACACTAGGCATCCCAAAACCTTTCCCTTGCGAATTCCGAAGACACATTTTTCAGGGTTGAGCTTGAGGTTTGCCTTTCTAAGGTTTGCGAATGTTTCGGCCAAGTCAGAAATATGATCTTCTTTCTTGCCGCTTTTTACCACTATGTCGTCGACATAGGCTGACAAGTTCCTGTCTATCTGATTCTCAAAGGCGATAGATGTCATTCTGCAGAAAGTTGGTTCCGCATTTTTTAGGCCTTCCGGCATTCTGACAAAACAATAAGTTCCAAAGGGGGTGACGAAACTTGTTTTCTCTTCATCCTCTTTGTACATGAAGATTTGGTGATATCCGGAGAAGCAATCCAACAGTGACAGGAGTTCTGAGCATGCCGCTGCGTCGACAATTTTGTCGATTCTGGGCAATGGGAAATCGTCTTTAGGACAGGCCTTGTTGAGATCAGTGAAATCTATGCACATCCGCCACTTTCCGTTCTTTTTCTTTACTGGTACTGTGTTAGCCAGCCAGGTTGGATATTTCACCTCCCTGATAACATTTGCATCAAGCAACCTCTGCACCTCAGCCTTGACTGCCTCGACCCTGTCGTCGGACATTTTTCGGAGTTTCTGTTTCTTTGGCCTGATGTTTTTATCAATTCGCAACTTGTGCTCTATTACATCCCGACTGACGCCTTTTAGGTCACTTGCGGACCAGGCAAATACATCCTTGTTTTTGCGAAGGAACTGGGTAAAAGCTTTTTCCATGTCCTTCGGCATTCCTGCCGCAATTACAACCTCCTGTCCTAAGACATGCTTGGCTTTCTTCCTGCCGGGTACAAGACATGCACATTCGGGTGAGCATACAAAAAGTGTACATTTTTCTGACCGGGGGCTGCCGCCCTTTCAATATTTCTGGCTTCTTGCTGATCGCCAAAGACTGAAATGACCTCCTTGTGTGCCGGCATTTTCATGCAAAGGTAGGAGCTGTGTAAAACTGCTTCAAATGCATTGAGGACTCCTCGTCCGAAGATTGCATTGTAGGGGTACGGCATATCCACCACATCAAAAGTGATGTGTTCTGTTCTTGCATTGTCGAGGGTGCCAAAGGATACTGGGAGGCTTATTTTGCCGAGAGCGCGGACTTCTCTCCCGCCGAAACCATACAAGGGGTATTCTGAAGGCTGAAGTAGAGATAAATCAAGGTTGAGTTGGTCGAATGTTCTTTTGAAGAGGATGTCTGCCGAACTTCCGTTGTCAACGAGTATTTTGGTGACTGACCAACCATAGGTGTTTGCCTGGATGACCATGGCATCTGTATGAGGGTAGCAGCGGAGGTTTAGATCGGCTTCTGTGAATGTGATTGGAATGTGCGACCACCGTGATTTTACCACGGGTCCATTGCACACCGCATTGACGGCTCGGAAGTAATTTTTCTTTTGCTTCTTACTTTCGAACTCGGATGAAGATCCGCCGGTGATTGGCAGGATGACTCCATAGGTGGGAAGGCTCTGAGAGGAATTGTTTTGGTTTGTCTGTTTTGGGAAAGGCGGCGGAGGTGGTAAAGGTGGCTCCTCAGAGGCCGTGATTCTGGGCGGCTGGGGTGTGTATGAACTTGCTTGAGACGTCGCCAAATGCTGAATATGCGGCGAGGATGGTGGATGTGGTTGGTATGGGCTTTGGAAGTGGTGGTGAGGGTTGTAAGAATTCTGGAAGTATTGGAATGGGTAGGAGGCACCGAAAGGTGAGTTGTTCCAAGAATTGGCGGCAGCCGTGTGATTGACACTTCTCTGTGTTTCGCTTCTTTGCTCCTTGGCTTTCATTCTTTCCATGGCATCTTTGGTTTCCGGGCATTCCTTGGAGGTGTGGCCCTTGTCAAGTCCGTGGAACAGACAGTATGGCTTTTTTGGCTCCTGGTTTCGCGAGTTGTGCGAATTGCCGCGACCCCTTCCTCGAGAGCGATTGTTTCTTCCTCCTCTGTGCTGAAAATTTCCGGCAGGGTTGCTTGTGTCGATTTTTTCTTCTTGGTTGTCGATATGATTGACTAGGTTGGAGTTCTGGCTCTGATTGTTGTTGCCACCTCTCCTAGACGAATTCCAATCCTGCTGCCTTTGGCTCGATTGGTTTTTCTTCGCCTGGCGCTGCGCGCTCTGCTGCTCTAATCTTCTTCTGTGGTCGTTGTCGGCTCTACAGAACTGATCGACCGTTGAGAAAAGCTCTTCGAGTGTTGAAGGGCGGTGCATGGAAAAATGAGTGGCACAAGGGCCGGCTCGCAACCCTCCAATTGCGGCGTCAATGACAATTTGATCCGGAATATCGTCTGTTCGGGCTTTGAGCTTGACGAACCTCTGGAAATAGTCTTGCAGGGGCTCTCTCTCTCTTGCTGAACACATGCTCTAAGTTCATCTGCTGATATAGATGTTCTGTGAAAACCTTGAAAATTTGTCGTCAATTTATCCCTTAGGTTCTCCCATGAGTATATTGATCCGGGCTTCAGCCTAGAGTACCACTCAAGGGCTTGATGCTCAATTGCAGTGACAAAGGTCTTCGCCAATACCGTATCATCTCCTCCAGCGGATGCTACTGCAGCTTCAAATGACATCAAAAATTGCCTTGGGTCGGTTGAGCCATTGTACTTTGATAAGGAGATAGGCTTGTAAGTTGCTGGCCAAGGGGTCAACTGGAGGCCTTCTGACAAGGGGGAGTTCTTGTCGAATTTACTCACGAAAGGTGCAGATTGGCGGTATACAGTCCGAAGCCTATGATGGCCTTCGCCATTGTTGTTTGTTTCAAAGTAATGCTCTTTCTTTGCTTCGCTATTTTGCCCTGTGGCGCTTGTCATCTCGTCGAGCTCTTTTTGCAGTTCGGCGACTGCCGCCTTTGCTTGATCAATCTGCAGCCGGAGCCTCTCTTTCTCTCTAGCCCTCTCTTCAGAGATTATCTTCTCCTTTGTTTGCTTGAGTCTTTTTCCAAGTTGTTGCAAGTTGGACAGTTGACGCATTTGCTTGTCAACTTCATCTTCCTCTGGATCACTTTCCTCAGGGTTAATTGTCGACGGTGGTTCCGTCCATTGCTTGCCGGCTTTTGCCTACTTCGACTTTTCCGCTTCTTCACTGAAAATGAGGTCGATAGAGCTTTTGGCGGCGATGTCCTCATCACTTGGCCGAATTCCGGCGGCTAGGCTTGCTTGCGGCGCGTCGGAAATTCGGTTGGCCTCGTCGGCCATTTGCCTTTCTTGAATGAATGCCCAACGGATTTCTTCTTCCGAGAATGCCGGGTTGGGAGGGAGAATTTCTTCCTCAAAGTCCGGCGGGTGGGGGCTGATGGTGGTTTTTGGACTAGGTGCTTTTTTCTTTCTATATGGCATCACGGGTGGTATTTTCGAGCGACACAAACGGTGGACGCCAATGTTGGGAATTCTTCATCATGGAAACAAAGAATCCCGACACGGACAATCAAACAACACTCACGAAACTACGGAACAGCATTTCATTACAAGGGTATAATCTCTCCCGTTGCGTCCCGTCCTACGGAGCCCGGGGACGAGTATTTATAGGGAAGGCCAAGGGTTATTTCGACATGACTAAATTACCCTTGGCCACCCGCTATATTCGTGGAATATTCTGTACAACATTGTCACAAGGGTACAAATGACCTTTCCATCCCACGACGGAAACCCTAACTACCCGACGTCATCGTGCCGGGCTTCGTCTTTCGGAGGTGCCGTCTTTCCGCGCGGTCGTCGGTAAGGTTGCGCCCTCCGATCAATGCCGGCAGACCATCGTCACATCTCGCCGACCCGCCGCCGATTCCCCACCTGGCCACGGAGAATCTACGCCTTCCGAGAAATATCGGCACTCAAGCGTCATCTGCAGTTAGAAAAACAAAGGAGAAAAGGGGTGTCGTTATTATCGTAAATACCGATCCCCAACAGCACGCGGGGCCGGTGGTGGGCGGGGAGAGCACCGGCGGCGAGCGTCGCCTCCTCTCCGCGAGCGCACCGCCAACGACCTTGTCTCCGGTTGAGCAGTCGAAGCCGCGACGACGACCTCTCCCTCAGCTTCAATGCCAGCGCAGCGGCGACAGCGGCCGCGGCCGCCTCTGGCGCCTCGCTGGGAGCGGGCCTCCTCCTCCGCCGCGTCCATGCACCACCAGGCGGCCGCGCTGAACTACGGCATGGCCGACATCAGGATGGTCGTCGTCGCCCCCGCGGCGTGCTTCTACCACACGCACCACCATCACCACCACCGGAGATGGAGCACCGGCGGCGATGCCTGGCTAGATTAACGCCCATGACAGCTAAAATGGATTTTTTAGAAGTTTTATAAGGTAAGGGTGTGACCAATTTGATCGTTTTCATGGTTTGTGCCGCGAATTTCGCAGATTTGTAGCTTACGGTTGGAAAGGCGAAGAAGCTCAATGGTGGGGAAAACTTCAAATTCGACGAACTGGATTGCTAATCCATGCCAAAAACTGGTCGGGAAGATGCTCTAGTTTGCTAATCCGACATGAATTGAAGGAATTGAGCTCTACCATGCTGGAGCAGATGGATTTTGTGTATGCCCGTTGCCTGGCCATGCTCGTGCTCCTGCTCTGGTTTGATGCAATGATGACTGAGATGGAAGCACGAAGAGGGAGATGCGTGCGGCGGCAGCTCAACTCAGAACGCGCTCGGCGGCAACGGAGTTCGACCCAAGACGCGCGCGCAGGAGAGGAGCTCAGGCACAGAGGGGGTAGCGAGCTTAGGGCGGAAGGCGGGGCGCGGCGGGGAGAGGATGAGACAGGCGATGCGTGAAGAAGATGCAACAGCTGTTGGAGCTGGTATCGTAGGAAGGAAGTGCAAAACACTGTACACGAGAGGCAATGTTCAATTTGCCCCTCCTCCTTGTTGGAGTCAGTCTTAAAGATGACGTGATTCACCATGCCAGGTCGCATTCACAGAGGAGCTTTGGCTTTGGCACGTAGAGTATACTCTGCATTTTCTTCGTCTTCGCACAGTAGATGCATTGGTCCTAACGTGCGTGCTTTTATCAGCACCAACCACCCAAACTAAAGTTGGAGAGGAGACTGTGGCCGAGCTGAGCTCAACCAGCAGGGTGGGCCCCGCCAGCAAGCACATGGAAACGGACCAGAGTGCAGGCGTAATTGGTCCATTCCACATTTCCATTTTTCCGTGAGGAAAACGCAAAGGCAGGAAGAGTCAGTTGTCCAAGAACAGAGACCCTCTCTTCCCTTCTCCCCCCTCCCCTCCCTTGGTCCGCCGCTCCGCCGCGATCGATCCGTGCGTGCATCGGGAGGATGGGGCTGCTGTTCGTGCAGGTGCTCCCGCAGGACGCCGGCGGCGCCACGGTGCTCAAGTGCCGGCTGTGCCGCGCGGACGCCGCCTCCTCGGGGGACATCCTCTCCAAGGAGTTCCAGGGGCGCTACGGCCGCGCCTACCTCTTCCACCACGTGTATGTATCCGACGATGCCCCCCTCTCTCTCCCTTTCTTCCCTGGCTCCGCCGATCGGCGCCGCCGCCGCTCCGTGCGGTTCTGTCGCGCTTCGTGCCGTGGGAATTGGGGAGTTATTAGTTCGTAGCGACATGTACCGCATATCCCCTAGGACTTTCTTCTTTGATTATCATTGTGGTGCCGTGGACCCCTGTAACCGAAAGTTTGGGCATTGATCCACCAGACGATCTGTTCTATTGATCGGCGCAACCGAAATAAAAAATGCAGTGCTGAGGAGGGGATTTTGTGTTGGAGATAGTGATGTGAAGTGGATGCAGCTGTTTGCCTGCTCTTCTTAAGAACAAACAACCGTCAGGTTGTTTTGCTGCCTGAGTCGACACTTGTTTGCCTCAGCTGTTGCCATTGCAGGATCTGATGGCTGCTTCGAAATCCTATCCTTGAACTCATGAGAACCTTTTGCAGCTGCAATTTCGATCTTGCTCTCGCCATTCTTTCAGCCTTCCTTTTGCATTTTCATGACAAGTATTACATTCGCTACATTGACACAGAATATAACGCATTCATGACTAGTATCACATCCGCTACATTGATTCAGAATATAATTAAATTACTGTTCGTATTTTGAGCTGTATAACCTTCTTTCCAGAATCGTCAACTCTGGGTTTATTTCTCTTATTGACCCAGACATGTTCTTCGATTCTGCTTCCACATTTCAGGGTGAACATTACCCTAGGCCCAAATGAGGATCGGAACTTTTCTACTGGACTTCATACAGTGAAGGACATCTACTGCAGCTGCTGCCAGCAACTTCTTGGCTGGAGATATGTAAGTCACAGTGGAAATTCTTCCATCCTTCAACGATGATTTTCTCTAATTGATTATGAGCGTGCATTCTAATGGAGAAATTCAAAATACGAGTCGTTTATGTGGATATCTTGTTAGAAAAAGTGTACCCCGTCCTGTTTCAGTGATGTTTGTGTATATCAGTTTATGTTCGATTTTGGTTCCTCTGATTCCGTCCGTCAGAGACTTTGTATTCTGTTATGTGCACAATACTTTCTTCTCTTCATAACTTCCCAGTCCTTCTATACCTCATCAGAGCCAGTTCACCCTGGTTTTCCTTTTTCCGTTCTAATGGAAACTTGTTTCTCTCCTTTTTGTTTAATCAGGAAAGTACATCTACTAGCATTCTTTGAACTGTATTCTCATCCAAAATAAGATTCAATGCTATGTAAAGATTTTAGTTAGCAGACATCACTGCATCTCTCCACTTATATAACTGGAACCAAGGTCCATTGAAACTCAGATTTTTACAGCGACTCGCCTACCCAAGAAGTACGATACATACCTGTTTTGCCACTATTTCATTTTCGTAACTGGACATTGATATACTAACATATGCTCTCTCCGTTTTTAAATTATTGTCGCTGTTGACGTTTTTATTTACGTTTGACTATTCGTCTTATTAAAAAAATAAAATCTACTATATATTTTGTTATGATTTGTTTTGTCATTAAAGAAACTTGGAACACAACTAATAATTTTTCCTATTTGAGCTAATATTTTGAATAAGATGAACAATCAAACGTAATTCAAAAAGTCAACGGCGACAACAAGTTAAAAACAGAGGGAGTACTTTTAGGTCTTTCTCAGTGACAGAATAAGTCTGTATTTTGCGACCTGTGCTGCATTTTGTCATTTTAATTCTCTTAGTATCTTATTAACTTAAAACCTAGTTTTCTGTTTACCTTGTTTCATTTTCTCATTTTTAATGAATACTATATAATATGCTGCAGGAGAAAGCATACGAAGAGAGCGAGAAATACAAGGAAGGGAAGTTCATCCTTGAGAAAGCCATGATTGGGAAAGAAGTCCAGTGAAAAGATATTGTGCTGCATGCGTGGAAATTGTGTAGAAACTGTATATAAATTGTGTAGGAAGTTCAAAATTGAGACAATCCCGGAAGGAAAAGGGTGTATGAATAGCACCACGTTCTGTTTGTTATCGACCCGTTGAAGTTCAAGTACTATCAGCATATGTTATTTTTTTAAAAAAAAAGTACTATCAGCACTACGTCTTTAGTGTGTTTTTTCCTTGATTCGTTAGAATATGGCCGCATAGAAATCTAAACTTCTACACTGTGATGGACTGGTAGCGAATTTCCAACTTAGGTCAGACAAATTGTGCAAAGGAATTTGACAAAAAGAAAAGAAAAAAAGGGTGCTGGGTCAGAAAATGTTAGGTGAATTGCAGCTGGAACATGTACACACATGCGTTGGACATCAACGGCTGCCTGGAGCACAAGCTAACTATCTAGGCAAAGACCAGCGCAACCGACTGGAGAGCTCATCAACGGCTGCCTGGCGTCTGTCGTGATTTCTGAGTCGCTTGATGGCTGGTCGCACAGGAGTCCTATGCAACGGGTTGGATCTAGCGCATCATTCAGAAATGAAAGTGTTACATATTTTTTCCCTACTGCCCAATCTCTTTTTCTACACACCACCGGAGATGGCCAGCACGCCCCTTCAGCCTACCGCAAGTACTAGTACGCACTTCGCAGAAACAAAAAAAAACATCATACACACCAGCCCAAGCATTGGTGGCGGCCGCAACATAATTTGCTGAAATTGAATAGGGAGAAGCTCATCAGAATTTGGAGAAGGCACGTTCGATTTTTTTTAATTATTATTTTGGAGAAGGCAGATGAGGATATGTTATTCGTGATGATAGTGAAGCGGTAGTGATTATAGCTGTGACTCATCAAGGTATGATGCATGTGGTGACTGAAAGTTTTAAGTTTACTTTTGGAATGTCACTTTTTTTAAGCGTGGAATGTCATTTTTAACGGGAGCAAAAAGGTTCAACATTTATATCTTCTAAAATTTGAATTATTTATAACAAAAATTTACACCTGAAAATATGCATTTACAATGCATGTCAGCGAAATGTGGGAACTTAATACTGGTAATAGGCATAAAGTAGTGTGTCGCAAAAAAAAGGCATAAAGTAGTGACAAGAATCCACCGCAAAAAAAAAAGTAGTGACAAGAATATCAATGTTTGACTCTTCTATCGAATTTTTTTTTTAAAAAAGGATAGCAACTGTAAAACCGTGGGAGCTAATATGTTGTGGGCTACGGGCTACCTAATTCAATAGTTTAGATTGCTATAGGATCGTGTTTTGGAACACGGTTTTGTTCCTTTTAGGTTTGAGACAAACTCGTTCTCTACCGAAAAGTCAACTTCATCTTCCATTATTAACGCCTTATTCTTGCAGCCTACTAATACTTTCTGTTTTAAAATATATGCAGTTTTGACTTTCAGACATCACATTTGACCACTTGCTTTATTCAAAAAAATTATGAATATATCATTTATTGTGTTATGATTTGTTTTATTATTAGATATACTTTAAGCATAACTTTTTTGTTTTTATATTTTCAAAAAATTGAATAAACGAATGGTCAAACATAATATTTGAAAGTTAAAAACTGCATATATTTTAAAATGAAGGGGTAGTAAACACAAAACTGAACCAGCTTATCAGAGCACATATCTCAAAGACGCGGTAGACGATGAGAAAAGCAAGGTGACAGGCATCTCAACGCACCGCAAATCCTACACATCTGGCTCCTTCCTTGCGGCGCCGCCGCAACTGGTTTCTGACGCCGCGACCGTCGGGGAGCGCCGCCACCAGAGACGCCATCACCTTCCTCCCGCTGGTTCAGACCGCCGGACTGCCGCTGGTATAATACGCCAGCCAGGTAAGGTCCTCGCTCCCTCCCTTCTTTGCACTTCTTCCGGCGGCGCGCCTAGGGTTTCAGGAATTAGCCGACCTAGCTGAGCGGAGGGGGAGGTAACTGGGAGAAGACGGAGTGATTAGAGGAGAGCCCGCGCTTGGAGGGTGGTAGCACGGTCGAGCTATCGGTGAATCCGAGCCTTCGAGTGCTACATCCCAACGCTTCAGTGGTAGGTGTACATCCACTTGTCTGCATGTACTAGCGAAAAATGTCAAAGAGATGCATCAATCATATATAAGTGGTGGCGGAAGATATAAATTATTGATGTTCTGATAGCTTAGGGACTTGCGGTAATTCTCCTGATTCTATTGGAGCAGAACTTTATGGGGTCAGTGGAACTACTGAAACATGTTTGCCGATCTGAAATTACGATTTGTTAACCATGGTCTCCTTGCGTTCTGTTGATAACATGCTCCACAATTTGCTGGCTAATATGAACTATATTGCCTAGATTTCCACTAATTGGAGTAAAAGTAGGTTTGTTTTTCTGGGGGCAATAGGAGTTTCACCAGAATTGACCCACAAATCACCTGGGGTCTTGCTGCATAAAATCTTTGCAGAATCGTCCCTTTGCCCATGTGATTATTCTAGTGCTAACACGCCTTGATTATTCTAGCACAAAAAATTTAAAACCATGTGGCAGGGGCGGAGCCACGTTCATCTGGTGGTGTCCTGGGACACCTTTTTTAATTTTCCTCATACCTTATTCATTTTCACCATGGACGACACCAGCAAAGCTTACTGCTATGACACAAAGTGACACTTGGTGACACCATCCTCCTGAAATCCTAGCTCCGCCCCTGCCACGTGGAGCCTGTACAGTTCACATTGTGCCTTAAAGCTTACATGTTACTTTCTGCATATTTCAGGCTCCTATCACTGTTTTCAAAAACAGAGCAATGGAGGCGAAGATAACATTTTCACAGGACACTCCACCAATTTCAATTATTTGTGCTGCTAAGGTTGCAGATCTCGCCCTAACAACTGATCCTAGTCTTCCTGTGGGCTCTGTACCTACCCTACAGTTTGGTTCTGGGTAAGCTTTAGTCGCTTTCTTAGATATACTTTCCTCTTTTACAAAAAGAAAATTCCTTTAGGTTACTAGTTTCTAACACATCTTTTAACTTTTATATAATATGTTAGCATTGTTGTAGTCGTTGTGGGTGCGATGCTGTCAATGATAGCCTTTAGTTATTGCATGAAAATTGATGGTTCGGACAATATGCACCACTAATGGCCCACAGCTTAGTTCGGCAACACTTGGTTGTTACAGGGGTTCTTCTTATTGTTATAGGGGTTTCTCTACTGATGCTATACTTGTTTTATTCATACAGCTATTAACGGCAATTTTCTGATATTGGTTTTATCAATTTGTATATTCTCAAATGATTGTGTTCCTCTTATTTATCTTTGGTTTGACTCAACATCTGGTAGTTTAGAGTTTCTCATAGAATATTTTGTGCTTGTTTACAGAGATCTACTCCGTGGCGCCAACCCGATTCTCCATTACATTGCCCATGCTGCATCTTTTCCAAGCTTTTCTGGGCAGAATGCGATCGAGTTTGGACATGTATGTTGTGATCAAGTGCTTGTTGAAAAGTATTTATATTATTGTGGCTGTTTCTATATTCTGAATATCTGTTGCTAATACGTGCAGGTTGTTGAATGGCTTGAATATGCACCCACCTTCCTTTCTGGCTCTGAATTTGAAAATGCCTGCTCATTTGTTGATGGATACTTGGCAACCCGGACCTTTCTGGTCGGTCATGGTCTGACAATTGCGGACCTTGCTGTGTGGTCAAATCTTGCTGGTGAGTTATGGGCCTTCTCACTGTTCTTTATTCATGTTCATCCTGCGTTCTGTAATATTTATCTTATTGTGCCATTTTTCTTCAGGGATTGGTCAACGATGGGATAGTCTGAGGAAGTCAAAGAAATACCAAAATCTGGTCCGCTGGTTCAATAGCATAGATGCAGAATACGGAAGCAAGCTTAATACAATTGTTGCTGCATATGTTGGGAAACGTGGGATTGGAAAATCTCCTGCACCAAGCCTAAAGGAGAAGGTACACGATTCAAAGGACCCATCAGCCCCAGAAGTTGATCTCCCTGGTGCAAAAGTTGGTCAAGTTTGTGTTCGTTTTGCCCCAGAGCCTAGTGGGTACCTCCATATTGGTCACGCAAAGGCCGCACTATTAAACAAGTACTTTGCTGAAAGATATCAAGGGCGACTAATTGTTCGCTTTGATGACACAAACCCTTCAAAAGAAAGCAATGAGTTTGTTGAGAACCTTCTGAAAGATATTGAGACATTAGGAATCAAATATGATGCAGTCACATACACATCTGATTATTTTCCAAAGCTGATGGAAATGGCCGAAAGTTTGATTAAACAAGGGAAAGCATATGTTGACGATACACCCAAGGAGCAAATGAGGAGTGAGAGGATGGATGGTGTTGAGTCAAGGTGTAGAAATAATACTGTTGAAGAAAATCTGTCATTGTGGAAAGAGATGGTTAACGGAACTAACAGGGGTATGCAGTGCTGTGTTCGTGGTAAGCTTGACATGCAGGATCCTAACAAGTCACTCCGTGATCCTGTTTACTACCGCTGTAACACTGATCCTCACCACCGTGTTGGTTCAAAGTACAAGGTCTATCCAACATATGACTTCGCTTGCCCTTTTGTTGATGCCTTAGAGGGAGTGACTCATGCTCTTCGTTCCAGTGAATACCATGACCGTAATGCACAGTATTATCGGATTCTTCAAGATATGGGAATGAGGAGAGTTGAAATATATGAATTCAGCCGATTGAATATGGTTTACACTCTTCTGAGCAAGAGGAAGCTTCTTTGGTTTGTGCAGAACAAGAAGGTTGAAGATTGGACCGACCCTCGTTTCCCCACTGTTCAAGGCATAGTACGTCGTGGCTTGAAGGTTGAGGCGTTGATACAATTTATACTCCAACAGGTACATATATGACGTGTTATTCGTACTGCGTTATGTTCATATGAATGTTCAGTTCTGATTTATATCCATTTCTTTGTTGAAGGGTGCCTCAAAAAATTTGAATCTCATGGAGTGGGATAAGCTCTGGACAATCAACAAGAAGCTAATTGATCCAGTGTGTGCACGGCATACTGCTGTGCTGAAAGACCAACGTGTGGTCTTCACTCTCACTAATGGTCCAGAGAAACCATTTGTTCGAATTTTACCCAGGCACAAGAAATATGAGGGTGCTGGAAAGAAAGCTACAACCTTCACTAACAGAATATGGCTAGATTTTGCTGATGCATCAGCCATTAGCAAGGGTGAGGAAGTAACTCTAATGGACTGGGGAAATGCTATCATTAAAGAGGTCAAGATGGAGAATGGAATAGTTACTGAACTAATTGGAGAACTGCATCTTGAGGGCTCTGTGAAGACAACAAAATTGAAGATCACATGGCTACCAGATATGGATGATTTAGTCCCCCTCTCTCTGGTGGAATTTGATTACCTCATCAGCAAGAAAAAGGTAAATTAGCCATTGGTTAAGTTAGACTTGACATAGAAATTTCTTGAGTTCTTGTTTCTAAATTTAGTTTCTTGCTTGATTTAATATGTTTTCCCGTTCCGTTCCTTTTCTTTTGATGTAGATATGTAAATCCATCCATAGCATAATCTTTCTATTTGCTTAGCGTTGTCTATGTTGTCATGCTCAAAGAGATCATTTCATGTGTGATTGTGTGTGTGTGTGTTTTGATGATCAGTTTGATTCTACGACCTATATACATAACATCTTATTGTATGTGTTGTGGATCATCTTATATAATGAATAAGGGGAGGGCAGCTGATTGTAGTAAGAGGATACTATATTAAATCAAGTTTCATGTTGATTTGTGCTGTGTAATCTTCGCATGTCAATTATTTTGTTTCAGCTTAAGCTTGATGTGCTGCTGTAAGAGAATATACTCGGCATATTTAGAATGAACATTTTAAATTGAGTTAAATGCAATTTTTTGCCCCTGCAGTCCAAAGGCTAAGGATACACCGTGGATTGCTTGCTTAGAATCATTCCTTGTTCTTTGATTCACTTCAGCAGTCAGCACTGAATTATATTATTGGTGGCATGTATGCAGCTGGAAGAGGATGAGGACTTCCTCGACAATCTGAACCCTTGCACTCGTCGGGAGACCCCAGCCCTCGGAGATTCAAACATGAGGAACCTCAAGCGTGGAGAGGTTATACAGCTTGAGAGGAAAGGTTACTACAGGTGTGATGCCCCATTTATCAGGTCCTCGAAACCGGTGGTTCTGTTTTCAATCCCGGATGGTCGACAGCAGGCTTCGCTGAATTAGCTGGAATGCTACTGATGGACATAAGGAGTTCCTGAGTTGTCCTGCGTCCTACAGTCAACTTATGGTTGTATTAGGCACTCAATCTCATAGGCATGTGAGGTTTACTTGCCATGTTTTCGTTTGTCCACTACTTTTGTTCAGAATGTAAGGCAGATTGAGTTGTTGAGAGGACTAAATTTCTCGGACACAGATGACAGCCGTCTCAGATAGCAAGATGCTAGAAAGGCAGAACCATTGTGCTGCAAGAATTTGTTATTTTATCGGTGAATCATGCCATGAAAATTGTATGACAAAATTGTGCAACTTATCAGGCTAGCATGCATTATCGATTCATGTCATCCAATTAAGTCTAGCCGTCTGGGTTTACACAGTTGTAATACTTTTTTTTACACCACAGTTGTAATACTTAGCTGTGGTTAACAGAAGCGTGAGCTGATTCGCATCTAACGAGAAAAAATGGTGAATCTCGCCCCATCCATTCTCCTTTCCTCTAGTTTCACTTACGAGGACTCTTCCTTTGGACTCAGTCGAAGCTGGAAATGATCAAAAGTCATCCTCTGACGGCTTATCCTCCTACTTGCCATGCAGGCGCCCTTGAAGCGAACGCAGGAGGCAGCATTTCGAGTATTGTGAGTTGTTTCGTTATTGTAACTTGAGAGTTACAGTTTTCTATACAAAAGCTTATTTTCACAATCATCCTGGTTCGTAGAATTGGCCAGAAGTGGCATTTTTACAACACATTGCACAGAGAACCTTCACATAAAGTTTTCTATACTGCATTTTGGTCATCTAATCATACGAAATTGGGAAGTAGGATAAGCATGCTGATCAGCGGCTTCTTATTAGTTGTACGATCACTAGGTACCACATCATCCGATGATCTGACGAAAGGGAAGAGGACGAATCTTCTTTGAACCAAATAGGGAAGGGAAAATCCCATCTCCATGGATGGATGCAGATGTTCCCTCTTTTAACAGAGTCTGCTTGTTCGCAGCCCCATGCTGAAAGCACTTCCAAAACTGCTTGGACAGGACGTCACTAGCTTGAAAGACCTCCAATTAAGAGATGTGAATAGGCTTGTTTTGTAACTTGTAACGAACTTCCCGTTCCTTTCAGAGCTCCAATCTTTCTCATGTGAGAGCTTCGTGTGCACAACTGCCTGAACTTAAGCATGTTGAGAAGGAATGCTGAATGCAATATTTCTCAGTTTGGGTGGATGGGATTCAACAACAGAACCAACTTCCCTGCGACGACCTGGATGTTTACACCTGGACATAATGATGATATTGATATGCCGATTAGAGGGCTACAAATATGGAAGGTATGGCCACTGGATGGAGGGATCGCTATTTTTTTTAAAACTAAGGGCAAACCTACCTAAGTTAGTAAAAGACAAGACTTCTGAGCTTCATCAGAGAACACAAATAACTAAAATAGTCTTCCAGGACTCTACCTTGGACAACGCCAACTAGGACAATCTGTCATGGTAGTTTGCCACCACCCCAAAATGCTTCATTACTTCTCATTTGTACAAAAAGTTACTACGTAATTAAGAAAATAATTCATTTTCGATGTGTTTTTAGTGCAAACGAGGCTACAACCGTTCCAGTGTGCATCTAACAAGATGAAATAAAAGGTCTGAGAAAATTCGTTAGCGCTCACTGCAGTATACATTTTACTTTTATTTAAGCTGCCAATCGCATTAGAAATTCAGAATGTTGGGAAGCAAAAGCTAAATGGAAATACTAGCAGATTATCTAAAATGTGCCGAGTACATAAAAAAAAAAGGGAAAACAGTGATAGGAAACGAATCCGGAAAACAGATTAGCAGATGGTGATTGTAATAAGAAGCCTTCATTCTCTACTCGCCACATCACTGGCTGTTTTCTTCTTGTATCATGGACTACCTATTTTAAAAGCACACTTGCTCCCTGCATTTTCTACTGCTCGATTTTGGCACATGAGATACGTGCAGCATTGTATACCTGCATTTTCTACTAGTGTATATACACATTTTTTGGATTGATTAGTGGCTGGCATTCACATATTGCTGAGGAATAACATCTTTTTGAGTACTCTATTTGTTCACGTTCTATAAAAAAAATAGTGTTACTGTCTTTGATTTCAGTAGTGAAATATATTTTTTCCCAGTACAGTTCCAAAATCAAACGATCCCTTGTATAAAAGGTTTGCCCGTAAGTCAATGGCATCGAACAAGAATAAACGATCAATAGCCAAGCTTCAAACATGGTGACTACTTGATCTGCAAGTGCGCGGCAGATGAAAACCTTCGTTGCTCCCTATCAAATTAGACCTCAGAAATATGGAAGTGACAGCATGGCTACTGAGCCAATCAGTCCCGAAAGATGGTATTTAGGTAAAAGTTTTCGTCACAGGTCTGCGTTACCATTGCGCAATGCAGGAAATCCATCGCAGATAAGAAGCGAAAGCCACTACATAAGGCTAATCAGTCCCCCAAATAAAAAGAATCGTATTATCAGAGTTGTTGCTGAATCGAGGCCTCAGAATTGCAGAATGGCAGCATGGCCGCAAAGGACCAATCAGTCCCGAAAGATGGTGTTTTTCACTGAAGTTTTCATCACCGGCCAACATGCGCAAGGAAGAACCTAATGCTCTGATCCAATATATCAGATGAAGGAAAAGAAAATTAAAAAAAAGACCTGAATGCTATTCAGATCCGCGAAATAGGAACTCGGTTGAGCTTTGAAAGGCATGGACATCAGAATTGCAGAACTTTGCAGCATGGCGCGCAGAGGCGCCAATCAGCCCCGAAAGATGGTGTGTTTTGTTCGCGTTTTTCCTCAGTCCAGCCAACCAATATCAGAGCTCGCAATCGGAAAACCAAAACGAGAAGGAGAATAAGCCAAAGAAAAGTGAAGGCGACGAAAAAAATCAAGATCAGGCAACGGTGAAAGACAACGGCGTCGGCAAACTACTAATTTCAACAACCAGGTTTGCTCTGTCGGCGGCGGCCGCGGCTCCGGCGGCGGTAACCCTAGTTCCGTAGTGGAGCAGGAAAGGGGACGAGGAGGTTTGGTTTATAGGAGGCAGAGATCTACCCGAAGACGTTGGATTACCATCGTGCGGCGTCCCAGGAGCCGGTGAGGCACTCGGCCCAGCAGCGGCCCAGCCAAATCGAAGCCCAACAGAGTCATCTTCTACTTCCCTCCGACCGAAACGAAGTTCGTGGACGGAGGCACCGAGGCAGGCAGAGTCATCTTCTACATCCCGCCGGGCATCGGGGTCCTCGCCACCATCCCCGCCGAGATTGTTCCAGAAAATAGGATTTTGTCAGAAGAAAAAAGGATTCAACCAAACAATGCAAATGTTCCATGGTTTCTTTCGTATTGTTCTAGCAGATAATAGGAAATGTTGCACCCAAACATTCGAATGTTCGATCTTTTCCTACAGATGTTCTAGGCATAGGATGCATTTGTTCCAGCAAAGATCCTCATGTAGATCCAGGGACTTCTCCACCCATGACGGCGCACGGGCTGGGGCAGAGCAGGACGACGGCAGCGCGCCGGTCCGAGGGCGGCTGCGGCACGCGAGACTGGGGCACGACGACGAGCAAGCCGGAGCCAGCGGTGACGTGCGGAGAGGGGCCGCGGCGGCGAGCGGTGACACGAGGCTAAGGCGGAGGGGAAGCAGCCGGTGGAGGCCGGCGTCAGGCAGAGGGGAGGAGCAGACCCTTGAATTCACTCAGTCTGCTTTCGGCAACTGCATTCAATTTTACCTGTTTGCGGGGCTTTGACTATGGTGGCTCCTCCTTTGACACGGGCCCGCAGGTGCAGACAGGTTCGTCGGTGATTATACAAGCTTCAGAGGTGGAGGATACGATCGTGGAAGCAAGGTTTGCAAAATCGACGATTATTGGGCGATAATCGCGATTATCGAGGTTATCGGTCCGATCCGATAACTTCGGTACACCGATTTTCGAAATTCAAATTTAAAAAAATATGTAAATAAACTAGACGTCATTTGCAGACTATTTGTGCAAACCATATACGAAACCGAGTTCGTTCGATGGGTGAAATAATTCCCGAAAGATTTCTGGGCGAAGAGGAATTAAAAAAAAAGAAAACGAACCTTATCCCTTCACGAGCGACGCCCCCCTCGTTCCCCACCCCACAAACGACGCCCCCTCGGTCCCCCTCGGTCCCCATCGCTCCAGGTCGCCGATTCCACCGCTCGCCGTCGACATCCGGTCGCCGGAGCCGCCGTCCGCCTCAAAATCGGTCGAGTCAAAGGCCTATCGATGCTCTCCTTCGGTAATCGCGGCATACGGGCCGATAATCGAGCCTCCCGTCGATTCGTTGATGGCGTGGCTCGATTGGACCGAGAGTGCTGGGCCGCGACGTCGATAATCGACGAAATCGCCGGCAAGCCGAGCTTTTGGCCCGGTAACCAAGCTTGCAGAGGCGGCGGGCCCCCGAGGTGAGCTGCCTTTGCTTCTTTTTCTTTTTTTTTCTGTTTTGTTTCAATGTAGGCTGTAGCATGATTATTAATTTGTCAGATGGTTTCATTGAAGTAACAAAGGGATTGCAATATACGAAATTTTGATATAGGTTGCAAATGAGGGATTAGAAAATACGAAATGCCGATGCCATTGTGGATGACATTGTGTTGTTTGTGCAAAATTGTGATAGAAGTAGCTCACATTTGCAATTCGTATATGAGATATTATGTTCAAAACTATGTTGTATTTTAAATTTCGTCAAGAACTATGTATCGGACAATTTATGTTGGACTTCGTATGAATTGTAGTATGTTGTATGAGGTTGATTGGTGCAATCTTTTATGAATTCTATGTTGTCAATGTGTGGTTAACCATTTTAAGAATATTTTAGCAAAGGTTATGCCAAAAATTCCAACATTTTAAGCCTCTTTTTGCCATTTTTCGTTCCTGCGTCGATAACCGATGAAATCGACCGGTTATCGACTAAAACCGGTCGATAACCGGTGGAAACCGGTCGGTTTGATGATTTTCGAATTCGAAATTTGGTTTTTGAATTTTTGGTCGAAAACCGCTCGGTTATCGCGATAACCGGTGAAATCGGCGGAATCGGTGGCGGCCGGTTTGCTCGATCTGAACGATAATGTAAACCTTGCGTGGAAGATCGCGTGGAGGCAAGGGTTGGAGATGTGATGCAAAGGCGCGAGGAATTGGGTGGAAGGGCAATCATTAATGTGAAGTCAGGTTTGACCTTCGTGAATCTCCGCTATTTGAATATTGAACATCATAATCACTAATAGGAATGAAACGGCAATAGCGCCTATATGAACTACTGGGAAGATCATAGCGGAGAAGTCAAGACCTAACAAAATAGATAAACCAGAAATGTCGCAAAAGACTAGATGAGAAACAAAACGAAATGTATTGGATTTTTAGCACACAGCCGAGACAACCACGATTCTCCACCCATACGGGCCCCACGAATGGTTGAAGCCATACCTAATAAAAAAACAGTATTACCCAAACGCATTCAAGTAATTGTAGTAAAATCTGACTAATTGACTTTTTTGCTTTTCCATACGGGCCCCATGATGGAATGGAGGAAGGAAAGCGAGGGTTTGTTTGCCGGTAGGCCCAATGGGCTGACTCCGGCCCATAAGCAAACTAGTATTGTTTTTAAAAATAAAACTTATTTCATTTTCCCAGAAACAGAAAGAAGAGAAACATTATTGCCTCCCATCGTAGAGTTACGATTATTCTTGTACAATGAGGTTTTGCCAAATATAATTTGTTGACTTGTCATAAATTACTTTATTTTTTTCAATCGAAGGAATACAAATAACTAGTGTAGTAAAAAAGTAATTTTTGCAACACATTCCGTCAGCGGCAACATCCAGATGGAGGGAGTAAGAGATTGCAACATTGAATAATACCTACCGCAAAATGTGATGAAACACAATGAAATGCAAATGAAAGAATTGTTGTAACATGGATTTAGTGCAACATTCCAAATTACCCATTCAACAAATGAAATCAACTGAGACACTAAAACTTTGCAACTGAAAATTGGAAAATACAAACAGTTTTAATGTGAATTTCAGATAGAGTGAATTGTATTGATGGTACCAACTTGTGAGGTGAGTGTAATTTAGTCACAAAATTTGAAAATTGTTCAATTAGGTCACACAACTTGTTGTGACAATGCATATGAAGTCATAAAGCTTACCGTAACATCAGATTTTTATGATATGAGAGCAAAGAACAATCATTATGTAGGCAAAAAGATGCTACATAACATATATGACATGACTTATGAGCTAATGATAATGGTAGTGAAGAATTTAACTTCGTTGAAGTAGTAGCATCGACACAAATGAATTCAACAGAATTTGCAATAGTAGGAAGAAAACAAAATGGCTTTTGCAGATGCCGCGTGAAATATATGTCGTGAAAGCATGTATTTGATACTGAATCTTGATTTTGTTTTGTTCTATGCGAATTTCTGCTATAATCTATCTTTAGTTTATGACTTCACTTGCACCCTCACAACAAGTTGTATGATTCGATTGAGCAATTTTCAATTTTAATTACCCACCATATAAGCTGTTGTATCACCGATGCAATTAACTTTCTCGGTCGTTCTAGAGTGGTGCTAACTTAGATGGCCTTCATATTGAGAACATGATACATTGCGCCCTCCAAAATGTGAGGCATTTAATCTTTCAACAAATCACTCGCAATTCCCATTTCCGATACAATATCAAATAAAATCTATCAAATAAATTTGTTTGGTAATTTTGAAGAGCTCTATCTTCAATTGGACGGCTCATCAGTCACCTCACTCTTGCATCATTTTGCACACGTGCTTCAACTCGAACCACTCTAGACCGCGCTGGTTAACGCGTGCCACGCGGACATGGGACAGGGAGAGTCCCCGCCCCCACGGTCCAGCCTCCCCTCCGCCGCTGGCGCCGCCGCGGCGACGTCATGGCCGGAGCTGCTCGCCCCGTTCGACCTCTCCCGCCTCCGGACCACGCTTGCCTCCCGCCCGCTGACCCCACGCCGCCTCTCCCGCCTCCTCGCGCTCCCGCTCTCCCCGGCCACTTCCCTTCTCCTCGTTGAATGGTACGCCGCTTCCCACCCGGGGCTCTCACTCTCCTCCCTCCCGCTCCGCCCCATCCTCGCCGCTGCCGACCCCGACCGCGCCCTGGCCTTGCTCGACTCCATCCCTCCCTCGCGTCTGCCTCCGCTCCGCGAGTCCTTCTTGCTCCCGCTCCTGCGCTCCCTGCCCCCCGGCCGCGCCCTCCACCTGCTCGACCAAATGCCCGCCCGCTTCTCCGTCACCCCATCCTTCCGCTCCTACAACGTCGTCCTCTCCGTGCTCACGAGGGCCGACTGCCACGCCGACACGCTGGCGCTCTACCGCCGGATGCTTAGGGACCGCGTGCCGCCCACCACCTTCACCTTTGGCGTGGTCGCCCGCGCGCTCTGCTGCCTCGGGCGCGCAGACGAGGCCCTTGCACTGCTGCGCGGGATGGCGCGCCACGGGTGTGTGCCCGACGCGGTGCTCTACCAGACTGTCATCCACGCACTGTGCGATCAGGGTGGTGTCGCTGAGGCTGTCACGCTCCTCGACGAGATGTTCCTAATGGGGTGCACAGCGGACGTGAACACCTTTGATGACGTGGTGCGAGGACTGTGTGGGCTTGGACGGGTGCGGGAGGCCGCCCGGCTGGTAGACAGGATGATGATGAAAGGATGTGCACCCAGCATGATAACTTATGGGCACCTCCTGCAGGGGCTGTGTCGATTGAGGCAGGTGGATGAGGCTCGAGCGATGCTTGGGAAGGTGCCTGAAGTGAATGTGGTGTTGTTTAACACGGTAATTGGCGGATGTTTGGCAAATGGAAAGCTGGATGAGGCGACTGAGTTGTATGAGAGAATGGGTATGAAAGGCTGCCAGCCGGATGTGCACACGTACAGTATATTGATGCATGGTCTTTGCAAGTTTGGGAGGCTTGGTTCGGCTGTACGGGTGCTTAGAGACATGGAGGACAAGGGTTGTGCTCCCAGCGTAGTGACCTACACAACCTTGCTGCATTCCTTTTGCAGAAATGGCATGTGGGATGAGGCGAGAGCAATGATGGATGAGATGTCGGCAAAGGGTTTAAACATGAATTCCCAAGGATACAACGGAGTTATATATGCATTATGCAAGGATGGCAATATGGATGAGGCAACGCGGCTCACCCAAGAAATGAAGAGCAAGGGGTGCATGCCTGATATTTGCACATACAATACTATAATTCATCATTTGTGTAATAGTGACAAGATGGAGGAGGCGGAGCATCTTTTTGAGAACTTACTTGAAGAGGGTATCGTTGCCAATGGAGTAACTTATAACACACTTATTTACGCTCTTTTGCGCAAAGGAAGGTTGCAAGAGGGCCTGAGGCTTGCGAATGAAATGGTACTTCATGGTTGCTCTCTTGATCTTATTAGCTACAACGGCTTGATAAAAGCCCTATGCAAAGATGGGAATGTTGATCGAAGTATGATGTTGCTTGAGGAAATGACTGAAAAGAGGATTAAGCCTAATAATTTCTCGTACAACATCCTGATTAGCGAGCTGTGCAAGGCAAGGAGGGTGCGGGATGCACTAGAGCTCTCAAAGGAGATGTTGAATAAAGGGCTAGCCCCTGACATAGTCACTTACAACACGCTCATAAATGGACTCTGCAAAATGGGATGGATGCATGCTGCTTTAAATCTTCTAGAGAAGCTACATAATGAAAATGTGAATCCTGATGTTATCACATACAATATTCTCATTAGTTGGCACTGCAAAGCCAGGTTGCTTGATGACGCAGTTATGCTTCTAAACAAAGCAGTAAGTTTGGGAATTATTCCTAATGAACGGACATGGGGAATGATGGTACAAATTGTTATCAGGCAGCCAGTCAGTCTGGAAGGATACTAGAACAGGGTTTATTTGTATGTTGTATATCGTAATGGCTACCACATTTTTTGGAGACCGTGGACAGCTCCATACACATTATAGGTCAAAATGAGCACATCATGGTTTCAATCGTAGTGCTTTTCATTCAGGTTGGCTGGTACATACCTCTTCTCTTGTTACAAGTTTGTACGATCCCAGTTATTTCTGTTGACCGCGTAGCATTATTTAATCATCTTTCTTTACAATGCCATATGTATGTGTAGTGTATCACAGGAACACTAATACAATTTTTTTGAGATATTTTGAGTTGTACTCGCAAGGAAATTAGGAAAGTAAAGTATGCCAAATTATTCATATTCCTAGTTGTTATATAGAATGCTGTTTCTCTTTAGAAATTTATTCCGTTATGGACTTAGTTCCTGGGGATGAAGTTGGGGAGGGGTTGGGGAGTTGCAGTTGCATTTGGAGGCAAGAGAGTTTCACAGATGGGTAAGGTGACATTCATGCATTTACTAGTCCCAAAGATCCAATATCATTTCATCTAGAACTTTTTTTTAACTACTAGTATGCCTTGCCTAAAATGTCTTATTATGACTTCTCGGACTCCACCTTGCTCCCTAACTGACCACCTCCTGGTGTCGGACCCACTTTCTCTAATAGTTATGCCTGACCATGAGATGAACTCTACAAATTAGGAAATCTATTTTAGGCTTGTGCACATTGCATGCACTTAACTGTTTTATTACCATGATGTCAAACAAGAGCAATATCTCAACTGAGACAACGGAAATATTGTCGCAATAATGTAATATAACTTCTTACTTACATGAATTGCACTACTGACATGTAGGCCTGATGTATTGTTCGTGCCCTCTGTTACGAATAAGAAAGACTGAATGGATTATGTTGTATTGAGGCCCTATGGGGATATATATAGTAATATATATAGTACAAGAGGGACCCTAAACCCTAGACGAGTACAATGACTATTTTACCCTTAACACCCTCGTCCATTTATGATGTTGATGAAGCAAGATAGGAAAACACACTAATGGGTTCCTCTGACAGACTTGAGTCACAATGCTGGTTATAAATGCATGAATAGAAAGTGCAGATTTCTAGCACTGGAAAACTTTTATGACGGATACATAATGAAGCTTTCCCTCAATCACGTTCAATCCAGAGGTATTCATAAATCCATGGTTTTAGAAACTCCTAACATGGACTGTTTTCTCTCTCTAAATTTGAATCGAATTTTTATAGAACTTCTCAGCACCGTAGGAGCTCAAGTCACCTCCTTCTCATTTTGTTAGTCTAAGGTCCAGTTCGCTTTCTTTGACAGCCTCAAAATATTCTAGAGCAACCTGTGCCTTACTGCCGTCTTGTTACTTTGAGGTCTTCTGTACTTTTGAGATGACCAGTGATTGTTCTTCATTCCCTGTTACCTTACAACTAATATACTATCGTAAACAATGGTTGCTTGTTCGATATGCTTATGTCCTTTTGGTGCCCAAAGTAGGGAACTTTTTTTTTCGTCCTTTACATGTGCATAGTTTGATAACTCTATGGATTTGCCAAAGACAGGAAATTCCATGTGTGCTGGATTAGTACCTTGACACTTAGGTGGAAAACTATGTTGTTGTTACCATTTTCATGAAAAACTGATGCTTTTATGCAAGAATAATCTGGAGTGCAGTGAGATATTAGCTGCATAATGTTCGCTCATGAATCAGGAGTTTGGATGGTTTGATGATAATATAAATTCTCTTGAAATCACTGCTTCCGCCATTGACAATTAATTTTTGTCTTGTTCGACACTTGGATGTTATCACAAAAGTCAAACTTATGAACTATGGAGTTTATCTGTCATGACCTTTTGGTTGTACAACATGTTTTGTTGGATGACTGCAAGCTCATTTTTTTTTTTCATTGTGTTATCTAATGCCAGTGAGAAGGTCTGTTTCAACGCTATTTCTTTAACATAAATGCTACTACCTTACCAGGAACACGTAGGGGGAGGGGGTGCTGTTGGTAGGGATGGATCAAGTTTGGGATGAAGCATAACATTGCAGGCCTCCCAGGTACATCTCCTATTTGTTGAGTATGGCCAGAACGGTGTGCCTGGTATTGAGAAGACGAAGCACCGCAGATGCATGCATGGCACAAGTTTGGTAAGGGCAGTGAAACAGCTAATGGTGATCTTCATTTTGGAGCATTCTGATGGTGGAGTTCTACCTACAATTGTACTATATATCCAGTGGCCATTCAGAGTACATAAGTTCTTCAGCCATATTGGTACCACATCTGGTAGCGATGCACAACTCTCATGCGGCAGATCGGTGTATTCAGCCATCTTTCAGCTAACCAGGGCGAAGCTAAGTATCTGTTTGGTCTCATGATAGCTTGGCTGGCTCCTGTGAATACTGTTATGACGAGACATTATTTAGCCTCTGCTCCCTGTACTACATATCCGTTCTGCATATTCCCTCGAGGTTATCTCCTGATCTTCTTGTTTGGAATTACTTCAATCATACCATGGTGAGCTTAGTTTTATATACCTTACAGATGTTTAAATTGTATATATATAAAAAATTTTGGATTTTGTATTGCATATTTGATCATCGTATGGTTACTTGTGGTGGAATCGACACACGAGTTTTCGGGCTGCAAGTCTGCAACTCAGTGCCAATATTTCATTTTTCATGACCAATTATTGTTTCAATATAGTCGATGGCGTGTTTATAAAAAAACGAGACGTATATGGTGACTTTTTTTTTTAATCTCAAGATCTGTCGGCTGTGCATCCTCCAGAACCGCGTTCTGTAAGGGTAAGTGTCCTCTGTACCGCGTTTCGTTAAAAGGAGGGGAGGAAAACATGTAGATAGTTGAAGCCTAGAGAGGAAGGTCTGTGCATCCTCCAGAACCTGTAGGCCTGACGTGTTTGGAGAATTCCATCTGCGTGACCTAGTCAAAGTTAAAGTTTGATTGCACGCATATTTAATTGACATCTTTGTTAGAACGGAGACACCTTTAGCTAGGAGTATCATCTTACAAATGTGGAATCTTAGATGATAACAGCGTTCACGCGTCTGCTTGAATGCAGAACAAACCTTTTTTTTTTGGTTTTCCCGTTGGACTGAGGACCTCTACTATTGTGTCATGCGAATGAGAAGCCTGATCAACGGAGTTTCTCTTCGACAATGGCGTCCAGACGCCGCGCATTGTCCGGCGTCATGTGATTTGCCCAATCTCCAGCCTCCCCTTTCCTGAAGTACCCATCGTTCGCGAAAGGGGAAGGAGAACCTGTCTTGTTGACGTCTAGATTCTTCAGCTTCTCAAAGCTGCATAGCCTCCTCACGACGTCCATGATCATCCCTGTCTCTTCCTCGGGCTGCGATCACGCAGCATCTGTTCGATCGTACCTTAGGAACAGCACCGTCTCTGGGCTTGACCTGCTGGCATTCCAGACGGGCCGCTCGGGGACATGCCCTTGCAGGTGAGCTCGAGCACGTAAGAGAGTGAAGCATCGGGTCGAATTCTTCTGCCGTGGTGCCACATGGACACTACCATGTCCTTGGGGTCCCTACTGATCGATTTTAGCTATTAATAAACGCGATTAGATACATGGATCAGCATCGAGCTGCTGCTAATTACCTGCATATGTAAATGATTTTGCAGTCGGCGTTCTGGTGACAGAGTCAGGCAAGAGCGAGTGCGGCATGTGCGTGGCCATGAGCGCGCCTCGGCGACGGCATGGCGTCCATCTTGCTCCCCAGCCCCGCGGCGACCAGCATCTCCATGAACGGGACGCATTCGTGCGGGTTGAGGCGCAGGAGCGGGTGCTCGGCGTGGGACGTCGGCGGGTGCGTGCCGCGCGCCATGGTGGCGAAGGCCAGCGCCTTGAGCCTGGTGGTGCCGCATGCACTTGGGTGTGAAGCTCTCCAGGATGGCCGTGATCCCGGCCGGGCACCCACTGCTCCGGCACCCATGTGCCCTGGCAGCAGCAAAGCCCGAGCTTGGCGTTCCTCGGGTCAGCGGAGACCGTTACATTCTTCTGTTCCAGCACCGGCAAGGATTCGCCGTCTCCGGCGTCCTTGAATGCCACCGGGCCGACGACAGTTGTTTCCCTGTTGGCGACCATGATGCCTGAATTGCTTGCTGGTGCGTGGCCGGCGAATTATTGAGTAGTTAGAACGAGGTCGATACATGTAGAGGTATTTAAGGATCATCAGCTTGTGTGTATTTTCGTGAGTTCGAGAAGAAAAGAATCTGAACACGAAACATGCATGTACACTTGGCACGTTCCCGTGTAATTTAATTGAACCGCTCAGTCAGCTGAGAAGCATCAATCACACAACGCGAGAAGGTGCCGACGGCCTACATGAAACATCATGTTGTTTTTTATTTCAAATTTTCAAAAGGACTGAAAGCATAATGTTTCATTCCGTTCCAGTTCCTTGCCATGAGTGGCGTGTAATGTTTTCAGTCATCGCATAATTATAGTTGACAGATTTTATAGTACCATAGAACAATTGTGTACCATTCATTTTAATTAGATCGGAGACCTAATAGGGTTTTTATTTATTTTTGGAAAGACCATGATTATAGTGAGATTTTGTTCCAAGTTTAGTTAGGATTTTTTCCCTAGAAAACATGACATAATTTTGTTCCTAGAAAGAACGTGAGCAACTAGATTTTGAAGGGTATTAAAAAAAAAGATTTCGGAGGCCATGAGCTTCTTGGCGCCTAGGGCTCATCAAGACCTGTTGGAACCAGACCGCCCACCGCCATGAACTTAAACTTTAGAGCAGCAAGTTCTGTTACAGATGAGGGGCTTATTATCTTTTTTATTTTTTTTTTGAGGAGAAGGGGCTTATTATCTGAGCTATGTTCATCTGCAAAATGAATGGCCCAGGTTACTGCAATTCAACTACTTTGAGTGCAACAACAAAATTGGACCGTTCATATATATTGCAGAACGGCCTAGATAAGTCCCTCACTACTCCTCGTCAGTTGTTACACACACATACTGAAAAAAGCCAACATGATTATTGTTTCTTTGCAAAAGAAACATCTAATTCTATTCTTTTTAAAAGGAGTATGTATTAAAACTAAGAGTTGACAAAGTTGACCTTGCATTTCTAACCCTAAAGAATTGATTATATTTTGAGCCACAATTTATGATCCGAGCAAAATACTTTTGTTTAAGAAGGTGGGTAGTAACACATTCCTTATTAATCTAGCGTCAATACAACTGCGTGTACCTTTCTATGCCAAATGCGCAGCATCAGCTCTTAAAGCGAGTTTAAATCTGGTTGGACCTAAGTGACAAAGACATACAAGTTTAGGATTGTCAATATAAGTAGAGAGACTTAAGTGACACAATCGAGTAAGTTTAGGATGCTAATTTAACATTTTCTTAGTAGAGTGACTTAAGTGACACAGCTGGACAAGTTTTGGAACCCATTGTACACTTTAATCTTTTTTAACCTTTTTTATTCCGTAAATCAATGGCTCGTTTTTTATTTGACCTTTTACCACTTAAGTGGTCAAAAGGCCCGAGCCTTGTTAAGAGATAATAAAAGATGAAAAAAAAGTAAAAGAGAAAAAATAAGAAAAAACAAAGAGAAAGAACAAAAGCACACAGGGTAGGAAATCTTTCCGGATTCCTCCACACCTGGCTTTTTTAGCACATGGCTCCCATTGTTACGTTTCCATCATTTACTTGTTTTCCACCAACTAACATGACTTATGTTCTTCCCCATCATGGCAAAAAGGGGAAAAAAAAAGAAAAGAAAAGGAGCTGTCTATTTTTCAAGTGATTGAGTTTTCGCTAATCTCTTAGTTACTTTTTCAATCATTAAATTCAGATCCAACCATCTAGATCTTTATGTTCTCTTTTTTACCTAATCAATTTCACATAAAGAACATAAAATATTTCAGCATCAATACAAAATTGTTCCAGATGTGATAAAAAAACTACGCAAGTTCTAGACACCTAAGAAATAAATGTTCGAACATTATTAAAAATTGTTGCTGCTTCACAAAATAAATATTCGACATGTACATTTTGTTTATTCCAAAAAATATAAACAAGAGATTTACCAAATCTCAGGGGACTGAGAACGAGCAACTTTTAAAGAAATAGCATAATGGCGTATCCCTGGTCATCGAGAATGCAATGTCCTTGGCTATCAAGTGTGACAAGACCAAAAGGAAAAGAGGTAAAAGAGATTTTTTTTTGCGAGGAAAAGAGAGCTTTATTGATTACACAGGTCAGTGATTACAATCCTGGGCAACCAGACCCTCTACACAGCGGGGCACCCGCTCACGCCACACGGCTGTGTGGACATTGCGTTTGGCCAACTGTGAGAGCTCATGAGCAACTAAATTCCGCTCTCTCTTCCCTGCCTGGAAAGACACATCAGGCAAAGAAACACAACTACTTCTAATCTCTCTAAGAAGAAAAACAAGAGAAGACTTATCAGTAGTCCCATCGTTTAGAGCTGCCACAACATTTTGGCAATCAGACTCGATAATGGTCTTCTGATGACACCACTCCAACGCAAGCTGAACTCCTTCTAGGCAAGCCCGTGCCTCTACCTCCTCTACTGAATCGGCGTCGAACACCGCGCGCCAAGCAGATAAGATGACCTGCCCCATCTCATTCCTGATGATGACGCCCAGACCCGCCATGCGCGATCCAGCATCAAAAGCCGCATCCACATTTGCTTTACACCATCCTACTGGCGGAGGTATCCACTACAGGGACTCCTCAAATGTCTTCCTTCTCTCCCTGCTCAATCTCCGTCGTTCTGCGTCCGTCAGGATACATTGCTTACCTTTCCGGTCCTCGCCTTCTCCCGGCTGTCGGACGGCCAACAGTAAACTGTCATACGACCGGAGAAATTGCACAGACGAGCAAATTGGCAGCCACTTCCCCTTATGGACGAGTTCGTTTCGCACAAACCATGCTCTCCACAACATCAACGCCATACGTGCACCAGTCTCAGGGTCTATGCTGGCTAACAGAAGGGGGAGCCAGTCCGGGCCACTGTAATATAACATTTCCTCGGATGGTAGGTGCCAGTACTCGCGCAAAGCATCGCGAAGCCCCTTAGCATGTGGGCACCTTATTACTGCGTGAAAACCCGACTCAGCTTCCATGCCGCAGATAGCACAAGTGTTCATTGCTTCCAACGTTCGCCTCCATTTGTTCAGCTGTGTAGCTAGACCATCCTTGATCAAACGCCACACAAAAATCCTCACTTTTTGCGGCACCTGTAGCTTCCAAACATACCTCCACAGCGGCCGGTCTCCCATTGGATTAGAGCTTGTACTGGGTAACATATTCTCTTGGTTCCTCACCTGGAGAGCAAGACGATACGCACTCCTGACCGTGAAGATACCAGACCTTTCATAATGCCATGCTAGCACGTCGTGTTGATCAGTGGCCGGGATCTTAATACTCTTAATAATGGCCGCATCATGAGGATAGAAAACTCGATCAATCATCCTCCAGTTCCACGTTCTGGTGTCCCCAACCATAAGCTGCGCCACGCGCCTCACCCGACAAGGCCTACGAGTGCTCGTGATGCCAAGGCACGACTGGCGCGGGAGCCAGTTATGCCGTCTGATGTTGATGCTTTCTCCATTGCCGACCCGCCATATGAGACCCTGTTTCAACAACTGCAATCCGTGTTCAATTGCGCGCCACGTGGGCGAGGCACTGGCTGGGAAAACAGTGTCTAGGATATCCCCGTTCGGGTAGTACTTCGCCTTCATAACTTGGGCACACAAACTGTCAGGAGAGTCTACCAGCCTCCATGCTTGCCTAGCAAGGAGTGCTTGATTGAAAAGCTTGAGGTCCCGAAAACCCATGCCACCACAGCCCTTCGCACTGACAAAATTACACCATGCCAGCCAGTATGTCTTCCTTTTCCCATTCCGCGAGCCCCACCAGAAGTTTCGTATGATTTGCTCAAGCTCATCACACACGCCGTCCTGCAGCTTAAACACACTCATGATATAGGTCGGTATAGCTTGGGCCACCGACTTTATCAGCACTTCCTTTGCTCCCATTGACATGTCACGTTCCATGTATAGCTGCATACGCTTACCCAGTCTTTCACGGAGAGGCTGGAAACGGTCCGCTTTCATCCGGCCGTTCGGCGTTGGCAAACCCAAATACTTGGGTTCAAAAGCAGTCTGTGTCGTGCCTAGAACACCTGAGACAGCAGCAATAATATCCGGGTTACACGACTCTGTGAACAACAGAGAGCACTTTGCCTGATTAACCATTTGCCCTGTAGCCTTGCAGAAGCCTTGCAGCACACGTTTGACGTGATTGGCCTCAGCTACATTTGCTTTCATGAAAAGCAGACTATCATCTGCGAAGAGGAGGTGTGAAATACCCGGCGCCCTTCTTGTAACCTTGACTGGAGAAATAGCATGCTCGGACACTGCTTTGTTCATCAATAAAGAGAGAGTATCAGCTACCAACAGAAATAGATAGGGTGAGAGTGGATCACCTTGGCGCAATCCCCGTGTCGGTTGGAAGGTGTCCAAACGAACACCATTGAAGCAAACAGCATAACGAACAGTGGTAACACACTCCATCACCCACTGAATCCAAGTGCTGTGAAAGCCCAGTTGCTCCATAACTTTCTTTAGAAAAACCCAATCCACACGGTCGTACGCCTTCGATAAGTCCAATTTATAAGCACAAAAATTCTCAACTGCATTCTTATTCTGTTGGATAGAATGAATACACTCAAAAGCTAGCAAAGCATTGTCAGTGATTAATCTTCCAGGGATAAAAGCACTCTGATTTGGGGAAACAATATCGTGTAAGAGAGGTCTTAAACGATTTACCATGCACTTTGAGACGATCTTGTAGATAACATTGCAGAGGCTAATAGGGCGGTAATCCTTTAACTCCGCAGGGTATTGCACCTTTGGGATAAGCACAATGGACGTCTCGTTCACCCCCTCCGGCATCTGCTTTGTTCTAAAAAATTCCCTCACTGCATGAATTATATCCTCCTTAATTTCTCCCTAGTTTTGTTTAAAAAAGCGAGCCGGGAAACCATCAGGGCCAGGCGCCTTTAACGGCCCTATTTGGAACAGCGCGTCACTTATTTCCTCATCTGAGAAATCTCTACATAGCTCGTCATTCATTTGATCAGAAACCAGCGAAGGAAAGAGAGTTTCCACACCCGATGGATCCACACCAGGGTCAGCAGTGTACATCACCTTGTAGAAATCAGTGGTCATGGTTTCCATCTGAGCAGTATCCTCCGTGGTAGAGCCATCCAACCTCCTCAACTTTGTATTTTGTTCTTTCGCGCACGCCAGGCCGCCTTGCGATGGAAATACTTTGTATTACGGTCTCCCTCCTTAAGCCACATGATTCGCGACCGCTGCAGCCATAACATCTCCTCCCGATACAACATTTCGACCAGCTTGCGCGAAGTTTCCAGCACTGCACGCCTCGTTGCATCATCTTGTCGCCTCTGCTGTAAGTCACCCAACTGAACTCGTAAAGCATCGAGCTCCTTCCTGACCGACCCAAAATTAGCCTGGCTCCAGGCCCTCGAACCCCTCATCACATCTCGCAGGGCATCTGCGACTTGGCCCAGATTTCCTTTGCGTGAGCAAGCACGCCATGCAGAAATCACCTCACCATCCAGAGATTCCTCGCGTTCCCACATGATTTCATATCTGAAACATTTTCCTTTTCTTCTAATCTCAGCCTCCGGTACCAAGCGCAACAACAGCGGGCAGTGATCCGAGCGAGTAGACACCAAGTGATCAACAGAAGCATTTGGAAACAGACCCGACCAGGCCAAGGTAGCCACACCCCTATCCAGCCTGACTTTAACATTTCGATCCCCATCCTGCTTATTATCATAAGTCCAAGGTAGGCCCTTCAAACCCAAATCAATTAGCCCGCAGTGGTCAAGAACGTCCCGAAAAGCTCCCATCTGTGCCTCACCGCGCTTGGAACGAGAGAAGTGTTCAAATTGCCAGGCTGCTTCATTGAAATCACCAATAGCCAACCATGGTTCCCGAACCCACCTAGAAATTTCCGGCAGTTTTGCCCACATCCGATGTCGGTTTGCCACTCTAGGCTCGCCATGCACAAAAGTAGCGCGCCACACTGGCGAACTAGGATCCTCCTGTACAAGCACATCAATGTGCCGATGCGAGTACGACTGTATCTTAACCTCCACAGATTCATCCCAGTACAAAACCAAACCACCGCCTCTATTCTCTGATTCCACCGTGAAACACTTGCGTAAACCAAGTCTCCAGCGAAGATTTTCCATACGTGCGCTGCACTGCCAGGTCTCCGACAAGAAGACCAGTTTTGGGGAATGTGCCGCCACTAGGGGCGCACAGATCACGAACTGTCCGGGAGTTCCCCATCCCCCGGCAGTTCCATACTAAAGTACTCATTGCTCCTGGTGGGGCTCGCCCTGAGCTCCCACCAGGTTTTCGTGCCTTGAACTCGTACCCGTCTCCTTCTTGCTCCTCTTCGCCGCATTCTCCTTCACCAATTCATCAATCGACCGTTCCATCTTAACAGTGGCCTGAGGCATCTCCACATCCTCAGCCTTGCTCATTAATAATTTTGCCGCCGTAGCGTCTTGGACACGACCATAATCACCAAGCCCCACAGAAGACGTGTCACTCAGCTCATAATCCACGCTCCCCTCCAGTCCTGAGACACGTTCATTTCCCAATAACAGGTTCTGATCACCTTGTGGTGTTTGCTGTCCTGACAAAACATTTAGCTGCATCACTCCATGCTGTAAAGCTTCTTGAGTCTAACCCTAAAGAATTGATTATATTTTGAGCCACAATTTATGATCCGAGCAAAATACTTTTGTTTAAGAAGGTGGGTAGTAACACATTCCTTATTAATCTAGCGTCAATACAACTGCGTGTACCTTTCTATGCCAAATGCGCAGCATCAGCTCTTAAAGCGAGTTTAAATCTGGTTGGACCTAAGTGACAAAGACATACAAGTTTAGGATTGTCAATATAAGTAGAGAGACTTAAGTGACACAATCGAGTAAGTTTAGGATGCTAATTTAACATTTTCTTAGTAGAGTGACTTAAGTGACACAGCTGGACAAGTTTTGGAACCCATTGTACACTTTAATCTTTTTTAACCTTTTTTATTCCGTAAATCAATGGCTCGTTTTTTATTTGACCTTTTACCACTTAAGTGGTCAAAAGGCCCGAGCCTTGTTAAGAGATAATAAAAGATGAAAAAAAAGTAAAAGAGAAAAAATAAGAAAAAACAAAGAGAAAGAACAAAAGCACACAGGGTAGGAAATCTTTCCGGATTCCTCCACACCTGGCTTTTTTAGCACATGGCTCCCATTGTTACGTTTCCATCATTTACTTGTTTTCCACCAACTAACATGACTTATGTTCTTCCCCATTCATGGCAAAAAGGGGGAAAAAAAGAAAAGAAAAGGAGCTGTCTATTTTTCAAGTGATTGAGTTTTCGCTAATCTCTTAGTTACTTTTTCAATCATTAAATTCAGATCCAACCATCTAGATCTTTATGTTCTCTTTTTTACCTAATCAATTTCACATAAAGAACATAAATATTTCAGCATCAATACAAAATTGTTCCAGATGTGATAAAAAAACTACACAAGTTCTAGACACCTAAGAAATAAATGTTCGAACATTATTAAAAATTGTTGCTGCTTCACAAAATAAATATTCGACATGTACATTTTGTTTATTCCAAAAAATATAAACAAGAGATTTACCAAATCTCAGGGGACTGAGAACGAGCAACTTTTAAAGAAATAGCATAATGGCGTATCCCTGGTCATCGAGAATGCAATGTCCTTGGCTATCAAGTGTGACAAGACCAAAAGGAAAAGAGGTAAAAGAGATTTGCTCACCTAATGTGATCACGTTAAGTTTTTTTTTCAACCACTGACGTAGATTACACATCACGTATCACAAGAAAATATTTAAAAAGAGATTGTGTTCCACCAACATTATCACTAAAATTGATTTCGACAGCTGGATTCACAATAGTAATGTCATCGTAGAAATCCTAATCCTGATAATGTTAATCATCTCAATCGCTTGCTTTGGTTACAGATACCAATTGAAACTCACCCAAAAAAAAGGGGGGGCGACTTGTACCTTAGAGCAAGGCCAATAATTTGTCCTATCGACCAACACATGTTAAGCACTTGGAGTGAGGTGGAGATATGTAAGGGAGCTTGTCCTTATACACTTTTCTTCTTGCGTTGCTTAACATTATCTCGTTGACATGTGGAACCCTGATATAGCTTGTGGACTTGTCTGCTCTTACCTTCTGACGTTGTGCTCACTGTTCAGAGAGAGTACGGCCGATGTATGTTTCGTCGGCTGAATCGTTAGTTGATGACATGCCCTTCCTCGGAGCAAGCAATGTCCCCGAAGCCTCTCGAGATTCCCTTTGTTCCGTTCCAAGTGTCTCCGGATAAATGAGCGGCGGCCGTGTATGCCGTAACACAGACAGCCAAGCGCACGACAAGTGACAGGACACGGCCAGACCAAAGCAATGGCAGCGTCAGGCGACGGCGTCCACGTGCTCCTGATCTCGTACCCGGCGCAAGGCCACATCAACCCGCTCCTCCAGTTCGGCAAGCGCCTCGCCGCCGCCGGCGCCGTCCGGTGCACGCTCGCGGTGGCCCGCTCCGCGCTCGTCTCCGGCGAGCCGCCGCAGCAGCCCAGCGGCAGCGTCGACGCGGTGCGGGTCGCCGCCTTCTCCGACGGCTGCGACGCCTCCGGCTACGACGAGGTCGGCGACGTGCAGGAATACCTGGCCCGGCTCGAGACGGCGGGGGCGCGGACGCTCGACGAGCTCCTCCGCGCCGAGTCCGCCGGGGGCCGGCCGGTGCGCGTCGTGGTGTACGACGCGTTCCTGCTTTGGGCGCCGCGCGTGGCGCGGCGGCACGGCGCGGCGTGCGCGGCCTTCTTCACGCAGGCGTGCGCGGTGAACGTGGCGTACGCGCACGCGTGGGCCGGTGAGGTGGCGCTGCCGATCGCCGAGGTTCCGGCGGAGCTGCCGGGTCTGCCGAAAGGCCTGGAACCGGCTGATTTCTCCACGTTCCTGACCGAGAAGCTGACCGGCTCCTCGTCCTACCTTGAACTCCTATTGCAGCAGTGCCAGGGGCTCGAGGTGGCAGATCACGCCCTCATCAACTCTTTCTACGAACTGCAGACTGAGGTAAGTAATTCTACACACACTCCTGATCTAAAACTTATACTCGCCAACCATGATTTTTATACATATAAGGATTACACCTGATACTGTTGAAACCTGACAGGAAGCGGATTACCTGGCATCGAGGTGGGGAGCAAAAGACGGTTGGCCCAACCCTGCCGTCGGCGTACCTCGACAACCGCGTTCCGGACGACTCATCTTACAGTTACCATGTTCACACTCCGTTGACAGCGGAGTGCGAGACCTGGCTTGACAATAGGCCAGCGCACTCCGTCGTGTACGTCTCCTTTGGGAGTCTCGTCGCGCTAAGCCCAAATCAGATGGTTGAGCTGGCTGATGGACTGTACAACAGTGGCAAGGCCTTTCTATGGGTTGTCAGGAACTCTGAGATTTCCAAGCTCCCGGAAAGCTTTGTGAACAAAGCAAAGGACAGGGGCCTTGTAGTGTCATGGAGCCAGCAGCTGGAGGTGCTAGCACACCCTGCTGTAGGGTGCTTCATGACACATAGCGGGTGGAACTCGACGATGGAGGGGCTAGGCATCGGAGTGCCGATGGTGGCCATGCCACAATGGTCGGACCAGCCAATGAACACCAAGTACATTGAGGACGTGTGGCGAGTTGGAGTGAGGGTGCGGCTTGACGCTGATGGAGTGGTGAGGAAAGAGGAGGTGGAGAGGTGTGTGAGGGCGGTGATGGAAGGTGAAATGAGCGAAGAGTACAGGAAGAATGCCACTGGTTGGAAGGAGAAAGCAAAGATGGCCTTGAGTGAAGGTGGCAGCTCTGACAGGAACATCGTGGAATTCCTTCGTAAAATTGGGTCTGAATTGATCATGGAAGCATAGAAACTTCAAAAACCAAAGGAAAGGAAGATATCATCAAAATGATAGATGGCCGTGAAACTTAATGTGGGACCCTTCTACAATGGCTTCTTGCTTTATTCTCAGTTGGGAATACACTCGTCCTTTGCATATTTGTTTCCCATACTACCGCAGTTCGTTTTGTATGTTTCAATTTCGATGCAGATCCTATTAGAACCATAATAAATAAGTCAGAAATAATTTCTGACTGTCCTGTAGTTCTGTGTTTGTTTTGTGCCAATTGTGGTTCTCTCCCTCTTGATATGCTATGACGTCGTCGATTGCATACCCGTCTGGCACACCTAAAATTTCAGCATGCATGCATTCCTTCAATATTCTTCTCCATTTTCTTCCATACATCAAATACAACAATTTTTCATTTATTACTTCTCTTGGTTTTGGACAAATACCTTCATTTCTAACAACGATGAGTGGTTAGCAATGTGGTGCTAAGGGAGCATCTTTAATTTGATCGGTGAGTTGCAATAAGAAAGGGCACATGACTTTGAGTGACGAGAGCCGTAGCTTTGGCGGACTGAGCGCAGTAATGACGATTGACCAATTGTGTTAACTATGGCCATACCATGATCCACAAACACGGTCAATTTTTGTGATGTCAATAATTCCACTTATGCAAGTTTTCATTATCGATTTGGAGTTTTTTTTTTTGTGATTATCATCGGTTTGGAGCTTACTTGTTATGCAGATTCAAACATGACAATTAGTTTTCGTTAAACATAAGTTACAAGAGAAAATAATGTTCACACTATTTAGGGACCATTAGTCTGCTTTCAAAAGTACATGGATCAAAGTGACACACAAGGACAAGTTTAGAGACCATTAGTCTGCATTTCGAAAGTACGAGGACACAAATGACATAGCGAGACAAGTTTAAAGACCGATCATGCACTTCGCTCAAAGAGGTTTCATTTGATGTTCAGCCTTTTGAGTTTTTGTTGAACAAAATGCTTCCCAGCAGAGAAGGAACGTATTTCAGAGGTTGACTTGTATTAAAAGATCAAGATCACCATACATGGGACAAGGCAATAATTATGGTCATTGGAACTGTCTTGATGATTAAAAAAGTACTTGTCTAGCCTTCGGTGCTTAGAGCGACAAGGGCTGGTTTGTTTTTGAGGTTGTACATTGCAGCACATAAAAAAGTCATTGGGCGAAAGATCTATAGCATAGTGGTTACAAGAGCTTTAGTGACATCTCAGTTCCTGGTTTCAACTCCTCGTGGGAGCGAAAATTTCTAAGATCTAATAGCGTTGTGCTTTCAGCGATTTGCCGGCTCAGTCTTCGAAGATGCTCATAAGGATAGAATTTGCATAAGTGCATTTATAGAGATGAGTGTGCGTGCGTTGTAAGTATCTGAGTTGTACTGTGTAATCGGAAAAAAGAAGTCATTAGAGCTGTCTTGATACAAGAGCATGAATGAAATGAGTACGTGATGGCCTATTTCAGTCGTCGTTTAGTCCATGCTGAGAACATGTATGTGTTTATTCGAAATCTTTGTTTGTATTTATATTTTGCATGTACAAAATTCATTACTTGCTTTCAAGCACTTTCATGGTAGTATGTCAGGCTGATATTGTTAAATACATGTTGCAAAATCCTAGTCTTAGTGGCAGAATTGGGAACGGTATATGATTTGATAGAATATGATCTATTATATATATGTTTGACCATGAAAAGAGGAATCACGTTCGCTTTCAAAGCCTGTAAAATTTTCATATTAATCCGAGTAAATAAGAAGATAAATTACCCGTCACTGTCATTACGAAAAGTTTGGTCTAAAATGCCCCCTACATGTATTAAAAAATTACCCAGCAATACCATTATGAAAAAATTAATTCAAAATACCTTTCAAATATTTTAAAAATTGTCCACCATAAATATTATAAACTGTTAACCGAAAATATCATAATATGCCATCAATTAACACATCGATTCGTCCATGATCCCGTCCCCTAATTAGGTTTCCCTACTGATTATAATTTATTTATTACTTCCTTCAGTGTCAAAAAAACTGTCGTTTTGAGGTTTGTTCTAAGTCAAACATTTTAAACTTTGACTATAAATAATTTTTTATGTGTTAAATTTAGAAATATGAAAATGAAATGAATAGATTCATATTGAAATATAATTTTATAAAATATATTTTATTATATTTTATAAATATTTTATTTTAAAAATATTAGTCAAAACTATGTTTTGAAGATCTTGTTAATGTTCAAAATAACAGTTTTTTAACACTGAAGAGAGTACTCGTCTGGCTTAACAACTCTGCAGCTGTCAGCGGCAGGCCGGTGGCGAAGCAGCACCCAAGCTGGAGCAGGCATATACTGGGGCGCAATTACGCTGGAGCGCAATTACGCTGGAGCTCGGTCAGTGCAGGACATGTAGCTACATTCTCTCACCAGAAGCATTCCGGCAAGTTTGGGGAGACTGCTGGATCTCCTGCACGGCTGCACCTGCTGACCAGCGCCATCTGGACCTGTCGTGCAAATATCGAGCTGTTGGCATTAAATGCATGCAGTTGTGTTAAGCTACCAAGAGGCACGTTAATATTTGAGCAAACAATTTATCTTCTGGACAATTTAACTAATATGCATGATGCAACATAAGCACATCTGTATTAGTTAAAGAGAGAAAGATGGAGAAGAATTCAGCTTGCGAGTTTGGTCGAGAGAGATATATTAGAAAAGTCCATTTTACTACCCGAACAATCCACTTTGTCCGTTTCATCCCTAAACAAAACGATGGCTCGCTTTACTGCCCCAAACGATGGCTCAATTAACACCTTATTGAAGTTTGTCTTTTTTGTTTCTCTTCTCACAAAAAGAATTTGAAGCTCAAATTTTGCACGATGACAATTCACATAGCAACCAATGTTAAAATAATTATGACATTTTTTTAATACTGATTACATAGTTTAATAGCAAGTAATGTTATATGCATTAAAATGATACCATAAAATTAATAAAAAATATTTTAGCAAAGGGTATCGTGGTACTATCAGTGCAAAATTTGAGGTTCAAATGCAACTTGTAAGCTGAGAAACAAAAAAGAAAAACTTCGATAGGGTGTAAATCACACCTAATAAAATTGTTTGGGGTAGTAAAGAGCCATTATTTAGTTTAGAGGGTGAAACAGACAAAGTGGATTGTTCGGGATAGTAAAATAGACTTTTTCCTATAAATTATGAGAATTATATAAATTCTCATAATTTTGCACATTAATCCAAAAAAAGTAAAGTGTTTGCCCTTTGTTATAGATTAGGCTTTTAATGCTATATACTTGGTTTAAATGATACAATGTATAATACAAAATATGAAGAAGATTATCATGGTTAATTTAATTTTAAAATAAATAATAAAGGCTAGCCATGCAAATGTGCGGGTTGTGTGCCTAGTTTAATATATAAACCATTGTGTGCTATGAAAGGACAGATTTTGGATGATTTTATAACTGACCACTGAGTTAATATAGATCAGGAAACTACTGTTAATATTTGTCCATGGCAATTCTATTTTGATGGCTCGGTATACAAAGAGGGGCTGGGAATCGGCTAGCTTTTTTTTGTCACCCAATGGTTTGATACATGAAGCATTGGTTAGAATTGAGTATCCTCGCACAAATAACCAGACTGATCAATATGAGGCTTCCTTGCTGTGTTTGACGAGGCTTCCTTGCTGTGTTTGACACTTTATAACAGATTGGGGTAAAGGATGTGAATTTCAATGTTTCGATGGCTTATTTGAGAAGTTATTTAGATTTGGTGCTTGGAAATAATAAAAATAGTAAATACTGCATACTTTTACCTTCACGCATATATCTAGGGAGAAAAATGGTAGGGCTAATTTTTTATCACAACAAGAGCCATCTAAAGGTATGGAGATGTTTAGTTAGACCCGACTTGTATATTACATCCTATTATAAAGCCATGGTCATTTAGACGATGAGATTTAGAATTTATTGGTAAAATTCATCAATAGCCGTCTAAAGGTCATTGATGTATATTAGTGGCTACTGATTATTTCACTAAGTGGATTGAAGTTGTACCTTTGAAGAATATGACACATAAAGAGGTAATCAGTTTTGTGTTGGAGCATATATTTTTTATAGACTCACCATCCCACAAAACATTGACAACTGATGAAAGAGTTTCTTATATGTCTCATCAATTTAAAGAATTTGCCGAATCTCTTAGGATAAAGTTAATAGATTCATCGTCATATTATGCTCAACCAATATGGACAGGCTGAATCTAGTAACAAGATATTAAAAAATAGATGAACATCTGAGGAGGTGGCACCAGGTGCTTTGCTTTCATAAGCATATTGGGCTCCCAGGGTGTCTAAGCATAGAGCTACTAAAGTAAACCCTTTTGAATTGGTTTATCGACGGGAGGCTGTACTTCAATTGAGATAAACTTGCAAGCTTGTATGAGTGGCTTGCCAAGATGGATTATTGGCCATAGATTACAATTGATGATGGACAATATATATGACATTCCTCAAAACCGATTGAAAGCTTTGAGACAAATAGAGAAGGAAAAGTTGAAGGTGGCGAGATCTTATAATAAAAAGGTAGAGGAAACATCATTTCAAATCGGAGACTTTTTTTTTGCAGGCAAAAAGGGAGCTCTATTAATTAGATAGAAGAAGGATTACAGTCTGAGTTGAAGAGGCCTGAACGAAACCTAACGCACATCTGCCATAGACACACGCAGGTGCCTGCCCCAGCCAAACAGCAGTATGAAAATTTCTCCTAGCTAGTTGCGCCAATTTATGCGCTACCTTGTTATGCTCCCTGTTTACCTGAATGTAGACAGCATGCTGCAGCAAATGCCTCAACTCCCTGCCTTTCGAGATGAGAAAACCCATCTCCGACCTGTCGTCCACATTATTCTTCATGGCAGCTACAACTCTGACATAGTTGGTCTCGATGATGACTCGGCCCTGTGCCCATTCTGATGCTAGCCTTAGACCTTCAAATGCTAGCCTTAGACCTTCAATACATGCCTGAAATTCAGCTTCTGCAGCACTGGCACATCTGAAGAGCACCCGCCATGCTGTGAAGCGAACCCTTCGTTCGTGATCTCGAGCAATCACTCCAACACTTCCCTGCCCTGTTTGCTCAACAAAGCTACCATCCACATTGACTTTGATCCATCCAGCTTCTGGGGGGTCCATCGCTTCGGTCTTTCGTTTCCAGATTTACAATTTTTATTCTTGACTTGCTCCCAAATCAAGGCTTTTCCCCTTTTCATCAGTCGTTTCTGATTGTTGCCGGACCATAAACAGTGTTTCCTTGAAACTGATAAGGAAATGTACTGACTCTCGAAGAGAAAATGGGCCTGAAAGATGAGTAATATTGTTATGCACCGTCGAGGCCCTCCAAAGCACAAGCTTCACTAGGTCCCTTTGTTCCTCCGAGCATTGATCAAGCAGCAAAAGTAGCCAATCAGGCCCTGTGAACCTGAAAATCAGGTCCTGTGAACCTGAACATATCATCAGTAGGTAGGGGCCAGTAACTTCGCATTGCTTGACGGAGGTTTGCAGCCAAAGGACACCTGACCAGAGCATGGTAGCTGTCTTCTTCCCCTTCTCCACAAATACTGCATATGGACAGCATCCAATTTTTGTTTGCATTTGTTTGCTTGGTAGGCAACACATCCTTGCATAATTTCCATGCAAAAACATTTACTTTTGGCGGCACATTACCCTTCCAAATGTGTTTCCATAGCTCTCTGTCACCATCAGCAGAACTGCTGTTTGCTCCTGCATTAGACCCACCATACTCTATCTCGAAAGCAAGAGTATAAGAACTGCTGAAAGAGAAACAACCAGTCCTCTCCCAGTGCCATATGCAATCACATCCTCCACAGCTCTACTTGGCAATTTTATTTTCATAATTTCATCTACATCCGCAGGATTAAAAATACTAAGCAGTCATCCATGATCCCAGTCCCGGCCTGACTGGTCTAACAATTCTGACACCCATCTCATCCAACATCTACCCTAAGTCACTGGGACGTGGAACGCCCGTCCCGGGAACTTCGTTCCAAAATGTGGAACGGGGACGACGCGGGTCCTTGTCCGGGTCGCTGGTGGGAACTCGTTTCGGTGCAAAACAAGGTTTCCAGGGAGGAAAAAGGTTACTAGAGAGGAGAGGAGGATGAGAGCTACCCATTTTGCTAGTCCCCATGCGAGAAGGTGGCCGCCAGCGAGCGATCTGTAGCAGCCATCGCCATCTCTTTCGAGAGAAGAGAGATAGCGAGAGGAAGAAGACGGTGGTGGCGGCTGGCTGTTCTGCTGGGGTTAGGTTAAGTAGTGGTAGTGGGCTGATGGGCCGACTGGGCCAAACAATGGAAATAGCTCCTGTTACCTCATTCCCTTTTCTTTTTTATTTCTTTTTTCTGTTACAAACATGAATATTTGTGACACATCTGCTGTAGCATTCCCATTGATCATTCCAATTTTTTTGGTTCACGTTCCACGTTCCCAAATCATCGTTTCGAAGATGTATACCCCAGACGTACCAGTTTTTAATAAGTTGCGTACCATGTCCCACGTTCCCGTTCCTCGGCCTCCCGTTCCTCGACCCTATCGTTCCGGGATCTTTGTGACTTAGCATCTACCTTTAGGTGTAGTGACTCGAAGTGAGAAATTGCGTGGTACCGAAGGGTCACGCCAAATAGGCACATGCGAGCCACTTCCAATTCTCCAAATGACGCCTTTCTTTAAAGATCCATTCCATGCATGACCGATTGCCAAGTACTTGAGGCGTTCGTTGTGAAAACTGTATCGATAAGACACCCTCTTGGGTAGTACGTGGCCTTCATCAACTTTGCACAAAACTATCAGGAAACTGAATTATACGCCACGCTTGTCTAGCTAACAAGGCTTGATTAAAGAGCCTCAAATCTTTAAACCCCAGGCCTCCTTATATTTCTTCTTGACGAGCTTTTCCCACGCAACCTAGGCCATTTTCCTTTTCCCTTTTTCAGTACCCCACCATAACTCCCGAATAATACTGGTAAGATCATCAGAGAGTGTTAGAGGTAGTTGAAAGACACTCATCACATGTGTCGGTAACGCCTGGGCTACTGCTTTGATTAAAACTTCCTTAGCTGCAACAGACATGATCTTCTCTGTGCAGTCAGAAAACCGCTTCCTCAACCGCTCCTTCCAGGGTTGAAATCTCGCTCGCTTCATTCTTCCATTGGGTGTAGGTAAACCTAAGTATTTAGCTTCAAAACCAGCAAGCTCAACACCCAGAATCTGTACACCTAGCATATGTGTCTAAGGCCTTCTGCACCTTTCCTGCTTGGTCAGCATTGGCTTTAAACAAAAATAAAGTGTCATCGGCGAATAACAAGTGTGAAACACCCAGAGCACCTCTACATTTTTCAGCTCTTGCAGGCTATTATCTTGAATATTTTCTGTAGCAGAGTTGACAAACCATCAGCAACAAAAAGGAACAAATAAGGCGAAAATTGGAGACTTGGTATGGAAAACGATTTTACCTATTGGTTCTAGGGGTAATAAATTTGGTAAAATCGTCACCGAATTGGGAAGGGCCCTTTAAAGTGAGAGGTACAAATTCATACTTTGTTGAGGTTTTGCAGGGACAAAAGTTGGTTAAAGCTCTTAATGAGAAATATTTGAAGAAGTATTATCCTAGTGTTTGGCAAGGGGCATAGAAAATAGCAGGTTTATGGCTGATGCAGAGATCATCGCCCTTAAGAAAATATATGTTTGATAAGATTGATGTATGATCGTTATTGCTTTCATTACTTTTGAGTTAATTTTGATATCACTGCATGGCATGTATTTTGGAAATAATCGCCCTGAGAGCTAAAAATGAAAGAAAAAAGGATGTATGGATTGGTGTCTTTCGGCACACCATCCATCTCGATCGCTTCCAATCTTTTGTTTACGGATATCGATTGAAACACACAAGAAACGGGACATGCGCCCCCTCGTTCATTCTTCATGCGCCGATATTTTTTTTTTGGTATTATTCACGTTTTTTTTCTTTTGGAGATGTACAGCTCGCAAGCAGACAAGACGCTCGGCCGATTAGTTGATCACACATGTGCGTTTCATGTCCCCGAAGCCTCTTGAGATCCCCGTTTGTTTCGTTCCGAGCGTCTTCGTATTAGTGAACGGAGAGATTCCGTTTTAACTAGACGTTGCATTACTCATCTCACATGTGCCCTTCCTTATTTTAGGCAACACATCTGCCCTTCCTCTCGAGATTCCGTTTGTTTCGTTCCGAGTGTCTCTGTAATACAGACGCATCCAAGCGGACGAGGACAGACCAAAGCAATGGCAGCATCAGGCGACAGCGTCCACGTGCTCCTGCTCTCGTACCCGGCACAAGGCCACATCAATCCGCTCCTCCAGTTCGGCAAGCGCCTCGCCGCCGGCCGCCGCGGCGTCCGGTGCACGCTCGCCGTGACCCGCTCCGCGCTCGGCTCCGGCGAGCCGCAGCCCAGCGCTGCGGTGCATGTCGCCACCTTTTCCGACGGCTGCGACGCCTCCGGCTACGACGAGGTTGGCGACGTGCAGGAATACCTGGCCCGGCTCGAGACGGCGGGGGCGCGCACGCTCGACGAGCTCCTCCGCGCCGAGTATGCCGGGGGCCGGCCGGTGCGCGTCGTGGTGTACGACGCGTTCCTGCTTTGGGCGCCGCGCGTGGCGCGGCGGCACGGCGCGGCGTGCGCGGCCTTCTTCACGCAGGCGTGCGCCGTGAACGTGGCGTACGCGCACGCGTGGTCCGGCAAGGTGGCGCTGCCGATCGCCGAGGTTCCGGCGGAGCTGCCTGGACTGCCGAAAGGGCTGGAACCGGCTGATTTCTCTACGTTCTTGACCGAGCAGCCGACCGGCTCCTCGTCCTACCGTGAGCTCCTGTTGCAGCAGTGCCAGGGGCTCGAGGTGGCAGACCACGCCCTCATAAACTCATTCTACGACCTGCAGACTGAGGTAACAAGTGATCCAATCCTTTCTTCTTGATTTTTAGAGTTTGCTAACTGAGCACGGAATGTTCGAATCTGACAGGAAGCGGATTACTTGGCATCGAGGTGGGGAGCCAAGACGGTTGGCCCAACCCTGCCGTCGGCGTACCTCGACAACCGCGTTCCGGACGACTCATTTTACAGTTACCATGTTCACACTCCGTTGACAGCGGAGTGCAAGACCTGGCTTGACAATAGGCCAGCGCACTCCGTCGTGTACGTCTCCTTTGGGAGTCTCGTCGCGCTAAGCCCAAATCAGATGGTTGAGCTTGCTGAGGGACTGTACAACAGTGGCAAGGCCTTCTTGTGGGTTGTCAGGAACTCTGAGATTTCCAAGCTACCTGAAAGCTTTGTCAGTAAAGCGAAGGACAGGGGCCTCGTAGTGTCATGGAGTCAGCAGCTGGAGGTGCTAGCACACCCTGCTGTAGGGTGCTTCATGACACATTGCGGGTGGAACTCGACGCTGGAGGGACTAGGCATCGGAGTGCCGATGGTGGCGATGCCACAATGGTCGGACCAGCCGATGAACGCCAAGTACATTGAAGATGTCTGGCGAGTTGGAGTGAGGGTGCGACTCGACGCGGATGGAGTGGTGAGGAAACAGGAGGTAGAGAGGTGTGTGAGGGCGGTGATGGAAGGTGAAATGAGCGAAGAGTACAGGAAGAATGCCATGGGTTGGAAGGAGAAAGCAAAGATGGCCTTGAGTGAAGGTGGCAGTTCTGACAGGAACATCATGGAGTTTCTTGGCAAAATTGGTTTGAACATTTGATGGCAGGCAGCATAGAAACTTCAAACATCCAAAGGAAAGGGAAATCTCAGAAAAAATAAACATATTATGGTGCTGTGGGGTTTAATGTCTTGAATAAAGTTTGTCTTAGATGCTACTTCCCTCGTTGTCAGCTTATTTGTTTCCCATTATTGTCCAGTGTGTCTTGTATTTTGTTACTTCAACGCATATTTTTGAATAGAATAGCAGAACCATAACTATAAATTGTAGCTGCCCTCAAAAAAAAAAGTTTTATATATTGTAGCTCAGAAATAGTCTGTAACAGTGCTGTAGTCACCTGTATACGTATGTTTTGGGTCAACCGCAATGTGTCTCAACAGATTTGAATTTCCACATCGGTACTATTTCGTTCAAATTGCGTACCATTTTCTTCATGACTCCTGAAACTCTTGGGAACCTGAGTTCTTGGAGGGTTGAGCGCGCGGCAGACACTTACATAAAGGTTAAATAAACAAAATTCAGATTATCTGATAGTTTGAAATATTTCTCTGTGTCATCCTTGAGTGAATCAAGACTCAACGACGAACATGTCGCAGAACGCCGGCATCTTCTCTGCCGAGAGGGCCACCGACGCCTGCACCGAGCCGGCCTCCCTCCCGGCGACCAGGACCATCTCGCCGTCGTGGTTCATGGACGCCAGCTCCGCCCTAACCGGCGTCCCAAACCCGAAGTCCACCCCGTACGCAGGGAACCACGGTGACCCCGCCATGATGATGACGCGGCCACGAGGAATCTCTGTGAACTTGGTCACCCACCGGCGGCGGTCCGCGAGGGGGTCACGCTTCACCTCTACGACGGCCTCCCGGATGGCCGCGCACGCCCGGGCGCACCCGTCCGCGCCGGTGAGCTCCGCGCCGCTCAGCGCGGCGGCGCACAGGCCGACGCAGTTCCCGACGTAGGCTGGCGGCACGGGCGGCGCCATGTGGGCGCGGCAGTCGGCGAGGAAGACGGCGTGCACCGGGGCGCCGTCGGTGAAGCCGCTGGCGCGCGCGATGGAGACCCAGCCGTGCGCCACCACCGCGGCGAACGTGGATGGCGCCGTGCCGGCGGCGGCGAGCTGCTGCTTTAGACGCCGCACCGCGGACGGGGCGAGCGTGAAGGTTCGCCTGCTGAGGGAGGGGAGGTGTCCGGACGAGGCATGATCCTGCTTGGGCACAACCTGCAGACGTCACCAATTGTCATTTTGCACTCGTGTCGAATCAAAATCCGCAGGCGTCATGATCTGATGGAGAGAAGCCTAATAAGAATCCTAAACAATAATGCCAAGCTCACCCTGGGCAATTCCGGCGCAAGCTGCCGCAAGAAGACCCTTGCCAGCTCCTCGTCGCCGTCGAAGTGCACAAGCCTCCTGTCGTGAAGCGGCGGCGCCGGCTCTTCCACCTGAGAGCCAGATGCAGCTGCGGCCCACATCTGAATGAACCGCCACAAGCCGTTCCCGTCGGCCGCGGCGTGGTGCAGCGCCACCCCTACCGCTACGCCGCCGCCGCCTCCGACGAACTCGGTCACCTGCAAACGCACAGCTTCTCACCTGTCGGCAGCGAGACGAACAGAGCAGCTCGATCGTACCTGCACCGCCATCACCGGCGCCGGAAGCTCCTCGCGCCGGATGTCCGGCACGAGCTGGCGGAGCGCGTCCACGTCGTGCTCCGTGCCCTCCTCGGCGAGCCTGGCGAACTCCAGCTCCGTCTCGGCCTCGACGAACGCGACGCCGGCGTCCTCGCCAACGACGATGGCGACGGTGCGCGAGTCCGGCTCGTACGCGAGCTCGCCGGCGAACGGGTGGAAGGACGGGAGCACCGACGCGAGGGAGGACCTGAGAGCGCCGACGAGGTCCGGGAACGCGACGGGGGGCGACGGCGGGGCGAAGAGGAAGACGCGGCGGACCGGCGGCAACGCGGCCCAGTACGCGTCGAAGGGGGAGAGAGGGACGCGGCAGGACGGAGGTAGCAGCGGCCCGGCGCCGGCGGGGAGCGCGACGGTGGTGGCGTGCTTCGTGCGCACGGTGGGCGGCATGGTGTACTCTGCTTCGATCTCGAGGTGTCGTGGTCGACCTGGCCTTTGCTTGGGACTTGACTCGTCTGCGGAGGTGGGTAGCAGCCTAGCATGGGCACGTGCCGGTTCCAAGCGGCGGGCATTCGTCCGTTTGTTCCTGGTTGGTGTGGCCTTTGTTTCAGAGCTCCAGTATTCGCAAGAACTAGGATGACACAGAACGAAATTTGACTAATTATACAATGATAACTATATTATTTATTATCTACATGCTGAAAACTATAGAAAATTCTCCTCTCACAACGTTTTGGACTATGTGGCGTGTTCATACACCGCGACATGTACGCAGCCTCTGCATTCTACTACCTCCGTTTTTAAATTGATGCCGTCATTGACTTTTTGACGTTTGACCATTCGTCTTATTCAAAAAAATTTAAAATTATCAAATATTTTGTTATGATTTGTTTTATCACCAGAAAAATTTGAAACATAACTTATAATTTTACATATTTAAGATAATATTTTAAATAAGACGAACGATTTGCATTTGGCGATGTCCTATACGTTTCCGTCAGTGTCTTGGCCTCATTTCTGAATGATGTGGTTGCTCCGCTTGGTCCAATGATGAGAGGAATGGGCTACATTGGCTGCCGGCCTTGCTTTCACGTAGGATGGGCGGTTAATTCGGCTCGGTCATTTCGTTTAAAAGAAACTTAAATTAATAAAAAAAGATAACATATTTAGTATAAAAATTGATTAACAGCACAATTCGGTGCAATTAATTCAATTATGTTATGTGGTTTTTTTGCGAGGGAATTATGTTATGTGGTTAACCGCATTAACCGCACAACAGTGTATATTTCACTCTATTAGATAAATTTATGCAACAAACGTAAAAAAAATAGACTAATGCATCGTTGATAACGATGTTGATGCACGGATGGTCGTCGAGTGAGGTATGTAGACAGGATGAAGTTTGGAGGGCTAAGAGCCGGGTTGGAATGAGTTAGGACCGAGAAGCCTCGAGATCTACTAGGTTGAAATGATAATATCAGTTAATTTGGTTAACTAGATTAACAACCACATTTTTTTGCAGTTAACCGTAGTTGTCAAAAACAGTAACCGCACTTTTTATGGTTAACCGTATTGGCTAAAATTTTAGGTAATTCATTGCGGTGAATTAACCGCACCCATCCCTATCACATTTGCTGGTTCGGTGCAGCATGGCAATCTTGGCGTGGGTACATTGATTTGGGCGCAAAGGAGGTTCCATGGAAACCACAATTCCAACAGTGTAGTCTGCCTTATTTGGCGACAGTAATATACTGCACTTCATTATTTTGCCGGCCCATTCACAACAGTGTTACATGTATTCTACTGTCTCATCACCATAACATTAGTTATTGTTGTGCTATTATATCAAGTTTCAGTGGACAGGTTACAAGTTAACACATCTTAGCTATAGCCTTAAGTGGAGTCGCCATGGAAACCAAATTCCAAACTTTTCAGTCATGTCAATACCATTTTCTTTGACCTCTGCAGGAATTGTCCAATCGAAGTGGAACAGTAATGATCCAAGCATCAAGTGCACCATTCGGTGGGCGAGTGGTAAACCGAGGCAGATACGACGTCCCGCGCCAAATGGGATTAATTCAAAGTCCTTGCCCCAAAAGCTAATGTCTTTGCCAATGAACCTCTCGGGCACAAATTCATCAGTGTCTGTCCATATATCAGCTTTTCGATGAATTGCCCATATGTTCAGCATTATGTTGCTTCCTTTGGGAATGGTGTAGCCCTGTACTTGTGTCGTAGCCATTGCTCGATAGAATGAAAACGAAACAACAGGATGGAGTCGGAGTGTCTCTTTTACCACGGCTTGTACGTATGAAAGTTTGTCGATGTCAGACTCTTCCACTGCAGTTTTGGTGCCGATAACTGCCTTGAGCTCCTCCCTGATCTTCTTCATGGATTCCGGATGTCGAAGTAACCCTGCCATGGCCCACTCGACTGTACATGAAGCTGACTCAGTTCCTGCAACAAAGAAATCCTGAAATGTACTTGGTTAGTAGCAAGACGACCTGTCAGTTTAATTCGGAATAGAAATTCGTCCATGATAACGCTTACCAGGAACAAGGCTCTGACGGCCTCATAGTTCAAGGGACTGCCTGTTTCTTTCCGTTCCTGCTCCCTGTCTATGATCACGTCCATCATGTCAGTCTTGCTCCTCTCACCGGCTATCCGGTCGCACCTTCGCCGCATAAACTGCTGGTCAATTATCCGACAGCCATGTCGGATCAATGCGCCCATCTTGCGCCGCGCACCCTGGAGGTCGGCCGCCGCCACGGCTGGGACGACGTCGGAGATAGTTGGCTTGGCAGCCAGCAGGGAGGCCGCCTTCACCATGTGCCGCAGCTCGTGCGTCGCGAGGTCGACGGAGAAGAAGGTGCACGACAGCAGGTCCATGGCCGTCACGAACGCGGCGTGCCCGACGTCCACCGGCTCGCCGCGCGCCGCGCGCTCGTCGACGTGGTGCGCCAGCTCCCGAGCCTTCTCCTGCCGCAGCGGCTGGCGCGCGTCGAGCCGGCCCTTGGCGAACAGCTCAGTCGTGGCGAACCTCCGCAGCGCGCGCTACTTGTCGCGCGGCGGGAGGAAGATGACGGAGCTGGCGGCGTGGCCCTCGGCGCGCCAGGCGTCCAGGACGGTGCGGCCTGCCAGGTCGGCGTTGCGCAGCACCTCGCGCGCGGCGTCCGGCGTGGAGACGACGACGGTGGGGAACCGGCCGACCCAGATGGACATGAGGGCGCCGTAGCGCTCGGCGAGGCGCGCGAGGGAGCGGTGCGGTCTGCTCCACGCGACGTCATGGAACCTTCCGATGACCGGAAGTGTCCAGGGGCCCGAAGGGAGACGACGGCGCCGGTGGGTGTCTGATAGACGGAGGGAATGGATGCACATGAAGATGAACATCACGACTAGTAGGAAGGATGCCATGGCGTTCACCGTGCAACGATCGCGCTTCAGCTATACTAATTTATATGCACGGGGCGCGCGCGGTACATGTGCATCTTGATCATTTCGTGGAAGGAAACAGAACACGTACGCTTCGAAAAAGGGTATCCATACATTGTTGAGTAATATAATTTGAGTCGGTACATCTTGGTAGGTTGTGAGCGTCCGATTTATTATGCGGATGTGTTCCATGCGTGCCTGCGGAAACGTGGTCGCAGTTTTGGTTATGGAACTCATCCGGAGAGAAGCCGAAAAATCGTGCACGCAGCTGCTGGCATGATTTATAACCTTATTTTAAAAAGTAATAGCAGAAGAAATAGGCTGTAGGTTTCTATTGTACGTTAAAACAATAGTCTGGCACGTAAAAAAAGGTAGTTTGGTCAGTGGCGGAGCTGGACAAGAAAATCGGGGGGGGGGGGGGGGGGGGGGGGGGGGGGTGTGCGATCAGCGTCCTCGACGGCGTCCCTTGCCGCGCTTACCCATCGCGCTAACGCGTCGCCGTCGAGCTCCTTCGCCGCGCTAACCCGTCGTCTTCGAACTAGTCGCCGTCAAACTCCTTCGCCGCGCTAACCCATCGTCTTCGAGCTCCTTTGCCGTGCTAACTAGTCGCCGTCGAGCTCCTTCGCCGTGCTAATCCGTTGCCGTCAAGCTCTCCCGCTCCAACACCGAACCCGTCTTCTATGTCCGGCGGCCATAGAAGCCCATAATCTCCAATATTCTAACCCTAACCTCGCCGCAGAACAATGTATAGAAACAATTAAGAATTACATATTTGATTTTAAGCAAAAGCAGAAATTAAAATTGGGATAAGAACAATTAAGAGTTTAGGGCACTACTTACATTTTTTATCAATTGTTCTAAATAAATCTATTTTTTGCAAGGGAAATAAATGTATATTTGAAGATGAGCAAATTGATTGATTTGGTAGCTGCGTGCTACCGAGTAGCAGTAGAATTGGAGACAAATAGGCGAGTAACAGAAAATTAATTGATGGATCAGGAGACAACCAAACAATGTTTTATTGCATAAACCATAGCACCTGTCCTGGCAAAAAGAGAAAAGAGAAAAAAAAGAAAAGAAGAAACGACAGCAGCTAGAAGGCCCAAACATCATTCTTGCTTGTTAGTTTTACTGGTCCATTGGCCCAATCAAACAACACAAATGTTGTACTGGAAACGGTCACCCTGGCGTGAGCCACGTCGTCCCTTTTTCTGCACTGTCCGTTGCGCTGCATCCGATGGTTGAGGTTCTTGCGCGTGGCATTTTTTTTTTGGTAGTCAACCCTTGAAATCTTGTTGGATTCAGTTGTGTAAGGGAAAACTTCGATGTTACAGTAATTCCGTTCAATTTTTATGCGTCTGTGTCCTTCAGTTTGTTTCGAATCAATACGTAGAAGGAGAAATGCAAAAGTTCCGTTCAACGCACGCCGTCTTTGATGACTGAATATGGATAAAAAATTTCGTTCAACGGCAAGAATGGACACACGTGCTGGGTTGCGCCCTGGTGGTCGACAGATTTGTTGGTCTTCGTCGGTGGGATGTGCTGCTGCTATGTGAAAGCATCTGCTGGTCTTCGTCGGTTGAATGTGCGACCGCTATCTGCTTGCATAAGTGGAATTTGACGTCGAGGTTGGTTGAATGTGCGACACATAAGTGGAATTTGACGTCGAGGTCGGTTCGTTCTTCTGTTCTATATATATCTCGTGCAGTGTATTGCTCATTCTTCATACTCTGTTCCTGCTTGCAGTTGCTTGTTTCTGTTAGACATATCTGTTATTCTGTAATTGGTCTTTGGGCCTTGCGCCCATGCAGCCCATGCTTGAGGCTTGTACGTAGGGCTTGCCTACCTGCTCCCCTATATACTTGTACAAACTCCTTTGCTTTGGTTAATCAATCTACGTTTTCCATACGCCTTCCCTTTTCTAGGTCCACATCTCGTGCTACTCATAATTTTGATTTGGTTCATTGTGATCTTTGGACATCTCCTGTCGTGAGCGTCTCTGGTTATAAATATTATCTTGTTCTTCTTGATGATTGCTCTCATTATGTCTGGACCTTTCCCTTGCGCCTTAAATCTGACACTTTTGCGACTCTAGCTCATTTTTTTTGCTCATGTTTCCACCCAGTTTGGAACCACCATCAAAAGCATCCAGTGTGATAATGGCCGTGAGTTTGATAATTCCTCCACTCGACATTTCTTTCTCACCCATGGAGTCACCATGCGCATGTCATGCCGCCACACCTCCCCCCAGAACGGTAGGGCGGAACGCATTATTCACACCATTAATAACATCATACGCTCTCTTATGTTTCAGGCAAGTATCCCTTCTTCATATTGGGTTGAAGCCCTCCACGCCGCCACATATCTCCTCAACCGTCATCCACTTCAACACACCACATTTCGCCTTATATGGGACACAGCCGTCATATGAGCATCTTTGTGTTTTTGGTTGCAAATGCTACCCCAATCTCTCTGCCACCACACCCCACAAACTTGCGCCCCGTTCCACCCTTTGTGTATTCCTTGGTTATCCTTCTGATCACAAAGGCTACCGTTGCCTTGACCTCTCCACCAACCGTCTTATTCTCTCTCGACATGTCGTCTTCGATGAGTCCTCTTTTCCTTTCGCCGATCTCCCCGCCCCCTTGTCCTCCACCAATCTTGATTTTTTGGATGACACTGACCACCTGCCAAGTCCCATTGGCACTCCTTTTGTTGCAGGTACAGCGCGTATGAGTTCTGCCGCCCCTGTTGGACACTCTCCACAGGCAGCTGCCGGCAGTACTTACACGGCGCCTCCGACTGGGCCTCCCCCCGGCTTCCCTCCACTACCCGGGGTGTCTCCAGTCGGGCCTCCACCTGGCTTCCCTCCACTGCCTGGTGGACTGCCCGGCTCTCCTGGCGGGCCATCGCCGCCTGCGTCGCCTGGTGGGCCGTCCCCGCCCGCGTCGCTTGGCGGGCCGTCGCCGCCCGCGTCGCCTGGTGGGCCGTCTCCGCCTCCGTCGCCTGGTGGGCCGTTCCCGCCCGCATCGCCTGGCGGGCCGTCTCCGCCTCCCTCGCCTGGTGCGCCGCAGCCTGTTGCTACTGCTGGGCCATCCGGCGCCCCTGCCGCAGCTGCTGCCCCGCGCGCCCCTGCTCGGCTTCCCGCAGATGCAGTTCCGATCCCAGCAGTTACCAATGACCACGTGATGCACACACGAGGAAAATCAGGTTTCCGCCAACCTAAAGACATTTTCGATCTTCATACTGATGTGCTCTCTTCTCTGCCAAAGACATACAGAGGTGCTCTTGCTGATCCTAACTGGCGGGATGCTATGATAGAAGAATTCTCTGCTTTACAGGCCAATCACACATGGGATTTGGTACCTCCACCTCCTGATGTGAACATTGTCACCGGTAAATGGGTTTTTCGTCACAAGCTTCATCCTGATGGCTCACTTGATCGGTACAAAGCCCGTTGGGTACTCCGTGGCTTCACTCAGCGCCCTGGCATTGACTTTGGTGAGACATTCAGCCCAGTTGTGAAGCCAGCTACCATTCGCACTGTGTTATCAGTTGCTGTTTCTCAGGATTGGCCTATTAATCAGCTAGATGTGAAGAATGCTTTCCTTCATGGAACTCTCTCTGAGACGGTATACTGTGCTCAGCCCTCTGGCTTCGTGGATCCCTCTCGCCCCCAGCATGTCTGTCGGTTGAATAAATCTCTCTATGGTCTAAAACAAGCCCCCCGTGCTTGGTACAGCAGGTTTGCCACTTTTATTCAGTCTCACGGTTTTGTCAGCGCCAAGTCAGATACGTCCTTATTCATTTATCGCCATGGATCAGACACTGTCTATCTGCTACTTTATGTTGATGACATTGTCCTCACGGCTTCATCTACAGCTCTCCTTCAGCGAGTGGTTACTCTTCTCACCTCGGAGTTCTCTATGAAGGATCTTGGAGCTTTGCATCATTTTCTTGGGCTGACCGTGGCGCGCACTACTGGAGGATTATTTCTCTCTCAGCGGCATTATATTCAAGAGATTTTGGAGCGTGCTGGCATGTCCGATTGCAAACCTTGTTCTACACCTGTTGACACTAACGCCAAGTTATCCCCTGACGGCTCTCCTGTTGATGATGCTACTCATTTTCGAGGTTTGGCTGGTGCTTTGCAATATCTCACTTTCACTCGACCAGACATCACCTACGCTGTCCAGCAGATTTGCCTTTTTATGCATGATCCTCGGGAGCCTCACCTTGCTTTGGTCAAACGAGTACTGCGTTATCTTCAGGGTACCCTGTACCATGGTCTTCATATCCATCGTTCCTCCACAACTGATCTTGTTGCCTACTCTGATGCCGACTGGGCTGGCTGTCCTGAGACTCGTCGCTCTACATCCGGTTATGCTGTATTCTTGAGCGATAATCTCATCTCCTGGTCTTCCAAACGCCAGCCTACAGTTTCTCGCTCCAGTGCCGAGGCTAAATATCGTGCTGTTGCTAATGCCGTTGCTGAGACATGCTGGTTGCGCCAGTTGTTGACTGAGCTGTTTTGTCCTGTGCAGCGTGCTACCTTGGTCTACTGTGATAATGTTAGTGCAGTCTATCTTTCGACAAATCCCGTGCAACATCAGCGCACGAAGCACATCGAGATCGACTTACACTTTGTCCGTGACAAGGTCGCCGCTGGCTCCGTCCGTGTTCTTCATGTGCCGACCACATCTCAGTACGCAGATATATTCACCAAGGGGTTGCCTTCTTCCGTCTTCACCGAGTTTCGTTCCAGTCTGAACGTCCGTACTTGTGGCTAAATACGACGCTCCGATTGCGGGAGGGTGTTAGACATATCTGTTATTCTGTAATTGGTCTTTGGGCCTTGCGCCCATGCAGCCCATGCTTGAGGCTTGTACGTAGGGCTTGCCTACCTGCTCCCCTATATACTTGTACAAACTCCTTTGCTTTGGTTAATCAATCTACGTTTTTCATACGCTCTCAGTTTCTGGCTTGCGCGCTCTCCGCTTCTTTCGTGGCACTTGCTCTTGCTTGATTGTGTCTTGCCATCCTCTTGTTTCCATGGTTCTTGCCAAGCTGCAAGATCTTTCTCCAGCTGCGAGGAACTGGCATATTCGTGCCTGGGAGTATTGTGCTCCCTGTGCTCAAAGCATGGTGGGGTGTCGAAGTACTCTAACTTCACCGCACCACCACGCCACATCAAAACACCATGCGAACAGCAAACCTTGCTCGGGTGAAGGGATCAAGTGATCGCCGGCTCCTCTGCTCAAAAGATGGTGACGACGACGACGAAGACCGCCGCAGCGGCGGCGGCGCTTAGCGTGAAGCTCCTCTCGTCGACACGGAAGGACTCGTCGACTTCCTCTTCTCCCTCCTCGCCATTCCCGTCTCCACTGTTGGCGGTGCTTATAACAAATATTTTACCGCCAACACCATTCAATAAAAGCCATCATACAAGGATAAAATGAACATTCTTTTATATTAATGGCTCTCCACAAGTTTTGTTGGAGTATTTAAATGCAGGAGCAATACGGACAAAATTCACAGAAAATGGGGGCCAAAGCCCACCGGCCGGCCCAATCATAGGCCGGCCGGCCTGCTCAGGCTCCAGCCCAAGTCCAGCTCCTCTCCAGAGGCCTTCTGCAGCTTTCACACGTGGAATTCAAGGCCCAACTCAATATCAAACAACCGACATTCTAGAACATGGGCTTTTGGGCCTAAACTTGAAGGCCACTCAACTTCTGCCGACCCCACGAGAAAACCGACCATCTTACCGCCCTTAGGAGTCAATCGGAGCCGTCCAGGGAAGAGCCGGTGGCGAACCGACCACATCAGTGGCCGGCCGGCCACCCTACTAGGCCGGCCGGCCGACCTTTGCTCCGCCGACTCTCCAGCTTCTGCCAGTGGATGCGCACCGACTCCAGCAGGCTATAAATACTACCATCCGGCTTCAGAAGCAAGACGCACCTCATTTGATACTTCATTCTAGTCTTTTGGTAGTAGCATAGTATTGTTAGGAGTGAGTGAATGAGAGGGAAGGAGAGCTAGAGGCCCCGGGTATGTCCAGACTCTACTTCTTCGTCGCCTCGGGTATGCTCCTCGCCTGGGAGTAGTCGTCTTAGTCTTACAGGCCGGACAACATGTAAGAAGATTATTGGTCGGGCAATGAAGTGAGGTATTCTGCTCTATTTATTTGTGGGTTCCAGATATGCAATGAATATTTATTTATTTATTGCATTGACTAGCTTATTGATATCTCGCTAGTTGTGACGATAGATGTAAACGTGGTGTTTATATTTGGAGTTATCCCTGGTTTGCTCGTAACCCTACGGAGGATGGTAGCCGCGAGTATGTGTGACAGGCATACCGGTCTCTGTAATCCACCACGTCCGGGTTATTGTTTTTAGTAGGGAGGTCAATAGCACGTAGTTCCCCTTAACAGTTGAACCTAATTATCGGGTTGCTGTTCTGGCATGCGTGTGCCCCGAAACGAATAATAGAGTAAGGCCCTTACCAAATTGTCCAGCTACATAGCTTCTTATCATTAGATTGCCTGGCCAGAAGACCCTTTTTTTTATCTATTGTTGCAATCCCTGCTCCTGTGTGCCATCTTTACGGATAAATACTCTAGTGTTTAGGCTTTAGTACACTATATGTTCTCTGTGGATTCGATACCCTAGGAATACTCCTTATGGTGAAAGCTACATCGGTATCCGTACGCTTGCGGATTAATTTCTGTTAGGCCTGAGGACTGCCAACAGCCACCACCGTCAAGCTGATCGGGAAGGACGCCATGAGAAGCTCGACGCCGGCAACCTCTACGCCAGCGTCGAGAAGCTCGACGCCGCCTACGTCCTGCCCGGCGCGGCCAAAGACGCACTCCTCCGCCCCATGAGTGACAGCAGCGCCCTCCTCTTTTCCAGTGCCGCGCCGACGTCGAGCAGCAGCCAAAGACCTTGTACTGGTGCACCAACTTTCCAGCAGCAGTTACCGTCTCTACGTCATGGACATCTACGGCGCAGTTGTCGTCCGAGCAGCAGCAGTTGATGTCTTGTTATATTCTATTTTGGGTGATAGGATGGTGCTTACATGAAACCAGACGCGCCTCTCAAAAATCATGTTTCTAGACGTTCGTTATATTTTTTATGTTGCTCCTTACGGCCTTGCCTCTTGTAGCCTGAATTTACCCCTCTTTTTTCTCATTGAAGCAACGCACGGGATATTTAGATTAGTGTTCAGTTTTATTCTGCACAATATAGAGGCAGATAAAAAGTCTTTCTACTTTTGCAAGTCGTTAATGATAATTACATAAAGAGAAGAGTTCATTAATAGATACATAGTCTAGGTAAGCTGCTGCATTGAATTGAATTTCAGCCCGAAGAGAAAATTCTGATTTCTTGGTCGTTTTTTTTTTTTGAAGGAAACACGCCCACAGGGGGGCTAGATATTACTCCGTTGCTCTGGAAGCATCGGTACAAAATGCGAAAAGACCCTTACATTGTTGATGAGTTTGATTTAGGTCTTTGGGCATACTAGAGAGGACACAAAAGAAAATGAAAATTACAAACTGGTCCTCACAAGGACTTCTACACCGGCGCGACAACGAAGCCAGCGCCGCCGCAAAAACTCCTCACACCAGGAGAAGAGAAACTGCAGGGGAAGCAGCACTGAAACACAAGATGAGGACACCCTCATCCACGCAGGGACCAGGTGGCGAGTGTCGCTAGAAGAAGGCGAATCACCACAGCGCAGATGGAGAAAAAGCCTCAGGGTGCAAGTCGATTGACCAACCGGCGGTCCACCCGGCCGTCGCCTCGAAACAGGCACCATCAGACGAGGTTGTAGAGGAACAAGCCGTAGATTTTGATGGAGCTTCACCGGGCTTGATCGATTGGAGATGTCTCGGATTAACATGGGGATCAGCAGAGAGAGATCAACCCAATCCGAGAATCCAAGGCGTCCACATCTGAATTCAGTACAGGCAACAACCCAACAACAGTCGTCCCTCCTAGGAGGAAGCTCCAGAACAAGGAAGAAGAAAAGGGGGAAATACACCCATCGGGGAGGAATCCGACAGGGAAGACAAAAGGCATCACGCCTACAACCACTAAGGAACACCATGCGGAAGATCCTTGGCCGGCGCCGGAGAAGAACAACTCACCATCGAGAGGACGGTGAAGAAACAGCAACCGAGCAAAGGAAACTCCAAAGAAACAAAAGAAAACACTAGATCTATACTACCTCTGTACACAGGGAGGGTCCCTCACCCTACACGACGCCGGCAAGCAACCGGAGACGGAGGGGAGGGGCCGGAATCGACCCGGGAAGAAGCGCTTCTGAAGTCGCCTTTTTTTATTGTAGCGAGAGCGAGAGGATGCGCTCCCAGATTTTGTTCCTTTGATTTCTTGGTCATGAATGGTGGCTTTGAATGTGACATGCGGTCAGTTTGGTTGACGATGTGCTTCTACATGTGCTGTTCACTTCCTTCGATCTGGTGTTCCTTGACGTGTCTACCACGTGCCTTCTACCACATGCCTATCGGGCATGAAGTAGTCTACATAACCTGAGAGATTGTACTACATCACACGGTTGAGCACTCTATACACAACTGTTTTTTATATAGATGAGCACTCAATATACATTCATCAGTTAAAATCTAGGTTCACTAGCACAACGTATGGAGATGTGACGTTGTTGAGCTTTGTTTTCTATATGTAGTGTGATGTATGTCTCTGTAACGAATTAAGACGCTGAGACGGGCGCGCCAAGGGCGCGCCACAGCTACTAGTACCTTTTTATTCCTCCTCCTTCCTTCCGACGGAGAGCTTTTCTTGGCAGCCATGGACTGCAGAGCGGCCGCCGGAGCTCTAGAGGAGGAGGGGGCAGGGGGTACTTGGCACCAAGGTTCGGTAGGGCGTCTTCCCCACCTTTCCCTATTGAAAGATCCTCCTCTGCGCCTTCGATTGATTGCAGGACTGGGTTGAACATGGTGGAGTGAGGAGTATATCCTCTGAGAAATTGTTGTCCGCCATTGAGTTTGGTCCTCCAGATTGAACTGGAAGTCGTCTTGGTTGGAGTACTCCATTTTTTCTGTTTTTTTAAACATTGATTAGCTCAAATTTGAGCTAACTAACATTAACAAAATCTGAACGGAGGAGTATCTAATGTAGCTCGGGGTGCTGCATGTAACTAGTAGCTGTATCATTAAAGTCTTTCCCCAAAGGAAGGATAACAGTCATTTTTATTTTTGGTTGCACCTTTTGTTACATTTCGGTATTGCACTGAAATTAGAATATAGTATATTAATGCTATGGTATACATTTAAATAAAACATAAAGATGATCAGGGATGCGTCCTCTATCCTTTTTAGAATTTAATCCCTCAAACAAGTCATTTTGTCTGTTTCACACCCTGAACAAAATCATGGCTCACTTTACTCCCTCAAACAGTTCCATTCGGTACGAAACACACCATATTGAAGTTTGTCTATTTTTTTTCTCGGTGTACAAGTAGAATTTGAAGCTCAAACTTTGCACGATGACAACTCACACTACAATCTATGTTAAAATAATTATAAAATATTTTTTATACTACTTATGATTAAATAGCAATTAACTATATACGCATTCAAACGACATAAAAAATATAATGAAAATATTTTAAAATAAGGTATTGTGGGAACTATCATCATGCAAAATTGATCTTCAAATTCTATTTGTAGGCCGAGAAACAAGAAAAGAAAAACTTCAATAAGATGCATATTGCACCAAATGGTATTGTTGTGGGAAGTAACATTTTATTTAGGGTGTGAAACGGAAAAAGTGAATTGTTTGAAGAAGTAAAATAGACCTTTTCTTTTTGTTTGTTATATATAAGAAACATGTCCATCTTTTGCATCCATCTCACCGTGAGCCAACCGTGCGAGAAGCCATCAATAGTAAGTAGAAACATGTGGGTTTTTGATAGATCATTGATGAAGAAGATCCTCGAAAGCTAATAGAAAATACTACATGAATGAATACCCTTAAAGAAAGAGAGAGCAACCGTGTCTATGCTATACCAGTGATACCCAAAGAAATTTTTATATGGCAAGGCTGCCACAGAACTTTGGTGCCAGAGCCCTTAGTATTTTGCCACGTAACACCCACAAATTTGTTTCCTAAACTCCCCTTCTCCGTCTATTTTTCCTTTCCTACGTAGCGCCCTTCGTGGCTCATGTACTTCATCGTCCTACCTCTGATACACGCGATGTTTTGTGCTGATTCTGGATGCCGATTTGCCTTGCTGTTTTGGGGGCAGATTAGGAGAAGGGGAGAAGTGGAAGCAGGCCGGAAAGAGTTCATGATCCTTTTCCTAGGTGATAATCCTTGTTAAATTCCTTTCCCTTTGTCGAATCTCTTCAGTTTTGCTATGAATGTATGCAAACTGAACCCGTCATTCCCAGAATTCAGCTTCAGTAATTTTGGCCTGAGCATAGCACGAGATTGAACATGTTTTAGACGGTTTTAGGGATGTTTTCTGGAAAAATTGTTACAATGAAAGTTATAGAAGTTTCATAGATCTTTCCAACGCATATTTATGCGCTTTGGTTCATTGAGTTTTGGAGTTGTGTTTATCTGAATGTTACTGTCTGTTTGCGTCAGACTGCAGTTGCGGTTACGGTATAGCCGTAGTTTCGACCTGTTTTGGGGGATCTTAACGTCTGTTTTTGAAGATCTTGTAATAAGTGAAGTTTTAGAGCTTCCGTAGATCTTTCCAACGAGTGCTTGTGAATAATTTTTCGTTGAGTATAGCAGGAGATATGAGCCTCTGAATTTGACTGTCTTGTTCTAAAATTTCTCTGAAACTGTATAGTTTCAGTTACGAGTTTCAGTTTTGTGAGTCGCTTTTAGTTGCCTTGGAGGCCGAACTGGTCCAGGGTGCTATGGAATGTTTTGTAGTACTTTGCATGATGTTTCTATGGAGTGCTTACACGCTCAGTTTGGCTGAGTGGTTTGGGAGACATGTTTTTTCGAAGTCAACCTCCTGAAACTGTCGACAGATTAAGTCTGTCATCTTGTGGGTTCGATTAAAAATAGATAATGTTGGAATCTAATTATGTGATGAAAACCAAAGTTGTAGCCCTTGTTCTGTAGTTTTCAAAATGTATTTATTTGATATGTTATCTGTTGTACAAAAAAAAGATACGAAAAAGAGAAGCAGTACTACTTGTATTGGAAGATTGTTTATATGCAGTTCTTTGTTTGTGGGTGGGTTCCCAGCGTGGGATGTTTTAAATTCAGTAACTATGCTTTGTTTAAGTTATGTACTGAAATGTGAATGTGGATAGGTGGTGCTCCTTTAAATCACACTTGAAGGTTGTCGGTTGATATCGTCGGAGGAAGTAAATGTAGCGGTGGTTGTGCTATCGTTTGTCTTGCTATTTCTATCACCTACATCTTAATAGTCAGAATCATAGCCACTTAAATGCTATCTAGAATTTATAGTTATCCCCTTAAGCATGATTAATGGAAGTCTTATGTCTATTTACGAGGTTGCTATTATTCTAGCATATGTGTGGTTATTTCACATTCTTGAAAGAAGTCATTAGAATATCTTTGATGGATTATTTTGGAGTACTACAACATGCCATGTGCATTGCATCATTCATATGCATTGGAAGTGATGTCGTTGATCTATGGTCACGATCGTACCGGTACAGCATCATGGGATGCAGCTTCATACCTTGTTGGATATGCAGGCAGGAGATATGCATTGCACTCATATGCATTCATTTAAGTTAATAACATATACATGTTATTGTGGAAAGAAGTTGGTCTTTATACTTTCTTGAGGTTGTTTGTTAATTGTGGAGAAGCTATTTGTAGTTACATAGAGGTCTTTATTTCCCTTAAATCTTTATTTAATTCAACTTCGTAATAATTTTAGAGTTATACACCTAAATATTAGTGTTTGAGTCTATTCTTTGATGCGGAGTGGTGCTTAAACTTAAAGTCTTTATTCTTTCATTCAGTCTTGCTATGGTTATTGGATTGCTAGTGTGATGCCTGTATTGTTACCTATCTATACATGTTTTGCTTCCGCGTTGCTTATATTTACAAAGGAGATTGTAAGGATTGTGTGATCGAGAGGGGGGGAGGGGGGGTGAATCGATGCGTTCTAGAATCTTCCAAACACTAACGCTCAAGCAACTCCTAGCGAGTAGTTCTACTAACAAGGTAAAGCACACTAAGGAGTATCCTTAACCTATATAGCTAGTGGATATAGATAACACAAGCACACCACACTAGCAACCTAGCACAAGATAAATATATATAACGGAAGACTTAAGCTAGGCAAGGCAAGGCAACTAGATAACTAGAAAACAAGGCAACCAAGATACTAAGCACACTAAGTAGAGTCCTTAGAGCTACTAGATAGGCTACAACAAGTAGCACACGAGCAAGGCAAACAAGCAAACCTAGTGAAGCTAGTAGGTACCAAGGTAAACACACAAGCAAGATAAGAACACAACTCAAGTACTACAAGCAATCATATATAGAGCGATAAGTAAATGCGAGTAGTAAAGGAGAAAGGATAGAGAATGCTCATGATGTTTTCCCGTGGTCTCGGAAGGAGGATGGCGCCTTCCCCTACTCCACGTTGGGTCACTCCCTCCGGAGTCTCGACCCCGTCCCTCCGCTCGATGGCGATCCCTCCTAGAGCACACTTCACCCTCCGAGTGAAGTCGTGGGCACGTCCCGCCGGGCTCTCTCCCAGGTACTCTTCCGGAGGTAAGGCTCCGCACTTGATGCGTGCCAAAGGGCGCTCCACTAGTGATGCTTCTTTCGCACGGGAAGCTCCAAGACCGTGTACAAACTTGTGTCGGCTTCCACACTCTTCTTGGACAGCTCAACACCGACGCCTAACCGGTCTAGGCCTTGCCGTAGACCAAGAGTAACAGTCCTAGATGACTCTCTCAAGCCCACACTAACCTAGAGATCAAAGGATGCAACTTGTTACTCTCTCAAGCACTAGGATCACTCCAAATCCTTCTCAAGTGCTTCACACTTCTCTCTCTTGGCTTCTTGGCAGCACCTCCCCTCTTTCCTGGGTCCAAGAGCACCTCAAAGAGGTAAACAACCGACTATATATAGGCCACCAACCTCAAACTAGCCGTTGTCCAAAAGTGCTCAGACTGCGTGATGACCGTACTGTCCGGTCTCTATTAGACCGTACTGTCCGGTCTTCACCAGACCGGCGTCCAGGGAGTGCTGCTCCTCATCTCAAAGTAGACCGTATTGTACGGTCCGGTCAACTATCGTACGGTCTCCTTGACCGTACTGTCCGGTCTCTTCTGACTTCGCAGCTTCGATCTTCTTCTTGATCTTCTTCTTCCAAACTTAATCTGCTTGGTTTCTTCAATCCTCTTCTGCCACCCTAGCCCCTAAGAGACTCACCATGCATCCAATGATCTCTATAACTAGTGTGCACTAAGAGAACCACCTCGAACCCTCTTGATAGTCCGGTTTTTCCTATGGACTCAAGCTAACATCTAACCAAGCAACACTCGCTTGGATCTAGCATGTCCTTAGCCTTGATCCATATCTTCTCCGCGACTCCATCAAGTCCGTTCTTGTGTCGACGAAGGCAACCAATCATCCTTTTCATTAAGTTCATGGTGTGTTGGCGTTCACCACCAACGGACGGAGCTTTCTTTCTATGTGACCTATAAGATCTCACAAAGAGTGTTAGTCACATTCATGGTTCTCATCCTATCACCAAAACATTCATACCTTGGGGTTTCTCTAGCTCCAATGGTCATGAAGCTTACAGAGATACTGCCGAATTTTTCTATGTTTTTCGGTAGAAGTTGTTTGCGATGGTTTTAGTAGCATCTCTGGATGATTGTGGATTCTGAGGTGTTACATTACTAATTATAATGAGAGGTTACGATTGGGTGCGGTGATGAAGAAGTCATCTGACCCGTTCCATCCTACCCCATGTTTGCCGCTGCTGCCGCCAAAACTGAATCAGAAGTTGGTAAAGGACAATATAGGAAATATAAAAGATATAACTACTACCTACTACCATAATTAATTGATTCCACACCCCTATATAGCATCATGGATATGCATATCACTAGCATTCTGGATAAATGATTGTTAAGTAGTAAAAAAATTAGAAATAATACAGGACGAAGGAAATGAACACGCGCTATCTTTTGAAGGTGCTCATAAGAGTAGGGGTGCGACACTTTTTAATAATATACCAAATGACAACTTAAGGGATTTTCATCTGAGACAAAAAAAAATGTATAACATAGAAACGAAGCTAGTCGCGCATTCCTCCGCTTTGAGTCGTCTGCGGGCCGGCCGGTGCGCGTTGTCCTCGTGCGCACGGCGGGCGCCGTGGTAGCAGGGGTAACGTGCGAAGCGGCGGCCGGCGGGCACTCGTTCGTTTGCTCTTGTTTCCTGGTTGGTGTTGCGGTGTTGGAGAGCTCCCGTGTTAGTTCGAAAGAACTAGGACCACACAGAAGGAAGTTTCACTCGTGTAGTTACATTAGAACAGGACAAAGTTCTCTCTCGCAACGCGAAATTTTCACAGATGGATTTTTTTTTAATGGAACAGGAGAGGCCTTAGCCTCTACTGATTATATATTTAAATTAAGTAAAGATAAAGTTATCAGTATAGAAGTAAACGAGCCCAGAAGGCACAAGAGAAAGAAACAAAAGCAAGAGCTAAAAAGGATTACAGGCTTGCTATCCATTCCTCTATTTGGGGAAAATATTTCTTCTTCGCTCTATGAATAACCACGACGAACTCTTTGGTAAAATATGCCCTGCATGCTGCCAATGTTGGGCCAATGTCACTGATAACCCAATTATTCCTTATTTTCCATACTAGCCTTTCAACCCGTGCATCGCATGGGCTAGAAATTAGAAAAACACATAAATATTTAGAGTTTTTTTAAAAATAAATTACACTTAAGCCACCACACTCTGTATGTTATGCCATTATCCGTGACATCCCATTAAGCCTGGTGTGATCGAAAACATTCTTCTGAAATTAACCACTCATAACTAATGAGAAGCATTACTATTCAAATTTATATTTTATTTATAGTATACTTAAGACTGGTTTCTAAAAAATAGGTATCTTTTGAACCATCACATAGGTAACATTTTTTATAGTTTTTCTATCGCATGTGTATATTTATTAGTTAAACACAATATTAGACTATCCAAACTTTAACATCAAATATGTATCTATAGTGAGATTATTTTTGGAAGATTATGAGTAGCTCTTTAACTCTAACAAGATCTGCATTGTGAAATAGACTTCTTTATTAATTGAGTTTGGCAAAGTGAGTAATTAATTTAGAAATATAAATCAGGTTTTTAGTTTGCTATTATTATTATAACGATTTTAGCTGTTTTGAACTCATAATGGTATGATGAGTAAATTAGAAATAAGAATTAGAGATATTTTTTGCTATTTATATTTTTCAGATTTAGTTTATTTTTGGTCTCATAATGGCATGGTGTGTAATTTAGAGATAGGTATGAGAGAGGTATTTCTGGTTATTTTTTGTCTTATAAATTTTAATTCGAATTTAACTATCTTTGACTAATGGTGGCAGATTGAGTAATTTAGAAATAGGAATTTTGTGTATTTCTTTATTATTTTTTATATTCCGAATTTAACTATTTTTTGACACATAATGGCAGGGTGGGTAGTTTAAAATTAGGAATTAGAGGTATTTTATATTTTTTTCTATTTTTGTGTTTAATTATTTTTTGACTCATAATGGTATGGTAGGTAATTTAGAACTAGAAATTAGGGGTATTTTTGATATTTTTTAATTTCAAATTTATCTAGTTTTACTCGTGGTGGGTAATTTGTAAATAGGCATTAGGGTCCTTTTGACTAATTTTTGTAATGGCATTGGTGGGTAATTTAGATCACGTTAGATCTAAAGGCTATTGTTTATCTACTTTAGATTGTACGGCCGGATGTTTTGCTTTTTTTTGAGATTTTTTAGTATTTTCTTTCGATTAACGTGGAGGCCTCAGAAAGAGCCTTCAATTAGTAAATATAAGATTAGATACTCCAAGACATGAGTATTATTACTTCCATATAAAAAGAAGCTTGCAATTTTCACAGATGGATGCCCCGTCCACTGGCAAAACCGGATGTTATATGCATCGACACAACATGAATCTCAAAGTTTCCATCCCATCTGAAGCCGCCTTTTGTACTGACCGTAAACGGCCAGTGTGTAGCCGAAGAATCCAGCATTTACCATCGCAGTTAGGCTGACTTCAACAACGAGCGCAAACGCAAATTTGCGTCGCCCACGCGGCACTGTGCGTCACGGAAACGTCTCCAACAGCAGGGGCAAAAGGGATCGCATATTTGCGCTCGAGGAGAGAGGGCGCGCAACAATACACTCCCTCTCTCCTCGCGTTGCATTTGCGCGGGCCCACCGGCTTCGAGGAGAGATGGGCGGCGCGAGCGCGGGCGCCGGGGAGAAGAGAGGAAGAGGGGCAGCGGCAGCGGCGCACGGACGCGGCGGCGCGGTGCGGGGGAGGGGAGAGGGGCTCGCGCAGGCGCGGGCTCGGCGCACGGCCACGGCGACAGTGGTGCACGGGCGCGGAGCTAGGCGGCGGGAGCGCGAGCACCGGAGAGGAGAGAGGAAGAGGTGCAGCGGCGCACGGGCGCGGCGGTGCGGCGCGGGGAAGGAGAGAGGAAGAGGGGCGTGCGCAGGCGCGGGCGCGGCGGCGGCGACGGCAGTGGTGCACGGGCCGGAGCTGGGCGGCGGAGAGAGGGATATGGGCGGCAGGAGCGTGAGCGCCGGAGCTCGAGCACCACTGCTCAAATGGATTCGTTGGAAGATTTAGAAGGTCATTGTAGGATCAATTTCATCGATTTCTTGGCATATGCTGCGAATTTTGCGATTTAGTATCTCGAGCACCACCTGCCGCGCTGCATCGCCTACCGCGCCACCCCGCGCCGCGCGCACTCGCGCCGCCCTGCCATGCCACCGCCACCCGCGCCGACCCTCGCCCAGCCGCGCTGCGTCGCCTACCGCGCTGCCCCTCGCCGCACGCGCGTCACCCTGCCGCTCGCGTTGCTGCGTCGAGCGGCTCGTGCTGCGCGGCCGCGGCGGTGCGCGTGGAGGCCGGGGCGGGCAGGGGGGAGCAGGTGAGCCGTGAGCAGCGCCGCCGTGAATCCATGCCTTCGTCTTCCTCCTCGACGGCCGAGGCGGCAGGGGGGAGCAGCAGGGGGCCGTTCGACGGCGGCGCGAAGGGCGAGCGGGTGCGCGAGCCTTGAGCGCCTCCATCTCGGCGCGCGGAGGAGGGCGCGCGCGGCGTGGCTGGCGCGCGGCGGAGGTGGGCGCGGCGGCCGGGGCGCGGAGGCGGGCGTGGCTGGCGCGGTGGAGGCGGGCGTGGCTGGCGCGGTGGAGGCGGGCGTGAGAATGCAGACTACTGTAGAAGAGTGGCAATGCTTCTTTTGCCTTTCCAAAATGCAAGTTATTGTTGAAGTCAGTCTTAGCCAGGTGACGAAGACAAAGCCAGGATCCCCAAAGAGAAGGCCGAATATGGCCGTCAGCAGGCAGAACCACAGCATACCAGCACCGAACATGATGCTCAAACAATCGGACGTCAGGACCGAAGCATACAGAAGCCGGCCATGGACGAAACATGCCCACAAGAAGAGGCATGCACTGAGTGTTAACGACAACTCCGCGATAGCACCTAGTGCGTCGTCCCGTGCGGAGTATGTGTATGCTACCCACAACACCCGTATGGCACACCCAGATGAGAGGAGGCGGCAGGTTCGCTGACAGCCTCGTCAGCTTCCTCCTCGTAGGGACGTATTTGTTCGTCAGGTTTCTCAATCGAGTTGCGTTGGCGCCGGTGCTCGGCGATGGCGCGACCGCACATCCCCGCGGCGCAAATGGTGTTGAAGTATAGCGCCAACATCCCAGCAAAGGGACTCACGGTGCAGGTGATGAAGAAGGCCATCAACATGATGTAGAAGAGCCGCGTGTAGACATCAGCTGTGCCCATCAAGGTCTTCGACAGTGAGATGATCCATGAGTGCAGGTACCAGCACGTGATGAGAGAAACCGCCGAGACACTTAGCAACGGATAATCGACGCAGCGCCAAAGCATGAACGGCGGCGTGAGCACGGGCTAGACAACTATGTTCTTCAAAATTACTATATTAATATTTTTACGTTTTTGATTATTAAATTGAACTGATTATAGATATTTAGACTGTAATAGTTTAATTGCAAGCCGCAAGATCCATTCGGCAGGATTCGATGGTGGATTGGAGCAGCTGCATCGCAGGGCAAGCCTCCTAGATCCTCTCTATGCTTAATTAAAAAAAAAAGTAAAATGCATGAATAGCATTGTATTTGTTCAACCATTTTGATTTGGCTATTGTACTCATAAAACTGCAAATCGTGGCCATTAAGATAGCTCATACGTGTCGATACGGCCATTACCTTTATAACACTACGTATTTTGATGATGTGGTATACGTATAGCCGTGACTCACCTCCAGCGTAGAACTCCAAAAACCTATAGAGTGCAGCTTGCGTGATCTCAAATACTTCACGATTTTTTTCTTATTTCAACAAAAAACTCTCTATCTGTTACATACTCGTCTTTGGAAAGAGCCAGACGAGACGATCTCTGACGGGCGACGGCGCCGTGAGCGACGAGCACCGACGGAAGAAAGATCGAGCAGACTTGATCGGCAAATAGTACAGGATGGTGGGAGCGGTTTCCATCGGCATTGAGGTCCGATGCAACTGACGTTCGGAACTTCGGGCCATGGCTCCAGCTTACGGTACGTAAGGCTTGTTACTTGTGCATGCTTCATACACTATTCCAATTTTTACATTATACATCGATAGTGTGAATTAGAGAGACTAAATCAGCAGAGCGATCCAACAGTGTCTTCGTTGCTTGCTTATGCACATACAACACATCAACAAGAAATCAGCATCGTGACAGCAAGGAACAGGCAAAGGTAGCTGGTGCGGTGTCTTCACGTTCCAGAACTCGAATAGGAGCAGCAGCAGCCTTCACAACTGAGCGTATGCCGGGGATAATGGAACGGACCCTCACCTTGTTCCTGGCAGATTAAACTGGTAATCGATGGGAACTAGCCCGCCGCCCTCGCCGCTAGCCCGCCCTTCCCCGATCATCTCAATGTGGCTCTCTTCGAAAGAAATAGAAGCAATAGGAGGGGCACAAATACAAAATAAAACAAAAAAGAAGTTCGTATTGTAACGTCCCGCTCCCCAAGCCGAGCCTGTTTATACCTGGCAACTCTTTAGGATCTCAAGACTTCCCTCACAGACTAACGCAAGTCTTTTTTGCACACTTTGTCCTCACTCGTGCGCATCTAGGAAGAACTTCCCGGTCGATCACTCATCCTCCAGGCCAAGCATGCTTAACCTCGGAGTTCTTTCGAGATGAGCTTCCAGAAAAAAAGTTGTAACTTATTGGTATGAGTATTCTTTCAATCCTATTAAGCCTTGCGCCACCTCTTAGAAGACCGACGTCCTCGTCGGTCAACCCAGTCCAGGAACGTCCTCTCTTGGCCACGTCTGTGTGTCCAGTGCCAATGCATGTGCCATACTGTGTGACCATTCCGGGACCACACCAGCCATGCGCACCATGCCTGCGCAACTGCGTCCACACGTGTTCGTGAAACCGCGAGAGTCGGCTCTGATACCACTATAACGTCTCGTTCCCGAGCCGAGCCCGCTTACACTGGCAGCTCTTTAGGATCTCAAGATTTCCTCGCAGACCAATGCAAGTCTTTTCTGCGCACTTTGTCCTCACTCGTGCGCACCTAGGAAGAACTTTCCAGTCGGTCACCCATCCTCCAAGCAAGCACGCTTAACACCTCGGAGTTTTTTCAAGATAAGCTTCCGGAAAAGAAGTTGCAACTTGTTGGTATCAGCATTCTATCAATCTTATTATGCCCTGGGCCAGGATTCACACGTATAGCGAGTCATAGTTGTACGTACGTCACGTCATAACGTCACCAAAATACATAGCGTTATGAAGGCAATGGCCGTATTGATGCGTATGAGCTATTTTAATGGCCGCGATTTGCAGTTTTATAAGTACAATGGCCAAATCAAAACGGCTAGACAAGTACAATGACTATACACGCATTTTACTCTAAAAAAACACCATCGTCTTCACGAGTGCGTTGCCACATTTCTTCTTTACCCCTGCCAACCGGTCCATGCTGATCTCGCCGAGCTCGTGTTCTATGACAACGTGATGAGCATGCCCAAAAAAAAAAAAGAAAAAACCGCCTCCATGGCCACTATTCATGGGAGCCTGCCTGCACAAACAGTAGAAAAAGAAGGAAGGACGGCATGCGTAGCTCGATTTCGTGAGCCAACTCGAGTTTATTTAGGGAGTTTTGATCATCGTTTCTGGATTTTGGGATATTTTTTCGATTTGACATTATTAATCCCTGACCAACTGACTAACACACTAGGTCCTATCTAAATCTATGAAACAAACAATTAATCTCTGACTAATAATTAGTCCGATACATTTTTAGAACTCTTACTATAATTATTGATCCAAACTATATGGATTACTATCAGTCTGGATTAGAATTAGTGTCCTAGTAGGCTAAAAATTAGTCTCTCTATTTGGATCGTCTAAGGACTAAAATTAGTCAACTAACATTTAGTATCACTAGCCTTTCAACCCGTGCATAGCACAGGGCTAGAAATTAGAGACAACATAAATATTTAGAGTTTTTTTTAAAAAAATTACACTTAAGCCATCACACACGGTATGTTATGTCATTATCCAGGACATCCCATTGAGCCTGGTGTGATTGAAAACATTCTCCTTAAATTAACCCCTCATATCTTTACTTTATTGCGATGACGCTAACTAATGAGAAGCATTACCATTCTAATTTATATTTTACCATATTGTAAAATATATATTACTAATTCCACTAATTTTTCATGGGAAATGACTATGATGGGCGAGACAAACATCAAACAATCTACCTCCAAAAGCAAAATAATTTGTGATATGGTTCTTTTGTTGATATATCTATACTACATAAATTTGATTTCTTATTTACTATTTTATTTATAGTATATTTAAGACTGATCTATAAAAAATGTGTATCTTTTGAACCATCACATGGGTAATATTTTTTTTATAGTTTTTCTATCGCATGTGTATATTTAGTTTAACACAATATTAGACTATCCAAACTTTAACCATCATATATGTTTATATATTGAGAAACTTTTCTCAAACTTATGAATATGTGGTCTCTATATGTTATGTACAATTATGTCTATCACACATTTTTTATTTAATTAAGTACAATTTATACAATCCAAACTTTAACCATCAAATATATATATATATATATATATATATATAGTGAAATTATTTTTTGAAAGATTATGAGTATATGGTCTTAAAGTTCTATAATATTGTAACGGTTAAAGTGCTCTTTAACCCTATTGAGATCTACATTCCGGATATTAAAGTAGACTTCTTTATTAATCCGGATTTGGCAAAGTGAGGAATTAATTTAGAAATATAAATTAATTTTTTATTTTGCTATTTTCATTATATCAATTTTAGCTATTGAACTTATAATGGTATGATGAGTAAATTGGAAATAAGAATTAGGGATTTTTTTTGTTATTTTTTATTTTTCAGACTTAGTTTATTTTTGGACTCATAATGGTATGGTGTGTAATCTCTACTACTTAATAAGTCTAAAAAGGGTCGTCAGATTTTGGTTTCATCTGCGAAGTTTTTGTTTTTGATCCGTACGTAGGGGAGACAAAAATCGTATCAAAAACGGAATTGTATCTTTCCCGTACCGTCGTGAAGCCGAATCGTTACCGGTTTATTGGAGCAGGAGTCGATATTCAAGGAAGTCCCGACACGGCTGCAGAGCCCCCTTTTCCCCCTCAGATCTGCACCCTATAGGTTAGGATGTGGATTTGATATGCCATTGTCGTAGCTTTTGTCTCCTGTGCTTCTCTTCAATGGCTGACTGAGGAAGAACAACCCAAATTGGGCCAAATAAAGGGTTATGCCAAATGGGTTTATGGGCTTAGTCCTTCTTCTCTTGATATTTCTCATTTGTGAACAGAAGAAAAGCCCATATAAGCTAGGCACCGTTGGAGCTGGCGGCAATAAGGCGTTCGTTTTGCTGATCAGGCTTAAGAAATTCCATCATTGCTGAGGCCAGTCTCACAAAATACCCAACTCTAGCACTACAGGCCCAACGCCCAGCAGATGGCCTGATCGGTTGCGGAGCATCGACGTCCGAAAATGCTTATTCTTGTACGCATCTAGGTTTAGAGCAGAGGTCTCGGTGATTAACATGAAAATTTGTCACAAAAAACATGAAACCTGTTGTGTCTAAAAGGGCAATGGATCACTCAGTTTATAACAGAGGTGTGCATATTTTATATTTTCTTTTTAGCACTATCAATATATCATTCGTAATTGCTCTCCTCCGTGAAATCCAAGCTAAATTTTTGTCTGTCTTTATGTTTATAAATCTTTACCCTTTCCATTTACGTCTTTTTACTTGGCTACAAAATTTCAGTACCCGTAGCCAGGGTTTTTTCAAAACCGGTGGAAACGGTCCGGTTTTCACGGATACCGCTAAAACCACGCCGGTTCGGTTCCACTGGTTTTCCAGTTTTCGATTTTGAATTTCAGAAGAATCTTAATATTTGACAAAATTTGACCGATTTTGGCCGGTTTCGACCGTTTTCGTTTTTGACAAAAACCGGTGAGGTCCGGTTTCTATGGCTTGGTCGGTTATTGAAACCTTGCACGTAGCAACGCACGGGCTAATTGCTAGTTTAGAACTAAGTATGAGAGAGGTATTTTTTGGTTATTTTTATCTTCTAAATTTTAATTCAAATTTAACTATTTTTGACTAATGATGGCACAATGAGTAATTTGGAAATAGGAATTTTGGGTATTTTTTTTGTTATTTTTTTGTATTCCAAATTTAACTATTTTTGATACATAATGGCAGGGTGGGTATGTTAGAAATAGGAATTAGGGGTGTTTTATATTTTTTTTATTTTTGAATATTATTATTTTTTGACTCATAATGGCTTGGTGGGCAAATTAGAAATATAAATTAGAGGTATTTTTGTTATTTTTTAATTTTTAATTTATCTATTTTTACTCATAATGGCATGGTGGAGTAAATAGGTATTAGGGGTAATTTTGACTAAGTTTTTGTAATGGCATAGTTGTGTAGTTTAGATCATGTTAGATCTAAATGCTATCATTTATCTTACTTTAGATTGTACGGCCAGATGGTTTTCTTTTTGTGAGAATTTCTAGCAATTTTTTTCGATTAACGTGAAAGCTTCAGAAGGAGCCTCCAATTAGTAAATATAAGATGGATCCAAATAGAGCATGACAATTATTCATCCATGTCATAATTTTTTCGAGAACACATCTTGACGCGTTTGTTGGTGCTCATTATGACGACCTTTTAGCACCAAATTCTCTTAGTATATCGATGATCATCCACCATATTGTATTGATTATTGCCACTAATCATGACGTTTTGCTTCTTTAGTGTCGTTTTGTGTCTTTGTGTCTTTTTAGATGAAATACAACATATAATGCAAGCGGGGCGAAATTATCCATGAACATGGGTCGAAGCTTTAGCCTGCAGCACCTCAAGCACTCCTTGGACGTCCATGAAGCCCAACACGCAAGGCCCAAACTCATTTGCTTGGTTTCCAAGTGCTCTAGAAGGCTCACCCAAAATATTCCCGAAATCTAGAGATTTTCGCGGAGTCCAGGACAGCAACATCTTGTGACGAGGATTTAGAGTTCAAGACGATCTGAAATGCAAATCCGTTAAATACCAAAGTTGAAGATCTCGTCGAGTGCTTTCTGGAACACATATGGATGACATTATTTGGACTCCGGAGCTAGGAGACATAGGACCCGCAATGAGTACTGCGCAGAGAAGTCCGAATCAGGACAGAATATATTGCGACGCGATTTTGGGCATGAAGACGACAGAATCTGGAGATCAAAATAATACAAAAGTTGTAGATATTTTCGAGGGCTATAAGATAGAGTCCAAGTTTACTTCATTTGGAGTTCGGACGGTGGAGATATGATTTTTAGAAGGCGGAGCTGCGAAAAAGGAAAATTGAGTCCGAGTTGTACAAGTTTCGTGCCGATCGGCACCCTCCATGTGCCGATCGGCACCGACCTAGATTGGGTGGAGGACGCCTCCAGGCACCTCCCCACTATATATATGTCCCAAGGGACGTCCCCCTTTGTACGCATTGTCACATTATCAAAGTATTTCGAGTTGAGAGCCAAAACTTGCGGCGTTACGCCGCCGGTTTCACCATGTAGCCTAGTTGTCTAGATCTTCTCTAGTTGGTGAGTTGGAGGAGCTAGCTAGGGTTCTAAGAGGAGTCAACCCACGTGGTGAAGCTCTAATTTAGGCCCTAGTTAGTCTATGAATTCAATTAACCAAGGTTCAAGAGCCGGATGTTATGAAGGTGATGTTCTTTGCGTCTCAAATTGGTTGATCTACTTCCTGTTCATGCTTGCTTTCGATCTTGTTTCCCCTCTATGTCTTCCTTCTTGTTGCAATTTGCTATATTCATGTCGTGCCGACCGGCACAACCCTTCTGCCGATCGGCACCATCTTCATATGCAATAGTAGGTGCATTGTTTATCTTGTCGGTGTTGTTTAGCTATTAGCGCTATTAGCCGCCGTCGTCAAAGGATCGCAGCAAAAACTTAATAGTGATGCAATGCTAATAGATGCTCACCGTAGTGCCTTTTCCTTTGCCTTATTAGCCGCCGCCGTGACAGGGTCGCAGCAAACAGCTTAGGTGCATGGGTGCGGGACTAGAGGAGATGATAGATTGATGTGCTTCATTGGACTATAGTAGATTACCTTTTGCTATGAAATGCAACTTGTGCTACTGGTGTGTGCTTGATTCATATACGGCTAAGACTTGTTAGCTTTGTTATTGGCTTTGGAACTCAACATTCTTTTCGTTGTTTCGTTCTCTGTGCCGATCGGCATGGCCCCCTTGCCGATCGGCACAACAATAATTCACTCCGATTTTCTCGTGTTTCCTGTATATGCATTTGTGCTTAATGCTTAGGTTTAGTTTGCTGAATTTAATAGTAGAATGCCTATAGTTTGCTTGCCGGTCCTTGGATTCGATAAACCTTAGAATACTCTTCTAAAGGAAAAGCTACTACAACTGACCCGTGCGCTTGCGGTCATAAAAGGTGCGCGTATCCCGCGCCAACAGCGTTGTTTCATTAAGAGGAAGAGAAAAAGCACCTCACCACCCCTCAGGCTAACCTAAGGGGCTGTTTGGTTTGTTGACGATTACAAAACGATTACAACGGACTCAACATGAATCTGACTCTACTAGACCAAAAGAACTGCTGCATCAACTAAACACAAAAGAACTGCTACTGTGGAAGGCCTGACAACCAACTATTCTGGCAAGCGACCACTCCCTTCCCTCGTCTCTGATCTTGTAGACCTTCTCGACCAGTCATCATTGTTTGCGCATGTATTTGCTCACCTTGATCTAAAGCCATCATGGCACTGCAGAATGCTTGAGAAGGTGAACCCAATCCCACTTCATCTCAGACCGCTGCAACAAGCAAGACTTCACTTTGCCGGGGAAGAATGAATCAAATACTATGACCACACGACCACAACCACGGCCGGAGGGGATCTTGAAGCCGGATTACGACCACGACCACTTATGCTGCCAAGTCGCGCCAGCACCGCCACTGAAGCCGGGCCTCGCGGCATCGCACCTCAAGATCTAGGCTAGCTCGCTAGATTCGGCCATGGAGACAGGGGATCATGAAACACAGCCAGCGCAGCCCATGCCGAGCCCACGCGTGGCCGTGCCACCCGGCATCGCCGCCGCTCGTCCGCCGTGTAGCAGTCTGCCGCGCCATTTGCCGGAACCCTATCCACTGCCGCCGCGCTGGATCTGAGTCAAGGAGCCGTCCGGCACCGGATCCGAGCACTGAAAGGAAGAGAGAGAAAGAGAGAGGGGTGAGCAAGAAGATGGCAGAAATCTCGTTACCGCAAATCCAGCGGTGATGGCGGTGCGCGCGAGGTAGGGGATGGCGGCGATGGCACAGATCCGGCGGGGATGACGGCGCGCGTAGGGTAGGGGATGGCGTCGGCGTCGGCCGCATGTTCCTCCGCCTTGTTGTCGTCGGGGCCTCGGCTAGCCGGAGTTCGTCGCCGCTCCGCCGTCGTTGCAGAGCGCCCGCCACACCCACGGAAGGTGTCGCGCCGCCCAGATCTGGACGGCCCCGAGGTAGGCCGCGCCGCCGAGCGCTGAGGGGAGGGCCGTCGCCATGCCGCGCGGCGAAGGAGAAGGAGGGCCGCCACCGCGCCGCGATGAGGTCGCCCAATGAGATCTCGACGGCGATGTGGTCGCACCGACCTCCATTGCTGTTGCTTGGCGATGGGGGAGGGCCGGAGCCGCTGGAGAAGAACGCGACCGGTGGGGACGAAGGAGGGAGGAGCGGGGCTTGCGACCGGTGGAGAGGAACGGGATTCACAAATCCAGGCGAACCGGAGATGGGGGCGGCGACCAGCAGGGTTGCTGGGTCGTGGAGGAGCTTGGGATGAGAGAGATGGGGCGTGGGAGGTGGCTCTGGTGGTGGGGCGGCGGCGGAGCGAACCCTAGGCGGGTCGCCCCGAAACAGCCACCCATCCATGTCGTAATTGCTTCCCCAAATCAGGAGGGTCAATTATATAAGTTGTTCCTCCCTTTAAAATAAGATGATCTTCCTTCATCCGATCTTATTGTCGTTCGTCTTGATGTTTCATCCAAGAAGAAAACCAGACAGATTCGGAAGATATGATACGTCTTTATCTCAATTTCATGTTGTTGCTGAAGATTGGCTAAGCTCAGAGTAGTCATCATGCGTTAAGTTTTTCAGAAAACATACTCGCTTCAAGAAATGGTAAAGACACAGTATATATAATTGAGGGGTGAGGCATCCTATATTTAAATGTACACTACCAACATTCAAATCAATAAAATAGATATTATGTATGAGATAGCTCCTAATATATGCAACGACCAGTATGTTTTAAGTATTTATAAAATGTCGTTACAAAGTTCTGACCAGTAAGTTCTGACACAATACCTAGTGCATCTAATTAAATATGGAAGTGGAACTTTATCTGCACTCTGGCAGCATGCAACAGAGCTTCGGATGTATGTAAGCATCTGTGTGTATATTGCACAAAAAAGAGTTTGTTTTCTTGTAGTGTCAGCTGATGGCGTAGAATTAGAAGAGAACGTTAGCATCAATAATAGGGATGGACGGTGCCTTATCCCTTTGCATGTTTATCACGACGATTATTGAGAGTGCATGTTCTAACTTACTTAATTGCAGTAACGTGCAATACGAAAATAATTTTTTTTTGACACCAAACGGATGTGTTTTTGAATGACTAAGTATTCTGGTCAAATAAGATGAATTTTCCTTGTGTACTAGTGAAGAAGGCTTATTTCTAAATGAAAGCATGCTGCTTGGGAGGAATAATATAAGAAACGTGAGGCAAACGTGGCATTCAAAGTATCATGTCTAAAATGTTATGTTAGTTAATGATATACATACATTTATTCTACATCGACACTATATATCAGGGTGATCTCCTCAAGAAAAATTTTGTGCCTCTGACACAGGATAATTACTTGACACTGAAACGAGCACAACAAAATTAGTACTAGTTACATATCATTCTGCCAAATAAGACATATTCAGACATTATCGATCTCTGCCTATCGATCCCATGAAATTCTGGGTATCCAATGAAAATTGTGGTTACGGGCACAACAATATCTGTAAATACACGAGGGAAAGGTCTGCTAACACGTCATTTCTATTGTATTCTTTGCCCGTTTATTTATGCAACAACAGGAGAGGTGTTCGCTTGTTGAATCATTTGATCATAGCTAGCAGCGTCCCTCCATTCACACCACAGATAGAGGTTCCAATGGTCGCTAACTTCCCGTATTCTATAATTGCTTAATATTGTGTATTGAATTGTGAAGAATCTACCAACCAACCACCCAGTTTCCAAAGTCAAATTAGTTCATTCTGCTTGCTGTGAATCAACAATAAAATACAAAATGGTAATATTCTATCTCCAATTCCTTCCTCTCATCCTCTTTAAATTCTCTTTTGCCTATGCGACAACACCTCGACGAAACAATAGCCTGCAAACACACTAACATACGCACCCCCCCCCAGAGAGAGAGAGAGAGAGAGAGAGAGAGGGAGAGAGAGATTGAAACTGTGCAGCATGTCTCGTGTTGGAGCCAAATTGTTATTTCTTTGTAGGGATCTCTGCTGGGAAGCGACTATCGGACGCGGGGATAACGGACATTCTGATCCTTGAGGCAACAGGCCGCATTGGGGGGAGGATATGCAAGACTGAGTTTGCTGAGATGAATGTAGAGATTGGGGCTAACTGGGTGGAAGGGGTCGCTGATGACAACAGTGTTGATACCGTGGATGTAAACCCAATCTGGAGCATTGTCAATGGAGAGCTCAGTATCACGACCTCACGCTCTGACTGCGATCACCTTGCATCTAACATCTACAAGGAAGAGTATGTTCTTGAGGGACTGCAGTATATTCATACATTACTTTGGCTAGGGTCTAGTAGCTAGGCATATGAGACACATGAGGAAAATGGATATAGGCACTTTTTGGTTTCATAAAAAGAACGCACGCTCCCCCCCCCATTAAAGTTGCAGTTCCATCAAAAAATCAAGCATGCGTGCTAATCCTTTAGTGTACCACCAACAAATGATGCTTGGCTGCCAACGTACGAATTAAATGGGACTTGCGTGTGGCTACTCCTTTTTAAATCATTGGGATTGCAATAGTTGTGTGGAAACTTTGAATACCGTTAAACCTATCACGGAAGTAGTTGTTAAGTTCAAATGTGAACAACATCAATGCAATTATGATTAATTACTAGGGAAATTAAGTTTGCCAACAACTGGGCTTCAAATATGCAGTAACACGGAAACTAGATATATTTTTATGACCCTTTTAGGCTAGTCCCAATGGTCAATTTCATTTTGTTGTTTCCAACATGCCACATCATCTAAAATGATTAGAATCCATCAAACAACAACTCCCTCTAATGGTAAGTTTCATTTTTGTTGTTTCATAGGCAAGTCATGGTATTTAATTCTTGATTATTATTGAGTGGAGAGCTCATGAAATGAAACTCAATGGTTTCAATGGTGGTTTCAATGGGTTTCAAAGTTTTGGAAATAGTGCAACACTAGTTTCACCTCTTTCTTCACAAATCTCATGTCACCTCATCATCTTTGCCTATATGGCATCTCATTTATTGAAAATAAAACTCCCATTGGGAGTACCTTAGTGTTCATCGGACCTTAGGAGCTTTAGTTAAATCATTTTAAAACTTCCCTCGGAAAAAGAACTTTAACAAGGTGCACCAATTTCATAAATATTACTTTTAATTTTATGTAATAATTAGGCTAACACTATATAAGTTTAGTGATACAAAAGTGGTACCATTAGATAAGCATTTCAATATTTTTCCATATATATATAAGTATGATTTATATGTATGGTCAAAGTAGAACTTTTGAAACCATGACAGCACAAACAGAGGATGTACTTTAGCATCTCTAATTGCTCAATTTCGGAACACATATAATGTGGCTTACAAGCTTGCTTGTAAAATTGCAGTGGCGGTCTTTATGAAGAAGTTTTTGTACAAAACAGGATTTGCGAGGCCAATAAAGTGCAAGAGTACGGGAACATTATTTCGAGCAAACTGCAGCAAGATGTGTCAGTGATGACCATGCGGTCTTTATGGCCAGTATGTTACAATTCTGAGATAAAACTTGTTCACTTATTCTCTACTTAAATGATATGTGTCATAATCACAGTATCTGATAGTACAAATAATTGTACATTCAGGTTATAAGTGCAAAAAGTTCTCACTCTTTCAAATCACTGCCTTCAGTCATCAATTTCTACCTTCGACCATCTGTTTCTTGAAACTTATATGCTTCAAATCTTGTTGAAATCCTTAAGATGCATCATATAGTTTTGTAATATATAATTCACATCTTGTTGAACTCAATGAATTCTGGAATACTGATGGTCAATGATATAAATGTTCAACTTAATTAGGATAAAACTTTAATGACAAGTAATATTTTATGGAAGAAGTATTATTAGGGGTACCAAGCTTTTATATTCTGAAGCCATTCATAAATAAATGTCGACTCCTCATGGTACAATGATTACCTTTTTAGAGCGGTCACCCGCAGTGAAAAAAAACTATTGATATATGTACGTCCTCAATTATTATTTTAGCATATTCTCTAACTTTTATATTAACTTTGCAAACGAAAGTTAATTCTTTTGTTGGTGCCAGCATGCCATTTGGTCCGACTAAACCTGTGGACATGGCGATAGATTACTACCTGAACGACTACAAGTTTGCCGAGCCTCCGCGTGTAACAAGCCTCCAGAATACGCATCCTTTGCCAACATTCAAGGACTTCGGTGAGCATGTCTGCTTTGTTGCGGACCAGCGAGGATACGAATCAGTGGTGCATCACATTGCTCGGCAGTATCTTAAGTATGATGCTCGTCGTGCCATTGTGGATCCCAGGCTCATTGTGAACAAGGTACGACCTTATTTCTCCAATATCATACAAGCTTTAATAACCGACGTTTCTCGGGTGTATTATATTATTTATCATTTATCAACGAACAAAAATTCAGCCTTGAAACATGCTAGCTAGAGTTTTGTGCTGGATCATAGTCCAATAAATATGTTCCCTGGTTATTAGAGTGGTGGTGCCACAAAACATCGTTAATAAAAAAGGATAAGGCTGGAAAAACCTGCTGCAACCACTTAAAAAAATGCAACAAAATAGCCACCCTGTTGCAACAAGAAATCTTTAGACACAGAGGGATGAAAGCTATGACACTAAACAAGTTCTGCTACAAAGTATAAAAATAGTTCCAACAAGAATGAGATACCAACTTATGAAAAAAATACATACTGTTATATCTATGGCTTAATTTTCGTTTTGCTTTTTTTTATTACATGAACTCTATTTCCTTTTTTTTTGGTATATGCTCCAGAGCACATGGTCTCTGATGTGTGATTAAATATTTGGGAAAATTGCAAATACCCACTCATCTTATGGTGTTTTCATGTACTCACCTGCTAGTATTTTTGTTTTAGTCTAGCAACTGTAAGTTACAGTTTTCATTACCCCCGGATAACTTTGACTGACCAGTGTGACTCCTGTTTAGCTTCCAACATTTCTTTGGATGCTTCACCGTAGCATAGCTAACATCTATTTACTAACAATACAAACATTGAAGGGAAAAAGTTTGATAATTATGATATTTTTTTTGTGAAACATGATAACTATGATATATGTGTGATTCTAACAATATTATACGGTACCCAGATATTGGTTGGGATTCGAGACCCATTTATTTTTTTTCCTCACTTTATACCCTAATTTTCTCACTTTATACCTCCAATGAAGGTTGGGATTCGAGACCCATTTATTTTTTTCGAAATATTGGTGTGTGTGGGGTGATGCGGTATAAAGATTCTGTGGAAGTACTGGATCCAGTGGCTTGAACCTGAGGGTTTAGATTTTGGCTTTCACCTACAGACAAAAAAAAATCTCCATTTTAAAGTGGCACAGCAGATAAATTAGGGAAAACCATATAAATTCACTAATGTTGTCTTTCAGGTGGTGCAGGAGATTAATTACTCGCTTGACGGTGTCATGGTGAGGACAGAGGATGGATGTATCTATGAGGCTGACTATGTCATAGTTTCCGTCAGCTTGGGCGTTCTACAAAGCAATCTCATACAGTTCACGCCACCATTACCTGTCAGTATCTAACTTTGATATTTGCAGACTCAACACTGACTTCATTCTTGAAGTAGCTTTACATATTTGATGAAAATTTCCTTTCATTTTTTTCCATTAGCATTGGAAAACCTTGGCAATCTCACAGTTCAATATGGCGGTATATACAAAAATATTCTTAAAATTCCCGAGGAAATTCTGGCCTAGTGGACCTGGAACAGAGTTCTTCCTCTACGCAAGCAGCAGGAGGGGATATTATCCAATCTGGCAGGTAACTATTGCGACTGGATAAACCACATGTTAGAAAATAAAGAACTTAATGATCAAATGTCCCTCAATGTGTTACTGCTATTTTCAAACTGTTGTGTATGAAGATCAGTTCTATTTCATGATGTTGCATATACTATGTTCTATACATGTGCATTCTGATTAAGTTCCCCTGTTTTGTGTGTCATCGATTCCAGCATCTTGAGAAAGAATACCCTGGTTGTAATATCCTTCTTGTGACTGTCACGGATGATGAATCACGGCGGATTGAGCAGCAATCAGATGCTCAAACAAAGGAGGAATCCATGGAGATGTTGAGGAAGATGTTCCATGATATAGATGTCCCGGATGCAGCAGATATCCTTGTCTCACGTTGGTGGTCAAATAGGTTTTTCAGGGGCAGCTTCTCCAACTGGCCCATTGGAGTCGACCGCTATGGATACAATATGACTAGAGCAGTGGCGAGTCCAGGTTTGGGCCTGGGGGTGGGCCAGAAATTAGTTGAGCTGATGGGGGTGGGCCGGAAAATGAAAAAAAAAAGAAAAATTCTACTGTTCATAGGTGCTATAGTGTTAAAAATGGGGCTGAGCTGAATCTGGGGGTGGGCCGCGGCCCACCCGGCCCACCCCTTAGACTCGCCACTGGATTAGAGTATGTACATTGAAGGGATTTCTCAGATTCAAGCTTAGTTTGATGAAACAGACGTAACTAATATTGTGATTTATCTGCTGTTCAACATTTAAGGAACCTGTTGGAAGGGTGTACTTCACCGGTGAGCACACTAGTGAACGCTACAACGGATATGCTCATGGAGCTTACCTTGCAGGTTTAAATAAAAAACTCTTGGATCCATGTTCTATTGGATTATAGATATATAGTTGTTTTATATTTTTTTGTCATTTTCCACAGGCAGGGACTCGGCAGATATTTTTATCGACAATACCAAGAAAGAGACACGCAGATATCATGTGCCACAAAGGAATCGAATTATAATGGGCTCAGGAGCTAATACTCAGGCTTCTATACGTATAACATAATTTTTTTTTATGTTGTTTGTGCCTATATTGGAGAAAGAACCAGTTGATGTACCCCAGGAAAATATTCAGCGTGAAGCACCCATTCGTTGGAATCGTGAAAATCTCAAGCAAAAATTATATATATAACCGTAATACAGGACAGTGACAGAGAACCATCTATGATATTCTGCCTCTGATCTTCATATATAGTCATACAATGAGCGCCCTCTGATAACAACATGAAACAAGTTATTGTCCATTTCTTACAATCCCTTGTTCTGAGTTTATGGATCCCTCGCCAGCAAGCTCTGCAAAGTTTCTCTGGAAAGATATGTATGCGCTAGTTTTCAGTTAATATATATTAGAAGCCCCAACATTTAAGATATAAAGTTCCGTAAGAAAAATACAAACATTTCTGTAGCCAATAGGCCAATGTTCCATGGTTCCAAGCCTGGTTAGCTAGATATCATGACACTGATAAGAAAATGTTATTCCCATTCCACCGATTTCATAAATTGGCTCTTCAAAAATGTAAATGGCTTTAAATTTTCATGTAGCCCTTGTTATCGATCATCCATCTGCTTTTTCTCAGTTTGCATCATCTGTACCATTTGCTAAATGGGACGACCGAAACAAATAATCATCTCAATTAATGGGGCTACTGAGATGCCTCCGTCAAGCGTTATCGGTAGTTATTGCCAAACGGGCGGCCTGATACAGCACAGCCTGGGCTCGAAAAGGCACAGCCCGGATCTATTTCAGGCCGGCACGGCCCGATGTTATTTGCGTGCCGTGCCGTGCTAGCCCATGGGCTCCCCTCTCGGCCCATGGCACGGCACGCAATAGAGCAAGCTAAGACTCCTAATTGTATACATATAAATTAAAAATATATTTAATAAAACTTAATCGTGCCGTGCTGTGCCGCTCATTGGGCCGCACCCTCGGCCCACGGCACGGCCCGACCCTCGTGCCGTGTCGGTCTGGGCTCAAAATTCATCGTCTTTGCTTGGGCTGGACTAAAAATTGCGTGCTTCGTGCCCGTCCGTTTGGCCCGGGCCAATTTTTTTTTTTTAGCTCCTGGCCCGGGCCATTTGGCCATCACTAGTTGTCGTCGGCGTGAGGCGTGTGTAGGGCACTTCCACCGGCCCAGCCCGGTTCCTCAGAGCTGGGTCCCCATTCCTCCTCTCGATATTATCCACAACAGCCTGCAGCCTCGACTGGAACCGCTCCAGCGCCATTGCAGCACGCTCGTCACTCGTCCACCCCTCGATATCCTGCCGCTGTCTCCCGCATCGCCCCCCAGGTCAAGCATGTCCGCTCTGGCGCAATATCTCCGTTCTCAGCCTCCTCGGACCTCTAGATCTGCAAGCCGCGGCCCTCCCATCCCCGTCGTGCAGTAGGCCGCCATTGGAGCAGCAGCCCTCCGAGCTCGATTGCGGGGAGGGTTTCTGCTGCTTTGGCCCTTCCCTTTGCCGTTAAACAAAAGCCACCGGGACGCCTGGGCCTGAGTTCCGGCCACCTGAACGCCCTGCCGTGAACTCCGAAGCTAGCTTTCCTCTGATCAAGGTGATCTCTCCTGTTCCAGATCCCCAAAACTACAACTCACTGATTTCCGAGCTGGGAACACACTTGCTATCTCAAATAAAATAGTTGCTGTCTTTCTAATAGAAAAAGAATCAGTCAATGCATGTGGGCAAGGAAGATCCATTTGTGATACGAATTGTGACAAGGAAGTTTATGGACAGATTATAGAGCACTTGGACTGTAGCACCAGGGGCACTTGAAATCTGAAATGTGAACCAAACTGAACTTTCAACAGTGTGAACTGAGGATTTATGTTTGATTTATGCCCGGTGAAGTCTAAAGTCTATTCATTTATCTTTGATATTATGCTTTACCTTAACTAAGCTAGATTTTTCTTGAATTAACTAACCAATACTCTTTTCTGTTTGTGGTAGATTTGCTTCGCCCTCAGTTGTCCATTGCTGTGCCGATACATCATACATGCAGGAAACGTAAGGCAGATGTACAATTTGGAAGAGATGAAGGTAGACCTCGTATTCTAACAAAATGAATTCCTACATAATTTTGAAACCATTCAGATTTCACTTCCTGTTATTTATTTCGATTTTTTTTGTTATTCTTTGTTCATACATTTCTTCAATTTGCTAGGAAATTCAGTGGCTCTCCTGTGTAGTCGACAGTTGACACTGCCATAAGCTCTTAACTTCTGTTCTTTCTTTTCTTTCAGTTTAATGTTGTTTGTATTTTCCAATGTGTACACATGCTATCTGATATAGACCTCTCAGAAAATGTGCTATCATGGATTGTATTTTCAAGGAATGTGCTCTCAAGAAATGCGATATAATACTCAAAACAAGTGTCTGATGTCCCAGGAAAGTTAAAAATGCTCTCAGGAAATGTACAGTAGTATTAAGTCTGTTTATCCCATATACTCTCTTCTTTCTTTCCTGATTCTTTTTTTTTTTTGAAGGGGAATACGGTAGGGGAAGCCCCTACTGTGGTATTTATATTAAAAGGAAACCAAACTAAAGGAGTAAGTACAAGTAAAAGGCCTACTTATCTACTGAAAAAAACAGGGTGCAAAAGCAGCCTTTCCTAGAAATCTAAAAGGATCTAAGGGAGCCCAACCTTATATACAGTTACATGAGCAGGTTGAGGCGGAGAACAGAAGGCTGAGGCTACAAAAAATAAACTTTACAAGATGCTGTCTAACCAAGAGGAATTTTGTCTTCGCTATTTAGCCTGTACATCTGTTGTTTTCCTGTTCTGACATAGGCTGCCTTCCAGGATTGGAATGTAGGTGTTGCACCCCTAAAGATCTTTTCATTCCGTTGCTTCCAGATTTCCCAAGCTGCTATTGCGAATACTTCCATGAAGAAACAATGCTGACAATCTTGCTTTGCCTTTTGGATTGTCTGGAAGAAGTGGAGGCTATGGTCCCAGTTGATACCCAAGAAGTTCCAGCAGTTTACACTGAATTGGCATTGGAAGAACAAGTGATATGTATATTCCTCAATATTTCGATCACACAAGACACAAGTGTAGTCATCACCATCAATTTTGTAGTTCTTTCTTTTGAGCAAGTTTCTGGAGTTGAGTCTGTCTCTGAACAGCAGCCATATAAAGGTTTTTAGTTTCTTCGTCACTTTTGTTTTCCAGATCCATTTGAATGGCTGTGGTGGGTTGATGGACTCGAAAGCTAAATTGTAAAACTTTCCAGACTTGTATGAACTGTTGCCCCAGTTGAAGATCCGTACATCATTTTCATTCTGATTTGAATGTATCTCTTCCATTATTGAGTTAAGAACAGCAAGTTCCTGCATTGCTTGCTCTGACAGTGGGGTATGGAAGTGATGGTGGGGGTCCTGGTTAAGTGCATACTGTGCTACTGATGTTTTGTTGCTTTTTGAAAAGGAGTATAATCTGGATAGTGCATTCCTGAGGTATCCTCCATTCCATACATCCTCCCAGAGCAGCACTGTGTCTCCTCTTCCTACCATTGGCGCTGCATTTCCTCTATAGTGATCACTGAGTCTCATTATGTGTCCTTCCACCAGAAAGACCCCTTCTCCCTTGTTGCATGGGGCACTTGTCCATTTGAGTAATGTGTATTCCATATTAACTGCACCCAAGGTACATCTGCTTTGAGTAGAACTTGTGTAGTTGCTTCATAAGAAAAGCTTCATTCTGTATGGCTAGGTTTTTTAATCCAAGCCCCCCCTCTTGTCCTTTGGCATTGTGACTTTAGGCCAGGCCACTAGTGGCTTTCCTTTTCCTGCTACGTCTGATCCTCTCCATACCCCATGTCTTCTTGATCTGTCAAAAGTTTTTAAAACAGTAGTATGCATTCTGAGTGTGCACATTGCATTAGTTGTCAATGGTGTGACTCCTGAGTCAACATATTGAACTCTACCAAACATTGTTAACCAAGTTGTTGTTGCAGTTATCCTTCTCTCCACTTTATTGCATAATGGGGCATGATCCTCAACCCTTGGCTTTGTTGTTCCCATCGGTAGCCCCAGATAAGTGAATGGGAATGACCCAATTTGACAGCCAAAAACTCCAGCCAGAATTTGAGTCTGGTCATGAGTTGATTGGTAGCAGGCATGATTTGGAGTAATCACCTTGAGTCTTGTGGACTGACTGAATGTGTGTAGTAGCCCTTTCATGAAGAATAATTCTCTTTGCGACGCTTTCATGATTAATATTGTGTCATCCGCATATTGAACTACCTACCGGATAATCCATGGTGTGAGTATGATTGAGTGGGTATGATAGCAATCCCACCTGACATGCCTTGTTTATGACGTGCTCTTTTCCTGATTCTTCATTTCCAGGTTCCATTTTGACAACATTGTCTTTAAATTTAGTAAGCGTATTGAATCAAAACCTTTTCTATATTCAAATCATAGTAATACACAACCAGATTTCCAATGTTTTTAATCATTCTCATTAATTTACATTTTTTTACATTTATAGCAATGAATCCAAAGCCTGACCTCTATTTTATGCACCTTGGATTGGAATTGTAGTATCTTTACTGTACTACTCCTTTTTCTAATCTGCTTATATTTCAGGTTCTATTTTCCTCTTTCTTGCAAATGTTTACAACTTTGTTTGTGTAACTGGGAAATACAGATGATCTGGGGTCAAATAGCCCAAATAGCACTACTAAAGGAAGCCGTCTCCAAAATACCACTAGTAAAGAGTGAAGCTCCAAAATAGCACTTCTAAGTGCACTCCTCATTCCAAATTGCCAAAACAGCTTCACCGGGCCAAGAACAGCCAATTTTCTTCCCAAATTGCCCCTGTCTTCTTCATAGAGCACCAGCCAACGCGAACCTGTCCATGCCCCGCCGGCCCTGCCCGCCGCGCCGCGCGTCGCTGCCCCAGCTGCCCCCGCGCGTCATGCCGCATGCCCCTGCCCCGCTGTAAGCTTCATGACTATTAGAGCTAGGGAAACCCCAAGGTATGAATGTTTTGGTGATTGGATGAGAACCATAAATGTGACTAACACTCTTAGTGAGATCTTATAGGTCATATATAAAGAAAGCTCCGTCCGTTGGTGATGTACGCCAACACACCATGAAGTTAATGCCAAGGATGATTGGTTGCCTTCATCAACACAAGAACGGACTTGATGGAGTCGCGGAGAAGATATGGATCGAGGCTAAGGACATGCTAGATCCAAGCGAGTGTTGCTTGGTTAGATGTTAGCTTGAGTCCATAGGAAAAACCGGACTATCAAGAGGGTTCGAGGTGTTTCTCTTAGTGCATACTAGTTATAGAGATCATTGGATGCATGGTGAGTGATATGCACACGCGTAGGAATTACACGCGAGCAATCTGTGTGGCCCGATCTTCTCGAAGGATCCAACGAAAACTTGATAACTATTGATGCGTGACCTGACGAAGAGGCAGTGCACCGCGAGATTTTCACACGCGACGAACTACCGAGACAATCGCCCTTCCACGTACCAACAAAGCTAGCCCACGCAATCACGCCGTATAGACGTGAAGGCACGAACTAGGTGAACCGTAGTTCGGCGTTCTACAACTCCCTCAGGAATCGAAAGAACAAGTGTTGCAAGCCTCTCAAGACTCACGGAAGATGAACAACACAGCCATGTGTATTCTGGAAATAGAAGCCCAAAAGTCCCCGTAGCTTGTTACACATTCACGTATATAGTTCTAGCTTGACCCTTGAGTTCACATAATAATATAAAATATTAACTAAATCTTTGGAATTCTGATGCACTTCTTGCATGCGCAGCCAAAGGAGTCTTCTGGATGGTTGGCCTTTCAATTGCTTGCGTGCAGGCATGTGAAGCATTATGTTGTGTGACTGTTCACTTCTCTTGCTAATGATGTATCAAATATTGCTTTCTCACGTGAGCAACACTAGAGGCACACCTGAATGTGACAGGAAAACAAAATGTAATATTTATTTATAACAAAAAGATTTAGTAAACAAGGGATAGCTTTCACCTATTCATCTTTGTCTCAGCTTATTCAACTTTGAACCAATCTTTCAAATATTTGGTTTCACATTGTCTGGTAGTAGCAGGCTCGGAGGAGAGAAATTGTCGTCATCCCATGCTCTTTCATATATGCCATCGTTCCTCAAAACATTGAAACAAGAACTCGGCAGTACAGAGTGATTGTAAGTAATATTATTTAATAGAGCAAGGTTAGTGTTCACCTGATTGTGCATTTCCTTTTCTAATTGTTTAGCTCTACTCCTTGTTATTGGTCCAGCAGTATTAGTAGTGATGTCCTCATCAGTGAGTCTCTCAGGGGCTAGGGTGGCAGAAGAGGATTGAAGGAACCAAGAAGATCAAGTTTGGAAGAAAGGATCAAGAAGAAGATCGAAGTTGCAAAGACAGAGGAGACCGGACGGTACGGTCGAGGAGACCGTACCATACGGTCTACATTGGAAATCCAGACAGCAAAGGTGAAGTTTCTGGAAGTACAGAAATGGAGACCGGACCATTGACCGGACGATACGGTCCTAGGGACCGGACGGTACAGTCTCTATTGAGTCCAGACAGAGAAGCTGAAGTTTCTGGAAGTGGAGAAATGAAGACCGGACCATTGACCGGACGGTACGGTCAAGGACCGGATGGTACGGTCTTACAGGCAGAAGCAACAGAGAAGGAGAAGTTTCTGTTGGCAGAAGAAGAGATGGAGATCGGACGGTACGGTCCTAGGGACCGGACGGTACGGTCTACTTTGAGAAGTGGAGCAGCACTCCCTGGACGCCAGTCAGATGAAGACCGGACTGTACGGTCTAATGAGGACCGGACCATACGGTCAATAGTACGGTCTCTATGCAGACTGGGCACTTTTGGACAACGGCTTGTTTGAGGTTGCTGGCCTATATATAGCCGGTTGTTTGCCTCTTTGAGGTGCTCTTGGACCCAGGAAAGAGGGGAGGTGCTGCCAAGAAGCCAAGGGAATGAAGTGTGAAGCACTTGAGATGGATTTGGAGTGATCCTAGTGCTTGAGAGAGTAATAAGTTGCATCCTTTGATCTCTAGGCAAGTGTGAGCTTGAGAGAGTCATCTGGAGCTGTTACTCTTGGTCTATGGCAAGGCCTAGACCGGTTAGGCGTCGGTGTTGAGCTGTCCAAGGAGATTGTGGAAGCCGGCACAAGTTTGTACACAGTCTTGGAGCTTCCCGTGCGAAAGAAGCATCACTAGTGGAGCGCCTTTTGGCACGCAACAAGTGCGGAGCCTTATCTCCGGAAGAGTACAGGGAGAGAGCCCGGCGGGATGTGCCCGCGACTTCATTCGGAGGGTGAAGTGTGCTAGGAGGGATCGCCATCGAGCGGAGGGACGGGGTCGAGACTCCGACGGGAGCGACCCAACGTGGAGTAGGGGAAGGCGCCATCCTTCCGAGACCACGGGAAAACATCATGAGCATTCTCTATCCCTTCTCCTTTACTACTTGCATTTACTTATCGCACTATATATGAGTGCTTGTAGTATTTGAGTTGTACTCTATCTTGCTTGTGTGTTTACCTTGGTACCTACTAGTTTCCATAGTCTTGCTTGTTTGCTTTGCTCGTGTGCTTACTTGTTGTAGCCTATCTTGTAGCTCTAAGGACTCTACTTAGTGTGCCTAGTATCTTTGGTTGTCTTGTCTTTAGTTTACTTGTTCTAGCTAGTTGTTTCCGCTTTATATCTTGTGCTAGCTAGTGATCGTTTTCATGCTAGTGTGACGTGCTTCTTGTCATCTATATTCACTAGCATCTTAGGTTAAGGACTCTCCTTAGTGTGCACTAGTTTGACATTAGAACTACTTGCTAGGAGTTGTTTGGGTGTTAATGTTCGGAAAAAGATTCTAGAGTGCACCGATTCACCCCCCCTCGGTCACACGATCCTTACAAGTGGTATCAGAGCCAAGTGCTCATTATTGAGGTTTTACCGCCTTGAGTCGTGACCGGGATTGCGTGTGGAAAAATGGAGTCCACTCATGATGGCGTTTCTAACACTTCCATCGTCTCTTCTTTGATTGTGCCTTATGATTGTGTGCTTAGTGACAATTCCTACTATGATGTGCTTGATGAGTATGATGAGCTTGTTTTGGATGATAATGAAAATGTCAGTAACTTTGCCTCTCGGTTGTATGTTCTTGCTACGAAACTCATGACAAGGGGCTATTCTTCTATTATGCACAAGCATGTTGTGAAGAGGCTTATTCGAGCTCTACCACCCTCACGGTTTGGTATTCTCGCATTTGCTCGATTGGATGAGTTTGTGAACATGCCCTTTGATGAGGTGGTTGCTATTCTCTCTTCTCTTGAAGAGGATATCAAGAAGGGCAAGGATATCTCTCATGCAAGTGACATTCAACACATAGAAGCTCAACCTCTACCTCAAACTCAATCATCACCTCGTGTTGGTGAAGGTTCTTCTACACGAGATCAAGAGGATGGATATATCAAGATGTGTGACGATTTGGACCATATCTCAATGAAGCCAAATGAAGATCTTGTTGAGTTTGCTCTCCGGATGGATTCTCTCATGAAGAGGATAAATGAGAACAATCTATGGATCATCACCAAGGAAGAAGGTCTTAGAAGGTTTCTTGATGCTTTGCCAAAGGACAAATATGATGATCACATTGAGTTTGAGAACTTTGAGCTTGAGTCATACTCAATTGAAGAAGTCATTGAGATCATCACAAGAAGAAGAGCCCACTCTATGCTCTCAAATACATTCAAGACTCCAAGTGATGATGAGAAAGAAGAAGAAGATGATAGGGTTCTCGTCTACTATTGTGATAATGCTGGTGACGACCCGAAGCCTATGAAGACTACTACAACTTGTATGAACCGAGTCTTGCCGGTGGAGCTTACTATCGTCTCCTTGATATGTTTGATGAGTTCTACAAGAAGAGAGAAGAAACTTGGCTTGAGTGTTGGAAGAGGCTTCTCAGATTGTTTGCAAGAGTAAATTCTTTTGAAGGGAAGGATAAGGTTAGTGATGAGCATGCAATTAGGATGATGTTATCTCTTCTCCCTTATCATAAGAAAATCTATGTCCTAAATGATATTGGTGATGATATTGATAGGATGCCTCTCAAGGAGACTATCTTGATACTTCAATGGAAGTGATGAAGTGGGAAGTTTTCAAGCCTATCCTCTTAGGAACCATGTCCTACACCTGGGATATGATCGGAGCATGTGGAGACATAATAGAGTCACCAAGGAGATGTTGGAAGTATTGGACAATTTGGACTTGGACTTTCTCAATGGAGTTCTATTGCCTAGATCAAGAGCATGGAAGAGGTAAATAACATGTCAATTGATTCTCATGATACTAATCCATCTCTTTGTTTGATGGCTACTTCCAAGGTGAATTATAAGATTGGTGGCAACATTGGGTGTTGGACAGTGGATGCATGTTGGCGATTCTTATGCGATAAAATTAAATTCATTAATTCCGCAAGCGCACGGATCACCATTGTAGCATTTCACCTTGGAGTATTCCAGGGTTATCGTATTTATATTTCCGCTGGGAAGCAGAGCGAAAGGGAGCTGAATAGTAACAATGCATTGGATAATTTGGAGAAAGAATAATGTATCAAACTATACTTGAGACGGGGGTAAGATAGGCATGATATATATGGGTGGCACACACATCCTCAAATCCAAGATAATAAAAGAAATAAATCGTGGTATACATTTGGGAGAGCAACGAGATAGAGTTAAGGCTACCTGTATGTTTATCTATTATTTACTCTTCCTAGCAGTCAAGTCTACAAAGGTTATCTACTCTAGCTAAGCGCATACACATACAAGTCATGTCGTTTCGGGGCACACACGAGCTAGGTTAACCGATGATGCTAGTTCAAACTTAGGGAACCGTATGCTATAATTAAGACCCTGCTGAGTCCAACCCGGACGTGGTGGATTACAGAGACCGGTGCAGCTGTCACATACACTCGCGGCTACCATCCTCCGTGGGGTTGGGTGCCAAACGTGCATAGGCCAAGCTCTAAGCGCCATGCTTACAACCCGCCTAGAGGAACTACTCTTGATCAACGGAGCAGTCCTATCTAAGAATAAACAAGCATAGATTTCACACGACGTCATCTTGACGAAGGCACTCTCTCGTACTTGCGTACTCCAACAATCACGAATCCCACAACAAGACTTCTACGAGCACTTACTTAACAGAATAAATAAACTAAATAGAAAAGAACTACTAAAAGAAATAAATAAAGATAAAACGAATTATATATTAAATAAAAATAATATCTCAAATGAGTAAGGATACAAAGAACTATACCGAACTCCGAGAAGACTCCGGAAGCCCGAGAGAGCTCTCACTCTACTCTACTCTACTCTAACTCCCAAAGCTACTACTAAACTAAACTAATGAACACTTGGATGAAGTGTGATGGTGCGAGTTGCTTCTGAGGCCGGGAGGTCCAATTTATAGCTTGTGATGGCGGTGGGAGCCCGCTGGCCGAAGCTGGAGAGGCGGTGGCGCCAAAGTCGGCCGGCCGGCCTAGGGGGGTGGCCGGCCGGCCGTCCCTTGTGTCGGTTGGCCACCGTCTTTTGCCGGAACGCTCCAGATCGTCTCCTGATGGCGGTCCGAAGGTCGGCTCCTTGCTGGGGTCGGCAGAATTGCAGTGGGGGCCAAGTTAAGACCCAAATGGCCCACCTTCTAGAATGGCGGTGCAATTCTGCTGGGCTGACCTTGAATTGTACATTTTGGATTAGTTTCCAGCCCACTGGAGGAAGTCTGGGGCCTACGGCCACCAGGTGGGGCCGGCTGGCCAGGGAAATTCCCTAACTGGGCCCACTTTCCTCCATTATTCACTCCTGCATCCAAATATCCACCAAAACCTGTAGAGTAGCATTATTCCTATCTACTATGCACAAAATCTTGCTGTTATGCATTTATTTACCGGTAGGGTGGCGGTCAAATCATGGTTTAACAACCGCCAACAACCTCTCCAAGCTTAAACTTTGCTCGTCCCGAGCAAACTCAACTCAGGGTACCGGCGGATCAGGAGTTACAAAGAAGCGCCCCATGGGTAATAAAGATGCAACAACATACTCTCTAAACAGTGGTAAGTTTACGAGAGCACAAAATATTCATGAGTGTTGCAAAAATCGTGGGGCTTATATGTCACACCTTGTCATGCAGCATTGAAGACTAGAACGGCATTTTCGGACAAGTACACAATTCTAGCATGCATGCATCCAGAGTTTTTATGTGCTGCAAGGTAAGGTGCAAAAATTCTCCTTCGTTTTGGCAGGCACTTCTCTTACCAGCCAATGTGAGTCTATTCCTACAAGCTTCACTCATCCTACCTTCTACCAAATGAGGCTTTGTATGTGGAGCTTGGTAAGAAGTGCACAAATGTCATGCATATATTGTAAAGCTAAAGAATGAGTCTCAATCAACATAGCAACTCCATATATTTTGGTCATAAGAATTGATGTGATGGAGGGGGAGAAAATGAACTCACACTTGTGGAAGGGGGTTTTGAAAACTTTGGTCCTTTATTTTGCTCAAGATGTTTATGATAAGAACCATATAGCCATTGACTTTTGTCACGCAACCATGGAGGTTTTTTTTTTTTTACTACTCCATGGTGCAAAGGCTATAACCTCTGCATGGTTCAAAGAAACATTTTGAAATATTCTTGAGCTTTTTGGATGGACCAAAAGTTTTGCAAACTCTGAAAAATGTTTGGTTGATTTATCCAAACATTCCCCTTTTTATTTGGTGGAGAGAAAGTTTCGAAAACACACGCGAAGGAATTTTGGCCAAAATTAGGAGTGCTTAGTTTCAAGAGTACATCAAACCTTAACAAAACTCAATGCATAAACAAATAGCTATGAGTGGGGCTGTTTCGAATATTATGATATGGCTCTGGTAGGTAAATAAATCCTCACACTAAGAGAAGTGTGTCAAAACAGAAGGGTTTTAGGTACTTGCAGCAATTCAAGAAAAACATCTCTGGATGAAACCATACTAAGAAATTGCAACAAGTCCTAATCATGCCATATCACAATCCACAATGCTCAGACTTGGTGTAACAAATGCAACCCACGGAAATAAGCAAGACTCATGATGTGATCATGCTCAAATAAAAATAACACATATGTCAGGAGTAGAGGTTGCATCTATGCGACACATGGGAAGCTAAATTGTAACTCGATCATCATTTCCCTTAAGTGTAGCATAACACCAAGATTCTAGCATTTATTCGAAACAGGGAGTTTATTTATTTATTAAGAAAGTTAGGAATACTTACCTGAGGGTCCTCCCCAAGCTTGAGTCTTTGCAAGACTCGAGCTAGTGTTGAACTCCTTCTTACCTAGGGGCCCTCCCCAAGCTTGAGTCTTTGCAAGACTTAAGCTTGATTCAGGCTCTTCCTCCTCCTCCTTGTCCTGCGAAAAAGGGTGAGGATGATACAAGTGGCTAGCCCCTAATGAGCATCGCCGGGAATCCTATTATTTTTGTTGTTTTTTTAATTTTTTTCATATTTTTATTTTGTTTTTATGGTTTATGAAAAGAAAAACAAGTGCTAGGCCTAGCTAGGATAACGATTAGGATGGCCTCCCCAATCGGAGGGCTCTCATTTTTACGTCTTGAGCTATACGTTCTCCATGTCGCTTTAACTTGTATGGACCTCGCTCGCTGGAGAATTTGGCGGGGCTGAGGTTCCTTCTTTCTTCCGCCACACTTTGGTTGTCTTCTTTGTGTTTGTGGCGGCGACCTTTTCTTTACTAGGCGCCTTTGTTGTATTCTCATCGGTCGATACCGTATCTGCCTTCTTCTTTCTTGATCGCCTCGCTCTCCTCTTCTTTGGCGATTGTGACTCGCCTACTCCTTCTTGTGGTGGAGGAGCAAGAGGGGCTTGCGGTGCGTTTGGCGGCTGAGGCATTCTCCTTGGAGTCCTCCAATAATTAGCTGGCCTTCTTGCATTCTCTCTTGCCAAATAGTTTCTCATGTATGCAATGAGCTTATTTGGCTGCGGCATAGGTGGAGTAATCTCAATCTTCTCCACTTCCCTTGGGTCCTTTCCATATATGACCCTCACTTGCTTGCATTGTTCAACCTTAGGCTTGATGCTGAACGTCTTTTCCCTGCCGTTGAAGTCCAAGTGAATCTCTCCTGCCCCAACGTCGATGTTGGCGTTGGTGGTGCTCAAGAAAGGCCTCCCGAGGATGAGAGGAGTCTTGACATCCACTTCCATATCAAGCACAACGAAATCGACGGGGACGAAGAAGTTTCTGATCTGCACAGGAACGTCTTCGGCAATACCCGCAGGATGGCGAACCGATTGATCCGCAAGTTGCAAGCACATGGCCGTTGGTGATAACGGGCGGTTTAGCCTGTCGTATACTGTCTTGGGCATGACGCTCACACTTGCTCCTAAATCGCAGAGCGCCTGTGAGAAGTGTTGGCTGCCGATCGAACATGGGATGGTTGGACACCCCGGATCCTTCTTCTTTTCTGAAAGAATGTTCAAAATGGCCGCGCGCACTCTTCTGTAAGCTTAACTACCTCCATTGCTGGAATGGGGCGCTTGTTGTTGAGGATGTCCCGGAAATACCTAGTGTAAGTAGGTACCTGCATGGCGTCAAGCAGCGGAATATGCACATATATATGCCGGATGGCCTCAACAAATTTATCGAAGCGCTCATCCACGGTGAGCTTCTTCCTGCGGTCAGGATAGGGCAAGCCTGTAGTGCCAAAATATTCATGAGGGGCTGCCTTTGGTGGAGCTTGCTCAACGGGAGGATCTGTCGTTGGTTCCTCCTCGGAGCTCTCCTTCTCGGCATCTTCCTTTTCAGGGACCTTCTTTTCTGGAACCTTTTTGCCGGCCTTCTCCTTGGGGGCTGCGTTTGGCGTCTTCCTCTCTGCACCCTTGGGGTATGGTGGGTCCACAGTGCCTCTTCCGCCCCTGGTGGTGATGGCACTAACATTCTCCTTCGTACGAGGAGCCTGCATAGCTGAAGCTATTTGCGCGATTTGCGTTTCTAGCATTTTATTATGGCTTAGCTGATTTTACAGAGCAGTGCTGAACGACTCTAGCTTAGCATCTATGCTCTCTAAAGCCTTGTCGGTGGTAAGAAACTTCTTACTAATACTATCATTAATCTTGACCTGGCCGAGAACTAGATCCTTGATAGAGGGCTCAAAACGGGAAAGATTACCATTGTTACCTCCCTGATTTTTGTTGAAGGAGAGGTCGGGCCTGGAGTTCCAGCCATAGTTGTTCTGGGAGCGGTACCCATTGCCATTGTTGAGGAAATTGCATTCCTTTCTCGTATTCGGGCAATTGATGCCCATATGCCCAACGTTGCCGCATTCCTCACATGTCATGCGGGAATCCGCAACTTGCAGGTCCTGTGGAGACTCCACCTTGCGGAGTAGCTGATCGAGCTTGATGGCGAGCATGTCCATCGTCTCCACTTGGTGCACTCCACGGGTCTTGGTGCTCGCTGCTTGGCGTTCACCATGAGTCTGGTTGGCCGCCACCTTCTCTATCAGCATCTTAGCGTTCTTCACGCTAAGAGAGAAGAAGGAGCCTCCTGCTGCGGCGTCGAGGTGCTCTCGAGCGGACGGCCTCAAACCGTGATAGAAACTCTGTTTGAGGAGCCATTCTTCCATGCCATGGTGTGGGCATGAGAGAACGTACTCCTGCATCCTGTCCCAGGCTTCCGCGGTCGACTCGTCTGCGAGCTGTTGGAAGCCCGATATCTTGTTCCGCAGGGCAGTCATCTTGCCCGGTGGGAAGAACTTGGCGAGGAAGGCATTGGAGCATGCCGTCCACGTGTCGAGGGACTTTTGGTTCGCGTAGAACCACCGGAGAGCCTTCCCCAACAGAGAGAATAGGAAGAGCTGCAGTCGGATGGCGTCCTGAGGTGCATCCTCCATGGCGAAGGTGTTGCACGTCATCAAGAACCTTTAGAGGTGAGCATTTGCATCCTCCGACGGCTTCCCACAGAAAGGACTAGCCAAGATCATGTTGATCAAGGCTGGCTTGAGCTCGTAGTCCTTGTTGGTGATGCGCGGGTTGGGTCCCATGCGGATGTTCTCTGTAGTTGGCGCGGAGAAGTCATTGATCGTCTTCTCAACCGGATCACTCATGTTGTTGTTCGTTGATGAAGTTGGAGAGTGATCGACAATCGTCGGAAGGGATCCTTCAAGAGCCAGAACTTTCGATCGAGCGTGGGTGGGAGGAGGGGTAAGCCTGGCCCTCACCCTTCTCAAGAACTGTTCGGGATCTGGTGGAAGTTTTCTGGTAGGTCGAAACCAGTCATGCACAGTCCTGTTTCAAATTTCCACAACAAAGAAAGACAGGACAAGGGTAAGCCCGCAAAAGTAAGTGATAATTACTCTTCTCACAAACTTCAATGCATTTATTCAGTTTCCTAGCTGCTACTTCCCCAGCAACGGCGCCAGAAATGCTTGTTGGCGGTTCTTATGCGATAAAATTAAATTCATTAATTCCGCAAGCGCACGGATCACCATTGTAGCATTTCACCTTGGAGTATTCCAAGGTTATCGTATTTATATTTCCGCAGGGAAGCAGAGCGAAAGGGAGCTGAATAGTAGCAATGCATTGGATAATTTGGAGAAAGAATAATGTATCAAACTATACTTGAGACGGGGGTAAGATAGGCATGATATATATGGATGGCACACACATCCTCAAATCCAAGGTAATAAAAGAAATAAATCGTAGTATACATTTGGGAGAGCAACGAGATAGAGTTAAGGCTACCTGTATGTTTATCTATTATTTACTCTTCCTAGCAGTCAAGTCTACAAAGGTTATCTACTCTAGCTAAGCTCATACACATACAAGTCATGTCGTTTCGGGGCACACACGTGCTAGGTTAACCGATGATGCTAGTTCAAACCTAGGGAACCGTATGCTATAATTAAGACCCTGCTGAGTCCAACCCGGACGTGGTGGATTACAGAGACCGGTGCAGCTGTCACATACACTCGCGGCTACCATCCTCCGTGGGGTTGGGTGCCAAACGTGCATAGGCCAAGCTCTAAGCGCCATGCTTACAACCCGCCTAGAGGAACTACTCTTGATCAACGGAGCAGTCCTATCTAAGAATAAACAAGCACAGATTTCACACGACGTCATCTTGACGAAGGCACTCTCTCGTACTTGCGTACTCCAACAATCACGAATCCCACAACAAGACTTCTACGAGCACTTACTTAACAGAATAAATAAACTAAATAGAAAAGAACTACTAAAAGAAATAAATAAAGATAAAACTAATTATATATTAAATAAAAATAATATCTCAAAAGAGTAAGGATACAAAGAACTATACCGAACTCCGAGAAGACTCTGGAAGCCCGAGAGAGCTCTCACTCTACTCTACTCTACTCTAACTCCCAAAGCTACTACTAAACTAAACTAATGAACACTTGGATGAAGTGTGATGGTGCGAGTTGCTTCTGAGGCCGGGGGGTCCAATTTATAGCTTGTGATGGCGGTGGGAGCCCGCTGGCCGAAGCTGGAGAGGCGGTGGCGCCAAAGTCGGCCGGCCGGCCTAGGGGGGTGGCCGGCCGGCCGTCCCTTGTGTCGGTTGGCCACCGTCTTTTGCCTGAACGCTCCAGATCGTCTCCTGATGGCGGTCCGAAGGTCGGCTCCTTGCTGGGGTCGGCAGAATTGCAGTGGGGGCCAAGTTAAGACCCAAATGGCCCACCTTCTAGAATAGCGGTGCAATTCTGCTGGGCTGACCTTGAATTGTACATTTTGGATTAGTTTCCAGCCCACTGGAGGAAGTCTGGGGCCTACGGCCACCAGGTGGGGCTGGCCGGCCAAGGGTGGGGCCGGCCGGCCAGGGAAATTCCCTGACTGGGCCCACTTTCCTCCATTATTCACTCCTGCATCCAAATATCCACCAAAACCTGTGGAGTAGCATTATTCCTATCTACTATGCACAAAATCTTGGTGTTATGCATTTATTTACCGGTAGGGTGGCGGTCAAATCATGGTTTAACGACCGCCAACAATGCACTCAACACATGACCGGGACTTCATCTATGTTCACAAACTTAGAGGAAGATGAAGATCATGACAAGGTTACCTTTGGAGACAACTCGAAGCATAGAGTAAGGGGCCTTGGTAAGGTGGCCATTTCAAATGACCTCTGAATTTCTAACGTGCTTCTTGTTGAGTCCTTAAACTTCAATCTTCTATCCGTTGCTCAAATATGTGATCTTGACTTTTCTTGTAACTTTGATGCCAATATGTGGTACTTCGCAATGATGCTATGGGTCTCACTATCAAGGGCTTTTGTCATAATAATCTATATGTTGTTGATTTTGACACTAAATCTTCGAGAAGGACAAATTGTGTAGTGCATGTCAAGCCGGGAAGCAAGTGGCTTCACCTCACCCATCCAAGAATTTCATGTCAACCTCAAGACCTCTCGAGCTCTTACACATTGATCTTTTCGGGTCTACAACCTACATGAGCATTGGTGGAAATATCTATTGCTTGGTGGTCGTGGACGATCACTCAAGGTATACTTGGGTGTTCTTTCTTGAGAACAAAGCACAAGCCATTGGGATATTCAAGAAGTTTGCTGGAAGAGTGCAAGTTGAGTATAGGCATCACATCAAGAAGATTCGGAGTGAAATAGAGCGGAGTTTAAAAACTCTATCGTTGAGGACTATTGTGATGAGATTGGCATCAAGCATGTGTTCTCGGCTACATACACTCCTCAACAAAATGGTGTTGTCGAGAGGAAGAACAAGTCCCTTATCACTCTCGCTCGTGCTATGCTTGATGAGTACAACACCTCGGAGAAGTTTTGGGCGGAGGTCATCAACACCGCACGCTACTCCTCCAACCGGATCTATCCTCACAAGTTGCTAAACAAGACTCCCTATGAAGTGCTTGTTGGAAGGAGACCGAATGTTGCATACTTCCGAGTGTTTGGTTGCAAATGCTACATCTACAAGAAGAGGGAAAGGCTTGGCAAGTTCGAGAAGAGGACCGACGTGGGCATTCTTGCCGGCTACTCGGGCTCGGCCAAACCTTATCGGGTTTTCAACACTTCTACCAGCTTCGTTGAAGAAACTTATGATGCACAATTTGATGAATCTCACGGGTCTCAAGAAGACCTCCCATCTTCTCATATTGTAGGATGAACCCGTGGATGAAGCCTTGAGAAACATGCCCATTGGTGAAGTCCTCCCCCGAGAAGATGAACCTCCAACACCTCCTCCAACAACTTCATCAAGTGGACCTTCTACGAGTACATCTCAAGAAAATCCAAGCTCTTCCTCAAGTGAACAATATCAAGCTTCTTCAAGCGAACCACAACAAGCATCGTCAAATCAAGCTCCTTCAAGCGAACCACAACAAGCATCATCGAGTCAAGCTACTCCAAGTGAACTGCAACAAGTACCATCAAGTGATCTACCTCATGCATCCTCGAGCCAAGCTTCACCGAGCAATCAAGAACAAGAACAATCTACTTCCACTCAAGATGATGGCTCGGGTTCACCTCTTCGACAACAAGACACCCACATATCCAAGGAGCAAGCCGCAAGAGATGCGCGAGACACATCGCCGACTCCACCTCCTCCTTGACAAGAACCTCCTAAGAAGCACAAACCCATTTCGAGGGATCATTCACATGATCTTATCATTGGGAGTCCTTCTCAAGGGATAAAGACAAGGAGAAATCAATATAAGCCTAACTATGTTGAATCAAGCTAATGTTGTTGAGAATTTCTCTTTTGTCTCTACTCTAGAGCCGAAGACGATCGAGGAAGCTTTGAAAGATCACAAGTAGGTGCTATCCATGCAACAAGAATTGAACAACTTCAAGAGGAATGATGTTTAGAAGTTGGTGAAGCGACCCAAGCGAGCTAATGTGATTGGTGCAAAATGGGTCTTCAACAACAAGGAAGATGAGAAGGGAGCAATCGTGAGAAACAAAGCAAGACTTGTGGCGAAGGGCTACTCTCAAGTTCAAGGCGTTGATTTTGACGAGACCTTCGCCCCTGTCGCTCGTCTTGAGGCTATAAGAACCCTTCTCGCTTATGCTTCTCATTTCAATTTCAAACTTCATCAAATGGATGTGAAAAGTGCTTTTCTCAATGGACTAATCAATGAAGAAGTTTATGTAGAGCAACCTCCCAGCTTCGAGGACCCCGAGCATCCGGACTATGTGTACAAGCTCAAGAAGGCTCTCTACGGACTCAAACAAGCACCAAGAGCATGGTATGAACGACTTCGAGATCATCTCATCGGCAAAGGCTACAAGATCGGTAGTATTGACAACACTCTCTTTACTAAGCATGTTGGTGATGATCTCTTTGTTTGTCAAATCTATGTTGATGATATCATTTATGGTTCCACTAACGAAATCTATAGTGATGAGTTCGTGCTCTCATGAAGAAAGAATTTGAGATGTCCATGATAGGTGACATGTCTTCCTCGGTTTTCAAGTAAAACAAATAAAGGAGGGCACGTTCATCTACCAAGAGAAGTACACCCGGGATCTTCTTAAGAGGTTCGGCATGGAAGACTCCAAGAGCTACGATACACCAATGGCTACAAGTGTTCCTCTTGATGTGGATGTAAAAGGTATACCGATGGACCCTAAACTCTATCGTTCAATGATTGGTTCACTCCTCTAACTCACCGCATCTCGACCGGATATTATGTTTAGTGTGTGCCTTTGTGCACGATATCAAGCTAACCCTAAGGAGTCCTATATGAGTGCCGTGAAAAGAATTCTTAGGTACATCAAGAACACCCCTACAATGGGTCTTTGGTATCCAAAAGGCTCGAATTTCGGACTTGTTGGCTATGTGGACTCGGATTTCGCCGGTTGCAAAGTGAGTAGGAAGAGTACCTCCGGTGGATGCCAATTTCTTGGACAATCACTTATCTCATGGAGTTCCAAGAAACAAAATTGTGTGGCTATCTCTACGGCGGAGGCGGAGTAATTGGCGGCCGGTGCTTGTTGTGCTCAACTTTTATACATGAAGCAAACTTTATTGGACTATGGGTTATCTTATGGGCAAGTACCTCTCTATTGTGATAGTGAAAGTGCTATCAATATGGCTCTCAACAAAGGTGATCATGGCCATGCCAAGCACATTGAGGTAAAGCATCACTTCATCCGAGATCATGTGGCCAAGAAGGATATTGAATTGATTAGTGTTCGGACTCATGAACAATTGGCAAACATCTTCACCAAGCCACTTGACAAGAAGACCTTTTGTAAGCTTCGGGAAGAACTTAATGTTCTCGACCTCTCCGACTTCACTTGAATATCCTTGAGCTTACATTTGTATATATATATACATCTTGCTTGTTTTTGTTTTTGTTGTTGTTTTTGTGTGTTCTTCTTGTTTTGTAGGACCGGCAACTAACCTTTTTGAGATAGCAATGAGCATGGGTTAAGCTTGGGATTAGTGGCACTTGACTCCCGAGGCTTTGAAGAAGAGGCTCATCGTGATCAAGCTTAAAAAGGGTTCAAACTTGTTGTTGGTAACTTGGTTCTTAGCTTTCTCTCTTTTCTCTCTTTTAGCATCATGCATTGTACACTTATCATTCTTTGTATTAGCATCATACATTCTTGCATAAGTGTCTCGGCGCCGAGCACCCGTCTAGGGAGAGTTGCTTATTCACAATATTAGTATATGACCTCCTAAGACGATTACATATGAGCTTCATGCCCATTGAACCATGATTTTTGAGCTCCAAGGTTAAATCCACTTGCGCGGCTCAAAGTCTAAGGGTTTATATATTTCCATCATCATCAACTAACCCCTATGTACTTCAAGACAATATTCTTTTGAGAATGTGTGTAGGGATATTTGTAGGGAAGATGGAGAATCATGGATTAAGGGGGAGCTTCACGCCATATCAAGTAAACTTGTCCTCTCACTTATCTCATATTTTCATACTAATACTTCTCTTCCGTGGTGGACTCTTTTTGAGTGATAGATGCCAAAGGGGAGAAGAGTTTGGACTTAATGATCGAGTATGAGAAAGATTGAGTGGAAGAGTTGCATGATATCAAAGGAAAATGAGATATCACCTCAAGGGGGAGTTAGTGCTAAAGAAGATCAAGTGATCAAGATGATCGATCTTCTCAACATCTTGAGGTGAGTACTTTTGTCAAGGGGGAGCATGTATTTCTAACTATCTTGTATCCTTGATAAAGGAGTTTTAGTGCTTGTCATAGCCCCTTGTGCTTTTATTCCTTGTGGTATGAGTTTTTGCTTTAACTTGTGACTTCTCTTTGAGCTATGACTTGCCTCGACCTAATCAACAAAGTAATATCTCTCTATCTTATACTTGTTGTTTAGTGTGGTGATCGAGTTGCGTTCCTTTTCTTGGCTTTTGTCGTTACCTCTTTTATCTTCTCGATCATTTTTATCATGGTTGTCATCCATCACCAAAAAGGGGGAGATTGTAAGCTTCATGACCATTGGAGCTAGGGAAACTCCAAGGTATGAATGTTTTGGTGATTGGATGAGAACCATGAATGTGACTAACACTCTTAGTGAGATCTTATAGGTCATATATAAAGAAAGCTCCGTCCGTTGGTGATGTACGCCAACACACCATGAAGTTAATGCCAAGGATGATTTGTTGCCTTCATCAACACAAGAACGGACTTGATGGAGTCGCGGAGAAGATATGGATCAAGGCTAAGGACATGCTAGATCCAAGCGAGTGTTGCTTGGTTAGATGTTAGCTTGAGTCCATAGAAAAAACCGGACTATTAAGAGGGTTCGAGGTGTTTCTCTTAGTGTACACTAGTTGTAGAGATCATTGGATGCATGGTGAGTCTCTCAGGGGCTAGGGTGGCAGAAGAGGATTGAAGGAACCAAGAAGATCAAGTTTGGAAGAAAGGATCAAGAAGAAGATCGAAGCTGCAAAGACAGAGGAGACCGGACGGTACGGTCAAAGAGACCGTACCATACGGTCTACATTGGAAATCCAGACAGAAAAGGTGAAGTTTCTGGAAGTGGAGAAATGGAGACCAGACCATTGACCGGACGATACGGTCCTAGGGACCGGACGGTACAGTCTCTATTGAGTTTTCCAGACAGAGAAGCTGAAGTTTCTGGAAGTGGAGAAATGAAGACCGGACCATTGACCGAACGGTACGGTCAAGGACCGGATGGTACGGTCTTACAGGCAGAAGCAACAGAGAAGGAGAAGTTTCTGGTGGCAGAAGAAGAGATGGAGATCGGACGGTACGGTCCTAGGGACTGGACGGTACGGTCTACTTTGAGAAGTCGAGCAGCACTCCCTGAACGCCAGTCAGATGAAGACCGGACTGCACGGTCTAATGAGGACCGGACCATACGGTCAATAGTACGGTCTCTACGCAGACTGGGCACTTTTGGACAACGGTTTGTTTGAGGTTGGTGGCCTCTATATAGCCGGTTGTTTGCCTCTTTTAGGTGCTCTTGGACCCAGAAAAGAGGGGAGGTGCTGCCAAGAAGCCAAGGGAAAGAAGTGTGAAGCACTTGAGATGGATTTGGAGTGAATCTAGTGCTTGAGAGAGTAATAAGTTGCATCCTTTGATCTCTAGGCTAGTGTGAGCTTGAGAGAGTCATCTAGAGCTGTTATTCTTGGTCTATGGCAAGGCCTAGACCGGTTAGGCGTCGGTGTTAAGCTGTCCAAGGAGATTGTAGAAGCCGGCACAAGTTTGTACACGGTCTTGGAGCTTCCCGTGCGAAAGAAGCATCACTAGTGGAGCGCCTTTTGACACGCATCAAGTGCGGAGCCTTATCTCCGGAAGAGTACCGGGAAGAGTCCCCGAATACGGTAGATCTCAAAGCACAGCGATGAAAGCAAAGAACCAAATCTGCTACGTGTGCCCAGTTAAAACAAAAACTCGACTAGGACAAGACCTAAAACAAGACTAAACCAGCAACACGACGGTGGTATTGGACGCAAACTCAACAAAGAAAACTGAAACGAAATTGCGATGGCACAAAGGGTGATAGGACAGCGGAAGATGAACAAGTAAATATTTTTGTAGGGTAATTTTCTAGACTCTAGGATGGAAACAAATAATCTAAACTAGGATAAATGCGAACCTGACGGTAACACCTGAAGCTCTGATTACCACTTGATGTGGACAGGGGTGTCCCGATCTTCCGAAAGGTTCGATAAACAACGATTTGGCGGAGAATTGACACAAATCGATCCGGCTTCCGAACAACACGTTCCGAACCCCGCAATCGCAGCACCACCTCTCCTCTGGTTATCGACCGATGTTACACGGTCGACCTCGCCAAGAAGGCTAATCCTTGCCTGCGAATCGAAGAACACAAGCAAGAACAAGAAAGAATGCAACCAAATTGCAGATATATGATTAAACTCACAAGTTGGGGTCTCACAAACCGATGAACGGCGAAACTGTTCTTGACAGAATAATCTAAGCAAAACCCAACCCTAACCTGGGCGGCGGCTACTGATGATATAGGGTTTAGGGGCGTGCAACACCCCTGGACGCGCCCCTAATGGGCTCCAACACGATACAAAGCCCAAAGGCCAAATTACGGCGGCGCAGCACCGAGACAGATTCTGGACGTCAACTTGTTTCGATGATTCCCGATGACTCTGGAAGAATTTTGACATGAGACTGGTGCCATTGGAAAGGTGATCAAATTATCTTTCCGTACATATAAAGAACGTCCAAAACCGAGCCCGTATGCGACCTGGGCGACCGTTTTAGTGCAGACTGCTCCTGGACTCCGAAACGGACTGGAAGTTGACTTGGATTGGGCCTCCAACTTGACATGGACACCCTTGCTGGCCCTCCCACGCCTCCAAGCTCCTCTCTAACTATCTCATCATCATCACCATGGTTCCTAACAATAATTAAATCATTAGGTAGCATTTTGTTCTTGAAACCATGCAAACAAAGCATTAGGAACGAGCTCACCTGTAAATTCAATTCCTGTGCATGAGCTCTAGTGATTGGACCATGCATGTACAGCGGAGGAGCTTTGGTTGTATCCGATAGAGTGATGTCCTCATCAGGCGGGACGTGCCCGCGACTTCACTCGGAGGGTGAAGTGTGCTAGGAGGGATCGCCATCGAGCGGAGGGACGGGGTCGAGACTCCGACGGGAGTGACCCAACGTGGAGTAGGGGAAGGCGCCATCCTTCCGAGACCACGGGAAAACATCATGAGCATTCTCTATACCTTCTCCTTTACTACTTGCATTTACTTATCGCACTATATATGATTGCTTGTAGTATTTGAGTTGTACTCTATCTTGCTTGTGTGTTTACCTTGGTACCTACTAGTTTCCATAGGCTTGCTTGTTTGCTTTGCTCGTGTGCTTACTTGTTGTAGCCTATCTTGTAGCTCTAAGGACTCTGCTTAGTGTGCCTAGTATCTTTGGTTGTCTTGTCTTTAGTTTACTTGTTCTAGCTAGTTGTTTCCGCTTTATATCTTGTGCTAGCTAGTGACCGTTTTCATGCTAGTGTGACGTGCTTCTTGTCATCTATATTCACTAGCATCTTAGGTTAAGGACTCTCCTTACTGTGCACTAGTTTGACATTAGAACTACTTGCTAGGAGTTGTTTGGGTGTTAGTGTTCGGAAAAAGATTCTAGAGTGCACCGATTCACCCCCCCCCCCCGCCTCTCGGTCACACGATCCTTACACCCGCCCGCCCCCGCGCGCCGCGCCGCGCGCCCGCCTGCTGCGTCACGCGTGCCCCTGCCCCGGCTGTGCCTGTCGCCGCACCGCGCGCCCTGCTGCCCGTGCCGCGCTCCGCCGCGGGCCGCCCGGCGCCGCCCCGTCGACCGACAAACAGGTGGAATCGATTCCATTGTGTGTGTCGTGTTTGGGCCAGGAGCAAAATCGGCAGTTTCTTTCTCTTTTCAAGCCAAAATTCCGGTTTGTGCTACTGTGGAATGAAGGAGAGATTAATGGATGGCCTTTTGGAGCTTCACTCTTTACTAGTGCTATTTTGGAGATGGCTCTCTTTATAAGTGCTATCCTGGCTATTATCCCGATGATCTGAGACTCCCACTGACGAAGCCATCAATAGCCAAGTATGTGCTGGTGCTCAAACTTAGTTGTAGGCGTCTCGAACACTTTTCTTTCAGCTATGTTAAAACATTGTCCTTGCTGTCCACAGTTCAAGAGTGTGTTTGATGGGGGAAAAAGAAGAGAGGCATGGCCCTATCAGAGATATTCACCATTGGTGGAGAGAATTGGAACCTGAGATGAAACACAATGTTTGGGATTTTATTGGAATCAGTAACATAGACATGACATGGTTGCGTAGTATGTGGTTATGACTTATATTCTTTTAGACTGAATCAATGTTGTAACTCTATCTGTGGATGTGAACTGCTTCATATCAAACTATTTTATACGTTCTTTTGAACTTATTGGGTTTGGAGTTCCTATGTTCAGCACGTTAGCTTCTCTGCTAATCAGCTGTGCCATTACCAATTTATAATATCTCTGACCAAATGTATTGCCACTACATACATATATGAAATTCAGTATTTTAATAATCGTGTTGATTGAAACCGTACACATCATGGAAACATAAATTTAGTATTATCTACAGTTCTCTATGTTTAAATTTCATTAGTCAAAGTGTTGTCATACCGTTTTGTTTTAATGTGACTATTTCCTTTTTTTGAGGGAATTAATGTGATTATTTCTAAAAGCCAATTTGTAGAATTTAGCAGCCCGGGGCAACGCCCCAGCTAGTAAAAGCATGTAACTATAAATGCATCTTTATGAATCTTGTTATATCCGCTGACACACTTTTGAAATACATCTCTACATACACATGACACGGCCTATGCATGCGAAGACACCTCCGATACATTTTGTCGACGCACGATTGAATGGGAGATCGGCAGATATTTTGAAGAGAACAATCTAAGGCACACAGAGGGTCTATATTGGTTCGGGCTTCCTAAAGGATAATAACTCTATATCCAGTGTAGATCATGTTGAATATGACAGCAGGTCTACTAGAGCAGCAGATAGCGTCAGATACCTCCACATGTATATTAATTTATAGACCAGCGACCACCTCTTAGAATCCTCGACTAATTCTAGGTGGATTTCATTATATAAGAATAGATTCGAAGTCTATTATGATATCTTTAGGATCTTTTCTGAGTATTACAATATTCGATAGTCCCTAAAATAAATCTTCAGAATATCTGAAAATATCGGTAACGACACATTTAATGAAAACGTCTATATATACTCTACTAGAGACACAACAAATATATCTAGACCATAAGTAAAACGTCTACAAGGTCATATTTTACTATTCCCCTAATGGTGTTGGTAAGACCCTAATTAGCATGCAAGATAAAAGGTGCTAGCGGAGGAATCTCCTGATCCAACGATTCATGAGAAGATCACCTCTGCCAGACACCACAAACCCTGCACACGATCATCGGGCTCTGCTCATGGAGCCAAGGCTGCAGCCCAGCCCGCCACTACACAATTATTTTTTTGCGAGTACGCCACTACACAATTATGACCATCAACCACGCGCTGGTGAGCACACCATCTATCTCGCCGTACTGCAAAAGCTTAATGGCTTCTTGCGCTTCTTGTTACTCAACTACAAATCATTTCTCAAGGTGTTCATTTTTCTTTTCCGATAAGAGGACGGGGCCACCCTCGCTTTTCAGTAGAGGAAGCGGCTTCTACTGCCCCACCCGAGAAACCCCCCAGGGTCGCAAGGCTCGCCCGGGCTCAAACCTGCGCCGGCTGCCCACCAACTGGTGGTGCTGGCCACCAAGCCCCATGCCGGGTCCAAAGGTGTTCATGGGTTTGCATAGTGTGATCCTTATCACTAGTACAAAAAGAGCCTAATATGACAGTGCAAAATTTACAACAGTGGCGGACACCCTTCGTTCCGTCGCTGCAGGCTTCGCGCGAGAAACTGTAGCAGCTAGTAGTGACGGACGGGCTGACATCATCGCAGCTACAGGACTCAGAGCACTCAGAAGTGGCGGACGTAGTGACGTCATCAGCGTCCGCCACCGAATAGAGGCCAGTAGTGGCGTGCGTAATGACGTCAGATACGTCCGTCACTGCAAAGGCGACCAGTAATGGCGGCCATGCTGACGTCATAAAAAAACTAGTGGCGGGCATGCGCATTTCAGCCCAATCTACCGCGTTAGTATATAACCAACACTTAGGTCACTTTCCCATCTCCTCTCTCAGCCCCCTGCCTCCTCTCTTCTCCACACGCCGCCGCCGCCTCCTCTCCTCTCCACGCGCCGCCTCCCCTCCGCGCGCCGCCACCGCCTCCCCTCCCCTCCCCTCCCCTCCACGCCGCCGGATCCAAGGCTGGTGCGGTCAGATCTGGGCGAGCTGCTCCCAGATCCAGGGGCTCCAAGCTCGATTGGCGCGGTGGGCAAGGAGGCTCCGGGCAGGGCAAGGTAGCGGCTCCGACGGTGCGGCGAAGGGGGGCTCCGAGCGGGCGGCGCAGCGGCTCCCGGGGCGAGGACGGCGGCCATGGGGCGGCGCGGATCCGATGCAAGGCGACGGCGATGGGGCTGCGCGGCGGCTCCACTTCGTCTTCACGCGACGGCGGCTCCACTTCGTCTCCCGGCGGCTCCACGACGCGGCAGCTCCTCGACGTCGAGCGGGCTCCACGGAGTGCATCTGAGGTGCGCGACTCCTTCTACCCTCTCTACTTCGTCCATGATTGCTAGGCCAGTGGTTCTAGTCGAATCTTCTCTCGTCTGATCTAGTTTTCGTATCGTGAGGTGTTGGCGATTGATTTGATAGGAAGGGTTCAAGCGTAGATGCCTACATGCCCTGATCTTGTGCCCTTGCTCGAGCTGGTGCCGCCCGTCTGCTTGCTTGTTGCCGCCGCTACTGCTTATTGCTGCTGCTACTCTGCTACTTGAGTGCTGCTGTTTGCTATTGAAATAAACACAAGTCTGAACTTACAAGTAATTTAAAAGAAAACTCATTGTTTGCGTGCTACTGTTTGCTATTGATTCATTTCCTTTACAATTCAGAAAAGATTTTGATGCAGTACCTTTGAACTGCAGTGAGTTTGGATGGGAGATCAGTGGTGGCTATCTAGAATCTAGATGCATTTTTCTTACTGAAGTACTGCATCCATTGAGACAGTTTGCAATTTGTTCAAAAGACAGTTTTACTGCTTTGTGTCTTTGAGGGCGAGCGCATGTCTTTGACAAAATGTTCAGTCTGTTGACATCTTATCTTTTGCACATGTGAATCGCTCAATACTTCTGTTCTGACTTCACTTTGGTTTTTATGTTCTTGTACACTATCAATTCCAGTTATTTGTTGGCCTGATTTGCTTTCTTTTTCTCCATCTGCAGGTTTGAGTCCTGGGAGATCAGTGGTGGCTAATCATCAATTGGTCAATTGTTCAAAAGCTTAGGGTCCTAATATTCTTTCATATGTATAGGTTTTTATTAGTAGCTGCAGTTCCAAAGAATGATCAATTGTTGTACCAGCCTGATTAGTCAGTAATGATCAATAGTAGTTGTGAATATCAAGTGCTCCACTTTGTTTGCTTAGCACCTGTTCTCTCTTCTTTTCTCTGCTCTCTGCTTTGTTGTTGAGGATGAACACAAGCAGAGAGGAGAAGAAGCAGAGAGAACAGGCATTTTTTTAATTTTGGAAAAGCTGTTGTAGTGGCGGGCAGGCATGATGTCAGCATGCCCACCACTGTTGGGTCCATCTTCACTGGCGGACGCTGATGTCATACCATCCGCCGCTGATGTGGTGGTGACGGTGGCGGACGGGATGACGTCATCCCGTCCGCCACTGATTCTCTATATCAGTGGCGGACTGTTTGTGCGCCACCGCTCTGGACAGGCTTTGCAGTGGCAGAAGCTCGGTGGCGCACGCTTTGACCGCCACTGCTGGCCCAAAAAGCCCGCCACTGAAGGCCCTTTTTGTACTAGTGTATGTCGAAGTTGAAATTAGATTAAAATAAGAGAAAATCTTTTATACGTCATTGGTTAAACTTTTAATCTCGAATCCGTCATTGGTAAAATTTTATCCCTTATATGCCATCGTTTTTTTAACTTTTATCCCTTTCATGCCACTATGGAACATTTTCTTGTGATGTAACACATTAAAATGACTTCATCCACCCACAGATCCACCGCCCTACTCTCTCATATGCTAATAGCAGTAGGGTGTGTGTCAATGTTTTAAGATTAAATTTCACAAAACTACGACTAAATTTCCCAAAACTACGACTATTCACATCCGAGTAATAGAAAAGTACGACTTTTGACTTCGATTTCAAAAAACTATGACTTACTGTTTTGGCCCCTCCTGTCGCTACTAAAATGGAGACGTGTGGCTGACATGTGAGTCCAGTTCCAAAAATCGTAGATTTCTGAAATTGTACTCAAAATTCGTAGTTTTTCATTACACGGATCGTAGTTTTCTAAAATTTACTCGTGTTTTAAATAGCGTCTTTTATCCTCTAGCGGCAGCTGAAGCCGCTAAAAATGCGGCAACAGTAGAGCCTGCTATAACGCTCTATACCTAAATCCCGTAGCGGCGTCTCTTTTAAACCGTTATAGCTCCGCTATAGCTCAATATTTAAAACCCTGGTATGTGTGCATTGTTCATAAGGCCTAGTTGTACATATGTAAGCATCTATGTGTATAATGCAAAAAAGAAAAAAAGGTTTGTTTTCTTGTAGAGTCAGGTGATGACAGAATTAGAAGAAAACGTTAGCATCGATAATTGGGATGGACGGTGCCTTGATAGTGGTGCATGTTCAAACTAACCTAATTGCAGTACCGTGCAATACGAAAGTAAATGTCTTTTACTCCAAAAATAATTGTTTTTGACTCCAAACGAATCCGCCACCTAGTTTCCAAAGTCAAACTAGTTCATTCTACTTGCTGTGAATCCACAATAAAATACAAAAACATGGTAATATTCTATCTTCAATTCCTTAAAAAAGATTTCTATCTTCAAAGGACATAAATGATTCCTCCCTTGCATCCTCTTTAAATTCCCTTTTGCTATGACAACACCTCGAGGTAACACTAGCCTGCAAACACACTAACACCCCCCCCCCCCCCCCCCCCCCCCCCCCCCCCCCCCCCAACACACAGAGAGAGAGAGAGAGAGGGAGAGAGATTGAAACTGTGCAGCATGTCTCGTGTTGGAGCCATATGCCCCAAAGTCATCATTATCGGTGCTGGCATCTCTGGTAAAAATTTAAGTAATCATCATGTCACAAATTATATTGTACAGGTAGCCTTATATTGTTATTTCTTTGTAGGGATCTCTGCTGGGAAGCGATTATCGGACTCGGGGATACCGGACATTCTGATCCTTGAGGCAACAGGCCGCATTGGTGGGAGGATATGCAAGGCTGAGTTTGCTGGGATGAATGTAGAGATTGGGGCTAACTGGGTGGAGGGGGTCGCCGGTGACAATAGTGTAGATGCCGTGGATGTAAACCCAGTCTGGAGCATTGTCAATGGCGAGCTCAGTATCACGACGTCACGCTCTGACTACGATCACCTTGCATCTAACATCTACAAGGAAGAGTATGTTATTGAGTAACCAGTATATTCATACATTTATTTGACTAGGGTCTAGTAGCCAGGCGTATGCGAAGCATGAGGAAAATGGATATAGGCACATGCCACATGTTCATACTTAATAATTAGTATAACATCGGTTCTTATATAATAATGATGTCTAATTTTTTTTAGTGCAGCGTGAATAAACATCAACTCAATTTTGTAGTACCAAAATATTTACTAACTTGGGATTGAATATGCTGAAATGGCACAGCTGAGGTCAAAGGATGGGTACTGTAGCTTCGTTCATGAAAAGAATGCATGATCCAAAAGAATGGCGTGCACCATTAGGACATTTCCATTATCATGTTTGTTGCAACGCTCGTCATTTTTACTCAGCTCTTGCATGTCTCCAGGAATAGGAATGCATGACCCAATAAAGTAAGAGCATCTCCAAAAGACTCTCTATATCTATCCTAATTTACAGGAATAGAGATTTTTGTAAAGAAACGCCCTCCAACAGCCTCTTCAATTGAATATCCAAACATAGATATCCTCTATTCCGGATTTTTCGTTAGCCAAAAATGGAGAGCGAGGATGGCTCTCTAGACTGCGCACAAGATATAGAAAAGCTTTTGGAAAGTAAAAAAGATATAGAAAGCGATTTTTATGCAAATGACTCTCTAAATGATAATTTATAGAGCAAGATTTAGAAAAGCTCTTGAAGATGCTCTAATGTGGTTGTTTGTTTCATCCTCTTGTTTTTCTTTTGTCATGTCTGTTCATATATATAGAAATCCTACAAGCTATCAAATCTGCAAAAAAAAAAGACTGGTTAGACTGTAATTCATGACATTGAAAATCCTCATGTTTGTTGGAATTTGACTATTTTTTATACAAATTCAAAAGTGAACCCTTTTTTTGAGGGCAATTCAAAAGTGAAGCCTGAGTCTGCACCCGAGGACTCCATTCTGCACTACGTTGATGTGCTGCTCTTCTTCTTCTTCCCTCAACAGCCGACAGACGCCTCTGCCCAGGACACCGCGCGCGCCTCCAGCCTGCGTCGCCCCACCAGCAGCCCGCGCCGCGCCGCGCCTCAAGCCTGCGCCGCCGCCGCCTGCAGCCTGCCCCGCCAGCCTGCGCCGCGCCGGCAGCCCTCACCGCCGGCCTGCGCCGCTCCCGCAGCCCACACTAGCCAGCGCCGCCGCCACACCCTAGGGTTAGGGTTGCGCCGCCGCCATGGGAGCCGATCAGAGGAGGGAGAGGGAGTCGGGCTCGTCAGGATGCAGTGGGGTTCGCCTGTTCGGATGTGATCGATGAAGGGAGGGCACAATGGTCAGTTTGCATCTTGCAATTGTTCTTTTTTTTTAAATTCCTAAACAACCTGCTACAGACAGGCAAAACAGGGGCAAACGGCTTCTTCCAGATTCAAAAAAGAGGTCCATTCTTGCAAACTGTCAAAAACGAGTCCATTTTCAGAATTGGACTTTGGACTTCGAAAGAAGTCCGGTTTTGCAAATCTCCCTTGAAAATATACCGCTTCAGAGGTTGCATGATCTCCAAGTTGAGTATATTACGTCAGCTGTTAGAACAATTGTAAAGGCCGCTGGCCAGGGGTAGACACTGCACATTAAGCGAGTTAGCTATGCTATATGCCTTCGCATCGTGCACAATACATCTCGCACCTTCTTATCATCAAATCCTTGGGATTTACAATTTTAGAACCGGGTTGTAGTCAAGAAAGAAAGGTAGAATTGCCCTACAAACTGGTGTGCTCCAATAACCATGCTACAAAATATAACTTATCATAGGATTGTTTCTTTAACTGTCAAGAAAAGAAAGGTAGAATTAGTCCTTTTCATTTTGATTAGTTGCCAAGTAGTCTCGTAAATTTCTTTCTATATGGACAGATTCATCAGAGGATTGTTTCTTTGTTTGAAATCAAACGTGTCATTATCACAATAAGATTAAAACTTAAAGAACTGTACACAGAGATCAGTTTTGAATTAGTGCACATGTGTACAGAACCACATAAGTAGCTTGTGTAGCTTAGTGCTACATATGTTCTTCCAGTTGAAATTTATGCATAGAACAATAGTTTAGTGCCAGAGGTGAAGGTTGGACTAATTATTTTTGTCTTGTATGCTTGAACTATTTCCTTGAGTGAGAAATATTTAACTCTGTTAGGGAGATGCAATATAACAGCTAAAGGTAAACATGCATGACTAACTTAATTAGTAAAAGCTGAAAGATCCTATGTTTTTTGGTACTTGTGTTTCTGTTGTCGTTGTGTAAATCCCTAAAAAAAATAAGTATTCATGAAGATTTAACGACTGACTTTTGTTTCATAGAAAGGACGCACGCTCCCTTGATGAAAATGACCCCTGATTAAAGTTGCAACCATCAAGAAACCAAGCATGGATGATAATCCTAGTGAACCACCAACAAATAATGCCACTCCTTTTTAAATCGTATATGGATTCCAATATTCGTGTAGAACTTTGACATGAGTAGAATCTTATTGAAGTATGATTTCATAAGTACACTTTATCTATATTTTATAGCAAAAATTAATGGAGGGAGTATTTGGAGCTCGATTGTTGGCAAACTTAATTTCCTCTAGTAATTAATCATAACTGCATTGACTTGGTTCACATTTGAGCTTAACACCTACTTCCGTTCACAAATATATAGATTTAACAGTATTTTCACATTTCTAAACCTAACACATAAAAAAATATTTGCAGTCAAAGTTTTAAAAGTTCATGTGGGAGGGAGTATGCAGTAACATGGAAACTAGACATATTTTATGACCCTTTTAATGTTCATCGAACCTTACCTGGACCTTTAGTTAAATCATTTCAAACTTTCAGTCAAAAATGTAACTTCAACAAGGTGCATACCAATTTCAGAAATATTAATTTTAATTTTGTAATAATTAGGCTAACACTATATGAGTTTAGTGATACAAAAATGGTACCATGAGATAACCATTTGAATATTTTTCCATATATGAGCATGATTTATATTTATGATCAAAGTAGAACTTTTGAAACCATGACAACACAAACAGAGGATGTACATAGAAACTCTAGCTAATTGAGCAATTTCGGAACACATATAATGTGGCTTACAAGCTTGCTTGTAAAATTGCAGTGGCGGTCTTTATGAAGAAATTGTTGTAAAAGAGAGGATTTGCGAGGCCAGTAAAGTGCAAGAATACGGGAACATTATTTCGAGGAAACTGCAGCAAGATGTGTCAGTGATGACCATGCAGCGTCTTTATGGCCAGTATGTTACAATTTTGAGATAAAACTTGTTCACTTATTCTCTAATAAATGACATGTGTCATAATCATAGTATCTGATAGTACAAATAACTGTGCATTCAGATTATATGTTGCAAAAAGTGTAAATATACTCACTCTTTTCAAATCACTTCCTTCACTCATCAATTTCTATCTTGGACCATCCATTTCTAGAAATTCATTTAGTTCACATCTTGTTGAAATCCTTAAGATGTATCATAAGAAATACTTTTGTAATATATATTTCACATCTTGTTGAATTCTATGAATTCTGGAATACTGATGGTCAATGATATAATGTTCAACTTAATTGGGACAAAACTTAAATGACAAGTAATATTTTATGGAAGAAGTAATATTAGGGGTACCAAGCTTTTATATTCTGAAGCCATTCAAACTAAATGTTGACTCCGCATGGTACAATGATTACCTTTGTAGAGCAGTCATCCGCAGTGAAAAAAATATATATTGCTATATGTTCGTCCTGAATTATTATTTTAGCATATTCTCTAACTTTATGTTAACTTTGCAAATGAAAACTAATTCTTTTCTTGGTGCCAGCATGCCATTTGGTCCGACTAAACCTGTGGACATGGTGATTGACTACTACCTCAATGACTACAAGTTTGCCGAGCCTCCACGTGTAACAAGCCTCCAGAACACCCATCCTTTGCCGACATTCAAGGACTTCGGTGAGCATGTCTGCTTTGTTGCGGACCAGCGAGGATACGAATCAGTGGTGCATCACATTGCTCGACAGTATCTGAAGTATGATACTCGTGGTGCCATTGTGGATCCCAGGCTCATTGTGAACAAGGTACGACCACTGTTTCTCCAATATCATACAAGCTTTAATAACCGACGTTTCTCTGGTGTATTATATTATTTATCAACGACAAAATTTCCAGTAAATTCCCAGTAAAGTATTTTGTGCTGGATCATAGTCCACAAAATATGTTCCCTGGTTATTTGAGTGGTGGTGCCACAAAACATCGTTAATAAAAAAGGATAAGGTTAAAAAAACCTGCTGCAACCACTTAAAAGATGCAACAAAATAGCCACCCTGTTGCAACAAGAAATCATTAGAAACAGAGGGATGAAACCTATGACACTAAACAAGTTCTGCTACAAAGTATAGAAATGGTTCCAACACGAATGAGATACCACCTTATGAAAGAAAAATACATACTGTTATATCTATAGCTTAATTTTCTTTTTGCTTTTTTCATTACAAGAACTCTATTTCCTTTTTTTTTCGTATATGCTCCTAGAGCACGAGGAAATTGCAAATACCCACTCATCTTATTGGTGTTTTCATGTACTCACCTACAAGCATTTTTGTTTTAGTCTAACAACTGTAAGTTATATATAGTTTTCAATACCCCCGGATAACTTTGACTGACCAGTGTCACTCTTGTTTAGCTATGCTTCACCGTAGCATAACTAACATCTATTTGAGTCTAGCATCACCTAATTTCATTTAATTAGCACTAACAATACAAACATCTATCCATGATGCTATGAGATGCCATGAGCAACGTAGAAAGGAAAAAGTTAATTATGATATATGTGTGATTCTAACAATATTATACAGTACCCAGATATGGTAGACCTTTTTGAGCTTTGTTACATGCTTGCCAAGAGCAAAATTGGCCAGTCAAAATTATCAGGGGTTATATAAAAACTATGTGAAACTTGCAGGTGTTAGACTACAACAAAAGTACTTGTAGGTGGGTATATGAATATCCCCTTAGGATGCAAGTGGGCATTTACAATTTTCCCTAAATATTTAATTATATCCTATAACCGGGGCGCCCTTCTTGTTCTTTCCTAAAAAGCAATACTGTTGTATTACGAGAATAATCTGTACAATTCCACTTACGTCGTGGATTTCACTGCTATGGGAAGAACAACCAAGTGTTACTGAGGGTTGATCAGAAACAATTAATAGAAATCAAAATATAAATTCACTAATGTTGTCAAACCTTTTCAGGTGGTGCAGGAGATTAATTACTCGCTTGATGGTGTCATGGTGAAGACAGAGGATGGATGTATCTATGAGGCTGACTATGTCATAGTTTCCGTCAGCTTGGGCGTCCTACAAAGCAATCTCATACAGTTCACGCCACCATTACCTGTCAGTATCTAACTTTGATATTTGCAGGCTCAACACTGACTTCATTCTTGAAGTAGCTTTGCATATTTGATGAAAATTTCCTTTCATTTTTTTTCCATTAGCATTGGAAAACATTGGCAATCTCACGGTTCAATATGGCGGTATATACAAAAATATTCTTAAAATTCCCGAGGAAATTCTGGCCTAGTGGACCTGGAACAGAGTTCTTCCTCTACGCAAGCAACATGAGGGGATATTATCCAATCTGGCAGGTAACTATTGCGACTGGATAAACCATATGTTAGAAAATAAAGAACTTAATGATCACATGTCCCTCAATGTGTTACTGCTATTTTCAAACTGTTGTGTATAAAGATCAGTTCTATTTCATGATGTTGAATATACTATGTTCTATACATTTGCATTCTGATTAAGTTCCCCTGTTTTGTGTGTCATCGATTCCAGCATCTTGAGAAAGAATACCCTGGTTGTAATATCCTTCTTGTGACTGTCACGGATGCTGAATCACGGCGGATTGAGCAGCAATCAGATGCTCAAACAAAGGAGGAATCCATGGAGGTGTTGAGGAAGATGTTCCATGATATAGATGTCCCGGATGCAGCAGATATCCTTGTCTCACGTTGGTGGTCAAATAGGTTTTTCAGGGGCAGCTTCTCCAACTGGCCCATTGGAGTCGACCGCGATGGATACAATATGATTAGAGTATGTACATTTAAGGCATTTTTTAAATTCAAGCTTAGTTTGATGATACAGATGTAACTAATATTGTGATTTATCTGCGGTTCAACATTTAAGGAACCTGTTGGAAGGGTGTACTTCACCGGTGAGCACACTAGTGAACGCTACAACGGATATGTTCATGGAGCTTACCTTGCAGGTTTAAATCCAAAAGCTCCCGCATCCAAGTTCTATTGGATGATGAATGTATAGTTTTTTTTTTTTGCAAATTATTATGGATATATAGTTGGTTTATATATTTGTCCTTTTCCACAGGCAAGGACTCAGCAGATATTTTGATCGACAGTGCCAAGAAAGAGAGACACAGATACCATGTGCCGCGAAGGAATCGAACTATAATGGGCTCAAGAGATAATATTCAGGCCTCTATATGTATAACATGATTTTTTTATGTTGTTTGTACTTAAAATGAAAAGTCAGTTGATGTCCCTCTAGTTTCTGCCATACTAGACAGAACCCCGCGGCACAATCCGAGTGATAATATTGGTCAATTTGAGTCACTACACATACAATGCTAATAGATATAGATCTGGATAGCCTTTATACACAATAATATTGTCGCACCTGATTTTTATATACATAAATCGGATGCAATCTACATGTATGGCACGATCTGTTTTATCATAGATGTAGCGACAATTATAACGAAAGGAAACAACTTTAAATAAAACAAATCAGAGTAAAAGCACGTCAGCGGAAGAAGACTCCTTGGCGCTCCACAGGCAATCGACTGGCGGCAACGTGACCTTTTGTGCATCGTCTTCAGTGTATCCTTGGCTTCCTCACTGAGCAACATTTAATATATGGAAAAGCAAGCGCATAAGTACATACCGGACTCAGCAAATGTGGGAAAGTATGACATGTAAGAGTATTATCAAGAAAGGCTTAACTCAATGTTTGCATCTATGCATCCTAATATAAACACCTAATACTAAGTGTGATGACAAACTCTCAAAACCTACAGACAGCTCACCAGGTTCCCATCATCTGGCTATCAAGACTCACCATGTTCCAACCACCTGGCTACCAACTCATCGGGTTCCCACCACCCGACTACCAAACCAACCAACCACTAATCATGAATAAGTCCAGGCTTGCTCGTGACCGTGAGCACGGCTGTCAAGACAGTTTTACACTCTGCAGAAGTTGCACCACTTTACCCACAAGTCATGATTTCATCACCCGTCGGTGACTAAAACCTCCATTATGCAAATGCACACTTCCTATGGTGTATGGCCAGGAGATCACTACGAGGCATTTACAAAACACCTTGAAACCTGTGTGCACCCGCTAAGGTTCCACCGCTAACAGCATACTTGGAGTCTCTTTTACCTCCGCTGCAGAAGCCCCCTCTGGCGCCACTAATCCACCGAATGGTGCACACAAAGTAAGAAGACATCTAATTAATTGGCCAAGCTGCTCCCATAGCAATCTTGTGATGGCGCGGATATGCGGGTTACATGCTCTATGAACCGGTCCTTAAAATCTAAAGCAGGTACAAGCACAAACCAAAGTCTTGTGCACGACGGCACCATACCAAACCCACCATCCTGCTCAGATTCATAATCACCATGTTACTAACCATTACCAAGCCCATTTAGTTGCATAGATCATTAGTCAAAATTAAGGACACTTCCCAGTCCAAACATACAGCAGGTCTAAGCATAAATCTACCTAAAACCTAGACACTACCCAACAGGCGATAAGGAATAATGTGGAAATATCTAGTAAACCATAGCATAGGATTCATATTTAGACAAGCATGCATCCAAGGAATGTACTATAAACTACACTAATAGGAGCAAGATGTTCAAGGACACTTACCTGTTCGTATAATGCTGCTAAGTGGTCTTTTACTCTTGATCTTCATATCCTCGTACCGCTTCTTCATTTCATCATCGACGCACAGACAACCGACGAAAGGAAGACACAAAACAATCAACAACAGTACACCAATCAAATAAAACACATCATAAAAACACTATGGTTGGATAGATTATTCTGCAATGAAGATTTAGGCGTAAGAACCCCCTAAATCGGAGTTACCGACAAAAAAATATGAGCATTTAAAGGTTGCAAGGACTAGACTGAGAATAAACTGAGGTTTCAGGGGCTTATACGAAGGACGACTCAGCCTGTATGATCTGCGGGTTGATATAACAGAAACACAAGGGCTAAACTGCAAAGGATACGACTTGTTTTTGTACCGGAAAGGCAGTGCACAGACATAGCAAGAATTTACAGAGACGTTCTCGAGGATTCGTTGCATGATTCACAAAAGTAAATGAACAGAAGTGTCTAAAATTGTCGGGAACATGATTATGCAGTGGTCGTTTTGATAGAAATTCACCTTGAAAGGAGATCGAGAGGCTGGAACGTCAAGAAGTCATGCTGCGACAGTTGGTGCATAGATCGCGTTCCTGGTAAAATGGTAACAGTTCAAGTCGCAATCTCCAGCAGGATGGAAGACAACTTGGTGGAACACAATTAGGTATGGTTGGGACAACAAATAAGAGAATAAATTGGCCAGAACAGGGATTTCATTACAATCGGACGCGCTGGACAGATCCAGAACAGGGAGAAACGGACATTGAGATTAAGATCCCGGACGCTTGAGAGCTCCACTGCCCACCAATTTTGGATATGTCGTAGGGGAAGTGGAGGTGCACCTGCTGGTGGAGTTTCGCTGCATTTTGTTGGGCGGATCTCCGGGAACGCCAGTGCCAATAGGCGGCGTCATGGCTGGGTGCGAGAGCGGCGGGGCGAGGCGGCAGCCTGGCGGCGTGGTGAGGGTTTCTGAGGGGTGGGAAGGACGTGGGGAGGTGCTGTTACATATAGGAGAGGTGGGGATGGTGTGGTCAATGAAAGGAAAGGGAAGAAATAGGATGGAAAGAGCATTAAAATGTATTAATTGAGCGTTTAATGCTCATTTTCATTCCTTTTGAATGAAGGCGGTAGATGGAATGAATATAGACGCCTCTTGAATTGTAGGATGAGAGAGAGAGAGATAAAACGACGCAATATATATGGCGGCGGTGAAAATTGTGGAGATGAAACAAGGATTTATCCAACCTTCAATTACCTTAACCTAGTCTAAATTTTATAATTCATTTTCCAATACATAAAACAAATCATTTTATTTTAAGCAATTTTGAAAATTAAAGAGAAAAAGCTTCACATCCCAAAATAGAAATTTTGGGGTGTGACAAATATGACTATGTGTTATTACATCTATAAATTTAGATCAGGCCACTAATAGTCCCATGGTACATATATCATCCGTGGTCAATTACGCATCAGTCCAATGAGCGGCCACCAGTATGTACAAAAATATAATGCTTATCAGGAAAACATCTCTGCATATCATGTGAATAGATAAATGCAGTGATTGTTAACTCCCTTCTTTTGGGAGCCGGTTTGTGTGACATTTTAGATAATGGGAAATTTATTTCATCAAGCAAATGAAAACATCCCGGTCTCTCCATCATCCAATGGATTTAACCGTTCATTATTACAAGTTTCCTCTATGTGTAAACTCCGTCTGCTCCATAGGCCTAAACATTTCACCAAACAAAAGGTGTAAAGATAGTAAACAGTTCCTCTTAACACAACCTATTAACTTCCACCTATTTTTGGCGAAGATATCCATCGTGACCACCTCCAAAAGTCGACATGCCTTTAGCATGTAATTTCTTCCCTCCTCCTTTTGGAACAGTGCTCATGTTCTCATCCAATATGTGCCCCTGTAGATTACCTGCATAGGAGTTAGAATAATTTTTTTTCTCAAAAACAACATCATTCCTACTTAGCCAAATTGCCCAACAAATAGCACTAATGCCCACAAGTATTTGATTCCTTTCCATAGGTCGAAACCCTCCAATCCAAGTGCCAAACATGTTAGCAATACTAGTAGGTGGTTTTAACCAAAAAGAAAGTTCAAATCAACATCCAAATAAGTCTAGCAAAAGTGCATTCGAAGAACAAATGTTGTATAGTTTCCAAGTTACTACAAAAACAACACTTATGATTTCCATGCCAGTTTCTTTTAGCTAGATTATCCTTGGTAAGTATAACTCCTTTATGCAAGAACCAAAGAAAAACCTTAATCTTCAAGGGGACCTTAATTTTCCATAAGTATCTATTGTTTGCAACAATACTTGTATCTAAAATTGCTCCATACATTGATTGAACCGTAAACTTGCCACATTGAACTAGTGACCATCTAAAAGTATCAGGTTCATCACTTAATTGTACGTTTAGCAACTTATTTACTAGATTTTCCCAAGCCAAGAGCTTATCCCCTACTAAAGCTCTCCTAAAGGATACATTTAGAGGAATAGAGCTCATAACAGTAGATACTGTGTCATGTCTTTTTCTCACAATATTATAAAGAATAGGAAATTCATCCCTTAAAGTACCATTTTCTAGCCACTTGTCTTCCCAGAATCTAGTTTGAGTACCATCTTTTACAATAAAAGAACCATATTGTAAAAATTGATCCTTGACACTTAGACCTGACCAAAACTGCGAGTCGCCAGGTTTTGATTGTACTTGGGTCAATGTTTTGTTATTCAGATACTTATTCCTCAACATTTGTTGCCACATGCCATCCTCATTCAATAATTTGTATAACCATTTACTCAGTAAACCCTTGTTTTGTACCTCAAGATCAAGTATTCCTAGACCTCCTTGATCCTTTGTTTGTGTGACATATTGCTCGTCATTGCCGAATCACTGGGACTCGGGCAAAGGTGTAGCGACCCGTGTTTTTGCCCGTTACCAAAAACCACTAAAAATTTGAACTTTTTAAAATTTTCCAATTAAAATTAATTTACTAGCTTAGTTAGTAGCGAAACCAAAAGTTTTTGAATTTTAAAACATGCATAAACAGCACCATGAGCATTTTTGAGTTTTCCTCGTTTGTTTGAGTGCTAGTTTTAAATCCTTCCTTTTGGATGAATTCGAAATTCATTCAAATTCAAACCCAGCAAAAGATCAAATCTTTCTTTCCTTATCGGGCCGCGCTTCTCTTTTTCTCCTAGCCGGCCCAATCTCTTTTCTTTTTTTCCCTTTTCCTCCCGAGTGGGCCGCCCCGCTCCCGGCCCAGCACCGCATGCGCCAGCCCAGCGTCGCGCGTTCTTTTCTTTTTCGCCGAGTCGCCGACAAGTGGGGCCCGCGACCCCATCTTCTACCTCGCGCCGCCGGCGGAAATCACGCCGTCGCCCATACCGGCCGGTTCCCAGCGCCCTTGTCACTTCCCAGCCACAGTGAGCTCCACGTGAAGTTCGTGCACGCGTCGACTTTCTCCGTCAAATTCCGTCGCACAGGGACGAGCCATCCCTCCTCCTTGACGCTCGCGCCGAACCGCCTCGGAAGTCCGGCGAACTCCACTCCGCGAACGTCATCTACAGCACCGTTTCTCTCGTTTTGTTCCATCCGCGCCACTGCACAAGCACCGCGCCGCCGTCACCCCCGTCCTCGACGAGCGCGAACCGCCATCGCACGTCAATCGGGCATTAACTCCCGACGAAGGAATATCGCCGGGAACCGCCTTCGCGCACTGCTCCGCACCGCCATTGGCGGCTATATAGCTAGGGGCAGACCATCTCTTTCCCCTTCTCATGTCATTCATCACCCAAATCCACTTCCGAGCTCTCCACTGTTCTTTTCCCCTTTCCCTCTCATTTCCGGCGAGAACTCCGGTGAGCCTTTCTCTCCTCTTCGGTAAGCCTCGCACCCATTTCTTCGTCGAGTTCGTGCCTCCATCGCATGCTCGTCACGTTGGTACTCTCCGTTGGTGCAGCCGTGGCCTGCAGGTCGAATCCGACGGAACCCTAGCTCCGCCGTTGGCCGTCCCCGGTGCTGGTTACCCTCCACTTCTTCCCGTGCTCGCTTGCAAGCTCGGTGAGCACCCCCATTCTCCCTTCATGCTAACGCTCCAGTTCTTTTGCTTTGATTCGTAGCGCTAGCACCATCTCTCCTAGCTCCGGTAGACCGCCGCCGTAGAAGTCCCGTGCCGGTCTCGTCTTGATCACCCCGAGCCCGTAGGGCAGCGCACAGATACGCCATATCCTCGCGCACCCCACGCGCGTGCGCGCACACCAGCCGGGCCCCGCGAGCACCTCCCTTCCCCTTTCTTTCTCCTTCGCGCGTCGCCTCTGCCATGAACTCCGGCGAGGTTCGCGCCACACTCTCACAACGTCCCGTTGACAACTTCTCGCGGATTCATGTCCGCCTTGATCCCACGCACTCGCACAACCATTCGCAGGAGCTCTCTCACCCTTGCGCACACCTTCACGCCGAGCGCCGTCATGGCCGCCGCGTTTGATCTCTCGCCGGCCGCCGTGAGAACCCCTCCGACCTGGCCGACCCTTCGCACGACTCTCGCACTTCCGCGCACTCGCACGACCGCTCACCCGATCAAGTCGCACCCCTCACCTTTCCCCTTTTCTCGCCGGCGCGTCGCCATCTCCGGCGACGTCGCGCCGCGTCCCGTCGACCTCGTCGACAACATCTCCCACCTTCGCACCGCCGTCGCGCACTGATCACGTTGATGTGCTTCGCTCCCTCTCTCGTCACTGGTAGCCGCCGCCGGCGACGATTCCGGCGAAGCCGCCGCCGCGCGCCACCGCACGCCGACCCAGCCCCGCCGCGTCCGACGTGGCACGCCACGTCGTCGCGTGGGCCCGCAGCGACCGAGTCGCCTGCCCACGTGGCGGACTCGGCGCACCATAGACCCGCCGTTCTGTGCCACCCGGTCCACCGCCCTATAGACCCGGCTCACAGAACAGTAATCCGCGGACCCCGCTGGGCCCTTTGGCCCACCGGTCAGTGAAACAAATCGCTGGGAATTGCTATGTGCACCCGGATTTGTACACAGAAAATCATTTCGACCACATTTTCAATAACGGAAAAATTCCCAAAAATCCTCAAAAATCAAATACTTCATTCTAACCATTTTGCAACCTTTGCCACCCTCTGGAAAATTAGGATGATGATTATAATTAATTATGGTAATCACATCCTAATCAATTTCCTTTCTTTTACATCAAAAATCAATATCTTTTTCATTCCAACTCCGATTTTGGCGAAACTTGCGCCAAAATTCATCTAAAATCATGATCTATCCAGTGCCACCAAAATCAACTCCCATCTGGGTTTATTTGGATTTTATTTGGATTTAATGCTTTGTTAATTTGATTGCAAGCGGTAGATTTATTCTTTTTAAACTCGATAGATAATCAGAGAAGAAGAGGAAGCTGAGGATCCTGATTACGAGGATTTAGAGGAAGAAGAGCTTGGTGAAGGCAAGTCTAACTTCCATTGATCATATTGATCCTATATTTGCAAATATCCTAATTAGAGCTGTTTATAAATAAATTGCATGGTTTTAAATGAATTTAAATGCTAGAATGGTCCTATGCAATATTTGATTGCCTGCCTTGACTTGATTATATCCTGTATCCTTGTTACCCTAGAAATCAACATCATTAATTTAATTAATGAGTTGTTGATATGCTCGCTGCTTAGGACTTTCACATGTGTTAATTAATATTGCTCACATGATTTTCGTGTAAATGCGTGTGTCTTGGTGGTGTGTGTGAAATGTGAAATTGGGTGGTTAATAATAAGTGCAACCCTAGTGAGGGATGTTTTCTGGCGGGACCAGGCGAGGTAGTCCTCAGTGGGGAGGCTATCTCTGGGACGCCCTTCCACCGTGGATTGGCTATTGAAGATGCCTGGTTCGGTCGTATAAGGACCGGTTCTTGTGCCGCCTTTGCCTAGCACCTCTCGCGCAGCCACAAGCCCAGTATGGGATGGGAATTGGAACCACACCCTACTAGTACTCACCCGGTACCCCCCGGAGGCAGGAGATTGCAACGGAGTCCCAGGAGAAGACTCGTTCGTTGGTGGGTGTTCGAGATCCGGCATTTATGACTGGCCATATTATTATGATTGTGAAGCCCTGGTGAGGTCCGTGGGGGATGCCGTGGTGGTACCAAGTAGGTATGGAACCTTTAGTGGGACAGTCCAAACTATGACGATAGGGAGGACTGGACCACCTTGTGGGGAAATTTGTGCACCCTTGGCCAAGGTTAGAAATCTTTCCGGAAAGCCGTGTTCCACGGTGTTGGTCAACGCGAAAGCATCGGCCACACTATGATTAGATTTTCCGCGTGAGTTCCCTTGGTGTGTTTTTGGAAAACGCCGGTTTGGAGCCGTGTGCTGGTTGTCGGCCAGTGATAAAAAGTGAGGAACTGGCGGGATGGATTGCATCTCCCCCAGGGCCGCCCAACCCCACTAATCTCTACAGATATTTGATTAGAATTGCGAAATACTTTGTTTTCAAAACAACCCTGCATAAACTTGGCTTTCTCGCCTTGTCGATAAAACTCAGCCTATCCTTTGATATTCCCTTGCATAATCATAACCCTTGTGTTAGGCTTGCTGAGTACCTTAAGTACTCACCCTTGCCTAAATCATTCAGAAGAGGAACCTGAGTATGACTTCCAAGCTGATGGTGATGAAGAGTAGAGTTCGGCCTTCGCTCAAGCGGTGCCTGTAGGAGTGGAGCCTTGTCGTCTTCCGCTAGATTTAGTGTTAGCTCTGGCTGCTGCGTCAGCCTTTGAGCGTGATGTCTGTGTGTGCTGAGGCTGCTCGCCTCATCTGTACAAAGACCTTTATGTATTAAAAGGCTTGTAATGACTCTCGGTAATATAAATAAAGTATTTGCTGTGAAGCATTCTGTGAAAAGTGTCGTATCAGCTACTGATCCAGGGACTGATACGGGAAACACTAAGTACTCCAGAAATGGGGTACGACAGAGTGGTATCAGAGCGATGCTTGTCCGTAGGCCAAACCATAGGTTGAAATCGAGTGAGAGAGTGCGATATTTGTAAAGATTTATTTTATAAAATCTCCCTTACCTTATTCTATTTATAAAATTATTTTCACCGTACTTACCCGTCTTTTCAACATTTTGTTGAACAGATGGAGGCCCTTCGTCAGGAGCTTGACCAGCTGGAGGCGCAGCGCGCCCAGACCGCCCGCGTTCTCGAGCAGACTGCCGAGAGGTGGGGCGAGGACCAGCGCCGTCTGGCAGAGACCCGAGCTCAGCTTGCGCAGGCACAGGCTCAGCTTGCTGCTTGCCAGGCTGAGAGAGACCGCCTGCAGTGGACCCTGGACTACACCCGTCGCTTCTGGGAGGAGGATGCGATGTACCTGATCCGTAAGCTCAACAGCCACTACAGGTACTGCCACGAGGAGCACGGAGGACCCCGCCGCCACTTCACAGTGAGGATGGGAGGACCGCACGGACACTACCACTACGCCTGCCCGACCGACACGGAGGAGGACTCCACTACCCTTGCAGGTTCAGACACTACCGTGGACTCCCCTGAGGTTGAGCCGGCAGACGACTCCGAGGAGCTTGCCCGTTGGGCAGCAGAGCTTGAGGCCGCCCTTGAGACCGTTGGAGACTCCGAGGAGGAGCCGATGGAGGACGAGCCCGTTGTGGACGTGTCGTCAGGGAGTGAGTCGGTGGCGGACAACGTCATCGATCTCACTGGCACTGACGATGAGATGGATATGGACGAGTTTGTGGTGATCGACTCGCCCGCACCAGAGGCGCCAGCAGCACCCCGCCTTGTTGGAGACGTGGACCTCGACGAGTACTACAGGCTGGTCAGCACCGGCACCGTCGACCTCACCCAGGACCCGTTCGACCTCTACGCAGAGTGGCGCCAGGACCGTGGCTTCGACGCCTGAGCAGCAGAGTTGGCGCCGTGGGGTAGCTTTTGCTAGCTTATAGTGGCAGCCGTTGCCTTGGTCGTAGTGTCTAGTAGTGTCAGGTGTGTCAGTAGTGTGTCTCAGTAGTTGCGAGTCGGAGTTGCCCTGTGGTTGAGTCTTGTGTCGAGTCGTAGATCGTCGAGTCCTTGTATATAAATAAAAGGACTTGGGTATGTATGATCGAACCTTGTTATTGTGAATAGGCTTGCTGTAATGATGTAATGATGCTGGTTTTAACTTGTATGTGTGCTTGCAAGATCTTTGGAATTTCTTTTCCATTTATCTTGTTTGTTTTGCCTCGTAGTTTGTAGTTTTGCCTCGTAGTTTAGTTAGTCGCCTGAGTGTCTTATCTCACCTTCTTGCTAATCTCTCCATCAGATGCCTCCCAAAAGATCTGCCAGAATTCAGCAGCGTCAACGCCGAGAGCGTAACGCTCAACATGATGATCAGGATGACGTCCACAGTGCAGGGCGTGGACGTGGTAGAGGAGAGAAATAATAATCAGCGTGGCAGAGGTAGAGGAGGAGGTAGAGGTGGAGGCAGACATGACATGAGCAAGATCACCAAGAGACGAAGTAAGTCAAAATGAGCAGAAGTGCAGGATGAGGTTGGAGAAAACAATGACCAGAATAGAAGTGAAGGACAACAGAACCGTGGTAGAGGTGGTAGAAGAGGTGGTGGAAGAGGTGGTGGAAGAGGCGGAAGAATACCCGCAGCACCAGTCACTAATCTAGTGGCTGTGATGGATAATCAGACTCGCCTGATGGAAATCATTGCACAGGGACTCATGGATAGAGCTCCAGGCCAGCAGAGCAAAATGTCAGAATTTATGAGGCTCAGGCCCCCGACCTTCGAGGGTACTGAGGAAGATCCTCTGGCAGCTGATTGGCTGCGTGATATCACCAAGAAATTACACTTGGTGAATGCTGATGACAGAGAAAAAGTCCTTCTGGCATCTCACCAGCTCAAGGGAGCAGCAGGAGAATGGTGGGATAATTACCGTGAGGGTGCAGAGAATGCCGATGCTATTACCTGGGAGGAATTCCAGGAGGAGTTCAGGAGGTATCATATCCCAGAAGGTGTGATTGAAATGAAGGCCGATGAATTCCGCTCTCTGAAGCAGGGAGCGATGACAGTAAATCAATATATCAGAAATTCATGAAATTGGCCGATATGCCCCTGATGATGTTAATACTGACAAGAAGAAGCAGGATCGCTTCAGAAAAAGGACTTATTAATCCTGGATTGAAAGTGCAGCTGGTTACTCATATTTATCCTGATTTCAACACTCTCATGAAACCGTGCACTTTGTTGGAAAGACGCTCGCTCTCACATTGATCATGATAGGAAGCGCAAAATTCAATGCGCAAAAGTTTAAGCAGCAGGAGAGAAATCAAAGCCGAGGTTTAATAATAATTTTCAGAAGCCAAAATATCAGTCTACCATGCAGTACAGGACCTCAGCGTCCAATCAACCAAGCTCAGCACAAATCAATCGCAATCAGAATTCTGGTAGTCAGCAGAGGAGCAGTTCCAGTGTTGTGCAACCTAACAACAATGATAAAAGGACTGTTTTTTCACTGCCGTGAGCCTGGTCATATGATGCTAGATGCCCTTATTTGAGCCAGAATAATGCTCCTACTCAGCAGCATAACCAAACAGTGCCAGAACTGCAGCTTCTGGAAATGGTCGTGGTGGACAGCAGCCCTCTGGACAGCAGCGGAGAATCAATCGAGGAATAATCAACCTTCGGTCGAGGAAAAGTCAATCATATTAATGCAGATGAAGTTGAGGACACTCCTGATGTTGTCTTGGTGAGTATCTTGTCAACTCCATCTTGCAACCGTTTTGTTTGATTCTGGAGCTTCGCATTCGTTTGTTTCTTCAAAGTTTGTTGCTGCAAATGTGTTTGCCAACTGTCATGCTAAAACAACCCCTGATAATCCGGACTCCCGGGGCCGAGACCAAAAGTTATTTGGGATGCCCACGGGTTAAGATCCTTTTAAGTGGGGTAGAGTTCCTAGCGAACTTAGTAGTCCTAGAATCCCAGGGGATAGATGTTATCCTCGGGATGGACTGGTTGAGTAAGCACCACGGCAATATAGCCTGTGACACCAGGAAAGTTACCCTGGTAAACCACAAAGGAATTAAAGTGTAGTATGTGAACCAAAAAGGTCAAAAGTTGCACCAATGGTTCATAGTATGGAAGCAAGACCGTTGGAGGAAGTGCCAGTGGTCTGTGAATATCCTGATGTGTTTCCAGAAGAGTTGCCAGGCATGCCACCTGACAGAGACATAGAGTTCATCATTGACCTTATTCCCGGCACAGCCCAATAGCAAAGAGACCGTATAGAATGGCAGCAAATGAGCTAGCAGATTAAAGGCACAAATAGCAGAGTTACAGGAAAAAGGATTTATCAGACCAAGCTCATCACCATGGGGATCACCTGTTCTTTTTGTTAAAAAGAAAGATGGCAGTCTCAGAATGTGCATAGACTACCGCTCTTTGAATGAAGTCACCATCAAAAATAAATATCCACTGCCCAGGATCGATGATTTATTTGATCAATTGAAAGGAGCCAAATACTTCTCCAAAATTGATTTAAGATCTGGGTATTATCAGCTAAAATCAGAGAAGTGATATTCTCAAGACAGCTTTGTCACCAGATATGGTCAATATGAGTTCACAGTGATGCCATTTGGATTAACAAATGCACCTGCATACTTCATGAATTTGATGAATAAAGTGTTCATGGAGGAGTTAGATCGGTTTGTCGTTGTCTTCATTGACGACATACTTATCTACTCCAAAAGTGCAGAAGAGCATGAGCAGCATTTGAGGATTGTGCTAGAAAAATTGAGAGCTCATGATTATGCCAGTTCAGTAAATGTGAATTTTGGTTAAATAAAGTGGCATTTCTTGGTCACATTCTGACAGAAGAAGGAGTATCAGTGGATCCAGCCAAGTTGAGGCAGTCCTTATTGGAAGCAACCAACCACCGTGTGACAGAAGTTCGGAGTTTCCTTGGTCTAGCTGGTTATTACCGCAATTTATGAAGGTTTCTCAAAAATCGCAAGACCAATGACAGCTTTGACACAGAAGGGAAAAGAATTTAAATGGACTGAAGCCTGTGAGAGAAGTTTTCAGGAATTAAGAAAAAGTTGACCACAGCCCCAGTATAGCTTTACCAGACATACACCGAGATTTTGTCGTATATTGCGACGCATCTCGACAAGGATTGGGATGTGTGCTTATGCAAGATGACCGAGTTATTGCATATGCATCGAGGCAGTTAAAACACATGAGCAAAATTATCCCTACTCATGATTTGGAGCTAGCAGCAGTTGTGCATGCTCTCAAAATTTGGAGGCATTATCTGATTGGCAATAAATGTGAAATATATACGGATCACAAGAGCCTGAAATATATTTTCACACAACCGGATTTAAACCTTCGACAGAGAAGATGGTTGGAATTAATAAAAGATTATGACCTAGAAATTCACTACCATCCTGGAAAGGCAATGTGGTTGCAGATGCATTAAGCCGCAAATCTCAGAATAATGGGATTAAATGCGGAGACGAAGCCCTGAGCTCGCGGAAGAATTCAAACAATTAAATCTTCACTTTGCTAAGCCAGGCCGTCTGAATACCTTATGTGTGGAACCAACTCTGGAAAAGCAAATCAGAACAGCAAGAGTCAGATGAAGAAATAAATGAGTTAAAGAAAATGACAGGGTTGGATAAAGCCCCTGGATTTCGAGTGGATAATCAGGGCACCTTATGGTACAAGGATAGAATATGTGTGCCAAAAACTGGTGGATATCAGAAGCTGATTATGGATGAAGCTCATAATTCAGCATATTCTATTCATCCTGGATGCACCAAAATGTACATGGATCTAAAACAAAAATATTGGTGGTCAGGAATGAAAAGAGACATAGCAGAATTTGTTGCTCGTTGTGACATCTGCAGCAGAGTAAAAGCAGAGAATATAAAAGGCCTGCTGGATTGTTGCAACCTCTCCATGTTCCAGAATGGAAATGGGATGAGATCAGTATGGATTTCATCGTAGGGTTACCCCGTACCCAAAAAGGATATGATTCCATATGGGTTATTGTGGATAGACTGACAAAAGTGGCACACTTTATACCTGTGAAGACGGTGTATAGGGGAAATCATTATGCTCTACATAGACAATGTACTCAAACTGCATGGAGTTCCTCGCAGAATAGTTTCAGATCGAGGCACACAATTTACCTCGATATTCGGAAAAGTTTGCATAAATTGCTTGGAACAAGATTGGATTATAGTTCAGCATATCATCCACAAACCGATGGTCAGACAGAAAGGGTGAATCAAATCCTGGAAGACATGTTGAGAGCATGTGTACTGGCCTATGGAAAAGATTGGGAGAAAAGCTTGTCCTTTGCAGAGTTCTCATATAACAACAGTTATCAGGCCAGTTTACAGATGTCACCGTTTGAGGCACTGTATGGCAGAAAATGCAGAACCCCGCTGATGTGGTCAGAAGTTGGGGAACGTTCTTTCTTTGGACCTGCAGTTATCAGAGATGCAGAAGAGAAAGTAGCTCTGGTCAGGGAAAATTAAAGGCAGCCCAAAGCAGACAAAAAAGTTATGCCGATACCCGACGCAGAGATTTGAACTTCGAAGTTGGAGATTATGTGTATCTCAAAGTGTCACCGATCCGAGGAACCAGGAGATTCCAGATAAAAGGAAAGTTGGCGCCGAGGTACATTGGACCTTTCAAGGTACTTAAGAAGATAGGAACCGTGGCATATCGCCTCGAGCTTCCCGAAGAAATGGCAGATGTGCACGATGTTTCCATGTGTCACAATTAAAGAAATGTCTGAGAAAGCCAGAAGAAATAGTCCCTCCAGAAGTGATGGACTTACAGCCAGATCTCAGATATCAGGAAAGGCCAATTAAGATTTTGGATGTAGCAACTCGACTAAACAAGAGAATGCTATAAGGTTTTGTCGAGTTCAGTGGAGTAATCACACCGAGGCAGAAGCAACATGGGAAAGAGAAGATGATCTCAAGCGAGAGTTCCTTACCTGTTCGAGGAAGAGCCGGAATCTCGGGGACGAGATTCTCTTTAAGTGGGGTAGGTTGTAGCGACCCGTGTTTTGCCCGTTACCAAAAACCACTAAAAATTTGAACTTTTTAAAATTTTCCAATTAAAATTAATTTACTAGCTTAGTTAGTAGCGAAACCAAAAGTTTTTGAATTTTAAACATGCATAAACAGCACCATGAGCATTTTTGAGTTTTCTCGTTTGTTTTGAGTGCTAGTTTTAAATCCTTCCTTTTGGATGAATTCGAAATTCATTCAAATTCAAACCCAGCAAAAGATCAAATCTTTCTTTCCTTATCGGGCCGCGCTTCTCTTTTTCTCCTAGCCGGCCCAATCTCTTTCCTTCTTTTTTCCCTTTTCTTCCCGAGTGGGCCGCCCCGCCCCGGCCCAGCACCGCATGCGCCAGCCCAGCGTCGCGCGTTCTTTTCTTTTCGCCGAGTCGCCGACAAGTGGGGCCCGCGACCCCATCTTCTACCTCGCGCCGCCGGCGGAAATCACGCCGTCGCCCATACGGCCGGTTCCCAGCCGCCCTTGTCACTTCCCAGCCACAGTGAGCTCCACGTGAAGTTCGTGCACGCGTCGAGCCGTCTTCTCCGTCAAATTCCGTCGCACAGGGACGAGCATCCCTCCTCCTTGACGCTCGCGCCGAACCGCCTCGTAAGTCCGGCGAACTCCACTCCGCGAAACGTCATCTACAGCACCGTTTCTCTCGTTTGTTCATCCGCGCCACTGCACAAGCACCGCGCCGCCGTCATCCCCGTCCTCGACGAGCGCGAACCGCCATCGAACGTCAATCGGGCATTAACTCCGACGAAGGAAATATCGCCGGAACCGCCTTCGCGCACTGCTCCGCACCGCCATTGGCGGCTATATAGCTAGGGGCAGACCCTCTCTTCCCTTTTCATGTCATTCATCACCCAAATCCACTTCGAGCTCTCCACTGTTCTTTCCCCTTTCTCTCATTTCCGGCGAGAACTCCGGTGAGCCTTTCTCTCCTCTTCGGTAAGCCTCGCACCCATTTCTTCGTCGAGTTCATGCCTCCATCGCATGCTCGTCACGTTGGTACTCTCCGTTGGTGCAGCCGTGGCCTGCAGGTCGAATCCGACGGAACCCTAGCTCCGCCGTTGGCCGTCCCCGGTGCTGGTTACCCTCCACTTCTTCCCGTGCTCGCTTGCAAGCTCGGTGAGCACCCCCATTCTCCCTTCATGCTAACGCTCCAGTTCTTTTGCTTTGATTCGTAGCGCTAGCACCATCTCTCCTAGCTCCGGTAGACCGCCGCCGTAGCCGTAGAAGTCCCGCGCCGGTCTCGTCTGATCACCCCGAGCCCGTAGGGCAGCGCACAGATACGCCATATCCTCGCGCACCCCACGCGCGTGCGCGCACACCAGCCGGGCCCCGCGAGCACCTCCCTTCCCCTTTCTTTCTCCTTCGCGCGTCGCCTCCGCCATGAACTCCGGCGAGGTTCGCGCCACACTCTCACAACGTCCCGTTGACAACTTCTCGCGGATTCATGTCCGCCTTGATCCCACGCACTCGCACAACCATTCGCAGGAGCTCTCTCACCCTTGCGCACACCTTCACGCCGAGCGCCGTCATGGCCGCCGCGTTTGATCTCGCCGCCGGCCGCCGTGAGAACCCTCCGACTGGCCGACCCCTTCGCACGACTCTCCGCACTTCCGCGCACTCGCACGACCGCTCACACCCGATCAAGTCGCACCCCCTCACCTTTCCCCTTTTCTCGCCGGCGCGTCGCCATCTCCGGCGACGTCGCGCCGCCGCTCCCGTCGACCTCGTCGACAACATCTCCCACCTTCGCACCCGCCGTCGCGCACTGATCACGTTGATGTGCTTCGCTCCCTCTCTCGTCACTGGTAGCCGCCGCCGGCGACGATTCCGGCGAAGCCGCCGCCGCGCGCGCCACGCACGCCGACCCAGCCCCGCCGCGTCCGACGTGGCACGCCACGTCGTCGCGTGGGCCCGCAGCGACCGAGTCGCCTGCCCACGTGGCGGACTCGGCGCACCATAGACCCGCCGTTCTGTGCCGCCCGGTCCACCGCCCTATAGACCCGGCTCACAGAACAGTAATCCGCGGACCCCGCTGGGCCCTTTGGCCCACCGGTCAGTGAAACAAATCGCTGGGAATTGCTATGTGCACCCGGATTTGTACACAGAAAATCATTTCGACCACATTTCCAATAACGGAAAAATTCCCAAAAATCCTCAAAAATCAAATACTTCATTCTAACCATTTTGCAACCTTTGCCATCCTCTGGAAAATTAGGATGATGATTATAATTAATTATGGTAATCACATCCTAATCAATTTCCTTTCTTTTACATCAAAAATCAATATCTTTTTCATTCCAACTCCGATTTTGGCGAAACTTGCGCCAAAATTCATCTAAAATCATGATCTATCCAGTGCCACCAAAATCAACTCCCATCTGGGTTTATTTGGATTTTATTTGGATTTAATGCTTTGTTAATTTGATTGCAAGCGGTAGATTTATTCTTTTTAAATCGATAGATAATCAAGAAGAGGAAGCTGAGGATCCTGATTACGAGGATTTAGAGGAAGAAGAGCTTGGTGAAGGCAAGTCTAACTTCCTTCGATCATATTGATCCTATGTTTGCAAATATCCTAATTAGAGCTGTTTATAAATAAATTGCATGGTATTTAAATGAATTTAAATGCTAGAATGGTCCTATGCAATATTTGATTGCCTGCCTTGACTTGATTATATCCTGTATCCTTGTTACCCCTAGAAATCAACATCATTAATTTAATTAATGAGTTGTTGATATGCTCGCTGCTTAGGACTTTCACATGTGTTTAATTAATATTGCTCACATGATTTTCGTGTAAATGCGTGTGTCTTGGTGGTGTGCGTGAAATGTGAAATTGGGTGGTTAATAATAAGTGCAACCCTAGTGAGGGATGTTTTTCTGGCGGGACCAGGCGAGGTAGTCCTCAGTGGGGAGGCTATCTCTGGGACGCCCTTCCACTCGTGGATTGGCTATTGAAGATGCCTGGTTCGGTCGTATAAGGACCGGTTCTTGTGCCGCCTTTGCCTAGCACCTCTCGCGCAGCCACAAGCCCAGTATGGGATGGGAATTGGAACCACACCCTACTAGTACTCACCCGGTACCCCCCGGAGGCAGGAGATTGCAACGGAGTCCCAGGAGAAGACTCGTTCGTTGGTGGGTGTTCGAGATCCGGCATTTATGACTGGCCATATTTATTATGATTGTGAAGCCCCTGGTGATGTCCGTGGGGGATGCCGTGGTGGTACCAAGTAGGTATGGAACCTTTAGTGGGACAGTCCAAACTATGACGATAGGGAGGATTGGACCACCTTGTGGGGAAATTTGTGCACCCTTGGCCAAGGTTAGGAATCTTTCCGGAAAGCCGTGTTCCACGGTATTGGTCAACGCGAAAGCATCGGCCACACTATGATTAGATTTTCCGCGTGAGTTCCCTTGGTGTGTTTTTGGAAAACGCCGGTTTGGAGCCGTGTGCTGGTTGTCGGCCAGTGATAAAAAGTGAGGAACTGGCGGGATGGATTGCATCTCCCCCAGGGCCGCCCAACCCCACTAATCTCTACAGATATTTGATTAGAATTGCGAAATACTTTGTTTTCAAAACAACCCTGCATAAACTTGGCTTTCTCGCCTTGTCGATAAAACTCAGCCTATCCTTTGATATTCCCTTGCATATTCATAACCCTTGTGTTAGGCTTGCTGAGTACCTTAAGTACTCACCCTTGCCTAAATCATTCAGAAGAGGAACCTGAGTATGACTTCCAAGCTGATGGCGATGAAGAGTAGAGTTCGGCCTTCGCTCAAGCGGTGCCTGTAGGAGTGGAGCCTTGTCGTCTTCCGCTAGATTTAGTGTTGGCTCTGGCTGCTGCGTCAGCCTTTGAGCGTGATGTCTGTGTGTGCTGAGGCTGCTCGCCTCATCTGTACAAAGACCTTTATGTATTAAAAGGCTTGTAATGACTCTCGGTAATATAAATAAAGTATTTGCTGTGAAGCATTCTGTGAAAGTGTCGTATCAGCTACTGATCCAGGGACTGATACGGTAAACACTAAGTACTTCAGAAATAGGGTACGACAGAGTGGTATCAGAGCAATGCTTGTCCGTAGGCCAAGCCATAGGATTGAAATCGAGTGAGATGAGCGCGATATTTTGTAAAGTTTTACTTTATAAAATCTCCCTTACCTTATTTCTATTTATAAAATTATTTTTACCGGTACTTACCCGTCTTTCAACATTTTGTTGAACAGATGGAGGCCCTTCATCAGGAGTTGGACCAGCTGGAGGCGCAGCGCGCCCAGACCGCCCGCGTTCTCGAGCAGACTGCCGAGAGGTGGGGCGAGGACCAGCGCCGTCTTGCGGAGACCCGAGCTCAGCTTGCGCAGGCGCAGGCTCAGCTTGCCGCCTGTCAGGCTGAGAGAGACCGTCTGCAGTGGACCCTGGACTACACTCGTCGCTTCTGGGAGGAGGATGCGATGTACCTGATCCGTAAGCTCAACAGCCACTACAGGTACTGCCACGAGGAGCACGGAGGACCCCGCCGCCACTTCACAGTGAGGATGGGAGGACCGCACGGACACTACCACTACGCCTGCCCGACCGACACGGAGGAGGACTCCACTACCCTTGCAGGTTCAGACACTACCGTGGACTCCCCTGAGGTTGAGCCGGCAGACGACTCCGAGGAGCTTGCCCGTTGGGCAGCAGAGCTTGAGGCCGCCCTTGAGACCGTTGGAGACTCCGAGGAGGAGCCGATGGAGGATGAGCCCGTTGTGGACGTGTCGTCAGGGAGTGAGTCGGTGGCGGACAACGTCATCGATCTCACTGGCACTGACGATGAGATGGATATGGACGAGTTTGTGGTGATCGACTCGCCCGCACCAGAGGCGCCAGCAGCACCCCGCCTTGTTGGAGACGTGGACCTCGACGAGTACTACAGGCTGGTCAGCACCGGCACCGTCGACCTCACCCAGGACCCGTTCGACCTCTACGCAGAGTGGCGCCAGGACCGTGGCTTCGACGCCTGAGCAGCAGAGTTGGCGCCATGGGGTAGCTTTTGCTAGCTTGTAGTGGCAGCCGTTGCCTTGGTCGTAGTGTCTAGTAGTGTCAGGTGTGTCAGTAGTGTGTCTCAGTAGTTGCGAGTCGGAGTTGCCCTGTGGTTGAGTCTTGTGTCGAGTCGTAGATCGTCGAGTCCTTGTATATAAATAAAAGGACTTGGGTATGTATGATCGAACCTTGTTATTGTGAATAGCCTTGCTGTAATGATGTAATGGTGCTGGTTTTAACTTGTATGTGTGCTTGCAAGATCTTTGGAATTTCTTTTCCATTTATCTTGTTTGTTTTGCCTCGTAGATTATAGTTTCGCCTCATAGTTTAGTTAATCGCCTGAGTGTCTTATCTCACCTCCTTGCTAATCTCTCCATCAGATGCCTCCCAAAAGATCGGCCAGAATTCAGCAGCGCCAACGCCGAGAGCGTAACGCTCAACATGATGATCAGGATGACGTCCACAGTGCAGGGCGTGGACGTGGTAGAGGAAGAAATAATAATCAGCGTGGCAGAGGTAGAGGAGGAGGTAGAGGTGGAGGCAGACATGACATTGAGCAAGATCACCAAGAGGACGAAGTAAGTCAAAATGAGCAAGAAGTGCAGGATGAGGTTGGAGAAAACAATGACCAGAATAGGAGTGAAGGACAACAGAACCGTGGTAGAGGTGGTGGAAGAGGTGGTGGAAGAGGCGGAAGAATACCCGCAGCACCAGTCACTAATCTAGTGGCTGTGATGGATAATCAGACTCGCCTGATGGAAATCATTGCACAGGGACTCATGGATAGAGCTCCAGGCCAGCAGAGCAAAATGTCAGAATTTATGAGGCTCAGGCCCCCGACCTTCGAGGGTACTGAGGAAGATCCTCTGGCAGCTGATGATTGGCTGCGTGATATCACCAAGAAATTACACTTGGTGAATGCTGATGACAGAGAAAAAGTCCTTCTGGCATCTCACCAGCTCAAGGGAGCAGCAGGAGAATGGTGGGATAATTACCGTGAGGGTGCAGAGAATGCCGATGCTATTACCTGGGAGGAATTCCAGGAGGAGTTCAGGAGGTATCACTACAAGGTTTTTGGTCTAATGCCACCGATTTTTTCGCGACACCATGGTTTTTGTTGCAATACATAGGGACTATTGCGACAATGGTCGATTTTGGTTGCAATAGGAGGACATGTTGCAATGAAGTATTAAGTGTTGCGATTTTAATTTCAGTGGTTGCGATAAGTATGATATATTGCAACCCAAAAATGTGTGTTGCATTTAGGGCATAGTTGTTGCCTCTTTTTTTGTAATCGTTGCAATAGTTGGGAATATCGCAACGAATATTAAACGTTGCCATTAGTTCTATCGTGTGTTGCAAAAGAGTCTATGTTATGGCAACACAAAAGTGAATTGTTGCAAAAAGACACTTGGATATAGCAACACAAACCTTATGGTTGCAACAAGTCTTACATATAGCAACCAAATCAGAATCGTTGCTACTATCTAGGTACTATTGCAACAATATCGAGTAGTTGCACTTGAATAGTTGCAATAGATCACTTTGTAGACCGCGGCTCTAGTCGAGCCCAAAATCCCCGAAGTTGTGGCCCAAAACAATCCGACCCGATGTGGACCAAGGCCCGACCCAAACTTGTTGTCTGCCGGTCATCTCCTCTCCAAAAAAGTATTGCACGCATGTGCCTAACCATCTCGGCCCAAAGCTTTTTTATTAGTTTTCTAATTACTCAATGGCCCAGCCGTTCATGGAACAATGAGGCCTATGTGAAAATATTGCACGCGCGGCCATTTTTTCCACACAATCAGCCAGTTCGGCCTGGTTCCGTAGAGTCATTGGACTTTGTTGGACTCGTGTACGTACGTTGGGCGCCTCAACGCTTCGGATCTCTCTCCAAGATCAACTTGCAGACACTCCCGTCGACGCCTCGACTCGACTCGACGCAACCATCGCAATCGACGTCTGTCTGGGCGCGGCGGCTGTTAGGTCACGCAGCGCGACGCCCAGACGATCGCCGCCACCGACGTCGCGTTGGGTCTCGCCGTGACGACAGACGCTCGCCGGGTTGCCGCGTGCTGCGGTAAGTCTCCAATTAAGTAATCAATCATCCTAATTTTTCTATATCCTTGACGCCATGTTGATTAAGTAATCTCTAATGCACTTGACGATTTCAAGTATCTAACAAACGGAATCTCCATCAGACTCCTGGGTCGCCATCGCTGCACCTTGCTGATCGCTGATCCCTCAACACCGGAATCTCCACGCAGTCGGTTGGAAAGGATCCCTGCTGGTAAGTCTCTAATTAAGGCATCATTATAATTTTCCTATCCGTCTAATTGTGTTACTGTATTTTGAATGAAATCGTCATGATCCCGGCCACTTGACGTCATGATGACCATAATACTAATACCAGTCCCAATTGTTTATTTATTTCCATGCTATTATGTTACATGTGACTTTCGAAATTCTATTAATTTATCAGTTAATTCTGCACCCATTAGTAGTTTCAGATCTCACTACTTTCATGCATAATTACTTATCACCTAAAATTGCCGCTACTCGTTAGTAGTTTCAGTTGTTAGTTTGAAAGAAGCAGAGCAATTTACTAGAACAGAGGTGTACCTTTGTATCTTCTTATTAGTTGAAGGTTCATGTTTCAAATAACCAAGTTATGCAGAGAGCATAGAGGCAGGTTGCCAAAACTGAGTTTAATCAGTCGACAACAACTACAAGTCAATATCTTTGATTCTTTTTCATGTGCCTATATATGCTTTGTAGATCTTAGAAATACCTGAACAAAGTAGCATCATACAAAACACATCAATACCATTGAGATTTTAATTATTTTTTGTGATGCGAAACGCCGACTGTAGTGCTAGTTTATTTACGTGTTCGAGAAAAAAAGTGCTAGTTATTTTTTCACATTTTCAGCTACATTATTTTTCTGCAAACATAAGTGTTATTCACTTATCATGCTTAGTTTTTTTGTTATTAACTGACAATTGCACCCCCCGACTGTAGACGTGGTTCTGCATGTTATATCATTGATCTTCATAGAAATAATGAGCTTTTCAGTTTATATATTCATGTCAACTAAATATTGGTCTATTTTAATTCTGAAGGTGTGATTGAAATGAAGGCCGATGAATTCCGCTCTCTGAAGCAGGGAGCGATGACAGTAAATCAATATATCAGGAAATTCATGAAATTGGCCAGATATGCCCCTGATGATGTTAATACTGACAAGAAGAAGCAGGATCGCTTCAGAAAAGGACTTAATCCTGGATTGAAAGTGCAGCTGGTTACTCATATTTATCCTGATTTCAACACTCTCATGAACCGTGCACTTTTGTTGGAAGACGCTCGCTCCCACATTGATCATGATAGGAAGCGCAAATTCAATGCGCAAAAGTTTAAGCAGCAGGAGAGAAATCAAAAGCCGAGGTTTAATAATAGTTTTCAGAAGCCAAAATATCAGTCAACCATGCAGTACAGGACCTCAGCGTCCAATCAACCAAGCTCAGCACAATCATATCGCAGCCAGAATTCTGGTAGTCAGCAGAGGAGCAGTTCCAGTGTTGTGCAACCTAACAACAATGATAAAAGGAGTTGTTTTCACTGCCGTGAACCTGGTCATATGATTGCTAGATGCCCTTATTTGAGCCAGAATAATGCTCCTACTCAGCAGCATCAACCAAACAGTGCCAGAACTGCAGCTTCTGGAAATGGTCGTGGTGGACAGCAGCCCTCTGGACAGCAGCGGAGGAATAATCAATCCTTCGGTCGAGGAATAATCAATCCTTCGGTCGAGGAAAAGTCAATCATATTAATGCAGATGAAGTTGAGGACACTCCTGATGTTGTTCTTGGTGAGTATCTTGTCAACTCCATCCTTGCAACCGTTTTGTTTGATTCTGGAGCTTCGCATTCGTTTGTTTCTTCAAAGTTTGTTGCCGCAAATGATTTGCCAACTGTCATGCTAAAACAACCCCTGATAATCCGGACTCCCGGGGCCGAGACCAAAAGTTATTTGGGATGCCCACGGGTTAAGATCCTTTTAAGTGGGGTAGAGTTCCTAGCGAACTTAGTAGTCCTAGAATCCCAGGGGATAGATGTTATCCTCGGGATGGACTGGTTGAGTAAGCACCACGGCAATATAGCCTGTGACACCAGGAAAGTTACCCTGGTAAACCACAAAGGAATTAAAGTAGTATGTGAACCAAAAAGGTCAAAAGTTGCACCAATGGTTCATAGTATGGAAGCAAGACCGTTGGAGGAAGTGCCAGTGGTCTGTGAATATCCTGATGTGTTTCCAGAAGAGTTGCCAGGCATGCCACCTGACAGAGACATAGAGTTCATCATTGACCTTATTCCCGGCACAGCACCAATAGCAAAGAGACCGTATAGAATGGCAGCAACTGAGCTAGCAGAATTAAAGGCACAAATAGCAGAGTTACAGGAAAAAGGATTTATCAGACCAAGCTCATCACCGTGGGGATCACCTGTTCTTTTTGTTAAAAAGAAAGATGGCAGTCTCAGAATGTGCATAGACTACCGCTCTTTGAATGAAGTCACCATCAAAAATAAATATCCACTGCCCAGGATCGATGATTTATTTGATCAATTGAAAGGAGCCAAATACTTCTCCAAAATTGATTTAAGATCTGGGTATTATCAGCTAAAGATCAGAGAAAGTGACATTCTCAAGACCGCATTTGTCACCAGATATGGTCAATATGAGTTCACAGTGATGCCATTTGGATTAACAAATGCACCTGCATACTTCATGAATTTGATGAATAAAGTGTTCATGGAGGAGTTAGATCGGTTTGTCGTTGTCTTCATTGACGACATACTTATCTACTCCAAAAGTGCAGAAGAGCATGAGCAGCATTTGAGGATTGTGCTAGAAAAATTGAGAGCTCATGAATTATATGCCAAGTTCAGTAAATGTGAATTTTGGTTAAATAAAGTGGCATTTCTTGGTCACATACTGACAGAAGAAGGAATATCAGTGGATCCAGTCAAGGTTGAGGCAGTCCTTAATTGGAAGCAACCAACCACCGTGACAGAAGTTCGGAGTTTCCTTGGTCTAGCTGGTTATTACCGCAAATTTATTGAAGGTTTCTCAAAAATCGCAAGACCAATGACAGCCTTGACACAGAAGGGAAAAGAATTTAAATGGACTGAAGCCTGTGAGAGAAGTTTTCAGGAATTAAAGAAAAAGTTGACCACAGCCCCAGTATTAGCTTTACCAGACATACACCGAGATTTTGTCGTATATTGCGACGCATCTCGACAAGGATTGGGATGTGTGCTTATGCAAGATGACCGAGTTATTGCATATGCATCGAGGCAGTTAAAAACACATGAGCAAAATTATCCTACTCATGATTTGGAACTAGCAGCAGTTGTGCATGCTCTCAAAATTTGGAGGCATTATCTGATTGGCAATAAATGTGAAATATATACGGATCACAAGAGCCTGAAATATATTTTCACCCAACCGGATTTAAACCTTCGACAGAGAAGATGGTTGGAATTAATAAAAGATTATGACCTAGAAATTCACTACCATCCTGGAAAGGCAAATGTGGTTGCAGATGCATTAAGCCGCAAATCTCAGAATAATGGGATTAAGATGCGGAGACGAAGCCCTGAGCTCGCGGAAGAATTCAAACAATTAAATCTTCACTTTGCTAAGCCAGGCCGTCTGAATACCTTATGTGTGGAACCAACTCTGGAAAAGCAAATCAGAACAGCACAAGAGTCAGATGAAGAAATAAATGAGTTAAAGAAATGACAGGGTTGGATAAAGCCCCTGGATTTCGAGTGGATAATCAGGGCACCTTATGGTACAAGGATAGAATATGTGTGCCAAAAACTGGTGGATATCAGAAGCTGATTATGGATGAAGCTCATAATTCAGCATATTCTATTCATCCTGGATGCACCAAAATGTACATGGATCTAAAACAAAAATATTGGTGGTCAGGAATGAAGAGAGACATAGCAGAATTTGTTGCTCGTTGTGACATCTGCAGCAGAGTAAAAGCAGAGTATAAAAGGCCTGCTGGATTGTTGCAACCTCTCCATGTTCCAGAATGGAAATGGGATGAGATCAGTATGGATTTCATCGTAGGGTTACCCCGTACCCAAAAAGGATATGATTCCATATGGGTTATTGTGGATAGACTGACAAAAGTGGCACACTTTATACCTGTGAAGACGGTGTATAGGGGAAATCATTATGCTCAACTGTACATAGACAATGTACTCAAACTGCATGGAGTTCCTCGCAGAATAGTTTCAGATCGAGGCACACAATTTACCTCGATATTCTGGAAAAGTTTGCATAAATTGCTTGGAACAAGATTGGATTATAGTTCAGCATATCATCCACAAACCGATGGTCAGACAGAAAGGGTGAATCAAATCCTGGAAGACATGTTGAGAGCATGTGTACTGGCCTATGGAAAAGATTGGGAGAAAAGCTTGTCCTTTGCAGAGTTCTCATATAACAACAGCTATCAGGCCAGTTTACAGATGTCACCGTTTGAGGCACTGTATGGCAGAAAATGCAGAACCCCGCTGATGTGGTCAGAAGTTGGGGAACGTTCTTTCTTCGGACCTGCAGTTATCAGAGATGCAGAAGAGAAAGTAGCTCTGGTCAGGGAAAATTTAAAGGCAGCCCAAAGCAGACAAAAAAGTTATGCAGATACCCGACGCAGAGATTTGAACTTCGAAGTTGGAGATTATGTGTATCTCAAAGTGTCACCGATCCGAGGAACCAGGAGATTCCAGATAAAAGGAAAGTTGGCGCCGAGGTACATTGGACCTTTCAAGGTGCTTAAGAAGATAGGAACCGTGGCATATCGCCTCGAGCTTCCCGAAGAAATGGCAGATGTGCACGATGTTTTCCATGTGTCACAATTAAAGAAATGTCTGAGAAAGCCAGAAGAAATAGTCCCTCCAGAAGTGATGGACTTACAGCCAGATCTCAGATATCAGGAAAGGCCAATTAAGATTTTGGATGTAGCAACTCGACTAACAAGAAGGAATGCTATAAGGTTTTGTCGAGTTCAGTGGAGTAATCACACCGAGGCAGAAGCAACATGGGAAAGAGAAGATGATCTCAAGCGAGAGTTTCCTTACCTGTTCGAGGAAGAGCCGGAATCTCGGGGACGAGATTCTCTTTAAGTGGGGTAGGTTGTAGCGACCCGTGTTTTTGCCCGTTACCAAAAACCACTAAAAATTTGAACTTTTTAAAATTTTCCAATTAAAATTAATTTACTAGCTTAGTTAGTAGCGAAACCAAAAGTTTTTGAATTTTAAAACATGCATAAACAGCACCATGAGCATTTTTGAGTTTTCCTCGTTTGTTTGAGTGCTAGTTTTAAATCCTTCCTTTTGGATGAATTCGAAATTCATTCAAATTCAAACCCAGCAAAAGATCAAATCTTTCTTTCCTTATCGGGCCGCGCTTCTCTTTTTCTCCTAGCCGGCCCAATCTCTTTTCCTTTCTTTTTCCCTTTTCCTTCCCGAGTGGGCCGCCCCGCTCCCGGCCCAGCACCGCATGCGCCAGCCCAGCGTCGCGCGTTCTTTTCTTTTTCGCCGAGTCGCCGACAAGTGGGGCCCGCGACCCCATCTTCTACCTCGCGCCGCCGGCGGAAATCACGCCGTCGCCCATACCGGCCGGTTCCCAGCCGCCCTTGTCACTTCCCAGCCACAGTGAGCTCCACGTGAAGTTCGTGCACGCGTCGAGCCGTTTCTCCGTCAAATTCCGTCGCACAGGGACGAGCCATCCCTCCTCCTTGACGCTCGCGCCGAACCGCCTCGGAAGTCCGGCGAACTCCACTCCGCGAACGTCATCTACAGCACCGTTTCTCTCGTTTTGTTCCATCCGCGCCACTGCACAAGCACCGCGCCGCCGTCATCCCCGTCCTCGACGAGCACGAACCGCCATCGAACGTCAATCGGGCATTAACTCCGACGAAGGAAATATCGCCGGAACCGCCTTCGCGCACTGCTCCGCACCGCCATTGGCGGCTATATAGCTAGGGGCAGACCCTCTCTTTCCCTTTCTCATGTCATTCATCACCCAAATCCACTTCCGAGCTCTCCACTGTTCTTTTCCCCTTTCCCTCTCATTTCCGGCGAGAACTCCGGTGAGCCTTTCTCTCCTCTTCGGTAAGCCTCGCACCCATTTCTTCGTCGAGTTCGTGCCTCCATCGCATGCTCGTCACGTTGGTACTCTCCGTTGGTGCAGCCGTGGCCTGCAGGTCGAATCCGACGGAACCCTAGCTCCGCCGTTGGCCGTCCCCGGTGCTGGTTACCCTCCACTTCTTCCCGTGCTCGCTTGCAAGCTCGGTGAGCACCCCCATTCTCCCTTCATGCTAACGCTCCAGTTCTTTTGCTTTGATTCGTAGCGCTAGCACCATCTCTCCTAGCTCCGGTAGACCGCCGCCGTAGAAGTCCCGCGCCGGTCTCGTCTTGATCACCCCGAGCCCGTAGGGCAGCGCACAGATACGCCATATCCTCGCGCACCCCACGCGCGTGCGCGCACACCAGCCGGGCCCCGCGAGCACCTCCCTTCCCCTTTCTTTCTCCTTCGCGCGTCGCCTCCGCCATGAACTCCGGCGAGGTTCGCGCCACACTCTCACAACGTCCCGTTGACAACTTCTCGCGGATTCATGTCCGCCTTGATCCCACGCACTCGCACAACCATTCGCAGGAGCTCTCTCACCCTTGCGCACACCTTCACGCCGAGCGCCGTCATGGCCGCCGCGTTTGATCTCGCCGCCGGCCGCCGTGAGAACCCCTCCGACCTGGCCGACCCCTTCGCACGACTCTCCGCACTTCCGCGCACTCGCACGACCGCTCACACCCCGATCAAGTCGCACCCCCTCACCTTTCCCCTTTTCTCGCCGGCGCGTCGCCATCTCCGGCGACGTCGCGCCGCCGCTCCCGTCGACCTCGTCGACAACATCTCCCACCTTCGCACCCGCCGTCGCGCACTGATCACGTTGATGTGCTTCGCTCCCTCTCTCGTCACTGGTAGCCGCCGCCGGCGACGATTCCGGCGAAGCCGCCGCCGCGCGCCACCGCACGCCGACCCAGCCCCGCCGCGTCCGACGTGGCACGCCACGTCGTCGCGTGGGCCCGCAGCGACCGAGTCGCCTGCCCACGTGGCGGACTCGGCGCACCATAGACCCGCCGTTCTGTGCCGCCCGGTCCACCGCCCTATAGACCCGGCTCACAGAACAGTAATCCGCGGACCCCGCTGGGCCCTTTGGCCCACCGGTCAGTGAAACAAATCGCTGGGAATTGCTTTGTGCACCCGGATTTGTACACAGAAAATCATTTCGACCACATTTCCAATAACGGAAAAATTCCCAAAAATCCTCAAAAATCAAATACTTCATTCTAACCATTTTGCAACCTTTGCCATCCTCTGGAAAATTAGGATGATGATTATAATTAATTATGGTAATCACATCCTAATCAATTTCCTTTCTTTTACATCAAAAATCAATATCTTTTTCATTCCAACTCCGATTTTGGCGAAACTTGCGCCAAAATTCATCTAAAATCATGATCTATCCAGTGCCACCAAAATCAACTCCCATCTGGGTTTATTTGGATTTTAGTTGGATTTAATGCTTTGTTAATTTGATTGCAAGCGGTAGATTTATTCTTTTTAAATCGATAGATAATCAAGAAGAGGAAGCTGAGGATCCTGATTACGAGGATTTAGAGGAAGAAGAGCTTGGTGAAGGCAAGTCTAACTTCCTTCGATCATATTGATCCTATGTTTGCAAATATCCTAATTAGAGCTGTTTATAAATAAATTGCATGGTATTTAAATGAATTTAAATGCTAGAATGGTCCTATGCAATATTTGATTGCCTGCCTTGACTTGATTATATCCTGTATCCTTGTTACCCCTAGAAATCAACATCATTAATTTAATTAATGAGTTGTTGATATGCTCGCTGCTTAGGACTTTCACATGTGTTTAATTAATATTGCTCACATGATTTTCGTGTAAATGCGTGTGTCTTGGTGGTGTGCGTGAAATGTGAAATTGGGTGGTTAATAATAAGTGCAACCCTAGTGAGGGATGTTTTTCTGGCGGGACCAGGCGAGGTAGTCCTCAGTGGGGAGGCTATCTCTGGGACGCCCTTCCACTCGTGGATTGGCTATTGAAGATGCCTGGTTCGGTCGTATAAGGACCGGTTCTTGTGCCGCCTTTGCCTAGCACCTCTCGCGCAGCCACAAGCCCAGTATGGGATGAGAATTGGAACCACACCCTACTAGTACTCACCCGGTACCCCCCGGAGGCAGGAGATTGCAACGGAGTCCCAGGAGAAGACTCGTTCGTTGGTGGGTGTTCGAGATCCGGCATTTATGACTGGCCATATTATTATGATTGTGAAGCCCCTGGTGATGTCCGTGGGGGATGCCGTGGTGGTACCAAGTAGGTATGGAACCTTTAGTGGGACAGTCCAAACTATGACGATAGGGAGGATTGGACCACCTTGTGGGGAAATTTGTGCACCCTTGGCCAAGGTTAGGAATCTTTCCGGAAAGCCGTGTTCCACGGTATTGGTCAACGCGAAAGCATCGGCCACACTATGATTAGATTTTCCGCGTGAGTTCCCTTGGTGTGTTTTTGGAAAACGCCGGTTTGGAGCCGTGTGCTGGTTGTCGGCCAGTGATAAAAAGTGAGGAACTGGCGGGATGGATTGCATCTCCCCCAGGGCCGCCCAACCCCACTAATCTCTACAGATATTTGATTAGAATTGCGAAATACTTTGTTTTCAAAACAACCCTGCATAAACTTGGCTTTCTCGCCTTGTCGATAAAACTCAGCCTATCCTTTGATATTCCCTTGCATATTCATAACCCTTGTGTTAGGCTTGCTGAGTACCTTAAGTACTCACCCTTGCCTAAATCATTCAGAAGAGGAACCTGAGTATGACTTCCAAGCTGATGGCGATGAAGAGTAGAGTTCGGCCTTCGCTCAAGCGGTGCCTGTAGGAGTGGAGCCTTGTCGTCTTCCGCTAGATTTAGTGTTGGCTCTGGCTGCTGCGTCAGCCTTTGAGCGTGATGTCTGTGTGTGCTGAGGCTGCTCGCCTCATCTGTACAAAGACCTTTATGTATTAAAAGGCTTGTAATGACTCTCGGTAATATAAATAAAGTATTTGCTGTGAAGCATTCTGTGAAAGTGTCGTATCAGCTACTGATCCAGGGACTGATACGGTAAACACTAAGTACTTCAGAAATGGGGTACGACATAAGATAACTACTTTGTTCTTTTTTCCCCTTCAAATGCCGCCACATCAGTATGTTTTTAAAGCTTTCATGAATTAACTCATGCCCTTAAAATAATATAATTGTTATTATCTGAACATTTTTCAGGTTTAATCTTGTGTATATCAGTTGGTAGCGGGGTCAGCTCCATACTTCTGGTTCTCGCTACAATATACATTACCCAAAGGTTAAAACATATGAGGGCAATAAATTGAAAGAAATGTATTTCAAGCAAAATCGTGGACAATTGTTACAACAGTTAGTGTCTCAAAAGGCAGACATTGCGGAAAGGATGATCATATCGGTCGATGAGCTTGCAAAGGCAACTAATAATTTTGACAAAGCTCGTGAGCTTGGTGGTGGAGGTCATGGTACAGTATACAAAGGGATTTTATCAGATCAACATGTGGTTGCCATCAAAAAGTCAAAATAACCATCCAGAAAGAAATAGATGAGTTTATTAATGAGGTAGCCATCCTCTCACAGATCAACCATAAGAATGTTGTGAAACTTTTTGGATGTTGCCTGGAGACAGAAGTCCCATTGTTGGTTTATGAATTTATTTCAAACGGGACCCTTTATCAACATCTTCACATTGAAGGACATAGATCACTAACATGGGGAACTAGGTTGAGGATCGCAACTGAAACTTCTAGTGCTCTTGCCTATCTTCATTCATCAGTCTCGATCCCAATAATCCATAGAGATATAAAGTCCAGTAACATACTGCTTGATGACTCTCTTACGTCAAAGGTGTCAGATTTTGGAGCTTCAAGGTACATTCCGGTTGATAGGACAGGGTTAACAACTAGGGTTCAAGGCACTATAGGGTATTTGGATCCAATGTATCTGTACACAGGGCGCCTAACTGAAAAGAGCGATGTGTATAGCTTTGGGGTCATCCTTGTGGAGTTGTTGACGAGGAAGAAACCTTTCTCATATTTGTCCACCAATGGAGATGGCCTTGTTTCTCATTTCCTAAACTTGCTTGCTGAGAAGAACCTGGTCCAAATTCTAGATCCACAAGTTGTAGAGGAGGGATACCAAGAAATCATGGAAGTGGCCGAACTTGCCGCATCATGTATAAAACTAAGAGGGGAGGACCGGCCTACCATGCGGGAAGTCGAACATAGACTAGAAGGCCTTCGGGCATCCAGGAAGTACAATACAGAGTTTGGTAGCATTGAGCTGAATTCTTCATTGGCTAATAAAAAGTGTCAAAGCATGGAGGAATCGAGCAGAAGGTACAGTATGGAGGAAGATCTCTTGATGTCTGCAAGTTACCCTCGGTAGGCAACAAGCAACAGCTTAATAATATCTGCCATAATGCATATATATGGTATGAGATGTATATCAATTAAGACGTACATATATTTGTGTTAATTTTAATTAATATAGAACCTCCATTTGTTGCCACCACTTTTTTTTTGTTATCATAAGCAGAAAAACATCTTGTGGAACAATTTTATTTTTCAGACAAGAAAAATCTTATTTCTTTTTGCGTATGGTACCCTGTAGTTATTTGAAATTGCCGGGCAATCCGTAAATTATTGTTGATATTTGTTAGTAGGGCAACCCTGGTTTCGAATTATATAAGCTGGAGGATAATATGTTATAACTAAACCATCAAGTACTAATGCTAAAGAACATAATCTCTAGCCTAATTACACTTGAACTAGAGAGATCATGAGTTTAACCTCGGTTACCTTCATTTGATGAGGAAGAAGCCACTATTAGATCGTTGTAGTGTGTCAGTCTAGAGGAAGGGGTGATGTTGATTATATAGGAAGTAGTGTATCGGTCGCTACTGTCCTCTCCTCTAGTATCTGTAATGGTCGGTGGTGATCTTAAGGCCGCATCTAGCTCCCCATGATCTTAGGTTGTCAGCGGTGATCCCCCTTCCTGTGGGACCAAGCCATGTTCACAGCTACTACAAGAAATACTATGATAGGTGACATTTTAATTATGTCACAAAACTTGAAAATCATGTCACTGCTCAAAAATTGTGATGATCCCGTGACGAAAATCATTCGTCACCCATCATATGTGTTTAAACATGTTATATAAAGAACAGTTATGTTTTCGTCATAATTCTTCGCGACCATCATTCTTTCGTCATGGCTCAAAACGTCACATAATCCAATCGTAAGCAGCCCACTTGTGGCGATAGCCTAAATAAATGCCCATCATCAATTCCGGCCTGGACCACTTTCAAGCCCATTGTATTTCTGAACTGGCCCATTATATTTTTGGCCTAGGCCACCTACATACAATATTTTTCCTGGAACGGCCAATTTTTATTTTCCTTGAGATGATCACCTGGACCTTTTGAGGCTTATTTTCATTTCATTTTTAAGACGATTGCCCACCCCGTTTTTAGAAGCAAGCCCATCATTAATATCAAATATACCAACTCTAATCAGAATATATCTAATATTACATATTACAATATAATCCAGAGCGAACAACACAAATAATGTCATAATGTTTACATCAGATCACATAACTTGATAAATTAAACTATAAAACATGCAGTCTCCATATTGCACAGAAGTTAACTACACATGAATGTAAACAGTTCAGACTATGCTTCGCTTGCTCTTGTAGCCCAATCTTAGACCATGTTTGCTCATGTCTCCTGAAATCACAAGTGAAATATAAAGATTTCAACAAAAAGAACAAATGATTTTTTCAAAACACAACAACACAACTAACGTTAGTCGACTATTGTTAGTTACACAGAGAGAAGTATATTGGTTCGTTTTACTTCTATCCGTCCGAAAACTGAAGCAAATAAACAGTAGAGGCACATAAATAGCAGGACATATGCAGAAAAAAAAAGAAGTGTGGGGAGTTCTTGTAGTTTGTGAGCAGGACATCAGCATGTAGCTTCTAAAAATAGAAGGCTGATCAATTTTTATCTATGGAACTAACAGATAATCATTACTAGGCAGTCACTGGAATGACATGCAGAAGCATGGTGCTCAAATCTGAACTTTGAACCATGTAGATGTTTAGACGGTTGTGCAATCACATGCGTTGTTTTTAAATTAATTATATGCTGATACAGTAGCAGGACATGGGCAGTGAACTTCATTCTAACTTCTATTAGTGTTGGTCGATCACATTGCTTTTCTACCGGTCAGCAAACTGCACTACTACTGTTATAATATGATTTCTCGTAAAATTGGTCGCCCTTGTGACGTTTTGGTCAATCGTCCCTCTAAAATCGTCACAAAAGACTAGATTTCCTGTAGTGCTGGGAAAGCTTTGGCCTACCATCATCGACGGTGGGCTCTATAGGTCAAGACGTGGCTATTTCTTCAACGGCGGCAGTTAGTTGTTGCCGATCAATCCAACAATGTTCCCTTTGATCAAAAGGCACTTGATCCACTTCTAATAAAATAGCATTCCAAGACAAGGATTGAAACAATCAATGCAGTGTTGTCCAAATTACCATTGACTATAATATACTATTATATCTCGAAACAAAAAATCGCTTATGCTTATTGAGATGGCCTATATATTTATATGGTCCTTCCGTGTAGTTTGTTTTTCATGTATCTTGTATGTGCACATTTATAAAATGGACAACAAAATATTTTTAGTATCTGGAATTCGAGATCTCAATTTTCTTGAACTATATACAGTTTGTCAATCTTAATGCTAGCAACGTTAGAGATATGAGGTATGGTAAGTAACTATTGGCTCAGAATTATGCCCAACATTTATTTTTATACATAACACTTAAAAACTTATATCGAGCATCAAAACATGATATTTGTGCATAGTAACGTAAAACATTGTTTGATCTTGAATTCTTTCACATCGTGTCGTGCTGGCAGTACCACTTGACATGTTACTCGAGTAAAATTGCACTTTCACATAATAAAATTCTAGGATAATATTCTTAAGCTAAGAATATTTTCTTAAGTCATATAATTGTATTCTTAAATTAAAATAACATAATATGGACTACAACATGCGACGCCTTAATTTACATAATCAATTATGCCATAAGAGATTGGCTGGAGCCTTTACCAATATGGCTCCTCCCACAAGTAGCCTGCAACCACGCCTTGGTTATTGATGTTGGACCAAACTATGCGAGCGTGGCTTAGCTTTATCATTTTTTTTTGCCAATGTTGTTGGCTGTCACATGTTCGGTGTCTTTCATTGCTTGTTTTTCTATCGCAAAAGGTCAAGAAACGTTCTTGCAGGTTGTGACTGAGATAAGAACGTTACTGAGAGAGATGTCCAGTTAGAATAAAAAATATCGGTATGTCGTGGAGCCTTTCTGATCCAGGCGCGAATTGACTTGTCATTCACGGCTCCTTGCAATGCAAACGGAAACTTGAGATGTTGTTGTGCCAAAATTAACACTACTCAACTCGTACGATCAAGAATATAGCCTTGATTTGCCACATCGCTTTCGCATAAAGCGAGCAAGCACTACACGTAATACTACCTCCGTTTTTCTTTTGTTGTCGTTCAGACAAGCCAGCTAGTTCAATTTTGAACTGGAAAGGCTGTCCTAACGACATCAAATAAAAATCGGAGGGAGTAGCAAGGAAAAATATCTTTGACTCGATCATAATAACAGGTTGACTAAAAGAAGGGAAAATGATGCTCGACCATGATGTCACATGACAGGGTAGGACGGGCGGACGGTGAATTGGTGATGCCGCAAAGCCCCTCGGGCACGCCGTCGACGACGTCCTTCCTCATCGTGATGTACCCGCCCTTCCGGTAGGAATGGGGGCCCTCCGTGCTGATGACCGGAGATTTGGTTTGAGGAATGGATGCGTCGGCGGACCATCCGATCCAACATATCCGAACCTAAATTTTTGTTTGGATTTTTTTTTTGCGATTAAATTTTTATTTGGATTGTGTTACGGAGTGACTGCGTTTGTGGCCGGTTTGTCCCGTGTAGCGTTCCCGCCAGCCAGCGAATCTCTTCTGGACGAATCAGTTCCACAAAAACGGCCTGTCCGGCATGCATGTCGGACTAGTCCATGCCGGACTGGGTGATTTCTTCAACCAAACACGCTTAAAAAACACGATTAAACGAGATAGCTAGCTAGTCAACACCGGCTCCCAGTCACGCGTGGTACGACACGGTCTCCAGCCGAAGCTTCCTGCGTCCCGACTTTAGGACGCGGCCGTCCGCGACACGCAGTGCCCTTGACTAGTATAATCCGTGTGGACCTAATTAATCGCGTCGGCAGTAGGAAGTCTTCAGTCTGCTCATGAACAGAGGCAGTAATGGAGTTGATCATCAGCTCGCAATCGCGCTTCCGCATATCCGTCATAGTATAAGCTAACCGCGTGCATCCACGCATGGTGCCATGACCTGCGCAACTATCCCAGTGGCTGTGCCCTTGGCTATCACTACTGATCGAAGATGGCGCGGCTAATCTCCGCCGCCATCGCAACGACGCTGGTTGTGATGGCGGCGGCCGCGGCTCCGTCACCGGCGCCGATAGGGCTGCCCGGCTGCAACACCACCTGCGGCGACATGAGCGTGCCGTACCCGTTCGGCATCCAGCCCGGGTGCTACCGCGACGGGTACAACCTCACCTGCGACACCAGCAGCGGCGGCTCCCCGCGGCTGCTCCTCGGCGACGGCTCGCTCCGGGTCGTCGACATCTACCCTCAGAACTCCACCGTGCGCGTCCTCCGCAACGGCTCCATGGTGGACGGCGCCGACAGTGTCACGTCCAGCGGGGTGAACATCACGTTTGCCCCGTTCTTCGCGGGCGGACACTACAGTACAGGGTGTCGTCCTTCAACGAGCTCGTCCTCTTCGGGTGCGACGTGCTGGCGACGCTGGTTGCCGGCCTCATACGGATCAGCATGGATAGCAGCCCCAGGTTCGTCCGTTGCGTGTCCTTGTGCTTCAGAGGTCGTTCCTGGTACAGCGCCGAGCACTACTGTTCCGGTGAGGGCTGCTGTCAGACGTCCTTCAATGGCTTCGGTGGGACCGACTGGTTCCACTTGCCCACGGAATTGCAAGTGAGGCGACTTGAAAGCCCGACTAACAACGTGCGGGATTATTCGCATGTATCCGTGTTCCTCGCGGAGACGGGATGGCTGGACAAGTGGGGCAAGCAAAGAGTTTCCATGGATAGCACTGAGCCGTATAGTGACATCCCCCTCATACTGCGGTGGGATATCATGCAAGGCCTAGCCCTACCAGAATCCGATAAGAATGACCCTTACGACAAGGGGTGCCCCGAGACGTAGCCAACATCTGCAAAAGCAATAACAGCATGTGCACCAGGGATGTCGAGGTCTATCAGTGCAGATGTGCGCTGGGTTACGACGGCAACCCCTACGTCGATGGCGGCTGGCAAGGTTGGTCTATCGATCGATTAGTAATATGTTATATATGTTACTAGCTAGCTGGAGTTAATCACCGCCCAAGTTAATTATATGCACCCCATATGCTTATTATCTATTGTATTATTTGCCACCAGATGTTGACGAGTGCAAGCACCCACAAGAGAATGGATGCTTCGGCGACTGTACCAACACGGAGGGCTCGTTCGAGTGCCGGTGCCCGAGTGGAACCTTTGGAGCAGCCACCGTCAGAGCTGGCTGTCTCGAGACTGCTAACTCCTCTCCAGGTCAGTACTCATCAGCACTAGTATTCGTTTGCACTGATTCGGTCTGTTCCATTTATGGAACATGAGTTACCGTCGAAATAAATATATATCTCCCGCTTAAATATTCTACATCAGTCTAGAGTCTTTTTTCTTTGGCGAGAAGTCTAGAATATAGTGTCAAAATAATTACTGATCCTCCATTCACAAATAGTGTCGTTTATTTTTGTCATAACTCAAACTTTTGGAACTTTGACTAAGAATATATATAAATATGTGTTGTTCCAAACTAAATGAGTTACATATTACTCCCTCCGTCCCGTAATATTTGTCGTTGTAGCAAATCTCATCAAAACCAATGCGTTCTCTCCTCCGTACTACTTTGCCCTGCTGCATGCAACACCTCTGCAGCAACTCCTCTGCAGCTGCTATTTCTTCAATTTTTTATTCCATTGCAGAGCTGATCGGTGCCCATGTGCCTAGGCCCCACCACAGAAAGTGTTGTGACTGGAGTACTATCGTTTCTTTTTCTTCTTTCTTTATTCACCTGTGCTGCAGACGATCAGAAACTGACACACGCAGAGAGGAAGGCAGTGTTGGAAACCGAGAACGACAATTAAACTGAGAATTCCGGTTTTAGCTAGAACGTCAAACAAAATGGGACGGAGGGAGTATAATAGTACATTTTACGATGAATCTAGTAACATCAATTTTTGTGTTCTCAATATTTATGATCTTTTTGTAATTTATAGTCAAAGTTTGATAATTTTGTCTTAGGACGAAAATAAATGGACACTATATTTATGAACATATGGAGTAGCAAAGTTGATTTGATTAATGTAATAATGGGCTTATGATGTATATCTGCAGCGGCAGATGATGCGCTGCAGTTGGCGGGTATGCCTCCATCGCCGATTGGGCAGCCAAATTGCGACACCAGCTGCGGCCCCAGCAGCTGCTATTTGCCGGAGTTCAAACTCACCTGCGATGCAAACCACAAGCCCCCGCGGCTTCTCCTCGGTGGTGGCAACAGCACTTTCCAGGTAGTCGGTATCTTCTTGAACGACTCCACGGTGCGCGTCATCCATGCCAGCACCTTCGACGTCACCAATGCCACATACAAACCATTATACTTTGGTAACGACAATCAGATTGGCGTCCACTTCCCTGACATCGTTGGGGCCTATACGTTGTCAACAAGAAACGAGTTCATCCTCACAGGGTGCAACGTTGAGGCAACACTGCTTGGCCCTGACGACGACAATGTCATCAGCAGCTGCGTCTCCAACTGTACCTCTTCTGTCATCGGCAAAGGTCCCGTGCCGCACTCCGACAACGAGTATTGCTCCGGCAGAGATGGCTGCTGCCATGCGCGCATCCCACCTGGAAGCAAGCCCAAAAAAGTCAAGTTCAAACAGCTAGAGAACAAGCCGAACATCAGCCCACCTAGTGGTACATGATTTTTAACAGGTCCACTGCTTATTATCTTATCAGGAACGAAAGTTGGAAACAAAATACGCCGGCAGTCTGTCGGTACATGGCATCTCAGGTGCCACTTGTTCTATGGTGGATGGTTAAGCAAAACGTATCCACAAGCGCTCAAAGCGACGTACTGCCAGCTTACAAATGGAAGCTATGTATTCCACTGCAAAGAGGGCTTCTACGGCAACCCTTACATCATTGGTGGATGCCATGGTCGGTGCTACTACTTTTGGAGTTCTCTTTTAGCCATTTTTATGTACCATTACAATTTATATACGGTACCATACTACTTAATGGCATGCACACTTTACTCACTGTTTATCAAGTTGGCCTTTTTTAGGATCAAAGTTTCTCGATGCAGTGATATATTGCTCATTTGGCCGTGCTGCGTTGTAACAGATATCGACGAGTGTAAGATTCCGAGCACACGCGATGCGTGCTTCGGTGAGTGCAAAAATTTGGATGGATCCTACAAGTGTCAATGCCCGCGAGGAACACGTGGTGACCCCGGCAAGCTCGGTGGCTGCATCAAGATCCTCACAGGTGAACCAAATTGCCACAACCTTATGTGTTCCTGATATTGCAGAATAGCTATTTGGTGATGATGACCAACGATGTACCGATGGGAGTCAGTCGCACATGCCATCGATCACTACAAGAAAAGAGGGTTTTAGTCACCAAGTTTTAGTGACCAAGGAAAAATTTTCTTTGTTGGTCACTAAAAGTTGATTAATAGTGACCAAGTTTGAAATTTTGGTAGATATACGATTTTAGTGACCAACGTTATATGTAGTTACCAAGATTGTGTTGATTGCTATATAGTTTTAGTGACCAACATATGCAATTATTGGTCACTATATGCATATAGCGACAAGGTTTTAGCCACCAAAATGTGACCAAGCTTGTTGGTGACAAACTAGTTATTGTGACCAATAATACACATATAGTGACTAAGCACCTTGGTGACTAATAGTCATTTTTCCTGTAGTGATCTTACATCTTGATTGATGTTGTTAACTTGTTTGTTTGAAAATTTCTCCAAAAGTTAAAATTTGCAAATAAACCCACAAAGTCTTTTAGTGTAGGCGTGTATATCATTTCTTAGCTTGAGTAATCATCGTTAACACTAGTTCATGTACAAACATGCATTTGCAGGTATACAAATTGGTTTGTTAGCTGCTAGTGGCCCGGCTCTCCTGTTTTTGGTTATTGGTGTAAGCTGCACAAAAGGAAGACAAAGGAATGGCACATATCCGACGGCGACTAGCAAAGGGTGAAATGAAATGTTTCCGTCAAGATGAGGATGGTGTCTTGTGGTTTAACAACCGGATGGTTGTACCCAAGGATATGGGGCTGCGGAAGAAAATTCTTGATGAGGCTCATTTATCTAAATATTCCACACACCCGGGTAGTAATAAAATGTACCAGGGTTTGAAGGAAAAATTTTGGTGGACTCGCATGAAGCGTGAAGTTGCCCGTTGTCTCTCCGAATGTGACATCTGTCAGCGGGTTAAGCCTGATCTTTTGAAGAAAGGTGGTCTTTTGCAACCATTGAGTATTCCGGCATGGAAGTGGGAGGACATTAGCATGGACTTTATTGTTGGTTTACCTCTCACATCTCAAAAGCATGACTCTATTTGGGTTATTGTGGACCCGGTTGACAAAATCTGCACATTTCATTCCGGTCAACACGAGATACTCTGCAAAGGTATATGCTCAGCTATATATATCATGCATCCTATGTCTGCACGGGGTACCAAAGACTATTGTCTCTGACAGAGGACCTCAATTTCTTGCTCGTTTTTGGAAGCAATTACATGCTTCGTTAAAAACCAAATTGATTCGAAGTTCGGCCTATCATGCCCAAAATGATGGACAAACGGAGCGAGTAAATCAAATACTTGAAGATATGCTCCGGGCTTGTGTTTTATATGGAGTTAGTTGGGATGAATATCTACCTCTAGCTGAGTTTTTCTACAACAGTAGCTATCAAGAGAGCATCAAAATGTCACCGTTCGAAGCTCTTTATGGTCGTTCATGTCGTACTCCTCTAAACTGGTCCGAATCTGCTGAGAGGGTCATTATTGGACCTGATCTAGTGGTCGATGCTGAGGAGAAAGTGCGGCTCATCCAAGCAAATTTAAAGGCCGCAAAATCCCGTCAAGCTAGTTATGCCGATAAAAGGCGTCGTCCCCTGGAATTTCAAAAGGATGATCATGTGTATCTTCGTGTCTCTCCTACCAAGGGCGTGCAATATTTTGGCATCAAAGGAAAGCTTGCACGATATATTGGTCCATTCAAGATCATTGAAAAGTATGGACCCGTCACATATCGATTGGAATTGCCGGACAAGTTATCCAGGGTTCACAATATCTTCCATGTATCTCAGTTCAAGAAGTGCTTGAAGCCACCCATTGATGTCGTCATTGCTGAGGTTGATGAGTTGCAAGAAGATCTCACATATCCCGAACATCCCGTTCGAGTTGTCGATCAAAAGACGGGTGACGCGCAATAAAACCATCTCTTTCTATAAAGTGCAATGGAGTAATCACTCCGAAAATGAAGCAACCTGGGAACAAGAGGAATTTTTGAATTCAAAGTTCCGGATTTTCTAGCTTCACATTTGAGGTATGCGCGAACTCATCTTTTCCCCGTTTTTCTTCCAAGTTTTTCCCCGTACTCGTTTTAAATCTCGGGATGAGATTTTCTTAAGGGGGGAGGGCTGTAACATCCCCACCATAATCACACTTCTAATGGCGCTGTTAGTGCAAATAAGGAAGGGTTCAAGTGATCATGTTTAAAGAATTCAAAAGAATCAATCATTTCGAATGTGATCAGAGCTTGAACAAGAACCTCAAAATTTTGCACAAAAGTGGCCCAACTAAAAATCTTTCTGGGTTCCACGTCTCAAAATAGAATTTTGGAGAATTTTCCAGAATTTTATGAACAAGGGAAGCAGTTCTTTTAAATCAGGAAGTGTTCAAACATAATTTTGCCTTAACCGAATTTTATTTCAAATTCTGAACCGAAATTCGAAATTTTCCAATAATGAAAAATGTTCCTGTACCTTTGACCTTTCATTCCCCAATTTGTCAGATTTTTCTGAGCTTGGGAAGGTTAGGTTTGGAGCAGATGAATTTCAGCACGTTGGAAATTCATTGAAAAATGGAAAAGGACGAGTGGGACCCACCTGTTCTTCTCTCTCACGCTCTGTTTCTGCTGCTCGTTGCCCATGCCGCGCTCTGTGCAGGACGTCATGCCGCTCTAGTGCTTTGGCGCTCGAATCGGCCAAGAAAGCACGCCATCTCGCCCTTATCCACTCCCCCAGCTCTTTTCTTCCTCCTCTCACTCTCTTTCTTCTTCATTCTCTCCAACCGGCCAAAGCTCACGCCGCCACGGCCGCCTTCTCTTGAGCTCGAGCTCGCCGCCGTTCCAATCGCTCTCTGAGCTCGACCCCAACTGCAAAAAGAAGCGCAAGGATCCCCTCTAGCCTCGCCCTAGCACACACTTCAGCTTCCTCCACTCGATCGAGAGATCGAAGCTCGTTTTTCCCGATGGCCGCCGGTTGAACGTCCACGGTGAGATATTGTTCAATTCAGTTTGGGGAGAGATGAAGAACTCAGTCACGCACCTCCTTGACATGATCTCGTCGCCCTTCGTGCAGCGAGCTCGCCGGAATTTGTCTTCTTCCCCGACGCCGACCGCCGGACCGCCGCCTCCGCCGACGAACATCGACTTCCGGGCTCCCTCCTCGACGACATCATCGACCCCGGGTCCGCGTCGACGAGGTGAAGCTCATGCCCCCTCTACTTATCCTTCTCGCCGCCTTTGCTCGCCGGAACACCACCATGCCGTCGCTCGCCGCCGCCGCTCTCGCCGCCGGCATGTCGCCAGTGCCCACGCACGTCTCCGTGCTAGTGCGCTAGGTCCGCCGCCTCACCCAAGTTGCGTAGCTCTTGGTCTCATCGTCCAGTTCGCCGTGGTTTCGCCGGAACACGGCATCGCCGCCGCCGCCGCTGTGCGCGTGAGCCATGGCTTTGGCACTGCTACAGTGTCTCCTGTTCTTTTCTTTTTCCTTTTCCTTTCTTTTCCCAGGTTTTTAGCATAAATTGTAAAATCTATATAAAATAAATTATAGCTCCAAAAAATACAAAATAAATTTTGTTGGAATCCCTGTAACAAGGTCTATCAAATGATGCAAGAACATCACCAAGACTCACGGCAAATAATTTTATAAAATCCAGAGAATGAAAACCTTAATGAATTTTCGTAGACTTTTATGTACACGAAAAATTCATGAATTTTGGTGTGCATGCATCTCATAGCATTACTGAGCTTTTCACCAAGTGGCATCTTTAAATTCTGCATATTTTAGCAGTAAATGCAATTCCATGCCTTTCCTTGTATCATTTTTGGGTATTTTATTCCTGCATGCTTTTAATCCAAATTTTGTACATGTCACTGACTATAGTAATGTAATGCTAGGAAAAATTCAAAATAAAATATTTGACTTCCAAAACCATGTTAAATAAATTCGAAAAGGAAATTGTTGTTTCGACATTTTAAAACCTTAAAAACTTGTCGCCTTTTTTGTTTAATGCTCCAAATGGTTGTAACTTTCAAATATTTTTGTGTTGTTTCTGAACACCACCTCAGCACCATCACCATGCAACTGCACTCTTTCTTTTAGCAAAGTTTCACGTATGCATTGCATTTATTTATTATCTTTGCATTGCATCATTATAGGAACCGACGCCAGAACCGAGGACGTGGAGACGGTAGCCGAGGAGACCGGCGCTGACCCTTACCCACTGGAATGTACTGACTTTTAGGCCCCAAGGCAAGCCCCGGTGCACTCCTATGTTTTTTCAAGTTTTTCGTTTCCATACATGTATTCGAGTCGTGAAATGTGCATTAACTTTAGAAATTGTATTGGAACCGTAGATGCATTTGCCCTATGTTTACCTATGGGATAGTTCAGTTTTGTACAGCCGCTCAGTAGAAATTGCTACGCTTAATATCGAGTACTCGGTAGAAAATCGGGTGGTATGGAGACTGCCCGGTATAAGTGGTTCGGGTTTAATTTATGCTCTCACATGATATGATGATGAAAATGAGACCGAACGGGAAAGTTCATGTGTAGGTTGAGGTGGCAAGGATGCCCGTTTGTGTCGATTGAGGACCGTTCGTTGTGGCCCTGCTTGAGTAAGTTTGAACGTACCGGATGCATGCTAGTGATATGGGCACAAGTAAACCGACGTAACTCGATTACTGTATTGTTGGACGTGAACCCACCTCTCTTTTAGTGATGAAGATGGTATGGTGGTTGCGGGTATGTGTTTGATGGGAGGGTGCACGGGCTAACCACGGATAGCTCTGGCGTGGGTATCGCGTGGAGGACGTGTACTCGGGAGAGGTGTTAAGCGGCCTGGCTTTATGCTGTCTTGTGAAAGGTTGCCATGCGTGGCTTTTTATGAGCGTGCGTACGTCGTGTTGTCGTGTTTTCCGGGTTTCGCCTGCAGGTGTAAATCGATTCGAATCGCCGCCCCTCGCGGTTATTGAGTACCGCTTGTTCACTGCGTCACAACGTAGTAAGCAGTGCACATGATGATGTATATATGCTGTTTTGATATTTTAATAATTGTATTGCAACCATGTATTGCTTAGTTTAGGTGCTCATATTTGTGTTTATGCAAGAACCCTTTTAATTTGGCTAAAAATTTGAAAGCAAGGACCAACTTCTGTGCTCTTTTATGCAATCTTGTCTATTGATATGGTCAGCGCCCTGCATGTTAGGAGTCAGTCTTAGAAGGCCATTTTGACGGGTAAGTCTTGCTGAGTATTAGTTGCTCAGGGTTTGTTGTTTAAATCTTTTGTGCAGGTGATCTTTTGATTCAGGAGAATGAGGCACATCTACGGGCTTGGTGTGCTTCATCTAGGATTTTATCGTCGAGTTGTATATCGCTTCCGCTATGATTTTTCAAAAATCTTTATGTAATCAAATACGAATCAAAGTTGTAATATTTAAGAATTTACTTTGTACTCTATTTTATTTATGCTCATATGTGTGTACTTTTGGACTCTTGCTTCGCCAAGTATCACCCGATCTCGATCCTGTTAAACAAACCCCTCATTATTTGAGGCGGGATGCTACAGGGGGCGACGGCCTGCTCCAGCGCAAGCGATGGCGTCCTTCCAGGCGAGCGCGCGGAGGCCGAGCGAGCGCGCGGGGGCTGCGGCGGCGCGAGCCGGGCGGCGGCGGAGGAGGATGAGGCCATGGCGGCGCAGTGGGGAGAGGAGGACGAGGCCGCGGAAGAGGACGAGGCTGCGGCGGTGCGGTGGGGAGAAGAGGACGAGGCCGCGGCGGCGCGGTGGGGAGAAGAGGACGAGGCCGCGGCTGTGCGGTGGGGAGAAGAGGACGAGGCCGCGGCGGCACGGGAGGCGGCCGCATCTGGCGCCCCGACGACCTCGCCGCCATGGGACCACCAGCCAGCTGCCACGCTCTCGGGGTCGTCTCCCTCGCGGCCGCATCTGGCACCCCGACGACCTCGCCGCCGCGGAGTCGCTCTACAGCTACACGTCGGCGTCCGCGCGCTCTCCTCCGGCTGCTCCACCCCCGACTTCGCTCCGACGACGATGGTGAGCAACTCCTCTGCGTCATCCCCGAGCTCTCCTCCACCCCCTGCTGCGCGCCGGCCTCCCATGGCAGCTCCGACGACGACGCGGCGGCGGAATGGAATGGGGAGGAGAAATTTGGGGTTCCCGTTGGAGATCGATGCTTTTGGTCGTTGTATGTTGGAGTCCATCAGCACCCAATTTGAGTTTTGGGTCTTCTCCACCATTGGAGATAGTCTAAGGTATGCACACGCATACGGTTGCGGAGTTACATTATCTGAATAGAAAGGATGGCGCCCTTGCGCAACAGAGCGTCAGACTTAAACTCCCACCACTGACAGACAAGGTTTGTAATTTCGTTTTGACCGGAAAAACCGGGCCGGACCGAGATGTCCGGTTACCGGAAAAACCGCGAAAACCGGATCGAAGTTCAATGACAAAATTTGAATAAAAAACGTCGAATTTTCCGAAAAACCGGACCGGTTTACCGGTAAACCGGTCGAAAATTCCGGTAAACCGGACCTGAATTTTGGTAAACCGGTTTAAGAGGAAAAATAGAAAAAATGCAAAAAAATGAAAAGTTGCAAAAAATAAAACAAAAAATATGTAAAAAAACTAGATGCAATTTTCAGCCCAATGGTGGAAACTAAACACGTAGATTCGATCGTTTGGCCTGTCGAAAAAATCGAGGAAGGTTGCTGGTTCATAAAAAAGTTTTTTTTTTCTTTCTTGTTCTACTCAGAAACTTTCACGATTTTTTAGGCACATGAAACGATCGAATCTACGTAAATGGTTTTCACCGTTGGATTGCAAATTCGATCTAGTTTTTTTACGTATTTTTTGTTTGAAAATTTTTCAAAATTCAATTTTTTTTGAAATTTGAAATGGAAAACCGGACTACTGGGTAAACCGGACCGGACCGGTTTGTCCGGTTTTCGCGAAAATCGGTCCGGTTTACCGCGGTAATGCAAACCCTGCTGACAGATCAACACAGCAGGTCCAACCACTATGTACACGACATCCATTATTATATTGTTAATTGAGGTCTCTAGCTCCCTAGGTGTGAATTTCATGCAGATGGGTGGCTTGATCTTGGCAAGAGAAAGCAACGACGAGGGGAACGTCCAGATGCCATCCCCGCAGATGAAGCCCGACGCGACCGCCGGCACCAGCAACGCGGCCTCCTTGGCGTTGACCCTGTTCCAGGCAAAGACCAGCACGGTCCCGATGACCATGTCGATGGCGAAGCTGGCGCCGACGAGGAACGGCACGGCCATCGCCGTGGGCAGCGGCACGAACCTCCCGTAGCGGGTTGGCAGGGCGTCCCTCATGACGTTGGTGAGCACGGCGAAGGCGAAGAAGCCCGCGGAGAGCGAGAGGCAGTGCCTGGGCAGCGCCGAGAAGCCCTGGGCTCCCAGGATGGCCATGCTGCGGTAGATGAGCGCGTAGGGCACCTTGTAGTACCCGTCGGGGTTTCCGACGTCGAAGGCCCGGTAGAAGAGGAAGAAGGTGAGCGGCGCGAGGACGCAGCCCATGGCGGTGCCGACGGCCTGCGCGGCGAGCATGGACCGCGGCGAGGTCAGCGTGAGGTGCGCCGTCTTGAAGTCGTGCATGAGGTCGGCGGAGATGAGCACCAGCTGCTTCACCAGCCCGCAGCCGACGAGCCCGGCCACGACGCCGTCGTCGCGCCCGGCCCACGCCGCCAAGATGAAGAGCGCCACCTTGCCGTAGTTGTAGCCCATGTTGATGTCGGTGAGCCCGGTGCCGTAGGAGTTGGAGAAGCCCAGCACGGGCGCCAGAGCGTACGCCAGGACCACGTAGTACCACCGCACCTGCCGGAACATCATTGGGATGGTCACCACCGCCACGACGCTCAGCAGGGCGTACCCGGTGTACGCGACCCACGCCGGGATGGTGTCCCGGTTGAAGGCGTCGTCGAGCCGCACGTCGTCTATCGCGACGCCGTTGTTCTCCTTGGCCTCTGCACGTAAGGCGCATCGATGACAATCGCTTTGTAATTTGCAAACCAGTTGAATTAATTGTTGACTCTGCATATATTGCTATCTCATCTGCGTAAAATTAAGCAACAACCTGCAGTTGATCGCCTTTTTACTATTCAACTCACCTCGGTGCTTGTTCCGTCTCTCTTTTGATCGCTGATGCAGGCTCTTGACAGTGACGCCGAGGACCTTGACGAAGTGGTACATGCCATCGCCCATGATCAGGGCTATGCACAGGAAGGACTGCACGAAATTAAGTCGTGGTAGCTTCAACATTAGTTCAAGAGGAGTTTTGGGCTTGATGAACAGTTAGCTGATGTGGATAATCAAAAGATAAGCGGACCTTGTAACCATACAGGCTAGTCATGCTGCTCTCTGGTATATTTGCAGGGTACCAATCTCCCTTGCGTTTGCTGATGAGCGGCCACAGTATTCCCCAGGAGAGAATCGCGCCGAAGAGGGTGGAGAGGTTCACAAGGTGCGAGCAGATCATCCCGGCGCCGATGTATGTGAGGCTGAAGTCGAAGAAGAACCTGACCACAGGCGCCGCCAGCCAAACAAAAAGAGCAAATTTCAGTTCAATGTTTGTGATCGATCATGCACGTACGATAACTAAATCTTACGATTGCTTCCAGGCCTTGATGCCAAACGTGGGGAATTGAACGAATCCGCAGACGTCTCCACCGGCATAGAACCACTGGAAGAAGCTCCACAGGAAGCTGATCCCGAAGTATTTCAGAAATCCGTGGACTTGCTTCCTGAAATGGGGGATGTTAGTCAAATCTCATCAAATTAAACCCCTAAGATTTCAGCAGAGTTCTTCAGGTGACAAGAGCTCCATACTTTGCATCCTTGTCTCCTTGAGGAGTATGGAATCCATTGATAAGCACAGCAGTTGCAGTCCCACTTGGGTACGTTAATTTGTAGTCGATGACCAATACCTGATCGATAAGTATATGATGATGCAATCGTTTCATCTCATGACAAAATAGGTTCCTCCAAGAAACACATCAGCTTAGGCAAGTGGCGATGACAGTCAAATTATTATTATTATTTTTAGTTGGAAAGTCGACTAATGATAAATGATAACTAGAAATGTAAAGCCCTTTTATTTTGAGCAGTTTATGGTCCAAAATATAGCCATTAGTTTAAAAACACCTTTGTAATTGTATTACTGAATAATTAATTTACGTTTTATTAATTCAACCCTAATAATAGGCTCACCCTAACAGGCTAACCATAGGAACTAATAATAGTGAACTAGATTGATGAACAACAGGAATTCCGTTGATCAAATTACAAAATTGATTATCTTTATTAAAAAAAACTAAATTACTGTTTCAAGTCTATCACACTTTAGCTTTCCCGATATTACCCTTGCTAATGGCCATTAGTAGTTACTTTTCGAAATTAGATCGAAACCATCGGATCAATAACTAATAGTTATTATTTGGACCGTAAAACTGCTCATTATTTTTTTTGTCTATAACTGCGTTGTTGTGTTCTTTTTAGATCGACCTGAATTGCATATATATTTCGTTGTAGGTAGGAGTACGAAATGAGTTCGGTACCTTTCTGAGGGGAATCAACGTGAGGAGGCCGCCGAAGCTAGCAGCGAGGAGGAAGCCGGTCATCCACCCAATGCCAGGTTCCTTGGTGCTGCCCGGCACGTTGCCCGGCGTGTTCACCCCGGACAGCTCGTACGTCCGTTTGTTGAGGCCCAGCAAGAACGACCCGAACCCTGCACAAAATTAAGGTCACAGCACACACACACACACGTGATCGACGACCAATTAATCGAGCGAAGCATGCTGAGCTGAGCTGCCGGGCCCGACGTACGTACCGCCGTACCCCAGCGTGTAGCACGCGACGACGCAGGTCTGGACGACGGTGTTCTCCTGGCGCGTGAAGGGCCTCGAGGCGATGCCGAGCCGCGCCAGCGCGCCCGTCCAGCCGCGGAGCGCGAGGAACGCGAGCAGCGCGGCCGACACGTTCAGCGTCGGCACCTGCCCCGTCGTCAGGATCAGCTTCATCACGATCACCGAGTACACGAACCCGAGCAGCAGCGCCACCACCAGGCCCCGCGCCGTCAGCTGCTCGCGCCACGGCGGCACGGCAATGGCATCTTCCTCCTGCTCCACCATCAGCTCTGCTTCGCCGCCGCCGGCCTCCTCGCACCGCTCGATTTCGAGCTCGCGCGGGCGGTGGAACTCCATATGACAGGCTCCGAGGACGCGGTAAGTTGCAGTGGGCGTTCTGCGGTGCAGAGAGCAGAGACTTCGAGCTGAAACCAAACAAGTCAAAACATTGTAAGGCGAACAGAAACCAGGTGACTCTAAGAAATGGCGGGGCGGTACATTACAAGCACAACAGGGTTGCGAGCAGGCTGCTACTCAAACGATGGATGGCATGGCTTATATCAGGGAGATTCCCTTATGTGCCCTTGAAAAATATTCATTTCTCTTCTCCATCACTGAAAAAATGAGTTTCCCTTCTGTGCCCCTGCATGAGATTTTCTTTTCCCTCTGTGCCACTCCCTGCCTTTCAAAACAATCATAATGCTTTAGTGTATTCTCCGACTTTTAAATTAAAAACGGAAACAAATTTGAAACTTTGCAAACAACAAATTTATTCTTCATGTGTATCTCTGCAACACAACAAAAAAATTCAAAAGTTTCAGTGTTCAGCAAGTAATTTTGATTACCCACATAGGAACGGAAAGTGTTTTTCGAAATTTAAGCAAGTATTTTTTTTTCCTTGCTTAACCACTTGCCCTTCCTCTCTGGACCAAAACAATTACTTATCAAGCAATAAAATTGTTAAAGTTGTTTTGTGTTGATAGACAAACATATGAAAAATAAATTTTGTTGTTAGCGAAGTTTCTAATTGTTTCTGTTTTGAATTTTTAAAGTTTGTAAATACGCTAAAGCGTTAAACTTTTTTGTAGGGGAAGGAGTGGCACAGAGGGGAAGAAAAATCTCAAGTAAGGACACAGAGGGGAAAAGTATTTTTTTTCAGTGGCCGAGAGGAAATGCAACTTTTTCCAATAGCTCATAGGGAAATCTCTCGCTTATAATATAGTGAGAATTGATATTTTTAGCAAAGTCTGCCCTTCGTACAAAATACGAGTTCAAACCATTTGTCTTCTTGTGGTACTTGGTCCTGTGACGACGGCCTGGGAAACCTCTAGATGGTGATATTTTTTTGCCATCTTTGGAATGGGTCTGGCTTGATTGTGTTGCTTTCATGTGACACCTGGGACAACAATGTCAACGTTGGAGGACATGCCTATGTGATTGACAAATACTATAATTTCTGAAAGTCAAAGAGGTGGAGACAAGATTCTGTTTCTGTTGTTTGCTTATCTTGCGACGCCACCGGCTAAAACTAAATAAAGACAAATTGGGTTTGGTAGAGAATTCTTCCAGATCATAATAGAATGTAGGAGGAGGAGGCCCGTTTCATGCCACATTATGCTCCTTGATTATGCGCTGGTCAACCATGATCTTGTGGTTGCCGGAATCACGGTGGCGTCCACGACGTGTAGGGATGAAAACGGTGACGGAAATTCCCGATTACCGACGTTCGTTTCCGAAAAAAACAAGAAATGAGAAAACGATTACGGGAAATATGGAAACGAAAATGAAAATGGGAAAAACTAAACGGAAACGAAAATGAAAACGATAGAGGGAATTTTCGGTCGAATGGCCGGTATATCGTATTATCACGAAATTTCCGTCGAAATTACCGTATTCATCACTACAGGCTGAACGTTCAGCTCATTACCATCGGATCTTTCCTTACCAAACCAGCCCAACTGTGTAAATAATATACTCATATGGAAGTAATCATCCTGATTTTGGCATGGTATTGATAACTAACCAACTATAGCCCGGTTGCCTTGTGCACAGACACCGCATTATGCTATTTTGGTTATGTCAATGATATATATTATGTTGGTCATTTTGATCGTGTTATTATTGGACTTATGTCAAGTAGTCAAGTTAGACATGTGGCATATGCTCACGTTGGTCGTAACACTTATGTTGGTTGTCACTTTTACTCTATTACTTACGCCTAAATTGACGTATTTGTTTGTCATTTATATTAGAGTTTGGTGTTTTCGATCACAATTATCGGCTTTCGACCGATATCGACATATTTTCGTTCCAATAGTTTCGCTTTCGATATTCCGACATTTTCGGTTTCGTTTTCATTTCCGAAGTTTTCGGTTTCGATTTCGTTTTCGACTAAATAATATGATTAGGAAATGATAATGATATTTTTCGATCGTTTCCGACCGTTTTCATCCCTAACGACGTGAAGGCGGTGACGGCGGCTGACTAGACTGGCAGCCTTCAGTATAGGGGTGAAAACTCTTATTTTGGAAATTTAGTTCATTTGGTTGAACTAAAGAGGATCGGAGGTTACCCTTAGGGGGCACCTATTTACAGCCCTACTTCAGCATATCCCCGACCCTCCGTTGCCAGCGGTAGTCGGTAGCAGAGATGATCTCCCGCAATAGACTTCGTTCTGATTTTTTTTTTCTTTTGACGTGTGATGAACACCAATTGTTAGGGAACCTAAGAATCGGAAGGTGCAGGAGTGGAACACTGAGAGAAGTGGTGCTTTGTATAAAAAGGAGAGAGAGATGAACTTACAATTCACACTAATACTGTGTTCCGTCACCGAGTTGGAACACATTAATTTTGCAAATTATATAATCAAATTTTTTCTTATGAATTACATTTTACTTTCGCTAGTGGATTATTGGATTTTTTTCTTGAGGCTAGATTATTGGATTTTTGTATTTGCCATGAATTTTCACGCGTCACAAACCAGAATGGAAAGTTTCAATCACCGTCAGGTGGGCTGTGATTTTTTCATACTCATCCAATTTTGTCTGTCCGTGAGCTGTATTCTGTACTCTCATATTGTTTCCTGCCACAACTTATTTAGCCACCTCTAATTTATCCGCGGCGCCTAACCAGACATTGTTGATTCATCTCGTCGCAACAGGGACTTTCCAGGATTTGATGCGTTCTGCATCCTTTGGTTTGCTTCCGCAAGCTGACACGAGCTTAACAGATATCAGAAAAGTTGACACTTTAGGTGTAGTCAACTCTAATTCACTACCTTCAGCTACACATGCTGAAACTGCTGCTGCTATGTCTTCGCCAGTGGACGTTTCACCATCAGATGTTACTAATCCGGTTGATGATTCAGAACCTGATCACAATGTTCCAAATGTGAACAGCTGTGCAGAAGATGACAGTGGTTACAGCAGTGATTCCTCTTCAGTATATGCAGTTGACTCAGATAATGAAGACGATGCTATACTTGGTCCTTCAATTAACATTAACCACGCAGCCAGCTGGTAAGTATGAAAGCTGTAAACAACTTTTGTCCCTGATTCCATTCAAGAATTTAGAGCTGCAAATGTTTTTTAGACATAACTTATGCCACACCATCTGACCTACAACTTCAAATGTTGAAATTTCAGTGAAGTGGACAACTTTACGGAGCACACCAAGTTATCCCAGCGCGAGAACAACAATAAGTCACCGAAAACAACACAATCAGGTATGGATGTGTGATAGAACATTCTAGCCAGTACCATAGTTATGCCCATTTCAGTTCATTTATCATTTTTCATTATGTCAGAATATATTGTTATCTACACATGATATTACTGTCATTTCCAGATTCTTTATTTATAATAGTGCCTTCAGCCAAAATAACTTTTAAACTAAGATACCTCTTTTTGTTTTAATATAGTACTGCAGCTTTGGGTGGTGCACACATAAATACACAGTCCAACACAGACAACCATACTGGATGTCAAAATGATAGTCATGGAGCACAGAGTCTGTTAAACAATGTTGAGGAATGCCCATGCGTGACGCAGAATCCATTTTTGCATCTGACTGCAAAGAATATACCGACACCTGACGAAGAGACGGCTTGGAAGTGTCCAATGTCAATATATGAACAAGTTGCTATATGTATCTAAATATTTCTTTACATAGAAAGAATATAACTGATGTTGTTTATAATAACTATGCCATGGTCATCCAATCATACAGATTTGGAATGTTAACAACCCAATCATACATATTTGGAATGTTAACATTAAACATGCAGTTCATACATAGAAAACTATAGATTTATAATGTTGTTTTCTTAAGTTTCGAGATATATTTCGCCTGGCATACTAATTCTGACGTATTATTTTTCTTATCTGTACCTTAGGCGAAGAACTAAAAGTGATGAAAAAAGACCGGACACAGAGTGCCAAAGGGTATGGGGTCTATTGAAATAGCACTACGAACTGCTGGCATCAGGAAGTCCATATACATATTTGAGCCAATACTTGGACTTACATTTGATTCTGAGGATGAAGCATATGAATTCTACAATATGCATTCTTGGGAGGCTGGCTTTGGTATTAAAAGGGACCTCCTTAAGTCAAACTCTTCAGAATATACCAGACTTGCCGTCAGTTCCGGTGTCTTTGCGCGGTAAGACCTGCAATCTGTAGTCTGACTTCACTGAAATGGTCAGTGTTGGCCTGTGTTGTTTATGTACTAGTACTTAAGACTGTGCTTTTTTTTTTTGTTCATTGTAGGGGACTGAGCCCAGGGCAAAATACAAGAGCAAGAAAACTGGTTGACCAGCGTTGCTTCGGCTTTTAAGGACAGAAGATGATGGGTGGTTCATAAGTTGCTATATATCTGAACACAACCACCCCCTTTCTGAGTCATGTGGTGAGAAGAGGCAGTGGTACTCGCACAGAAAACTGGATGACAACACAAAGGACATGATCAGATATTTAAGAGAGAACAATGTGTCCTTTGCAAAAGTATGATGCATCATGGGAAGTTTATATGGTTCTATGGAAAATGTTCCCATCGGCAGAAGGTCACTTCAAAATATATGCCAGCAGATTGCGAAGGATCAAATGGATGATGACATACAGAAAACCTTACGTGCATTTAGAACAATGAGATCTCAAGATCCAGGATTCCAGTTTGCAGTTGATGTAGATGATGATCAGAGGATAAAAACTATACTATGGATAAATGGGAAGAGCAGAGACCAGTATAAAAATTTTGGTGATGCAACAACTTTTGACACAACATATTGCACGAACATTTATAAAATGCCGTTTGGTTTATTTGTTGGTTGACAAACAACCACTTCCAGTCAATTATATTTGGTGGTGTATTCATGAAAGATGAAACAGAGGCAAGTTTTGAATGGGTTTTCTCAGAATTCCAGAGTCTGATGGGAGGGAAAGCGCCACAGATTGTACTGACATGTAATTTTGTTAAGATGGAATAGGTAATTCGTGATTTTTCAGACACTGTCATGTAACCTTTTGATTAATGCTTGTATATTCTTTGTTAAAGATCAGTGTAAGGCGATGACTTCTGCTATTGCCAAAATCTGGAAGGATACAAAGCACTTGTGGTGTAAATGGCATATATTCAAGGATGCGAAGACTAAGTTGGGAACACTGTACAAGAAAGGTTCACCGTTCAGGAAAGAATTCCACAAGATTATAAATGAAATGATGACAGTTGAGGAATTTGTTAGAGCATGGGAGCAAATGTTGTTTACTTACAAACTACACGACAATGATTACCTAAATGGAATTTATAAAAAGAGGCTTATGGCGCCAAGCCGTATTTCAAAGATACTTTCTGAGCGAGGATGTCAAGTACACAGAGAAGTGAGAGTGCAAACCATATGCTAAAAAGATTTGTCCCAAGAAATTGCTCAATGAACAGGTTCATTGAACAGTTCAACAAGCTGTTATTCGATAGAAATGAGGAGGAAGACAGAGCAGAATATGATACAAGAATCGTAAGCATCTCTACTTCAAATATGAATTCAAACTTATTGCGTTTCTTTATTGCACTATCTCCTTCGTATATTTTTAACGTGTTTCAAAAAAAAATAGGTTTGACTTATGAGTTGTTCCGTAAGGAGATCGACAAGTCGACATACTACTTCGCTGTGGAGACCAAAAAGCATGAAGAATTTGAAGTCAGCCATGTGAAAGCAACGAGGAAGCCACGCTGGGCAGAGTTTAAGTATATTGTGACTATAAAGAATGATGGGGAGTATTATGACTGCCAATGTGGGCTATACCAACACTTTGGTATACTATGCTGCCATGTACTGCGGGTAAGATAAACTGCTATATCTAAAAAACTTCAAATAAAACCAATATGTTTGTATCTAAGGCCCTGTTTGGGGTAGCTGAAGCTTTTCCAAAATCAGCTTTTTTGAAAATCTGGCTAGCTTGTCCGAAAAGCTGCTGGTCTGAGAATCTGCTGGTCCGAGAAGCTGGCCTGTTTGGCAACCCTGCTTTTGGGTAGGCCTGTATGAGATGAATATATGAAATACCCCTAAGGGTTATGAATGCCTGATTTATCAGGAACTGTATATTACGGTGTCATCTAGATTGCAGTTACTTCATATATGGTTAATATGATACATATAAAAAGATACTATAGGTATGACATGCTATTTTCAGCACTTGCAAAATAATTACATCTCGCCATATACAAAATAGTTAGTGGCCCACCCTACACATGACATGATATTATCGCCATGTGCAAAATAACTACATATCACTATAAACAAAATAATTAGTGCCCCACCCTTCTACTCCCTATCTGCCATCAGTGAGCTAGCAATGAAATCACGAAATGCACTCATATTGCCATCATCGGATGCTACACCATTGTATTCACCTCCTTCCGATAATGACTCGACTGGTGGGATGTACTCTTCATCTTCATCGCACATCTGAAATAGCTCATCGCTCAAAGCACTATCACGAATGAAATTATAAAGTGCCATGCATGCAATGATGATCTTCTTTTGTTTCTCAACCGGGTAACTTGGAATATGCTGTAGAATTGACCATTTCATTTTCAAAATCCCAAAAGAGCGCTCTATCGCATTACGAAGAGACGAATGAGCATGATTGAAGGTCTCTTTACCTCCACTTGGCCTATGCCCCCTCTGAAATTCTGGTATATGATACCTTTGGCCTTTGTAGGGGGCTAGAAAACCTTTTCTCAGAGGATATCCAGAGTCAACAAGGTAAAATTTCCCTACAAGTAAACTTATTGTAAGGCAACTATATATTAACAAGAAAAAGGTAAGTTAAAGGTAATTTCTTACTTCAAAGCATGAGAAGCATACCTTCAGGAGGATGTGGAAACTCATCGGAGTACCGGTTCAATGAATCATTGACCACACGAGAGTCATGTGCGGATCCTGGCCATCCACTAACAACAAATATGTATCTCAAGTCAAAATCACAAATAGCCATAACATTTTGTGTTGGATACCCATGACGACCAGTGTGTGCAATCCTCTCATTTGCTGGCACAACGACACGGATATGTGTACCATCTATTGCACCGATACAATTGTTGAAGTGAGGCGAGAAACGAGAATCTTGAAGCCTTGGATGAACTACTTCAAAATGTCCTTCTTTTGGACATATATTGACTGCACCCAGCCTGTTGAGACAATTCAGTACTTCATCAAATTTTCTACTAATTGTCTCTTTTGATCACTTGAATATGTTCTTAACCATCGGCACACATAATGAAACGATGGACACGCGGTGCAAGAGATATGCTACCATCAGATCTTCAATGCTACCAGCAAGACACCATTACTATGAATTCAATGACATTTCGTCATAATTTCCTTTTGGTCAATGGCATGAAGAATATAAGCAATGGTAACAAAGATTTGAATGCATTCAGCATTGTTGCAAAGTACCAGAAGAAGGCTCAAAAAAAAGCTTGCTGAATATTTCAGCAACAAGGAAAAATCAACTACTCGAGCTGGCTTACAGTCTGGTTGGAAAAACAGGCTCCAACTTCCGTGCAACAATTACTACACAACAGATAGTGAAGGACCAGCTGGCACGGATTCAGACGTCGATGGAAATCTATGTAATTCATTTGGTGCAGCAGGGTCTAGTGCAGGCATGAGTGATTCAGAGTTACTGCAGTTAAGGGCTCCAGCATACAAGAGACCATGCGGCCGGCCAAAAGCAAATCGTTATAAGAGTAGTTACGATGACGTTGCTGCAAAGCTTAGAAAGAGGAAGCCAAGAAAGAACAACACAAACATGGCTGGAGATCAGACATCTGCGCCCATCAGCCTAAGGAAGAAACATCATTGTAGCAGATGTGAACTGCTGGGTCATAACTCGTCGAATTGCACAAGGAAGGAAGCCTGTTCATTCAGATTCTGATATTCCTGAATATTCAACAGCCTGAGTATTAAATCATTCATAACCGCCTGGTTACAAGATTTTCGAGTCTGTTCATTCATGCATTGTTTGTGATGTTTGTATGTTTGTTATTCAGAACCGCACAACTTTGTATGTTATTTAGAACTGCACAACTTTGTAACCATGGGTGAATTTGAGACTTCCATCTGATGATTACTGTCACCATGTTTAGACTTGTTGCAAAAAAACATACTCATGTGAGTAATGGGTTATATGTTGATGTATGGTTTGTATATTTTACAACAAGGAGGCGTCTCACGGTCAGGTGACTGAGTTTTTGTGTTTGGCTCAGTGAAATTTTCGGACAGTTGGATCTGCATCCAACGGACAACTAACAAAACAGAATTGACTGAGATTTTGCATTATGGTCAGTCACATTTTGTGGAGACCGATACACACAGTCTTTGTTGGACCGGGTCTGACTGGATACAAACCCGTTAGTGAATCTGCAGAAAATGAATTCTGGACGCCAAATCAAAAGAGGAGCTGGCTGCTTTAGAAGCCGTAAACGGATTCGTCTGTGCCTATGTGGCGACCCGTTGACAAAACCGCCCGTTAGCCAACCCGCAGCGCACTGCGCAACACGATACAAAACTGGACCAAAGGCACCCCCCGTCTGATCAGCATCACGTGGTCAGAAAATTCGACTGAGACGACGACCGAATCTCAATCGACTGACGTCGAGGAGTTTTCTTACAACAATTACATATGCTCCGCATGCAGGTTTAGAAATTAATTGTTGCAAAAAATTTGGTAATCAGACAATACTATAACTGTGCGTTACAAGTTGTCGCCAGAAGACAAATAGAAGCCATACATTTTCCTCTTCGAAAGGTGAAGATACTATGGCGTGAAACATATCTGGGCACCAATGACTCATCCCTCAATCAGACAAAAACATCCACCACTGCGATCATTCCTATGTTCATGGCTGCAATCAGTCATCTATCAATTAAGTGTTGTTTGTTTAGATAAATTCGGACATACTATTCAGACAAAAACCACAGGGAATTGATAAACAAGTAATGCCACATAAAATTAAAAACAAATTGAATTCGGAAGTAAGTTTCCAATGAGAAATCAGAACATCGACTATTTCGAGAAATCCATACATAGGAAATCCATAATTAATACATGATAACAAATGCAAGATGCATCTAGGCTATTACATGCTCAAGGGATAAGAGTCTTCAGTTCTTGGATGGATTTGCCAAAGGATTGTTCTATATCACTCAGGAGACAACCAACATCCATCTCACAGTTCATCTTGAAAAGATCCACATCTTCAGCATCATGTTCAAGATAGACACCATCTTTTAGAACTGTCACCGACTTCACATTTTCAATGATTGCATCCCAAGACACAATAACACTCCTTACCAGGCTAGTGAATTTAGAGAATAATTCATTCCTATCCTGCAATTTCTTTTCCACCTCTTAAAACTTGGGAAAGTTGAGGTCAACAATGTTAAGTTTCAGCTCCCTTACAATGAAGTTGATGGCTGTTTCAGAGGCACTGCATTCAGCATCAAAGGGTCTGTGGCAGTCAGAACCAGGGAAGAAAATGCTTCCACAACCTTCATATCCCTTTTGCGTGCTAAGATTGATACTGCAATATCCTCTGAACATATGACCAGCTGTCAATGTGTTGATGTGCTTAGCCTTCTGAAAATTTAATGCGACCAGAATGTCATCTAGAATAGACTTCTTAGACAGCATCACACACTGCACCTCCTACGTGAAATAAAACAGGGACTCAAAACCAAAAAAAAATCAACTAACTATAAATATTTAACCACATTTACAAGCATACGAAACTACTGAACATATCACCATGAATTGTCAGGTAAGGTGCATGCAGTTACCTTAGATGCGACTACATCTTTGTCGGTTGCAGAAAAAGTATTCAGTTCAGACAAAACCAGTGCCTTTCCTTCTGATTCCAAGCGACGAAGTCTGTTGCTTAACATGTTGAAAAGTAATGTTGTGTCGTCACAAAGATGGTTAACACGCCCCACAAACTCAGCAAATACATAATTTGAGTACTCTCCATATGATTCAGCCATCTCATTCAGCCAGCTAATGCAATTCTGCCAATCATCCAAAACTTGGTCCAATGCTGCTTGAAGGTGTTAGAGTATATTTGGTAGGCTAGATATTGTATATCACGGACTGCCATATGTATCCTGGAGGTGTCTTGCATCCCAAGTCATGTACTCTCATATATACCGGCCGAGGGGCTCATAGCAATACAATCCATTATTGTATAACAATCTATTTCTCTTACATGGTATCACGAGAAGGTTACGATCCTGTGATCTAACCCTAGTCATCGTTTGCTTCCGTATCGCGCGTCCCGGAGAGATCGATCTCCATGATCTCTGCTGGGGGCAGCGCCCTTCTTTAGCGGCAGATCCTATTGATCTTGCCGCCGCCGCCGTCGTATCGTCGTCAGCAACACAGATGAAGATCTTCGCTTTTGCGGACGTCGCCGCCACGGGACTGAGTTCCATTGTCGCGGGTGGATTACGCAGCCGACACGTCCTCGTCCGGGACACGCCACCTGCCTGCTTGGATCCTGCTCTGCGTCGGGGCCCTGGGCCATCGGCAGGCGTCCTCACCCCCAGCATGGTCGCGTCGCCCTCCTGGCCGGCACGTCCAAGCGAGGATATCGTCAGCAGGCCGCGTCTCCTTGGGAGCCATTGTGCGTGTGGCAGGAGATGTCCAAGCCGTGTCGTGCGTTGCCTCACTCCCTCTGATTTTTTTCTGCCATGTTGACCACGGCATGAACGAGATGATAAGTGGAGGATAGGCTACAAGCACACGGGGTTCAACACACGGATGATTCTCATGCTGCTGTTGCTGTTTTTGTTTTTTTTTTTCTGTCCCGATCTGTGATCGGAATTGTGTCGCCCATCGCCGTTGAGCTCGCGTACCTCTTCTCCGACATCGGCATCGACTATATCGGCCTGCACTTTGTCTCCAAGCTGGGCGTCCGATGCTTAAGGGACGCCTTCAAACGTCGCTGTCCGTCTACCTCGACTGCTCGTCTCCGCGCCGATTCTTCGTCGCCGCCACCGTCGGACGACCTCGACATCGCCGCCACCACGTCTTCAACTGTGCGGCACCGTCGTGATCCCGCGCGCCATCGGTCTGATCAGCCGACCATGCGTGTAGCGTCGTAGAGGCCGCGTACTACGCCTCAAGCTTCAGGTTGCCGCTGCGTCGCCTCCTCGGGCCGCAGCGCCGCCGCACGTGGTCGCCACTGATTTGAGAAGCGTCTTCCAAGGCGTGACTCAGTCTACTGTGGCACTCGTCATTACATCTTCATCGCCGCCCTCGCGCATGGACGACCACCTGATCGTCTACGTGCATCGTCTTCGTCATGCCGTTGAGTTCTTCTTCGCCTACCTCGAGCACCGCCGCCGCGCATCTTCAGGCTACCTGCATTGCCACCTCTGGCCGCCGGTTTAGCCACGTCTTCAGTCTTCGTCTACCACGACCACATCGCCAGAGCCGTCGTCTCTTCTTGACTACTTCGTCTACTCCGACAACTACGGCTGTGCCGGCACTCTCCTCCTCGCCGTTCTACGCGCCGCGACCGTTGTGGAGGCCTTCTCTGCTGATCCCCTCCGGCACTGGTGTATGATCGTGGATGGTCCCTTTCTTCGTGCGTCCGGTATTGGCAACACCGGCGCGTGCCTTCGTCCCCGACGTGTTCCCGGGCCTGGCAAACCCGGCGCACGCCTCGCCTATGGCGGTTTCGACAGCATCGACTTCGGCATCAACCTTCTTCCTCACGGTGCCTCGATCGTGTCGCGGTCTTCTTCCAGGCGCGTCTTTGCGCACCCTACATTGGCGCCTTCTTGCGCCCGCAGCATCACGTGTGGTTTCCTCGACAACGACAACCTCTACTTCGGCTTCGTCGACCACGGCTACCTCAAGCACGACATCCTCAACCACGGCTACACGCTCAAGTTTTTGGCTCACTCGACACTCGGCACAAAGGGCTATCATCCGCATGAGCTACTCGCCAGTTTTCTCTCCAGTCGCAGCATCCGCACCTACACGACGCCTACAACTGCAGGGGATGTCAGTCCGTTGGCTTCTACCTTCGGCTTCTCCAGTCTCACCGTCTGCGGTGCTCCCGCTGTGTTGCGGGAGGATGTTAGAGTATATTTGGTAGGCTAGATATTGTATATCACGGACTGCCATATGTATCCTCAGGGTGTCTTGCATCCCAAGTCATGTACTCTCATATATACCGGCCGAGGGACTTCATAGCAATACAATCCACTATTATACAACAATCTATTTCTCTTACATGTCAGTCCGTTGGCTTCTGCCTTCGGCTTCTCCAGTCTCACCGTCTGCGGTGCTCCCGCTGTGACTGCGGGGGGATGTTATAGTATATTTAGTAGGCTAGATATTGTATATCACGGACTGCCATATGTATCCCGGAGGTGTCTTGCATCCCAAGTCATGTACTCTCATATATACCGGCCGAAGGGCTCATAGCAATACAATCCACTATTATACAACAATCTATTTCTCTTACGGAAGGGATTCACTACACTCACATAACCGACGCATCTCTTTTTTCGTCATCTCAATCTGAAAATGACTAAAATCCTGCACATCGAAGTTGTTTGTTGGAATGAGGAGCACTGACACATGCCTCTCTCTCTCCAGTGCCATACTGGATACACCAATTACTGCTGAAATGCAGAATGGCATTGTCACAATCATTCTTGGTTGCAGGATGGCTTGTGTCAACTTTGATGGTAACACGTGTGAGCCCGTATACATTTCTCACAGCATCAACCTTTGCACTAGGCATATCAAGTTTCTCAAGAAACTTTCCCAGAATGGTCTGGAGGGATATCTCAACTTTCTTTTTCTCTTCCTCCTGCAACAACAGAATAACTAAATCAAGTCATCCTGCAAAGGTTGATGAACCTGTCCATCAAGGCAATGCAGACACTGGATCAGATAATTCATCAAATGGTCATGCAAATGATGCTGATGGTGACTCATGCTCAAGATGGAGCTGGAATGGATGAAGTTACAAGCAATCCAAAAAGGCGTCGAGTTTATGGATTGAGCCCATCAAAGCGCCAGCGTTTGAACTAATAATATCTATGTCATTTGCATGTTCTATGTTTTTCAACATGTAACAAGGATGCTGCTTATTAACAGCACTGTCACAAATTAGACTGGTGACTATGTGTTGTTTGTGGGTAAACAAAAGTTGCCAATAGGGCTACAATATCCTTCAAACAATATTTTTGTATGGCACCTATGTTAATCAACTATTACTACAGCAATGAAAAGGATGTGGTTGTTGTTGGTCTATCATGGTTGATTCCCATTCAATACTGATTTCTTGCACAAACGTCTCATGCGTGCATCCGTGCACGATACGTGGCTAATATAAACACAGAGGCGCATTTAGCCAGAATCTTTTTGCCAAACATGTAGCCAGAATCAGACCACAATTCCAGCCTCAAACAATTCCAGCCTCAAACATGTAGCCAGAATCTTTTTGCCAACTTTGAATACTTGGACAGAGTTCTGACCATTGGACACAGTCTTTTGCCTCTACCATAATAGATACAAACTACAAAAGGGACACATGCAGTGGCAAAAAAAACGCGGCCATGCATGTCAGTTTCCATTACGGCCTCTGCCTTGGAGAAAGAAGACCAGTGTCCCATGGTGTGCAGGCTGGGGTACATGACAAGACTAACCATGGTTCCCAAAACATGACTAAGGTTACTCGAAAAGTGCAAGCAAGATAGCACTCCTAGCTTAAAAGGACGTTTCTTACTCCAACCTGCTATCTTCCTGGCTGCAAGATCACTAATCGCTGACCAAGAAACCATATGCGCCAAAACAGTGAACTGTCAAAAGCACTTTATCATGACATCAGCACTGGCATGCCTGTCCACTACACGCATTCAAGTGGACCCAATCATCTTTCGTCTGGCCGCAGATCTAACGACGCGCGACGGAAGATGGACGGTGGAGATCAACTCGGGCGGTGAGCGGACGGTTCGCGATAATGTATGCTCAGCATATCGATGCGACGAATGGTTTTCGGGGGCGGCGGCGGTGACCGAGCTAGAGAGAGAGAGAGAGCGGAGAGATGGAGAGAACGGGGTGGGAGAGGAGAGATGAGAGAGACCGGTGAGGAGGGTTGGGGATTAATAAAAACAAAGAAAAAAGAAATGATAGGAGACAGACCGGTGGGACTTATTTGTGAGGATAGAAAGTAGGGACTGAGTTTTAGGGGTTTTTGTTAGAGTGAAGAGTAAAAAATAGGACCCTAACTTTTTGGGGGAGCCCCTACTCAAGAAGTAGGAGCTCTCATTTAAGAGCCTCCATTGGAGTTGCTCTTAGTGACAAAAAAGGCCCTCAAAATACCTTACCAGTGGATCCTGACGTCCCTTTGACTAAATTGACATTTGTATGACAAAACTCGTAATTGTCATTAGAGTTCATTAAAAACTGGGAAACAAACACCTAGTGAAAAGTGGAGCGGATTTTTGTGTGTATAGAGTCGTATCAAGAAAAAGAAAGCAAGAGGCATCCACTTCTTTGGAACCGGCTGCTCCATGTCATCCAGGTCGAAATCAAGGGCATCTTTCTCTTCCTCATCAGTAGACACCTAATCTAATTAATCTGTGGGCATATTATGTCAGTGTTCGTTTCGTCTAGGACTAAATTTAGGCTTGTCACATTCAAGAGAATCTTGCTATTTATAAGTATTAAATAAAGTCTAATACAAAACTAATTGCAGAATCTCTGTGCTAATTCACGAGACGAATCTAATGAGGGTAATTAAGCTATGAGTAAACAATGGTTACTGTAGCAATACTGTAGCAAAACATAGATTAATCAGACTCATTAGATTTATCTTGTAAATTAGCACCTATCTGTCAAAAAAGTTTTGTAATTAGAAATTATTTAATTCTCTTAAATAATAAAGTTCTCTTTGATGTGACATGACTAAAGTTTAGAGGCTAAAGAAACGAACAGGGCCAAATATATCCGCTATCTGCTCCACTTCTCCTCGGCCTCTCCTCCGGCTTGCGCAGCAATCTGCGGCGGTTGGCTGCTCCTCGGAGACAGCGCGCTCCGAATCTCGTGATCACAGCTATTGGCCATGAGCGTGAGTGGGTTTAGATGGGTTAAAGTGGGTTGTATGAAATGATCGTTTAAGTAAAGTTAGGTTGGGTAGGTTGAATGAGTTACATAGGTTAAATGTCTAAAGTTTGAAACTTATAAAGTTAAATATTTTCACATTTAGGACTATAAATTTGCACAAAGTTGCTTTAGAGTAATTAATTTATCAACAAAAAATTTCAATCGATTTCGTGAAAAATTTGTGGTGTGAACGCGAGATTAAATTTTTTGATAAAGACATTTTACATGGGTCTCATCTATACATAGATGAAAATTTCACATTTAAGACTATAAATTTTCATTATAGTAATAAATGTATCTAGAAAAAATTTCAATCGATTTCGTGAGAATTTTATTGTGTGAACGCGAGATATGATTTTTTTATAAAGATTTTTTATAGTGTGAACGCAAGTTTAATAGTTATTTTTTCTGAAAATTTTTAACAGCGAAGTAACCCATGGGTCTAATAGGGTTTACCCGTTTCAACCAACCCACATATGAGTCATTTTCGTGGTTTGAGTTGGGTTTTGATGGATGGGTTGGGTGGCTTCCCAAACCCATGCTCAAGCCTACCTGCTGTTCCTCAAGGAACGAGCTTAATTGTCCTCCGGGTGCAACGTGGTGGCCGCCACCTTCTGCACCGTATCATCAGAAGCTTCGCGCGGCAGTGCGGCACCTTCTGCAACGTCGGCGACGGCGGCCAAAAAATGGGGCTCGAGTGAGATGACATGGTAGCTGTCACGACCCGTGTTTTTGCCTCCCTTTGAAATCTACTAAAAATTTGAAATTTTCAAATTTAGAACAAATTAAAATGAAGTGTGTGATTAAAGTTAGCCAAATCACCCTAAAATTTAAATTTTTATTTTGAAAGCTTGCACAAAAACCTCATCACATGCATTCTGAGGATTTATTGGATTTATTTCGATTTATTGGATTTATTTTGAGTAATGTTTGTTTTTCTCTTTTTGGTTTGAATTCGAAATCCTTCCAAATTCAATTCTGGGAAAAGATCAAGCTCTTTTTCTTTCTCGGGCCGCCACTCCCCTTTTTCCTTTAGTCTGGCCCAGCCAGCCCCGCGCCGGCCCGGCCTTTTTCCCCCCTTCCTTCCCTGCCGGCCCAGCTCTCTCTCCCTCTTCTTCTTTTCCTTCACGGGCTGCTTTTCTTCGCCGGCCCAGCGCCGTGCCAGCCCGTCCCGGCCTGCCAGCCCGCCTCCTCTCGCCGTGCCGCTGACGTGTGGACCCCACCGCCGTCCTCCACCTCTCGCCCCGTCGCATCGCCCGCGTCGTCGCCCATGCCGCGCCCACTCCGCCGCGTCAGCCGGCCACCGCCTCACTGTGCGCCACCGCCTCGACTCCGTAGCGCGCCCGCCACGATTCGTCCGCGCCGCCGCCTTCACCGGTCTATAAAAGGCGCCGAACCCTCTCCTCCGAAGCTCGTCCTCATTTCCCCACTTTCTCTCCTCTCTCTCATCTCTCCGGCGAGGCCCTCCGCCGCCTCCGAGGAGCCCCGCCCCCTTCTCCTCTCTCCCTAGCTTCCCCGCTTCACGCAGAGACCATTCGCTCCTTCCTTTGGCGAAGTCGAGATCCGGGGAGCGAGATCGTCGGCGAGCTCCTCGTCGCCGCCTTCCCCTCCAGCTCCGGCCACCTTCCCGTCGCCCTCCAGCTCGCCGCACCTACGGTGAGCATCCCCTCTCCATCCTCTCTCTTCCGCGGCCGTCCTCTCCCTCTTTCCCTGCTCACGCGAGCCACTTGACCTAGCGCCGTCGACCGCCGCCGCGCGCTTCGCCGCCGGCCCCCTCTCCCGGCCGCGTCTGGCCTCGACTCGAGGCGCGCCGCGCTCGCCGTGCTCCCGCGCAGCGCGCACGCCCTTCCTCTCCCCTTCCCGTGCACGCGCGCCCCTTTTTCCTCCTGCTCGCCGGAGCGCCGCCCCACTCCGGCGACGCCGCGCCGTCGCTCCCGTCCCCCTCCTCGACGACGTGTGGCCCCACGGCTTCGCCGTCGCGCACTCGTCCCTCGCGACGAGGTCCTGGTGCCGCTCCGCCCTCCCAGCCGCCAGCGGTGGCAATCCCCGGCCGTGCGCCGCCGTGAGCGCGCCTCCTCCGGCGCCTCTTGACCCGGTCCCGCCGCCATCACACGTGGCCAGCCACGTCAGCACGGGCCCGCCTGTCAGTCTCTCTCCCTCTCTTCCTCCTCTTTGTGCACCCGGTGCACATGGACCGTAGACCCCCAGCCCCTCGGTCCACGGTGAACCCAGTGCACGAATCTTTTTCAATAGAAAAACAAATCCATAAATCTCAGAAAATCCCGGCCCCTGTATTTTTGCAGATAAGCCCCCGACCTTTCCAATAATTATGTTTTGGTCCTGTCTTTTTACAGAAAAGTCCCTATACTTTTCTGTAATTACACTTGGCCCCTATCTTTTTACACTGAGGCCCCTGAACTTTTCCAAAATTACAGATAGGTCCCTGATGACTTTCAGTATTTACCAATAAACCCTCAGAGCACTTCTACTCTTGCAAACAAGTCCCTAGATTCCCTGGACCCACATGTCAATCTCTTACATGTGCTGCAAATGCTAAGTCCACATAGAACATGCACACACATTTCTATTCAGAGCAATTTCCAACATCAGAAAAATCCCAGAAAATTCCCAAAAATACCTTGTTCACTTCTAAACATTTTCCAACCCTTGATCACTCCAGATTAATTAGGATTATGGCAATTCCTTATTAAGTTGACTTAATCCTGATTAATTTCCTTTCCCAAAAATTGAATAATCGATATCTCCTCCGTTTCAACTCTGATTTTGGCGATTCTTTCGCCAAAATTCATCTAAAATTATCCTCTATTCATTGCCACCAGATCGAATCTAACCTTGGTCTCTATTTGGTTTCGTTTGATTTATTGCTTGTTTAATTGTTTGTTGAGCGGTAGATTTATTTTCTTTTATCGCTAGATAATCAAGTCTTTGAAGAAGAGCCCGAGGATTTGGAATACGAGGACTTAGAAGAAGAAGACTTTTGTGAAGGCAAGTCTAACTCCCTTTGATCATATTGATCCTATGTTTACAAAATATCCTATTTAGAGCTGTTTACAAATAAATGTGCATGGTATTTAAATGGATTTAAATGCTAGAAGGCCCTATGCAATAATTGTTTGCCATGCCTTGACTTGAATATATCCTGATCCCTTGTTAACCCTAGGAACCAACGTCATTAAATTCCTTAATGATATGTTGGATTGCTTTGCCGCTTAGGACTTTCACTATATGTGTTTAATTAATCCTGCTCACATGATTTTCGTGTAAAATGCGTGAGTCTTGGTGGTGGGTGTGAATGTGAAATGGTGGGATTAATGATAAGTGCAACCCATAGTGGGGGGAATGTTTTGGCGGGAGCAGGCGAGGTAGTCCTCAGTGGGGAGGATACCTCTGGGACGCTATGCCTCGGGGAGGATAGCTTTTGGAGTGCCTGCTTCGGTCGTATAAGGACCGGTTCTTGTGCCGCCTTTGCCTAGCACTATACGCACAGCCACAAGTCCAGTATGGGATGGAGATTGGAACCACACCCTACGGTTGATCTCGGTACCCACCCGGGTTGCGGAGTATACGGGGACCAGGAGCAGACTCGGGCCAGTGCGGTTTCGAGGTCCGGTCGGAGACTCCATTTTGAGCCATGCTTTCATGGACCCCTGGTTTGGCCCGTGGGTGGATGCCGTGGAGATACTGGAAGGTACGGGACCTTTAGTAGCAAAGTTCAAGCCGGGAAACCGGTGGAGGACTGATCTACCTTGTGGGGAAATTTGTGCACCCTCGGCCGAGGTTATGAATCTTTCCGGAAAGCCGTGTTCCACGGTATTGGACAACGCGAAAGCATCGGCCACACTATGATTAGTCTTTTCTGAGTGAGTTATCCTTGGCGTGTTTTCGGAATACACCGGTTTGGAGCCGTGTGCTGGTTGACGGCCAGTGATAAAACTTGAGGCACTGGCGGGATGGACAGTAACTCCCCCAGGGCCGCCCAACCCCACTATCTCTACAGATACTTGATTAGATTGCGAACTGCTTTGTTTTCAAAACAACCTTGCATAAACTTGGCTTTCTTGCCTCGTTGATATAAACCACAAGCCTATCCTTTGATGAACTCCCTTGCATAACTTACCCCTCGTGTTAGGCTTGCTGAGTACCTTAAGTACTCACTCTTGCTTCAATCATTCAGAAGGTGAGCCAGAGTTTGAAGCTGTTGAAGAGGAAGATTAGGGTTCAGCCTGCCCGCAAGTCTGCCTGTTGGAGTGGTGCCGTTCCATCTTCCGCTGGAGTAGTAGTCTAGTGCTGCTGCTGTAGCAGCTAATCGGTGTGTTGTCTGTTTGGTCAGGCCGCTGGCCTTTGTTGTAAGACCTTTTGTATAATAAAAGGGCTTGTTTGAGGCTTGGTAATATTATAAAGGGTATGAGACTGTGATGTCATTCTGTGTAAGCGTCGTATCAGCGTCTGATCCAGGGACTGATACGGTAAGCGCTAGTGCTCCAGAAATGGGGTACGACAGAGTGGTATCAGAGCCATACTTGCCCGTAGGTTGAACCCTAGGTTGGATCGAGTGAGAATGAGTGATACTTTATACATAAAAACTATTTGTAAAACTTTTCTATTTACTTCTCTCCCATTTTGGAAAAATCCCTCCTTCCAAAAGGTCGCATCCGTTGGGAAGCCCTCAGCAAAGAGATCTGATCTCTCCAGTCCCGACAACTGCAAGTCAAAAGTACAAGAGTCTTCCGTCAAACCAAGAATCCGCAGAAGACAGGCCATCAGAAGGCCAGTCAGCATCAAGCAACAGCGACTCTCAAGCTAGACTATGGAGTGCCGTTGTGTCACCCTACTGTCGAGTCCTCCTATCTAGGCTTAACCGTCGAGTTCTGCTATATAGAAGGACTTGAATATGTGTGATCGAGCCCCTGTTATGATGCTATGTTTGCTGTAATGTTGTATTGATGCTGATTCTTCTGTTTGAGGGTGCGCAAGATATTCGGAAATTCTTTTCCATTATCTTGTTCTGCTCGTGGCTCTAGATTTTCCATAAATCCCTTCTCATCTCTCCTTATCCCGACAAGCAGATGCCTCCCAAAAGATCTGCAAGAATACAACAACGTCAACGCCGTGCACATGAGGCTGAAAATGATGCTCAGAATGAAGCCCCGAATGCAGGCCATGGTCGTGGTAGAGGCAGAACAGTTAACCAGCGTGGCAGAAATGCAGGTAGAGGCAGAGGCAGAAATAATGATAATAATCATCAACAGCAACAAGAAGAAGAAGTAAGCCAGCATCAGCAGGAAGAACAAGGTGAAGTTGGAAGCAGCAGTATTAACCAGAACAGAGGTGGAAGACAGCAGAACCGTGGTAGAGGAAGACGAGGTGGACGTGTACCAGATCCGCCTGTCACCAACCTCGTGGCAGTAATGAACAATCAGACTCGTCTGATGGAGATTATCGCCCAAGGACTTCTGGACCATACACCAGGTCCACAGACCAAGATGTCAGAATTTATGAGACTCAGACCGCCAACTTTTGAGTGTGCTGAAGAAGATCCTCTAGCAGCAGATGATGGCTAAGAGGTATAATTAAGAAACTGCAAGTGGTTAATGCCAATGACAGAGAGAAAGTCATTCTGGCATCTCACCAACTCACAGGAGCAGCAAGTGAATGGTGGGATAATTATTGTGAAGCTACAGAAGATGTTGAGGCTATCACTTGGAATGAGTTTCAGGAGGAATTCAGGAGATACCATATCCCTGAAGGTATTATGGAAATGAAAGCTGATGAGTTTCGCTCTCTGAAACAGGGAGCTATGACAGTGAATCAGTATATCAGAAAGTTTATGAAGCTAGCACGCAATGCAACCGAAGAGATCAATACTGACAAGAAGAAACAAGATCGCTTCAGAAAAGGACTCAAGCATACCCTTCAGAATCAGCTCGTTGCTCATATCTACCCAGATTTTAGTACATTAATGAATCGCACCATCCTGCTTGAAGACGCCCGTTCTGACATAGAGAATGAACGAAAGCGAAAATATAGCGCACAGCAGGCTAAGGAACAGGAAATGTTTGAGACAAACAAAAAGGTCACCCAACGCCAGATGAGGTATCAAGAGACAATGCAGCCCCGAACCACTGGAGCAAGCTCTCAACCGTCCGCTCCAAGAAGCCCCAGCCAGAGTTCGATAAATCAACAGAAGAGCAGTGTTTCCGAGACACCGAACCACCGCAGACTCTGCTTTCATTGCCGAGATCCAGGACATCTCATTGCAAACTGTCCCTACAAGAATCTGTCACGCGCCAAAGCTCAAGAAAAGTGTAAAAGAAGTGCCAACACACAAGCCTCCGGTATTGGACGAAGTGGATCCCAATCAACAGTCCAGCAGAAGCAAAGTATACATAATGTTGGAAGGAGCCACCTCAATAACATCAATGTTCAGGGGCGCACGAACAACGGCTACGGTGAGTCCTTGAAAGCTGGTTAAGTTGGACATCAACAGAAAGTAACCCGAGGTCAAAGTCTTTTAAGTGGGGTAGGCCTCACTAAAAAGTAAGCAACATGGAAAAGTTTTGGATCATCTGCACACGGATACAAGAACAAAGATCTCTCTGCTCCTTTCTGTCCGCTAGGTAGCTTGAATCTCGAGGACGAGATTCTCTTTAAGTGGGGTAGATTGTCACGACCCGTGTTTTTGCCTCCCTTTGAAATCTACTAAAAATTTGAAATTTTCAAATTTAGAACAAATTAAAATGAAGTGTGTGATTAAAGTTAGCCAAATCACCCTAAAATTTAAATTTTTATTTTGAAAGCTTGCACAAAAACCTCATCATATGCATTCTGAGGATTTATTGGATTTATTTCGATTTATTGGATTTATTTTGAGTAATGTTTGTTTTTCTCTTTTTGGTTTGAATTCGAAATCCTTCCAAATTCAATTCTGGGAAAAGATCAAGCTCTTTTTCTTTCTCGGGCCGCCACTCCCCTTTTTCCTTTAGTCTGGCCCAGCCAGCCCCGCGCCGGCCCGGCCTTTTTCCCCCTTCCTTCCCTGCCGGCCCAGCTCTCTCTCCCTTCTTTTCTTTTTCCTTCACGGGCTGCTTTTCTTCGCCGGCCCAGCGCCGTGCCAGCCCGTCCCGGCCTGCCAGCCCGCCTCCTCTCGCCGTGCCGCTGACGTGTGGACCCCATGTCACACCCCAAAATTTCATATTTTGGAATGTGACTTAAATTTCACTAAATTTTAAAACTTTTTAGAGTAGTTTAAAAAGTTTGCTTTTAATATTTGAGAGTCATCACTTTTATTTAGGCAAAAGAATTATTTTCTAAATAACTAAAATTAATATAGGTTATATAAATTTGTTTGTTGCATTCATGATCGTTAGTCTGCATTAGGTGTTTCTCTGTGTGAATAATGAATTTCAAAATTCGATAGTGATCTTGTAGTTCGAACTAGTTTTCGAATATCAATAATAATCCTATTCCTAGCCTAGGCCTTATCCGGGCCAAGCCGTCTGCCTATTCATTTCTTTTCCTTCTCTTCCTCCATCAACATGCAAACAACCAAGCCATCTGCGTGCAACAAAACTATGCAACCGAAATATCTCTGCATGCCTTTTGTTTTACCTCCTCTGTTCCTTTTTTGTTTCTCTCGTCTGCCATTCTTAATTTATTTTCTCTGATCATGGCATGAAGCTATGTACAACCAAGCAATACTCTTTGCTATTATCCTACCATTCTAGACTCCTTGTTTAATTATTTTCTATCTACCGTGACTTGTAACCTTACATACATAGCTATAGTGGATACCAATGTTGCAGCTTGCGATGACCTTTTTCCCTTCTCTTTTGACTTTCTCCTTGCCTTCTACCTGCACTAGTTCCTACAGATCTGTAACTCTACCGAGCCTTCTTTCTTACTCTTTATTTGTATCCTATCTTCTAACTAAAATAGATAGCAACAAGAATGCCCCGGCGTTCTTTGTGTTTCTTTTCGCTTTTCCTATTTTTGCCTGCAAGCTACGGCAAACCACTGTTATGGTCTAGCCGTTCTCTCCTTTTGCCTCACTTTGGTTGAAGCCTAGCTATAGCCGCTGCAATTCAGCCTCAAGTTCTAGCTATAGATCACCCTGAGCCCCGCAAAAAGAAACGCCTTTGCCTCTCTGTCGTGTCTTGATTGTCAACTAACCTTTCAATCCTTTCTTGGTGACGTTAGGGAAGCATGTCAACATGGCCCTTGCCACATCCCACATACCATGTATCTCATCAATATGGTCTAGCCAACAGTTAACCTCGTGCCCTGCTCGACCCAACTCGACAAGTTCTGCCCCAAGCACCTGCCTACATAATGCTGCAATGAGACCCTGCACAATTGTTGTACATCATTAGCTACCAAGAAGAAAACCGATGATCAGATTCCTAGCTCGCCTCTCCTATGGAAATCAGGTCTGTCTGGTCGTCTTCCTCTTTCCCTCAAAGCTCTCCAATGCTGCCATTCGATTGCATCTCTCCATACGTCCTTGCTTTGGACAACACCTTCTTACAAAAGGATCCTACAAATCCTCTACACTTCTCATGTTATCCCTTCTGTTGCTGTAACATAATAGCATTCAAATTCAACTATATTCACCCATTCAATCAAAGCATCATGTGTTCTTGTTTATCTACTTCCAGTCATATATATACCACCAACAAATCTGTTTATCCGTTCTGTAAACTCTTAACCAGTCATGGTACCTCGTGGCCTTTGTATTGGCCTTTGTATTGGCATAACCATGCAATGATATTATATTATTTTAATTACCAAATTTATGTTGATGCAATGGCAGGTGCACATGTCATTGGTACACAACAACATAAGGCTGGATGTTAAAATAATACATATACTACTTGTGCGTCTTATGTCTCATACCTAGTCAATAATCTTTCGTATCATTTAATTTTGATCCCTTGCCATGTCTCCTTTCTTCTCCTTTCTCTTCACTCGGCTTGTCAAGATCTTTCGACTACGCTCGTGGTTCCAATCACCAACTTAATCGAACCTCACCTCACCTCTGTGCATGTTCGTTCTGACCCCATGGGTCGTGCTATTTCCTTTTGTAACGTCATCTCTCGTCATCTATACATTCATTCGTGTCGACATGATGTCCTTCACATGCTACACCCAAGCTATGCTTCCATTCACATTCATTCCATTTATCGTTTTCGCACGAAAGGAAAGAAAACAATATTTCACGCTCGATAATGCACTTTCCTTCCTAGTCCCCATCTCCTTTCATTAGCACACTATCTTGACATCGCTTATGAGTACCTGGACTCCTCCCCACGTCCTCCCCATGGCCCCCAAGCCCTCTTGGGCCGAACACTAAGGCAGTCCACCATCATCTCTCAACTCTCCCATCGTTTTCCTTGCCGTTTGGGCCGAGGCCCACTTTTCCTCGCTCCTCTCCCCTATGGGCCAAGCCCAAAAACCTTTCCCAAACCCTAGGCCACCCCCTGTACATATATGGGAGCCTTCCCCACGTCCTTCCTGCCCTCCAAACCCCTCCCACGCCGTCAGGCTGCCGCCACGCGTCGCCACCCTCGCGTCCAGCAGCGCCGCCCTGGATTGGCATCCGCGTTCCCGGTGATCCAGCCATCCAAATGCAGTCAAATTTGACCAGCATGTGCTCCATGAATTCCTCTACAACATATCCAAAATTCAGCCCAAGATCTGACCTGGATCGACGGGGATCCAATTCGCAATGACTACTGCTCCCTGTTCTGGGTCTTTCCAGCGCGCCTGATGGTAATTGTTTTCCGTGTTCCACCCAATCCCTCTTTGTTTCTAACCTAAATTCAATACCCGGTTATGTTCCAGCAAGTATACTACAGTTTCCCCAAAGGATTCCCCAAGATCATGCCAGAAACGACCAGGAACGCCATGCCACCATCAGCTATCGCAGAACAATCTCATCGAGATTCAACCATCCGATCTCCAATTCAGGTGAACCTGTGCCCTAATCATCATGTGTCCTTTATGTTCCACAACATTGCGCAGATTACTGTGCAAACCATGCTCCTAAATATGTAGCCAATCAACGGGAACGCGCATGTTTCTTTCCCTAAGCGTTTCTGCTTTTCCAGATTTAGTCCTTAATCTTTGAAACATCATAACTTTTTACTCCTAACTCTGTTTTCAGCGATTCTTGCGCTCACGCGATCGTAGTGACGAGTACTATTTTATAGTACAGTTTTCATAGTCAATTGCTACAGTTTGGTGTACTGTTTTCTTATTGTTTATGTTATGTGTGCTTTGCATGTTACCGTTAAATAGAGAATGCGCAATTCGAGTACCATCAAGAAGAAGATCAAGACATGAAGACTCTGAGCAGCAGCACTATGAATTGAGGCAAGTGTCCTTGACCATTTTGAACCTATGTCTTTCTCCCTCTAGTTTAATTTGCATGCATAGCGTTTAATATGAATCCTATGTGTCATTTATCCCGTTCCATACTATTTCCTTGTCGCCTGGTTGTGGTAGATGATAGTATGAGGATGGGTAGGTCTTGCTTAGCTTGCTGAACTGGGTTGGATGATAATTTGACTAATAATCTTGACTAATGGTTCACTTGAACATAATGATCATGGACCGGTTAATCTTTTTAGCAACCTGGAACTTAGGTATGCTGTAACTTGAGCAAGTGGTATGTTTGATGATGGTGCGGTTAGCACGAGACTTTGGTTTGTGTTGGTCTTGCTCAAGTTAGCTAAGGACCGGTTCGTGGAGCGGCAACCCAGGACAACAGCGCAAAGCACAGGGTTGATTATGGTAGACTTGGTCAAGTATTATGCTGTCTTCCCAGTTTTGCTGGTGTTCAAGGAAAGAGGGAGGAAGGGTTACTTCTGAACTCAGGTGATGGAGGGGTACTCCTAGCCACGGCGCCAGAGGGGGCTACTGTTGCAGGGGTACTGGCAGTAGTGTAACCTTAGCGAGGATGTTGGCAGGCTGGGAAGCGCTTTGAAAGACCATGTGGTGTTCTCTTGGCCTCACACCTTGGTAGTGTGGTTGTGGCAACATGGAGACTTTAGTCATCGACGGATGACGGAATCACCACCCTGTGGGTAAAGTTGTGCACCTCTGCAGAGAAGTAAAACTGTCATGACAGCCGTGCTCACGGTCAGGAGCGGCCTGGATCCTCACATGATTAGTGGCTTTGGTTGGTTTGGTTTTGGATGGTCTCGGGGTAGGAGCCATGGATGGTTGGATGGTTCCGGTGGGTAACCAGTTTGATGCTACAAGAGGGCATCTTGTAGTATAGCTTTGGGTGGGTAACCCGTTTTGCTACAAGTGGGTAACTTGTAGTGTCCCCTTTGATGGTAACTTTTGGGTGGGTTTATATCATCTAGTAAATAGGTGCTTTAATTAAATGACTTAATTTATAGTTGCTTTCTACTTTGAACCATGTGTTAGCCTTTCTTTCATATAAGCTTGCATGTCATCTTTTCCCACACTTGCGGAGTACGATATGTACTCATACTTGCTATTTCCCCTACAACTATCAAATGCTGCTCAGAGATTGAAGATTGCCCATTTTGGAGTTGATGGTGAATACTAAGCTTGTGGAGCCCCCGGTCGATTGCCTGTGGCGTTATGGAGTCTTCCGCTAGCGTTTGTATGCTTTTAGTCCTTTGAGACATTTATTGTACTAATTATACGTTGTATTTATGACATTGGTAATCTGTTTTACTTTACTTTGTCCTATATGTGTGAAACTTGATCCTGGGCACACATATAGATGAGCATTCGGTTTTGTTCTTAAAACCGGGTGTGACACCCCACCGCCGTCCTCCACCTCTCGCCCCGTCGCATCGCCCGCGTCGTCGCCCATGCCGCGCCCACTCCGCCGCGTCAGCCGGCCACCGCCTCACTGTGCGCCACCGCCTCGACTTCCGTAGCGCGCCCGCCACGATTCGTCCGCGCCGCCGCCTTCACCGGTCTATAAAAGGCGCCGAACCCTCTCCTCCGAAGCTCGTCCTCATTTCCCCACTTTCTCTCCTCTCTCTCATCTCTCCGGCGAGGCCCTCCGCCGCCTCCGAGGAGCCCCGCCCCCCTTCTCCTCTCTCCCTAGCTTCCCCGCTTCACGCAGAGACCATTCGCTCCTTCCTTTGGCGAAGTCGAGATCCGGGGAGCGAGATCGTCGGCGAGCTCCTCGTCGCCGCCTTCCCCTCCAGCTCCGGCCACCTTCCCGTCGCCCTCCAGCCTCGCCGCACCTACGGTGAGCATCCCCTCTCCATCCTCTCTCTTCCGCGGCCGTCCTCTCCCTCTTTCCCTGCTCACGCGAGCCACTTGACCTAGCGCCGTCGACCGCCGCCGCGCGCTTCGCCGCCGGCCCCCTCTCCCGGCCGCGTCTGGCCTCGACTCGAGGCGCGCCGCGCTCGCCGTGCTCCCGCGCAGCGCGCACGCCCTTCCTCTCCCCTTCCCGTGCACGCGCGCCCCTTTTTCCTCCTGCTCGCCGGAGCGCCGCCCCACTCCGGCGACGCCGCGCCGTCGCTCCCGTCCCCCTCCTCGACGACGTGTGGCCCCCACGGCTTCGCCGTCGCGCACTCGTCCCTCGCGACGAGGTCCTGGTGCCGCTCCGCCCTCCCAGCCGCCAGCGGTGGCAATCCCCGGCCGTGCGCCGCCGTGAGCGCGCCTCCTCCGGCGCCTCTTGACCCGGTCCCGCCGCCATCACACGTGGCCAGCCACGTCAGCACAGGCCCGCCTGTCAGTCTCTCTCCCTCTCTTCCTCCTCTTTGTGCACCCGGTGCACATGGACCGTAGACCCCCAGCCCCTCGGTCCACGGTGAACCCAGTGCACGAATCTTTTTCAATAGAAAAACAAATCCATAAATCTCAGAAAATCCCGGCCCCTGTATTTTTGCAGATAAGCCCCCGACCTTTCCAATAATTATGTTTTGGTCCTGTCTTTTTACAGAAAAGTCCCTATACTTTTCTGTAATTACACTTTGGCCCCTATCTTTTTACACTGAGGCCCCTGAACTTTTCCAAAATTACAGATAGGTCCCTGATGACTTTAGTATTTACCAATAAACCCTCAGAGCACTTCTACTCTTGCAAACAAGTCCCCAGATTCCCTGGACCCACATGTCAATCTCTTACATGTGCTGCAAATGCTAAGTCCACATAGAACATGCACACACATTTCTATTCAGAGCAATTTCCAACATCAGAAAAATCCCAGAAAATTCCCAAAAATACCTTGTTCACTTCTAAACATTTTCCAACCCTTGATCACTCCAGATTAATTAGGATTATGGCAATTCCTTATTAAGTTGACTTAATCCTGATTAATTTCCTTTCCCAAAAATTGAATAATCGATATCTCCTCCGTTTCAACTCTGATTTTGGCGATTCTTTCGCCAAAATTCATCTAAAATTATCCTCTATTCATTGCCACCAGATCGAATCTAACCTTGGTCTCTATTTGGTTTCGTTTGATTTATTGCTTGTTTAATTGTTTGTTGAGCGGTAGATTTATTTTCTTTTATCGCTAGATAATCAAGTCTTTGAAGAAGAGCCCGAGGATTTGGAATACGAGGACTTAGAAGAAGAAGACTTTTGTGAAGGCAAGTCTAACTCCCTTTGATCATATTGATCCTATGTTTACAAAATATCCTATTTAGAGCTGTTTACAAATAAATGTGCATGGTATTTAAATGGATTTAAATGCTAGAAGGCCCTATGCAATAATTGTTTGCCATGCCTTGACTTGAATATATCCTGATCCCTTGTTAACCCTAGGAACCAACGTCATTAAATTCCTTAATGATATGTTGGATTGCTTTGCCGCTTAGGACTTTCACTATATGTGTTTAATTAATCCTGCTCACATGATTTTCGTGTAAAATGCGTGAGTCTTGGTGGTGGGTGTGAATGTGAAATGGTGGGATTAATGATAAGTGCAACCCATAGTGGGGGGAATGTTTTGGCGGGAGCAGGCGAGGTAGTCCTCAGTGGGGAGGATACCTCTGGGACGCTATGCCTCGGGGAGGATAGCTTTTGGAGTGCCTGTTTCGGTCGTATAAGGACCGGTTCTTGTGCCGCCTTTGCCTAGCACTATACGCACAGCCACAAGTCCAGTATGGGATGGAGATTGGAACCACACCCTACGGTTGATCTCGGTACCCACCCGGGTTGCGGAGTATACGGGGACCAGGAGCAGACTCGGGCCAGTGCGGTTTCGAGGTCCGGTCGGAGACTCCATTTTGAGCCATGCTTTCATGGACCCCTGGTTTGGCCCGTGGGTGGATGCCGTGGAGATACTGGAAGGTACGGGACCTTTAGTAGCAAAGTTCAAGCCGGGAAACCGGTGGAGGACTGATCTACCTTGTGGGGAAATTTGTGCACCCTCGGCCGAGGTTATGAATCTTTCCGGAAAGCCGTGTTCCACGGTATTGGACAACGCGAAAGCATCGGCCACACTATGATTAGTCTTTTCTGAGTGAGTTATCCTTGGCGTGTTTTCGGAATACACCGGTTTGGAGCCGTGTGCTGGTTGACGGCCAGTGATAAAACTTGAGGCACTGGCGGGATGGACAGTAACTCCCCCAGGGCCGCCCAACCCCACTAATCTCTACAGATACTTGATTAGATTGCGAACTGCTTTGTTTTCAAAACAACCTTGCATAAACTTGGCTTTCTTGCCTCGTTGATATAAACCACAAGCCTATCCTTTGATGAACTCCCTTGCATAACTTACCCCTCGTGTTAGGCTTGCTGAGTACCTTAAGTACTCACTCTTGCTTCAATCATTCAGAAGGTGAGCCAGAGTTTGAAGCTGTTGAAGAGGAAGATTAGGGTTCAACCTGCCCGCAAGTCTGCCTGTTGGAGTGGTGCCGTTCCATCTTCCGCTGGAGTAGTAGTCTAGTGCTGCTGCTGTAGCAGCTAATCGGTGTGTTGTCTGTTTGGTCAGGCCGCTGGCCTTTGTTGTAAGACCTTTTGTATAATAAAAGGGCTTGTTTGAGGCTTGGTAATATTATAAAGGGTATGAGACTGTGATGTCATTCTGTGTAAGCGTCGTATCAGCGTCTGATCCAGGGACTGATACGGTAAGCGCTAGTGCTCCAGAAATGGGGTACGACAGTAGCCGCCAGCAGTAGTGCGGCGGCTAATTAAAAAACCCGAAGGGGTACGTGACGCTCACACGTCGCCGCAGGTGATGTTGCAATCCGGGTCCGGCCACCCTCCGGCGGCTGTCGTTACTAGTGCCGCCACTGATCGAGGTAACCGCCGGCGCCATCAGTACTTGCCTCTGTGCAACAGTACTTCCTTAGGTTGCAGCGCATGGCAGCGCATCAGTATTCCGTTGGCGTTGGATTTTCTCATGCTTCATAGAGAAGTGGGAAATATTTGAATTTCTTGTCGAAAAGAGTCAACATAGTTACACTTACATAAATATAGAAATACAGTCATATGTTCGTCATGATTAGCTAACTCATTCCTCGCCAAAAGAGAAAAAAAAATAGCTAACTCACACATAATCTAAATAGAACTATCGAGGGAAGCTAGCAGACATCAGGAACTCCTTTTCTAAACTGTATTGCCTGCTCCCTTCCTCCGTGTTCGTTTTTCTTCTGGTCAGCACATGGTTCCTTGCAATGTTCCTCTCAGAGTTTCTCACTACTACATTATCCAGGCCCAGGTGCCTGGTAGTTTGAAATGCTTCAAGCGCCATCTCTACTTGTCTCATGGTTGGTCGCTCCTCTCCTCTATATTTTGTACATGATGCAGCCAGAGCGGCCACTTCCTCAACTTCGTTACCTCCCTCGGCCACAACCTGTCGATCCAATATTTGGGCCAACTTTCCTTCGCCCAGAAGAGCATTAAATTGAGCAACAAGGCCACTACCTTCCTGGGACCTGTATGAAGTTGGAATTTTTCTAGTAAGCAGCTCAATAAGAACAACTCCAAAGCTGTAAATATCACTCATTTCGGTCATTTTCCTTGTGTCATAGTACATAGGATCCAAGTATCCTATAGTTCCCTGTACTGCTGTAGTTGTTGCCTCATTTTGATCTGTAGGAATGTACCTTGAAGCACCAAAATCGGACACCTTTGCTGTCATAGCGTCGTCTAGGAGTATGTTAGCAGTCTTGATATCCCTATGAATTATGGGGATTGAGAGACAGAAGAGTGAAGATAAGCAATAACTTTAGCGGTTTCGCCTGCTATCCTCAACCTATCTCTCCATGGTAGTGACCCCGTCAAATCTTCCTTGTGAAGATGATAATGAAGCGTTCCGTTGGAAATGAACTCATAGACCAACAATGGCACTTGTGTCTCGAGGCAACATCCAAGAAGTTTTACGACATTTCTGTGATTTATCTGTGAGAGGATAGCAACCGAATTTATGAATTCATCAATTTCTCTCTGGATCACAACCTTTGACTTCTTGATGGCTACAACATGTAAGTCTGACAAGATACCTTTGTAGACAGTTCCATGGCCTCCACCACCAAGCTTTCTACTTTGGTCAAAATTGTTTGTGGCCTTCTCTAGCTCTTCTAATGGGATAACCATCCTCTCAGAAATGGCTACTGTAAGGATCGTGTGACCGAGAGGGGGGGTGAATCGGTGCACTCTAGAATCTATTTTTAAAACACTAACACCTAAGTAACTCCTAGCAAGTAGTTCTAATAACAAGGTAAAGCACACTAAGGAGTATCCTTAACCTATATAGCTAGAGGACATAGATAACACAAGCACACCACACTAGCAACCTAGCACAAGATATATATAAAACGGAAGACTTAAGCTAGGCAAGGCAAGGCAACTAGATAACTAGAGAACAAAGCAACCAAAGATACTAGGCACATTAAGTAGAGTCCTTAGAGCTACTAGATAGGCTACAACAAGTAAGCACACGAGTAAGGCAAACAAGCAATACTAATGAAGCTAGTAGGAACCAAGGTAAGCACACAAGCAAGATCTAGACACAACTCAAATACTACAAGCAATCATATATAGTGCGATAAGTAAATGCATGTAGTAAGGGAGAAGGGATAGAGAATGCTCATGATTTCTCCCGTGGTCTCGGAAGGATGGCGCCGTCCCCTACTCCACGTTGGGTCACTCCCGCGGAGTCTTGACCCCGTCCCTCCGCTCGATGGCGATCTCTCCTAGAGCACACTTCACCCTCCGAGTGAAGTCGCGGGCACGTCCCGCCGGGCTCTCTCTCGGGTACTCTTCCGGAGGTAAGGCTCCGCACTTGATGCGTGCCAAAGGGCGCTCCACTAGTGATGCTTCTTTCGCACGGGAAGCTCCAAGACCGTGTACAAACTTGTGTCGGCTTCCACAATCTCCTTGGACAGCTCAACACCAACGCCTAACCGGTCTAGGCCATAGACCAAGAGTAACAGCTCTAGATGACTCTCTCAAGCTCACACTAGCCTAGAGATCAAAGGATACAATTTGTTACTCTCTCAAGCACTAGGATCACTCCAAATCCTTCTCAAGTGCTTCACACTTCTTCCTCTTGGCTTCTTGGCAGCACCTCCCCTCTTTCCTGGGTCCAAGAGCACCTCAAAGAGGTAAACAACCGACTATATATAGGCCACCAACCTCAAACTAGCCGTTGTCCAAAAGTGCTCAGTCTGCGAAGTGACCGTACCATAGACCGTACCATTCGGTCCTCATTAGACCGTACGGTCCGGTCTTCAGCAGACCGGCGTTCAGGGAGTGCTGCGCCACTTCTCAAAGTAGACCGTACCATACGGTCCCTAGGACCGTTCTGTCCGGTCTTCACTTCTTCTTCAGCCAACAGAAACTTCTCCTTCTCTGTTGCTCTCTGCCTGTAAGACCGTACCGTCCGGTCTCTGACGGTACCGTCCGGTCGATGGTCCGATCTTCATTCTTCAACTTCCAAAAACTTCAGCTTCTCTGTCTGGATAACTCAATAGAGACCGTACCATACGGTCTCTTGGACCGTACCATACGCTCGAAAGTCCGGTCTTCATTTCTCCACTTCCAGAAACTTCAGCTTTTCTGTCTGGATTCCTTCTGTAGACCGTATGGTCCGGTTTCCTTGACCGTACCGTCCGGTCTCTTCTGTTTTCACAGCTTCGATCTTCTTCTTGATCATTGCTTCCAAAACTTGATCTTCTTGGTTCCTTCAATCCTCTTCTGCCACCCTAGCCCCTGAGAGACTCACCATGCATCCAATGATCTCTATAACTAGTGTGCACTAAGAGAACCACCTCGAACCCCCTTGATAGTCCGGTTTTTCCTATGGACTCAAGCTAACATCTAACCAAGCAACACTCGCTTGGATCTAGCATGTCAGCCTTGATCCATATCTTCTCCGCGACTCCATCAAGTCTGTTCTTGTGTAGATGAAGGCAACCAATCATCCTTGACATTAAGTTCATGGTGTGTTGGCGTTCACCACCAACGGACGGAGCTTTCTTTAGATGTGACCTATAAGATCTCACAAAGAGTGTTAGTCACATTCATGGTTCTCATCCTATCACCAAAACATTCATACCTTGGGGTTTCCCTAGCTCCAATGGTCATGAAGCTTACAGCTACCCTTTGTGACACCAGCTGTTGCAACAATTGTCCTCGATTTTGCATGAAATACTTCTGTCTCTGTAACTTTGTCCTACGCTGTCTAATCTTACGGAGTGCAAAGCTTACACCAATAACCAAAAGCAGGAGAGCTGGGCCAGTAGCAGCTAACAAACCAATTTGTATGCCTGCAAATGTTTTTACATTTACTAGTGTTAACAATTACGCAAGCTAAAGAATTAATATATACATGTATATATACACTGAAAAGACTTAGTGGTTTTATTTATAAATTTTAACTTTCTCGGAGAAATTTCCATACGAACAATTTAACAACATCAAGATGCAATGATGTCATGCGCGACTGACTCTCCCACCTATACATTGTTGGTCATCATCACCAAATAGCTATACTGCTATATATCAGGAACCATAAGGTTGTGGCGATTTGGTTCACCTGTGAGGATCTTAACGCAGCCGCCAAGCTTGCTGGGGTCACCACGGGATCCTCGTGGACACTGACACTTGTAGGATCCATCCAAATTTTTGCATCCGCCGAAGCACGCATCACGTATGCTCGGTATTTTACACTCGTCAATATCTGTTACAAAGCAGCACGGGCAAATGAGCAATATATCATTTTCTTTAGAGAACAGGAGAGGCTCACGCCTCTACTGGTTATATATTAAAATTAACAGAAAACAAAAGATCAAGTTGATAAACAGTTAATAATAGTAGTACACAGGCCAGGAATGGCTAAAGGAGAACTCCAGAAGTAGTAGCACCGACCTTGGCATCCACGATCCACCAATGATGTAAGGGTTGCCGTAGAAGCCCTCTTTGCAGTGGCATACATAGCTTCCATTTTCACGCTGGCAGTCGCTTTGAGCGCTTGTGGGTACGTTTTGCTTAACCATCCACCGTAGAACAAGGAGCACCTGAGACGCCATGTATCGACGGATTGATAGCCGATCCCTTGCCCAACTTTCATTTCTAATATAAAAATAAGCAGTGGACCTGTTAAACATCATGTACCACTGACCAGACTGCCCCTCCTCGGCAACGAACGCGAGGGGAGGGAAATGACTATCTTGGCTAGTGTTCAGGTTGGCTAGTTGTTTGAACTTGACTTTCTTGGGCCTGCTGCCAGGGGGGATGTGCACATGGCAGCAGCCATCTCTGCCGGAACAGTACTCGTTGTCGGTGTGGGTAGGATGTCCGATGACACCGGAGGTACAGTTGGAGACCCAGCTGCTGATGATATTGTCGTCGGTGCCGGTGGTGTTGTTGTACTCCCCATGCAATGTCGCTTCGATGTTACACCCAGTGAGGATGAACTCATTTCTCGCCGACAGCATATACTGCCAACCGATGTCTGGGAAGTGAATGCCAATCTGCTTATTGTCTCCTGAATAATGCAACCTCCCGGGAACATCAAAGATCTCCTGGTTTGTGGCATTGGTGACGTCGAAGGTGCTGGTGTGAATGACACGCACTGTGAGGTCATTCAAGAAGATACCGACGACCTGAAAAGTGCTGTTGCCGCCGCCGCCGAGGAGCAGCCGCGGGGGCTTCTGGTTTGCATCGCAGGTGAGTTGGAACTCCGGCAAGTATCACCTGCTGGGGCCGAAGCCGAAGGGATACGGCACGTGCACGTCACCGCAGCTGGTGTCGCAGTTTGGCTGCCCAATCGGCGCTGGAGGCATACCCGCCAAACTGCAGCGCATCATCTGCCGCTGCAGATATACACACACAACGCAGCAGATGTGAGCCCAATAACCCGAACGAAAAACCAGTTCAGTTCACTTGAGTTCCCACTGAATTCTGAATAACTACCTGTAGAGGAGTTTGCAGTCTTGAGACAGCCATCTCTGACAGTGGGGTTGCCAAAGGTTGCACTCGGGCACCGACACTCGAACGACCCCTCCGTGTTGGTACAGTCGCCAAAGCACCTGTTGTCCCGTGGGTGCTCGCACTCGTCGATATCTGGTGGCAAACACATGGTGAGGGAGAGATAAATATATAATAGATGATCACGAGCAGTAGTAAGAGTACTGATCCACCATCATTTCTCTTTTGGCATTTGTTACGGTAGTGTCATATAAAATAGCTTTGTCTCAAATTAAAAAAAAAAGATTCCATAAGGTAGATAGCTAGCTAGCTAAGAGAGTATTAACAAACCTTGGCACCCGCCGTCGACGTAGGGGTTGCCGTCGTAACCCTCCACACATGTGCACCTATAGACTTCGATGTCCCATAAGCACTGGCTGTTGTTGCTTGTACAGAGGTTGGCCACGTCGTGGGGGCACCCCTGATAATTGTCGTACGGGTCGCGCTTCTCATCAGATTCCGATAGCCCAAGGCCCTGCATGATATTCTAACAGCCGCGGGTCGTTGCTCTGCCAGCTTCCATTGTCCAACCAATTCTCCTCCGCAAGGAACACGGACACATGCGTAGAATCCTGGTCCGAGTAGTTACTCCGGATTTCAAGTGGCCTCAACATCAATTCTGTGGGCATGTGAAACCAGTCGGTTCCCTTAAAGGACGCCTGACAGCAGCCCTCGCTAGAACAGTAGTGACCCTCACCGCCACCAAAGAAACGACCGCTAGAGCAGAAGGATGCGCAGCCGACGACCATGGGGCTGCTATCATTGCCAAATCTTATCTTGGTGGCAACCAGCATGGCCAGCACATCACATCCTGTAGGGTCCGCCCGCGAAGATGGGGGCAAACGTTAGGTTCAGCCCCTCGGAGGAGCTGATACCGTTCACCATGGAGCCGTCACGGAGGACGCGCACGGTGGAGTTCTGCGGGTAGATGTCGACCACCCGGAGCGAGCCGTCGCCGAGCAGCAGCCCGCGGGTGGTGTCGCAGGTGAGGTTGAACCCCGGCCGGTAGCATCCCTCCTGGATGCCGAAGGGGTACGGCACGCTCACGTCGCCGCAGCTGGTGTTGCAGCCGGGCAGCCCTATCGGCGCCGGTGATGGAGCGGCGGCCGCCACCATGATCACAACCAGCGTTGCAATGGCTGCGGAGATTAGCCGCGCCATCTCCAGTACGTACGTGATAGCTAAATACACAAGCATAGCAGGTCATGGCACCATTGGGTCGACGCGGTTAGCTATAGCATATATAACGGATGCGCGGATGAACGATTGCGAGCTGATGACCACTCCATTACTGACACTGATGCCTCTGTTCATGAGCAGACTGAAGACTTCCTGCCGCCGACGCGACGCTAGCTAGTCCACATGGGTCTTTGTCGCGGACGGCCGCGTCCTAAAGTCGGGAGGCAGGAAGCTTCGGCTGGAGACCGTGTCGTACTCGTACCATGTGCGTGAGGTAGAAACTGGGAGCCACTGCGGTGTTGACTAGCTGGAGTACCTCGTTATAAGTCTCGGGTCATCAGCTCGAAGGAGGGCCCCATGCCTACCGGAAGGGCGTGTACAACGGGCCGTGCGGGACCAAACTGAACCACGGCGTCCCGTCGTTGACTACCGGCCAGGAGCCCGGCGTCGACGGCGGGACATGTGCTGGATCGTCAAGAACTCGTGGTGTGTGGGGAGGCTCTCCGGCATCGTCATCCGCGCTTAGACATCATGCATGGTCGAGTATCAGTTTCCCTTCTTTTAGTCTAACTATGATCGAGTCGAAGATATTTTTCCTTGCTATGACGTGCAGTGCTTGCTCGGTTTAATTACGCGAAAGTGATGTGGAAATAAGGCAAGAAAATTCTTATCGCATGTGGTACGACAGCATCAGAAGTTTCCGTTTGCATTGCAAGGGGACAAGTCAATTAATTTACGCGGGGATCAAAACAGCTCCACTACAGACCAATATTTGATTCTAACTGGACATCTATCTCAGTCACAAACAGGTTCTACTTGTTTTTTGAAGCCTCTCCTACTGGGTACAGCTGTAGCATCTGTTCATATACGTACTCACTCCTCACGCACACCTCACACACACCAACCCACACCCACGTACATGATCAGACCTACAACTACACACAGCATCCTTGAAGACTGCGTCCTTCGAGAGATCGCCAGAAACCACCAGGCTCCAGCGCGCGACGAGGGACGTCGCACTCCCTTTGTGTCACCACGCACGGAGAGGCACCTGCAAATTTATTTATTTGGGGACATGCCCCGGTGAGAAACACCGGTGCCGATTCCAGGAATCGAACACCGGTGGGCAGCCTGCCAGCCGCACGGCTTGCCACTCGAGCTACTGCTCGGTCTCAGGTTCTACTTGTGCCTGTTTGTGCTACTTGGTTTCCTGGGCTTCTTGGGCTACCTGAACTCGATCTTGTGTTGGGCTACTTGGTTTCCTGAGCTATTGTGCAGCGTTGGGCTGAATGCGGTCCAGTGAAGAATACATCATCCTCTAAGAAATTTCGGAAGTTGGTGGACCATGGCCCCTGCCGGCTCCGCCACTGTAGGCTGTAGCTGATGCGACCTGGGTGTCGCAGTCCACCAGCTCTTGCTCCGACAGCGACACCAGCAACCCCATCCGGATATGGTAGATGCCTTCCACCATGGCCACCGTCGAAAATGCCCAGCACGACCCTGTTATTGTTACTCGCGAGTAATCAATTCAGAAGCCAGTGGTTATATTGGAACTGAACCATGTATGACCTGCTCTTCGGCATGCATAGTGTGTGTGTGATGGGTTCAATATGAGGTTGACCCAGCGCAGTGGCGGACCCAGCCCGGCCCATTAGGGTGGGCCGACAAGAGGAAAAAGCCCAGAAAGAAAAAAAAATCGTTACTGTAGCTGTGCTACAGTGCTAAAATGTACTTGGGCCGAAATTTTGAAGTATGCCGAGGCCCATGCGGCCCTATACGTGGGTCCGCCACTGGCCGCGCGAACTGAACCATGGTGACACGTGTCATGTTGATGGACCTATTGGGACGGTCTCAAATGAAGCAATGTGCATCCATGTATTTTTACTAAACCGAAGTACTGACTACAGCTCTTGGAAAACATTGACCCTTGGCTAGCAATTTAAGTACCCCATGCATAGAAGTAGATCTAGCCCGAGCTCATGCATGATATCGACGTACCATTGGGTAGCAATTTAAGTGAACGAGTCTTTTTTTTTTGTTTATTATGAGAAATCTACTCACGGATTCTTCCACGTGAATTGGATAAAGTTAGGTTTACATATCTTACATATAAGTTAGTGTTGAATCTTTACACCGCTAAAGCATGCAGTTTTGATAAATTAATTCTTAAATTTTTTAAGATGTGGTTCATTAATCTGCCAAAATTAAATTACTATGAAGCCTATGCTTCTCACAAGTGTATGGTGGGAAACCTGAAAATTGTATAAATCAATATATTAAGACATGTAACATTTTTATACTTGTATAATCCTTCAAGAACCATAAATTGGAGAATGAATTTGTACTTTTCATGAAATTTCAACTATTTAATTTATCTTCTAAAAGTATAGCTCGTGCGGGTTGATAGGCTAGTTAAGTAATTTGGAATGCTTGCAAGACATACTTTGATATGCTAAAAGCCTACCTCTCCACCTAGCTATTCTTTTAATCATCTTATCTACTAAGCTTGCGCAACATCCCTTCTAAGTTTATCATGATGCAATGGTACTCCCAGATATTTAATTGCAATTCCCCCACGGGGCAGCCAAATATATGAGCAAAAGAGTGAAAATCATTCTCATATAAACTAAATGGGTAGATATTGAAATTTTGATGGGCAAAAACGAAATGGGACTCAATAAACTAGGGGTGGGCGCACACCCCTGTGCTCACAAAAACCGCACTCTAAATTCAAACAGGTGAAATACAAACCTTAGCAAGTAATTGAAGCAGGGAGAGCACCCGGTTTGTTCTTGTTGGTTGAAACCCGGGCAATAGGACTTCTTTAGTCATTTGCATAACTAGGTCAACCCATACTGCACAAAACGTTTCATGTCACAAATGTCGACATGAAGAAAAAAGGAGCATATCCCTTGCAAACCACCTAAAAGTTGCAAACTTGAAAACTGGCAACGCGAACCTTTGGGTAGCATCTACGGTCAAGATGGTTTGCATCTGAAAGCCCCTAAGTGCAGACTATAGAAAACTGAAGGGGCACCTCAAAAGGGTAGTTGTTCACATGCACCTTCTTGAAGTTTCCAAGTTTCTAACTTAAAACGCTGCGTCAGATTGAATTGTATGAGTCGCAACATGGATGCATAACAAATTGATCGCATTAAGTCTCTGCAAAAGAAGCTAACAGCTAGCTTTTTCATTTTTGACTAGGAAAGAAACAAGCAAGCAGTTAGGTCATTATTACACAACTTGCCTACTAAATGTCAAAATGTATATAATGTATTATGGACTGATTTGTTTGATAGCTATGGGCTATGAATGAGATGGCGAGCGCGTAGCACCGTAAAGTCGACCCTGTTCTAGACATACGCTCAACCTTCCTAATGAAATATGTGACATGCATGTTATAGAGAAAAAAAAAATAGAAGACATGCACTCAACAAACTTAGTCTAGCAAATTATATATATATATATAAAGAACAGAACTGCAGTTGGTTAAGGGGCATCGCAACAGGGTCGACCAACTTAGTCTTCTCTAGACAAGCCCTCCAATTACTCGAATGGGAGAGTTGATGCCTTCAAATATGTCTTAATCAGCAAGAGGCTAATTGTTTGTAGAGATAACATGAATTTTTTTTCTCAAAATGGAAAACAATTCCACTAATCATTGACTCCAGCTAAATCGCTCGAAGCCAGGATATAAACAAAATCCAGCATTCATTTAGTTAGACAACGACCACAGCTAAAGAGACTTACAAGCACGCCACAACTCGTACGACTCTGATCGATGTGCCATCATCAGCCGACGACGCCCAGCGCGCGAAGGCATGGATGCCTCGACCCGCACCCGTTATATATAACCTAGCCATCAATCCATCGCGTCCTGTACTCCGCCCGCGTACCTAGCTAGCAGCAATAGTTCAAAGTGACGATGGCGCTAACTTCGGCAGCAACGCTAATAACAGCCATTGCGCTAGTTTTAGCGGCGGCGGCGGCAATGCAGGCTGCCTCCGCTTCACCGGCGCCGATCGGGCTGCCCGGCTGCAAGACCACCTGCGGCAACGTGAGCGTGCCGTACCCCTTCGGCATCCAGCCCGGGTGCTACCGCGAGGGGTTCAACCTCACCTGCGACAACAGCGGCGGCTCCCCGCTGCTGCTCCTCGGCGACGGCTCGCTCCGGGTCGTCGACATCTTCATTCAAAACGCCACCGTGCGCGTCCTCCGTGACGGCTCCATGGTGAATGGCGCCGACAACATCACCTCCGGTGGGCTGAACCTCACGTTTGACTCCATCTTCGCAGGCGGACACTACAGGGTGTCATACGCCAATGAGCTCGTCCTCTTCGGGTGCGAAGTGATGGCGACGTTGGTTAACGGCCTGAAATGGTTTGCCAATGACGACGGTAGCTCCAGCCGCGCCAGCTGCGCCTCCTTCTGCTCTGACGGCAGTTCCATGGGCGGTAAGGATAAATACTGTTCCAATCAGGGCTGCTGCCAGGTATCCCCCGGCGTAATCGACTGGCTTCACATGCCCACGGAATTGATGTTGAGGCCACTTGAATTCCGGAATAACTCGGCGTGGGATTCGCACGTGTCCGTGTTCCTCGCGGAGGACGGCTGGTTGGAAATGTGGGGCAAGGAAAATCATCCGGAGGAGACTGACACTCTTGAGCCCAAGAATGGCATCCCCCTCATACTGCGGTGGGATATCATGCAGGGCCTAGCGCTATCGGAATCTGATCAGAAGCGCGACCCGATGATCGACGATATAGGTAAACGGTGGTGCCCCCGCGACGTAGCCAACCTCTGCAAAAGCAATAACAGTTGGTGTTCATCTGACTTTGAAGTCTACAATTGCGAGTGCGCAGAAGGCTACCATGGCAACCCTTACGTCGCCGGCGGGTGCCAAGGTTTGTACTATGTATCTACCTACTACTATATATCATTTGCACCTGAATCCATCAGTACTATTACTAGCTGGATTTCATGCTACCGTCAGCCCGTTTAGCTACTCCATCTCCATGTGATCCGATCTATTACATTTAGAAATAAGTCTATTTTACTTCCCCAAAAATTTACTTCCCACTATTAAACTCCATGCAATCCACCACCTCATACAACTATTCTTTTTCTTTTTTTCTCCATGTACATTGAAAGCTTAATATTGCATGTTAGTTGCTACCATAGTACTCTATATTATTAAAAATTCTATTATATTTTTAAGGATTATTTTCATAATTTTATATTACCAAATAGTATATTAACAATGTTAATATAAAACTGCATTAAAAATGTTTATGTAAAAAATATCAAGCATTTTCAACATGAAGAATGATTCCACCTATCATCCTACAAAATTTGAGATCAAGCCTTCACTTTACACCTTGAGAAAATAAAGTAGAGGGGTTGATTAATTTGAAGGAGTAAATCTAGGCAAGATTTTTATTAAAAAATAAACAAATAGAGTGGATTGTGGGAGATTCAAATGCATTACCTTGTTATATTTATTTCCGCCACGCCATGCGTTTTCCACCAGATATCAACGAGTGTGACGACCCAGAGAGCAACGGGTGTTTCGGCGACTGTACCAACATGGAAGGGTCGTTGGATTGCCGGTGCCCAATTGGAACCTTTGGCAACCCTAGAGTCAGAGGTGGCTGTGTCAAGACTAGCTCCGCTACAAGTCAGTACCGTACCCTTCGTTTTGCATGCTTCTTCATTCTTTTTCCAAGCAATAGGTAGTCAGAAATAATTCATTGGGAAATTTTTGTTACTCTCCTTTTGTTAATACCGAATCTTGTCTAGATTATTAGTTGAACTAGTTCACCAAACTCAATAATTATCCCACCAAATAAATGATTTTCATTGGGTTTTAAAATTATCCAATGTTAGGAGGTTAATGAAGTAGCAGTAGTAGGTAGAAAAGTTTTTGTTTTTGCAACTGAATGACGTTAGAATAACTTACTTAACGGCAGTTTTGATCAATAGTGCTAACTTTGAAAAGTGTATCTTAGCTGCAACAGATGCGAGTATGGCATTAGCGCAGATTGGGCTGCCAAACTGCAACACCACAAAAGAGTGTGATTTACATGATTGAAGAAAAAAAGGAGCACCAGGTATTGGCTATTGATGCATCAGCTTTCGGCAGCCTGCAGCGCCAAAGTGAGGCTTCAGACTTACACTCGCGGAGCAGTCGCAGCAGGGACTGAGGTTCAGAGTTGAAAATAACATCATTTCGGTGTTTCCAGATCTGCCAGCAACAGAGATGAAGGAAGGTGTGGAAATGTTTGGCCGGCACTTTTTTTTTTTTTGAAGGGAGAACGACCCCGAGGGGTCTAGAAGCTCTGTTAATATCTGGAATTGAGTACAGAACCAGCATCCATTTTACAAAAGCACCCTAGCAAAATAAGAAAATTACAACCACGTGCATGGGCTTTTCTAGAACTCCAAGACAGCAACACCGTTGTTCCCAGCGATTGGCCGGCACTTGACTTGGCCGCGGCAGCTCCCATATGCGGTTGACACGCAGCTCAGCCGTGTCGTTCACCCCAAGCCGCTGCCAGTGCTACAAAAAACTATGCTGTAACACATCACGAGCCGTATTTGGCTACCATTGATTAATGGAAATCAGGTGGGGACACTCCCCCCCCCCCCCCCGGTTGACAGTCAAAAAAAAAAAAACTGCAACACCACCTGCGGCGATGTGCGCGTGCCGTATCCCTTCGGATTTGGTTCCAGCCAGTGCTATCTTCCGGGTTTTGGCCTCACCTGCGACGCAAGCCACAACCCTCCACGGTTGCTCCTCGGAGCCGACAGCACCCTCCAGGTCATTGATATCTCCTTGAATGTCTCCACGGTACGCGTCGTCCACACAGGCAGCTTCAATGTCACCACCTCTACCAACAAAGTATATGATTCTCGCGGTGTGCTGCAATATGAAACCGAGGACGAGCAGGTTGGTGTTCGCTTCCCGGACATCGATGGACCCTATATGCTGTCGGCCAAGAACGAGTTCATTCTCACCGGCTGCTATGTCGAGGCGACGTTGCTTGGGGAGTACAAAAACACCACCGATGGTATAATCAGCAGTTGCGCCTCCGACTGTAGCTCAGGCATCATCGGATATTCTCCTGATGGTCAGGCCCTCGCAGCGCACACCGGAAACGAATACTGCACCGGAAGAGATGGCTGCTGCCATGCTCATATTCCCCCTGGCAGCAGGCCTAAGAAAGTTGAGTTCAAATGGAAAACCATTCGGAACGTCAGCCTGGAACGTCTTCTGCCCGCACTCGCGTTCGTCGCTGAGGAGGGCCAGATTGATCAGTGGTACATGATTTTTAACATGTCCACTGCTTACTATAGTAGTCCAGGAAGTAGTACTGTGAATTGGTCAACTGCCAGTCGTCTCATTGCGTCCCAAGTGCCCCTAGTTCTACAGTGAGCGGTTAAGCAAGAGGTCCGCACAAGCATTCAAAGTGACTGCCGGCTAGAGAATGGAAGCTTTTCGTGTCAGTGCAAAATGGGCTTCTACGGCAACCCCTACGTCGTTGACAGTTGCCAAGGTTGGTATTGTTATGTCGATACTCTTAGCTAATCCTCACATGCAAGACCAGTTAATCGGTCTTTTAATTTATTAGTTTGTGCTTTGGTTTTGAGCGAGTTATATTTCTCATTTGGCTTTCCTTGTTGGTAACAGATGTTGACAAGTGCAAGATCCCGACGATACGCAACGCTTGCTTCGGCAACTGCAACAATTTGCCTGGATCCCATGAGTGCCGGTGCCCCCGAGGAACCCACGGAAACCCTTATAAGCCCGATGGATGTGTCGGGAACATCACAGGTACGGTGCAACATTTTGCCACAATAACCTCACGTCTTCCTGATGTATAGTAGTATATTTGTGTACTGGACGATGGCAAATTATGTATGGAGCGAGGTGCACATAACATTATTACATCTTGGTATTATGTACAGTGCAGTTATTACTTATTACGTAGCTTGAGAAACCTTCAATAACAGATGCAAATGCTTTTGCAGGTTTAACCATAGGCTTATTAGTTGCTATAGGCCCAGCTCTCCTGCTTTTGGCTCTTGGGGTAACATTGGCTATCCGCAAGTATAAACAACGCCAGATAAAGTTACAGAAACAAATGCATTTTGAGCAAAATCGTGGACAATTGTTGCAACAGTTGGTATCCCAAAGGGCAGACATTGCAGAGAGAATGATCATACCAATTGATGAACTTGCAAAGGCAACCAACAACTTTGACAAAGCTCGTGAGCTTGGTGGTGGAGGTCATGGTACTGTCTACAAAGGTATTTTATCGGATCAACATGTTGTAGCCATCAAGAAGTCAAAGATAACTGTCCAAAAAGAAATTAATGAATTCATAAATGAGGTAGCAATTCTCTCACAAGTCAACCATCGGAATGTGGTAAAACTTCTTGGATGTTGCCTAGAAACAGAGGCCCCATTGTTGGTTTATGAATTTATTTCCAATGGAACCCTTTATCATCATCTTCATGTTGACGGACCGGTATCACTATCGTGGGGCAATAGGTTGAGAATTGCAACAGAAACTGCTAATGCCCTTGCCTATCTCCATTCATCAGTTTCAATCCCAATAATCCATAGAGATATCAAGACTACCAATATACTTCTTGACGATAGTTTGACATCTAAGGTATCAGACTTTGGAGCTTCAAGGTATATTCCTGTGGATAAAACAGGGCTAACAACTGTAGTTCAGGGGACTATTGGATACTTGGACCCTATGTGTTTCTGCACCGGCCGCCTTAACGAGAAAAGTGATGTTTACAGCTTTGGCGTCATTCTTGTGGAGTTGCTCACCAGAAAGAAACCATTTTCATATCCGTCCCCTGATGGAGATGGCCTTGTTATATATTTTGCAAAATTACATGCCGAGGGCAACCTTGATGAGATACTAGATCCACAGGTTAAAGAGGAGGGAGGCAAAGAAGTGGAAGAAGTTGCTACACTTGCAGCCTCATGCATAAAGTTGAGTGGTGATGACAGGCCTACTATGCGACAAGTGGAGCATACACTTGAAGGTCTCCATGCATCAATGAACTATATTGAAGGAAATATTATGGTAGCAGAGGAAGTTGAGAAGGGCAATATTTTTGAAGAACGGCAAATTACAGAGGAATTGAGCCGAAGGAACAGCATGGAACAAGAATTCATGGTGTCTGCAAGTTACCCTCGGTAGGCACACAGGTGTTTTTGTTCCATATATATGCATGACATTGTCGCGCTGATTAATTTGTGTCTTTTACCCTTGCTTTAATTTTGTTTTGTTAGCATCAAAAGAAACGCATCTTATGTAATATGATTGTTTGCCATCCAACTGGATCATACTGTGTATTTGTTTTACTTTGTCATAGTCACAATTTCTGGTTGATCTGGAATTTCACTGCAGAGTCAAATAGATTTAAACGTATTTTATTGATAATAACGTGGGATAAGATTAGTAGGGTGACAGGCTACCCGTGGCTATCACATGCATGTTCGGTGTCTTTCGTGGCTTATTGTTTTTCTATCGCGAAAGGTGAAGAAACGTTCTTGCAGGTTGTGACTGAGATAATCAGTTACTGAGCGGGATGCCCAGTTAGAATCAAATATTGGTCTGTCGTGGAGCTTTTTTGATCCAGGCGCAAATTGACTTGTCCTTCAAGACTCCTTGCAAAATCACTACCTGACCGTTGTCTGCAAAATAAAGAAGTACAGCATGTACCATCCATATTTTCTAGCCTTGATTTGCACATCGCTTTCTCATCAAACACTTCTGATACGGTCGTCCCGGATTTTATAATCACTGCCTAACCATTGTCTGTCAAATAAACAAGTACCACATGTACGGTCCATATTTTGTAGCTTTGTTTTACACATCGCTTTCGCTTAAAGCAAGTAATTAAGTTTTACACGTATCAATTAGTAATCCTACAAACAAGGACTACACGCAATAGCAAAGAAAAATATCTGTGTCTCGATCATAATAAGTTGACTAAAAGAAGGGGAAATGGTTTATAATGTTGGATCATCATGTTACATGACGGGATAGGACGGGCGAATGGCGATGCCGCAGAGCCCCTCCGGGACGCCGGCGAGGTCCTTCCTCATCCTGATGTAGCCGCCGTCGCCCCACGCCTCCCCCCACGAGTTCTTCACGATCCAGTACCTGTCTCCATTGCCGCCGGGCTCCTGGCCGTACCCCACGACGGTGACGCCGTGGTTGAGCTTCGTCCCGCACGGCCCGTTGTACACGCCCTTTTTGTAGTGCTGGAAATTGGCGCCGCCGGCCTCGATGTACACGGCCACCGGCTGCGCCGCCACCGCGTTCGCCAGCGACGCCTCGCTCCGGGTCACCACGCGCCGGAGCCCGGCGATGGTGACGGCGTTGTTGGCGAGCTTGGCGCGGACGCAGGCGCCCGTGGCGCCCGTGTACGGGTAGTCCTCCTCCGTGGTGATGCCGCCGTTGGTAGTGATCCACTGCAGCGCGCGGTAGCTGATGCCGCCGTCGCAGCCGGAGTCCAGCGTGTCGCAGTCCACCAGCTCCTGCTCCGACAGCGACACCAGGCGCCCTGTCCTGATCTGGTAGATGCCTTCCACCACGGCCACCGTCGAGAAGGCCCAGCACGATCCTGTTGCAATCAATTTAGAAGTCAGTGATGATTGATTACAGGAAGGTTAAAGTATTGGTTTAGAGGTTAAAGTATTGGTTTAGTTAGGCCTCATAATGCAGAAGAGGCAGGAGCACATGCAGGCATGTGGAGTGTTGTGTGACATGCATTTGTTTAGAGATCGTAGCCATATGTCGCCGAAGAATTAGAGGAAACAAATGATGGAATTAATGAATGATGACACACGGACGGATCGGATGGTGCTTGGACAACTGTATGTACGTACCACATCGGCCTTGGTTCTTCACCGGCGTCACGGCGCCGCTCTCCCGCCAGTCCACGCTCACCGGCGCGCCGGCGGACAGGTTCATGTACATCGGCAGCCTGCTCGCCGCCGCTCGCACGCCGGTGGCGTCGACCGGCCCGGCGCGCGTCGTGATCACCGCCACGTCCACGTCGTCGTCTTCCAACGTCGCCGGCGAGGGCGGCGCCGTGTACATGGCCATGAACTCGTCGGTGGTGAGGTCGGTGAACGCCGTCTCGCCGAGCTCGTACGTGAGGCCGGCCGCCTCGGCGTCGCCGTTGGTGGCCTCGATGTACCGCACGTTGCGCGCGTACACCGGGAACCGGCGCCGTTCCTCCTCGGCCGTCGCGTAGGACTTGTTGTACGCCGCCTTCCACCGCTGGAACCGCTCCATCATCCGGCGGCCATCACCCGGCTTGTTTCCCTTGTCGACGTCGCGCGCCGTGGCCGACGAGCAAGCCACGAGGACAAAGAGGAGGAGGAGGGCGCATGGCTGTAGGTAGCATTTGGGGACGGAGGAGGCAGCCGCCATGATGATCTCAACGCATGAATGGTTCACTGACGAGGACGCGTCGTGTTGAGAAATGGATGCCAATCAGTAGGAGGCTCGGTTCTCTTATAAAAATGATTGAGGGGACGTTGCCGTGCTAAGCTGGACTGGATTATGATTGGAGACCAAACGGATAAGTCAGGATCATGCGCCTCCAGCTCGCGTCAGCAGCCAAGCCACCAATGCAAAGCGGCTGCATACATAGAGAGACAGAAACTGATGCGTGGTGCTCGTAGCTTCTGATCCAAATAGATTCCAGTCAAAATGAAGTTCATTTTGACTCTTCTTCCTTTATCTTGGAACCAAACCACAAGAGACCAGAGGGCGAATTGTGGCCGGAGGTTCAGATTCAGATATATTTACTCATGAACATTTTCTTGTGCCGTAGGATTAAAAGATTGCGACGGCGGAGACCATCAGTGGCCGAGCACGCGCTGCAGTCCGCGCGTAGTACGGAGCTCGATCCCGTTGTTTACAAGAATCACAAGTGCTCTCTCTCTCTCTCCTTCCGTTGTGAATTTAGCATTACTCATCTGCACTTCCTCCTACAATCAAATTGAAATCCGAGTAGTACAACCTGAATCCTCAATAAGGCATGCAACAAATCTCAGTTTCTCAAACCACAACAGACTACAGAGCTTAAAACGTAAAACATCTCTGCTTCCATGGATTTATCAAGAAGCTATTATTCCTGCATTTACAGTACAAATGCTACATAACGAGCTGCTTACTGTTGGTAAGGCTCCAAACGTATATACATATTTTGCTGTACAATTCTTTTGACAAAACACCTCCTCGTATGAGCTATGAACACAAAACCAGCTTTTCATGACTATACCTAACGCTGAACATCTTATCAACTGACATTTACCTTGAGTTTACACATAGAACACTTGCCCAACATTTAGTAGGCTCTCATGGGGGACGTTGAAGATGGCGCTGTTCTCCCTGCAGATCTTCCGGAGAAAAGCATACAGGTAGTTGATGGTAATCTTCTTGACAAACCCCGAATCCCTCCGAGCCCTGATGACCGTGTTTCCAAGGATGTGCACTACCCCAGCGTCCCTGCACGCATTCAGGAACGCGATCTCGTCACCTGTGGTCTGCAAAGTATGGCCTGAAGACATGACCTGGCTGCTTGCTGTATGATTTGGAGACTGCACCTGTACAATGGAGTCATGTGATGCGTAGCTGAGATCCATGTTTGAATTGGAGTTGAGGCCATTGCTTCTTGGGTCAGTGTTGCCTGCCTGGTTCAACTCACGGGTGCTATACTCATCAGAGTCTGAGTACTCTTCCATCATACTCTCCAGTCGGACAAAGAGCAACAGATTGCTGAAGAGCATCTGCTCGAAGTCGTCATCCTTCTTGTGGATGTCCTTGTAGCCGTAGCGCGCCACACATCGAAACATGTGGAAGTTCTTGGGACCAATTCGCTTCACAAGGAACCTTTCATCTGGTGGCACAGTGTACACAGGAAGGTATTTGACGCAGACGAAGACCAGAGTGGAGTGGATGGCCGGGAGGTTGGTGATGAAGTGCGAGAAGATGTGAGGAACACCACTTGCCAGTTCGGTGTATACCAGGCCTACACCAGGGACCCTGACCAGACCAAGGCTCGGACCAAGGCCTAGAATCCATGCCATGGACACCTTGCTGTGCATCTCGAATTCATAGCGCTTGAGTGTACCATAGTGCCATACATACATGATGATGAGGAAAGCGGCAGCGAACACAAGCGAAACCCATCCACCCTGATCGATTTTCCGTACGACAGAAGAAAAGAAAGGAATTTCAACAACGAATGACAGCACGGTGAAAAGAATGACCAAGGTCCAGTGGCTGCGCCAGACCAGCAGCATTATGGGGATCATGAGAAATGTTGTCACAAGCATAACCATTATCACAGCAGTACCTGTTTACACAACATTTATGTTAGCAACAGAGCCAGAATCTGAATTTCAGTCGTAGGATTCCAAAAAGTGGTGAAATATGGGAAGAATTTACCATATGCATTTGCTATCTGACTTTGTTTTTTGAATCCAGCAGTGACAGCAATGCACAAAACCATAAGGATCCAATTGATATCAGGACTGTATATCTGTCCTAGATACTTCTTAGAAGTATGGATAATCTTCACTCTGGGGAAGCACCCTAGAGCAAGTGCTTGCTTGATAATTGAATACGTCGCAGATATAGTGGCCTGACTAGCAACTATTGCAGCAGCTGTTGCAACACCGAATGCTGGCCAACGTACAGAATCTGCGCCCAATAATCATGTCAATGTATATTCGCATAGATATGGTAATTGAAGAGCCCACCCCCTATTTCATATTACCTGGAAGGGAATAATAGAAGGAATGGGAGACAAGAGTTTTGTTCTGAGCTATATAAGCAGCCTGACCAGTATATTGCAGAAGGAGGCATGGAAACACAACCATGGTAAAAGCAATCTGCATACAGAAATGTGAGTCATTAATAGGCAAGCAAAGGATCTTTTTTTCTGTACTTATGTGAAAACGGCTGGTAAAAAATGTATTTTTGCCGCTCAAGATTATATGAAATACTTTCTGCATGATTCTCATAGGAACATGCATAGCAGATAACAATGGTAGCACATATATTGTACCTGAATAGCCTGTACAGGGAAATATGAAAGGTCAGCAAATAGTGCTTCTGTCCCTGCAGCATGACCCGAAATTTTAGTTCTGGTAATTGCCATTTTGCAAAGGACGCATAATACAAAATACGGCAACAGGTTTTAGACCTGTAATGCTGAGCATAATTCCTCCCAATGAAGCCCAGCTAGTCTTCCCTCGCTTAAAATACCGATAAACATAGACAGGATTGAATGCCTTGAGAACTGATTGGTCGTATCTGGAAATGTTAACAGCTCCCAGGGTTCCAATGAGTATGAACAAACAAATACTATCGGCGCAAAAAGCCAGCTAACTTTGTCAGTACCATAGTGCTGCATGCTGAATAATCCAATCAATATCACCACAGAGACGATTACAGCCACATCTGATACGAATGACAAAGGCAAGGGTTCAGGCATCCACTAATAATTACCCCATGAATGACATTACCATTTGAACAGAGAAGATTATAGAATGAAACACAATTTTCCAAATTAAAGTTAATATGTTAAGGTCGTCATTTGAACAGGCTCTTAAAAAGGTTATCATTTGACTAAAGCATAAAAAATATTTGATGTCATTATCCACAGTTTTAGTTAAATTGATTGCAAGAAAAAGAATACATCATCCTCTGAAGTGCAAGAGAAGTTGATGCTAACATCAGGAAAGAAAATGACATCATCCACTGAAGTGAAATAGAAGTAAGATAAATGAAAGAACAAGGTGATACCTAAACTATAAGGAAAAGAAAACAATACTAAATACAAATTTCACATGTACCATTTTTCATTTTGGGCTCTTCAACTTGTATTCCCCCAGTTGCAGAAAGAACTGCAAATTCAAAGGCAATGTTAAGGTTAATGAACTTAGAACAAGTGAAGTAAAAAGCATAACAAACTTGAGGAATGGAAGGCAACTACACTTGTTTATTGTAATGTCCTCTCCAATATAGCAACCTAGTCGTCTTAGCAACAGAAACAAAGAGTAAAACAGAACACCACCATGGCCTAAGTTTTCTCACATCTTAAATCATAAAAATGGTTACAAATTTAACTTCATGTGACTAGTGGTGCCCACCTGATATGGCAGGGGTGAGGATTCCATCTCCAATCGCCATGCAAGTACCAAAAAGAACAAGGACAAGAATTATATTCTTTCTGAATTGGTGCCCCTCCAACCATCTTTTTATCTTTGCGGCAAGAGATTTTTCATCATATGTGTGGCGGCTGTAAGTTGTTAGTGCTTCATCGGTTCTATGCTGATTGGGAATAGTGTTTATCTTTGCATGCCGGCAAAGCAACGAATACAGAGCAAATGTTCCACCTGACATTACAATAAACATCTATCATATTGGTATTCATGAGCGTACGTTCGTAGGCCACATTTACAGTGAAAATTTACATATAAGTGTCCTACACTAATATGTGATTTATTTTTATCTGCTGGATATGATTGCATCCTGTGGTGCACAAAAGTTTGCACTGCAGAAAACGTATGACGAACAGAAGGAGCTCTTTGAGAAAATAAGAACAAATAAAACAATATTCTCCTCCTGACAGTCAAATAAAATATTTTGCAAAGGCAGCTAAAGCAACTTTCAGGTCTCAAAGTGATAGCTAGATATTTATGAAGATCCTCCTTTTTTTTCTTAGGAACAAGTTGACTAGAATTTGCTTTGTATGGTCAGGTCCTAACAATAATGTAAAGTATTGTCACTATGTTTCAATCTTCAAATGACACTATATATTGGTGAACTGTATCATCTAAGCAAACTAGAAGATAACCATATAGATTTTGATCTTTCACCATTTTATTAGGAACGTACAGTAGGGAGAAGAAAAAACTGTACAAAGGCAACAAAGAACCAAAAAGGGGTAGTGCAGATGCTCAAGGGCTTTCTATGAGAGTCAATCCATGCTAAAAAATTGATCTTTCATCATTGAAGTGGTAAATTAATGTACCAAGAGCGTAAGTCAATGCTTACCTTGACCGTTATCATTTGCCCTCAAGACAATGAAGACATATTTCACAAGTGGAATCAGAGTAAGAGAGTAAATAATTAGCGACAATGCTCCAATAACTTGTTCTGTGTCTTCTATTTCACGAGGAAAGATGTTGTAGAAAACATACAGAGGCGATGTTCCTAAATCTCCAAACACCACACCGAGGCTTTGGAAAGCTAGTTGTAACAGCACAATTGTTGGGTAGGTCTGGAAGAGGGCAAACAAGGGGACCAACAAAGTTACTTAACATTTGTTAGCAAGTGAGGAGTAACCAATTATACCAATATGTGTCTAAGGTAGCATATCAAAATTTAGGAAGTAAAATGACGAAAACCTGGCAAGATAATCACCTTTTCCCTGTACATATTTCTCAGTCTCCCGGCCTCTACATCCATGGGTTGATCAAGATTCTTTTCCAGCTCCCACATTGCTCCCCTACCCGTATGCTCATTTGTTGAGCTCGTAGTCTCCATGAGTTCAGATTAATCAGCAGCCCTTTCTTACAGCCTGCAGGTGTCAAAAATGTATTGGCTGTATTGTTCTTTCCAAAGCTACAAAAACGCAAACTCTAACCTCAAGCACAGTTGGATTTGGATAGCAGGCCCCATGTTTAACTTTCTTGAGATCAAGTTTTAGTAAAGATTTGAATTAACAACCGTAACACTGATAGTAGCACACATATCAGTTTAGTTCTCAACATCCACAGGTGATCAACAAAAAGGGCATCCAAATAACAATCTTTGTTTCCCGTATGAAACCCGAGAACAAATTTTCAATGATATAGGCAGTGACGCTGGAGCAAATGCGGCACCAGATATTGAGCACACAGTTTCAGGGTTACAGACTAGAAAATAAACTCTGCAAAAATGATCAAAAACTTGCTAACAAAGGAAGAAAGAAGATTCTGCTAACCTTCCAAAAGCAGAAACAAACCTCCAAGTGAATTTCTGGATTTCCAGACTCAAGAGGAGTCGGAGAGCAACATCAATATTTGGGGCGGTTCGTGCGCACCTCGCACCAGTCGAAGCAGCCGGCGGCGAGACCTCTACTGTCCGACACCATTACGAGGTGGAATTTTGACCGCGGCCACCAACTCACCGCTCAGATTCGCGAGAGAGAAGCCGGTGCCTTCCGGGACCATCAAGAAGAAGCAACGCACGCGGACCACACGCGGAGAGATGCTACCTGCCTCGTGGCGAAGAGGAAGAGGCCCAGGACATCGCGAGAAATCATGGGTTCGTTCGGACAGGGATGGCCGAGTAGTTGTGGGGGAAAAGGATAGGTTTTTCTAGGAGAATAATTGGCGAATTTTTTGCCGGTACCGGTAGCAGGTTGATGCGGACGGTGAAGAGAAGTGGAACGAAATTCGTTGGAACTCGCCGCGGATTTGGCTGTTCCGTGGGATTCAATCACTGCGCTACGACAATTGAGAAATGAGATAATGGAAGGTGCGCTCTAAAGTCAATTGGTACACCTTAATGACAAAACTAATCAATGAGTGCGTTATTCGATTGCTCATCTGTGATGTGACGCCCATGGCAAGTAATTAAAAATGTAATGATGAGATGTTGTGCTATCCAAAAGATGATGTGAGCAGCAACGGATGAAGACGACGACCTTGAGCTGCACATTTTGATTAAGCCCGTGCATAAACGCAGCCAGTTAGGGGGTTAATTAGCTGGAGCAACTGTGTGGATCGTGTCATGGATTGAAAATGGCATGGCTCGTAGGACCAGGATCACATGCACATGTGAGCAACTCGCCTCAAATCAGTGTGAGCTAAATGCAGGATGGTAACCACCAATCTTTCTTGGATGTAACAGCAATGTGTTGACACCAAATTTTAGCTTAGGGCCCATTGACAGTGAGTAGCAGGATGCGCGCCGGGTTGAAGAGCTTGTGTACGAAGATGGAGAAAATCATGAAGACGTGCGTGTGTGGGTTTGTGAGTCCTGTTTTAATTCTTTTTCTAGATTTAGCAAAACTTGGCCTAATCGTGGGCAAATCGGACTCTTGCCTCGGGTGTATAAATATAAACCCAGGTGCTTGTAATAAAAAAAAAACAAATCAATACAATCAACCTTTCGGCGTATCGCCACAATTTCTCGACGTAATCTCCGTCGACATCAGCGTCCATCGGGGCTCCGGTTTCGGCTTGGATTCCGTCAGGTAAGCGCATCGATCTGGTTATGTCGACTTGTCCATGATTAAGATTGATGTGGCTGCTAGTTATCCGGTAATGTCGATCTTTCTAGGGTTTACATTATGCATCGACTACATGGAATTGTTTAAGACCTGGTCCAATTCTTTGTTACGGTTAGTTGACTTGTCCTAGCCGCGACCTTGTTTGCCGATTGCTAATGTCGATTCTTGTTTGATCTAATTATTCGAGTCATGGTTAAGGTGCTTAGTCGATTAGATCTGCTCTTGGTGATTGGGTAGGCAGTTTGACTTGTCCTGTCTGCTTCGTTTAGTCGACGTGTCCTCGGCGAAACAGTTGCTAAGAGTTAGATTTAGTTTACTGAGTACCTGGGACTGGTAGTGGCCGATTATATTTGTACCTGTCGATCGTGTAGAACAGTTTGACATGTCCTGTTCTAGTTCACTTAGTTGACGTGTCCTCGGTGAAGCGATCGTTAGATTAAAAGTATAATTAGTGGTTATTGGTTTAACCGTTCTTTCGGGGTGTTTAGCCGATTGTTTACCACGGTCAGATCTATGCTTGCGTGCTTTTAAATATCTTATTGCTCCTATTCAAGTATAGGCCTGAACCCCTTTTTGTCGATGTCGTTTTGCTTTACCATGATGCTTGCCGATAGAACTTGCCGATGGCATGCTTTGCCGATTGCCGATTCTGATGCATGCCTTGCTTTATTTATCGCGCGAGTACTTATTGTTGCGACATGTCGATTCGTTTCTAGCCGACAGCCGAGTGCTTACTTTTATTATCTTTTATTCGCTAACATCGGCTGCGGTTACGCATCGGCCTGTCCGGGCCGATAGACCGGGAATTTTACACGTTTTTCTTGTCTTTGTCGGTTTGCAGGGAAAATCAACTGGCACGCTTCGGAATTCACCGCGTTCCAAGTTTTGGTCCTGAACAGAGTTAAGCAAATCTCTCAGGCCACGTGTGCGAGCGGTAGAACACACATTTTACCGTCAACACACTTTTTGGCACGCCCGGTGGGACAGATCAAGTTCTGAGAAGCAGATGGCGTTCGTTCAAGCTATTGCTGATGATGGTACTTTGCTCGTTGATTCAAAGGGCCAGAAGATCATGATTCCTGCACCAGTGATTCGAGATGACAAGGATTCTTCTGAGATAACTGGCAACAATGAGTTGAACGCTTGGGAGAAGATGTCTTTGGATCAGAAGAAGCATTATCAGAGTTATCTGTATGGGTGTCAGGTTAAATACATCAACACGATCAAGATGACTCGTGGCAAGATTACATCAGTGTCAGATCCACCAACAGTGTTAAGTGCAGAAGAATTGGAAGCATTGAAGAAGTTGCCAGATCGAGCTCTGTTGGATGAAGTTGTGAATGCTGCGGTTCACAATGCTTTCATTAACCAATCAGTGGTGCTTGTTAATACTTTGTACAACATGCTCAAGGCGTTTGCTGATGGGACCTTGCAGTTTGAGTCTGGATTTATGGGGCCATCATTTACTTTACCAACTTCTGCACCAGCACGTCCTGCACATCCTGGTGGTCAACCCGCAGCTCAAGAAGAAACAAGTGCTGCTGGTCAGCAAAGGCAACCATATGGCATGCCACCAGAGTTGTGGTCTCCGAGTGCTCAAGCTTTAGCTGCAGGAACAGCTCGGGTATCGGCGTCAAATCTTATTGATGCACCGATGTCCACACAGAAGGAAGCAGGTGTTACGACTACTGAGCCAAGGATTAGTCAAACTACTCAGACGAGGTATCATTTAGCTCCCAATATCAATCCTGCACTGTTCAACCAGGAGATTCCGCAATGCTATCATAGAGTGGCAGATTATAGTGAACACTACAACAGGGAGCAACCTGCTCAAGTTCAGTCACAACCGCAGCAATCATCTCAGATGGCTGGGGGACAAGTGCAGAATTCTTCAGAGGATATAGTTGCCAGGCTGGCTGAAGTCATGAAGGAGCAGTTTGATCTCAAGCCCAAGGGGCAGAGCTTTATATATCGACGTCCATATCCAGAGTGGATGGAACAAGTTGCTCTGCCACATCGATACAAGCTGCCAGAATTCTGTAAGTTTTCTGGGCAAGACAATGTGTCCACAGTTGAGCACATTAGCCGATATTTGGCACAGTTGGGAGAGGCGTCGGCACAAGATGCATTGAAGGTCCGTCTGTTTCCTTTGTCATTATCTGGATCGGCATTCTCATGGTTCACATCCCTCCCTGCGGGATCCGTGCGGAATTGGGCCGATTTGGAGAAGAAATTCCACTCTTATTTCTTCACTGGAATGGCAGAGTTGAGCATATCAGATTTGACGGCTGTTCGTCAGAAGGCTGGAGAGTCAGTTGCCGATTTTGTCCAGAGATTCAGAGTCATCCGTGGCAGGTGCTATAACCTGAATCTAACGGATCGGCAAATGGCTGAGATTGCTTATCAAGGTTTATTGCCTCAAATCAGAGATAAGTTTGCACCTCAGGAAGTCGATGGCTTAGCACAGCTCTTTCAGAAGGCGTCGATTCATGAAGGACGCGTTCAGAATACACGTGGCAGACAGTTTCAGGCGGCTTATGCCGATTATTCTTCTGATTCTGATGATGAAGCTGAAGTCGCTCTTGCTGAGTGGACCAGGAATAAGAAGACTGTTCTCTGTCCATGGGTCAAGCAGAAGGCAGAAGAAAAGAAATATGACTTTGACATCAATAAAGCCGACAAGATATTCGATCTGCTGCTACAAGAGAAGCTTATTCAACTTCCACCTAATCACACGTTGCCTCCAGCTGAGGAGTTGAAGAAAATCAAGTGGTGCAAGTGGCATAATACTCCCTCTCATCACACCAATGAGTGCAAGGTGTTCAGGCAACAGATCCAATCGGCAATTGAGAGTGATCGCATTAAATTTTCTGGTCAAAAGCCGATGAAGATTGATGGGCATCCTTTTCCAGTCAACATGATCGGTGGATCTGCTGGATTGATCGGCAAGTACTCAAGGAAAAGAGAAAGGGAAGATAAGAGGACTAGTGATGATGACTTTGATCCACACTGGAACTGTCCTTTCTTCCAGTACTGTTGGGAGCAGGGTATGAAGTTGCCACCAATTGAAGGCTGTCCAGGTTGTAGCAGAAGATCTGGGGATTTGTACAGAGAAGTTGGTACTTCAAGCCGAGTCCCTATGCGGAGACAGCATGATCGCTTCGAAGGGAGACCAGTATCAAGGGTTTCTGTGCATGAGAGGCTTGGTCCTGTCAATCAAGTTGAAGATTATGAAGAAGAAGATCAAGGTGAGTTCACAGAAGAAGGGCAATGGTGTCCGAGTGGTATTTTTACCAAGACTCAGAAGAGAAGAGTACAGAGGGCACGTTGCCGGGAGTTAAACAAGGAAGTGAACCAGGAAGATGATCATGACAAGAGGCCCAAGTCAAAAAAGGTATGGAGACCAAAAGTCAAATCTCAAGTACATGAAGTTGAAGCTCCTATCAATATGGTATTTATGCTGCCGCGAGAATTTAGTTCTTTGAACATCAATGAGTCGGAAGAATAAGCTTCTGCCGAATTGTTATTGGGTCCACAGCAGGCAGTGTTTGAGAAGCCGTCTGGTGTTGATCATCTCCATCTGAGGGCTCTGTACCTTAATGGTTTTGTCAATGGCAAGCCGATGAGTAAGATGATGGTCGATGGTGGTGCTGCTGTCAACGTTTTGCCGATGACGACATACAGGAAGATCGGCAAACTGCCTGAAGAGCTGACCAAGACCAACGTGACGTTGAGGGATTATGGGGGCAGAAGCTCTGAAGTCAAAGGAGTCACCAATGTCGAGGTCACTATCGGAAGCAAGACCTTGCCGACAATGTTCTTCGTAATTGAAGGCAAAGGATCGTACGCCGTACTGTTGGGTAGGGATTGGATTCATGCTAATTGCTGTATTCCTTCCACGATGCATCAGCTCCTTATCCAGTGGATCGGCGACGAGGTGGAAACCATTCAAGCTGATAGATCGGTGAGTGTAGCAACTACAGATTTCTTGCCGATGATGGTCGAAAACTTGCCGTGCATATCAGGAACTTACTGGGAAGGTGAAGCATTGGATGTTACCGATGAAGGTGTTTGCATCACTGAAGGATCGGCAACTCTACGGTTGTTATAGCAATTACCGGACCTGGACATCGATCGGCCGATGGAAGCTGAGAAAGAAACAATCGATAATCAGCTGATCGATGAAAGAGAAGAAGGAAAACTTGGTCATGGTTTTGTATCAGCCGATGAGTTAGAAGAAGTTGACCTTGGAAATGGTGACAAGCCTCGGCCGACGTTTATTAGTAAGAAGATCTGTAAAGAGTTTAGAGAAAAGTTGATAGTGTTATTAAAGGAATACAAAGATTGTTTTGCTTGGGATTATTCTGAGATGCCTAGTCTTAGTCGAGATATTGTTGAACACCGATTGCCTATTAAGCCTGGGTATTGGCCGTTTAAACAACATAATCGGAAGATTGATCCAAAAATTTATGATGCTGTCAAGGAAGAAATTACAAAGTTATATGATGCCAAGTTTATCCGACCCTGCCGATATGCAGAATGGGTGTCCAGTATCGTCCCAGTGATCAAGAAAAACGGGAAGATGCGAGTATGCATTGATTTCAGAAATTTGAATAAGGCTACACCCAAAGATGAGTACCCAATGCCGATAGCAGATGTACTGATCGATGCTGCTGCTGGACACAAGATTTTAAGCTTCATGGATGGAAATGCAGGATATAATCAGATTTTTATGGCTGAAGAAGATATTATAAAGACTGCATTCAGGTGTCCAGGAGCTTTGGGATTGTTTGAATGGGTTGTGATGACCTTTGGGTTGAAAAATGCTGGCGCACATATCAAAGAGCGATGAATTTCATCTATCATGATCTGATTGGTCGATTAGTGGAAATTTATATTGATGATGTGATGGTGAAGTCTAAAACAGTTGAAGATCATATTGCTGATTTGCGGCAGGTGCTAGAGAGGACCAGAAAGTATGGCTTGAAGATGAATCCGCATAAATGTGCTTTTGGTGTTTCGGCAGGACAATTTCTAGGCTTTATTGTTCATGAAAGAGGAATTGAAATTGGTCCCAAGAGCATGGAGTCGATCAAGAAAATTCAACCTCCTACCAGTAAAAAAGAATTGCAGTCTCTGATTGGCAAAATCAATTTTGTGAGAAGATTTATTTCTAATCTTTCTGGGAAGATTGATGCTTTTACTCCTTTGTTGAAGGTTAAAAGCAGATCAAGAGTTCCGGTGGGAAGCCCAACATCAGAAGGCGCTTGATGATGTCAAGAAATATTTAATCTCACCACCTGTGTTGATGCCTCCTAAGCCAGGTATTCCTTTCAAGTTATATTTGTCTGCCGATGACAAGTGTATTGGTTCGGCATTGACGCAAGTACAAGATGGCGATGAGAGATTATCTTTTATCTCAGTCGGAGATTAGTGGATGCAGAGACAAGATATTCTGAGATTGAAAGGTTATGCTTATGCCTTTATTTCTCTTGCACTAAATTAAGACATTATTTGTTATCCGAAGAATGCACTATGTTTGCCGATCCGATGTTGTCAAATACATCTTGTCCGCTCCGGTATTGAAGGGCAGGCTTGGGAAGTGGATGCTAGCAATTGCAGAATTTGATCTTAAATATGAATCTGCTAAAGTTGTGAAGGCCCAGGTATTTGCCGATTTGATAGTCCAGCATGGGAGGCATGATGAAAGTGTGATAGAGCCAGTTCCATGGCGCTTATTGCTTGACAGATCGATTTGCAAAAATGGATGTGGTATCGGCATTGTCATTGTCACACCAAAAGGGTCCAGGTTTGAAATTCTCATTCACAGTAGAAGCTCATACTAATAATCAAGTTGAATATGAGGCTGTGTTGAAAGGACTACAACTGTTGAAGAAAGCCAATGCTGATTTTGTTGAAGTTGTTGGGGATTCTTTGCTAATTGTGGGGCAATTGAATGGTGAATATGAATGCAAAGACGAAGTGCTTCGGAGTTATTATCAGAAGTGTCAAGATCTAATGAAGAGGTTCAAGCACATCACATTCAGTCATATTTCTCGACAAATGAATTCTGAAGCTAATAATTTGGCTCAGCATGCATCTGGGTATCGGCTTATTGTAAGTTCTATTAACAATGAAGCCGATGTCGATACGCAAGACTGGAGGATTGAGATAGTAAATTATTTGAAGGATCCAACCCAGAAAACGTCCAGAGAGTTGCGGTACAAGGCAATGAAATATGTGTTAGTTGATGATCAGCTTTATTATAGAACGTTGGAAGGGATTTTGTTGAAGTGTCTGAGTGCCGATGAAGCCAAGAAAATGCTGATGGAGGTTCATGATGGGATTTGTGGGACTCATCAGTCGGCATACAAGATGAAATGGTTGATCAGAAGGGGTGGATATTTCTGGCGTACCATGCTTGAGGATTGTTTTGAATATTATAAGGGCTGTCAGGATTGTCAGAAGTATGGATCGATTCAAAGAGCTCCAGCATCGGCAATGAACCCTATTATCAAGCCGTGGCCGTTCAGAGGATGGGGAATCGACATGATTGGTGAGATTAATCCTTCTTCCAGTAAGGGACATAAATATATATTGGCGGCTACGGATTATTTCACCAAGTGGGTTGAAGCAGTACCTTATAAAAGTGTGACTTCGAGGGATGTGATTGCTTTGTTAAAGAGCACATAATCTTCAGATTTGGTATTCCTCAAACTATCACTACGGATCAAGGTTCTATTTTTATTTCTGAAGAGTTCAGAGATTTTGCTGATGATATGGGTATTAAATTATTAAATTCGTCACCATATTATGCCCAAGCAAATGGTCAGGCTGAAGATTCAAATAAATCCTTAATTAAGTTGATTAAGCGCAAGATTAGTGATCAACCGAGAATGTGGCATACCTGATTGGCCGATTCATTATGGGCATATCGGATGTCTCGTCATGGGTCAGTACAAGTAACACCATATCAGTTGGTGTATGGGCATGAAGCTGTCTTGCCATGGGAAGTTACTGCCGGTTCAAGAAGAGTCGATTTGCAAAATCAATTGACAGCAGAACAATACCATGATCTCATGATGGACGAATTAGAAGATGTCAATCAGCAACGGTTGATTGCGTTGAAGAAAATTCAAGATAATAAGGCACGGGTGGCTCGGCATTATAATAAGAAGGTGGTGACTAAGCAATTTGATGAGGGAGATCTCGTCTGGAAAGTCAAGTTGCCGATTGGTGTGCGAGAAAATCGTTTTGGCAAGTGGTCACCTAATTGGGAAGGTCCTTACATAATTAGCCGATGCGTGCCCGGTAATGCTTACATCTTGAAAGAGTTGGATGGAGAAGAATTTGGCCGAGCGCTTAATGGAAAATATTTGAAGAAATATTACCCCAGCATTTGGGTAGGTTCTTAAAGTGTTCGGTTAAATTTTCAGTTAAGCCGACGTTAAGAGCGTCGCCTTGGAGATGGCCGATGTCGATGGTATCGCCCTTAGGGAATATATGCAGAAAGAACAAAAGAAGACAATGAAGTTCTTATAGTTTACAAGTTATTACATCATACATGGGAATACAAAATTCTTGCACCAAGAATACACACTGCGGCTGCTGTCAAGTGTCAACCAAGTGCTGGCGCAGGGTAGGATGGGTCGTTGCTCCGGTATACGAGGAGAGGAGCAAATTCATGGACCTCATCACGTCGAAGAAGATGTTATCCCTGAGAAGGAACCTTATCTGACGAAGAACATGAGTTCTCCCTCGAAGTCTGAAGAGGAGCCGTCATCTTCAGGGACTAGCTCAAGAGGGATAGCGTCGGGATGAAAGGGACTGGAGAGAAGCAGAATGAAGACAAGAGACCAGAGCGATGTGTAGAGAGAAGAGGAGCTCATGGTTGCTATTTTGCTGCTTAGGATGCATTGGTCAGGCTTTGTGAAAGGGATTTTTCTTGCTGGCCATTGTGTTGATGATTCTGGTGAAAGAAGCCAGTCCTTTTATAAGCCGAGATGTGGAAGAAGATAAAATTGTGAATAGTGAAAGACCTATTGCAAATTAAAGTGATTGGTACGAGTTGTCTGCCGAAGAGGTGCACGCCATGTGAAGATAAAGGTACAACTCATCAAGTCAAATGTACAGTTTTCACGTGAAGGGTCATCTAGAAGCTTGCAGACGTGATAGATGGTGGAGCAATTCGGCGCATGGAGATTCCATACCCCGGCTTGGGGGGGCATGTGTTGACACCAAATTTTAGCTTAGGGCCCATTGACAGTGAGTAGCAGGATGCGCGCCGGGTTGAAGAGCTTGTGTACGAAGATGGAGAAAATCATGAAGACGTGCGTGTGTGGGTTTGTGAGTCCTGTTTTAATTCTTTTTCTAGATTTAGAAAAACTTGGCCTAATCGTGGGCAAATCGGACTCTTGCCTCGGGTGTATAAATATAAACCCAGGTGCTTGTAATTAAAAAAAAACCAATCAATACAATCAACCTTTCGGCGCATCGCCACAATTTCTCGACGTAATCTCCGTCGACATCGGCGTCCATCGGGGCTCCGGTTTCGGCTTGGATTCCGTCAGGTAAGCGCATCGATCTGGTTATGTCGACTTGTCCATGATTAAGATTGATGTGGCTGCTAGTTATCCGGTAATGTCGATCTTTCTAGGGTTTACATTATGCATCGACTACATGGAATTGTTTAAGACCTGGTCCAATTCTTTGTTACGGTTAGTTGACTTGTCCTAACCGCGACCTTGTTTGCCGATTGCTAATGTCGATTCCTGTTTGATCTAATTATTCGAGTCACGGTTAAGGTGCTTAGTCGATTAGATCTGCTCTTAGTGATTAGGTAGGCAGTTTGACTTGTCCTGTCTGCTTCGCTTAGTTGACGTGTCCTCGGCGAAACAGTTGCTAAGAGTTAAATTTAGTTTACTGAGTACCTGGGACTGGTAGTTGCCGATTATATTTGTACCTGTTGATCGTGTAGAACATTTTGACGTGTCCTGTTCTACTTCACTTAGTTGACGTGTCATCGGTGAAGCGATCGTTAGATTATGAGTATAATTAGTGGTTATTGATTTAACCGTTCTTTCGGGGTGTTTAGCCGATTGTTTACCACGGTCAGATCTATGCTTGCGTGCTTTTAAATATTTTATTGCTCCTGTTCAAGTATAGGCCTGAACCCCTTTTTGTCGATGTCGTTTTACTTTACCATGATGCTTGCCGATAGAACTTGCCGATGGCATGCTTTGCCGATTGCCGATTCTGATGCATGCCTTGCTTTATTTATCGTGCGAGTACTTATTGTTGCGACATGTCGATTCGTTTCTAGCCGACAGCCGAGTGCTTATTTTTATTATCTTTTATTCGCTAACATCGGCTGCGGTTACGCATCGGCCTGTCCGGGGCCGATAGTCCGGGAATTTTACACGCTTTTCTTGTCTTTGTCGGTTTGCAGCGAAAATTGACTGGCACGCTCCGGAATTCACCGCGTTCCAAGTTTTGGTCCTGAACAGAGTTAAGCAAATCTCTCAGGCCACGTGTGCGAGCGGTAGAACACACGTTTTACCGTCAACGCGATCGGCAAACCAGTCACAAAGCCTCCACTTGGGCAATGCAAACAGCTAGAAAAGACAGAAAGCCGACCAGAATTGACTTGAGTTACGGCAAGAAAGCAACACAAACCCAATCGCCCCTTTCCGTAGTCAAGGGCTGCTAAAACGGAGATGGAAAAAGAAGGTGAATTTAGGTAATTGTTTTTTTTAAAGAAAAGGGTCATTCATTCATTCATGCATATCTTTCTTCAGACTGTTGGCTCATATTTCCTCTAAAAATTAAAAAAGTTTCCTCTAAAAAAGGCTCCATGCTCGGATTGTGCTGTCGCGGCTTCGTTCGAAATGGGTCATGGGCTGACAGAGTAGGGACCTAGTCTCTGTTCTTTGGCGAGGAAGGCCCATTTACAAACAAAGCTTGCGCAGTGTATGACGTAGGCCCATGATTCAGCCATAATGGTCCGCATTGTCAGCCTAAACAGTAAAATGCGGCACCCCCTAAAAAAAAAGAGTAAAATGCGGCACCCCCAGGATGAAACAGAACAATGCGGAAGCACCCGTCCTAGTTTTTTTAATTATACACTTTGCATTACGAATACGGCACAAAACGTAATATACTCTCTTAGTCTTAAAATACTTGGCATTCTAGCCTTCTCAAATTTTCTAAAATACTTGCATTTTCATTTCCTTAGACAACTTTCTATAGTAGTATATCCCTATATTTATTTTTTTCCTATTTTTGTGCATTTATTTTTTTCTCTTCTTAATCTCTATCCTAAGACTAAGGACGCCAACTACATTAAGATGAAGATAGCGGAACAGTACAATCTTGGCCGTGCGACGCTTACCTGCTTGTGGGTCAGCGAACCTACCCCACCTACCTACGGGTGTTCTTCCTCTCTCTGTTCCATTATTTTGCACTTTCTGTTTGGCTTGGAAGAGTTAAGTACTCGTAGTAGTATCAGCATTAAGGAGACCAGCTCAGCTCACTGATGACAGCTGACAGCAACATCATACCCAGTTGATTCTCCTATCCCTATTGGACCATTAGGTTTGTTCGATTTTGGTTTTTTGCTCCTCAAGGCCACATAATCCTTTCTATTCCTGCACGGCTGCACGCAACGACGAATTTCCTTCATTCCCCTCGTTCGGCTCATGTCAGGAAGATCCGCAATGCAACGTGCCCCTTGGTTTAGATGCTTCATTGTCAACGGTGCAACTGACTTGCCCGTAAGATAAACCAGCAGGTGATTTCAGTGTCAACCTTGGAAACTGTGGTATGGTAACTTGTAGAAAGTACAGTATACCTCCAACATTTCCTAGTAGTTTTCTATACTTGCCAAAATTTAGGAGGCAGCATGGTGATCATATTTGGAATACCAGATTTTTTGGCTTGATATTTTTGGTAGTACCCTATCTTTGAGAAATCCGTGAACTACTGTACTCATCTTCCAAAATATCAACTTTTTCATCGAATTTTAACCAAATTTATCATGAACTAAAGAGATCCTAAATTTAACGTGTTCACAAAATATCACACTGGTCCTTACCACGGATGCCTTTGCTCTGCGCAGTTGTAGCTGAAATCGAACTGAACGCACTGACAGTCAGTGTGATCACAGGCGCTCACGCCATAGGATTCCGTAATCACCAGAACCCAGCCTTCAAGGAAGGCTTTGACCAAATCTTTCTCCAACAAACCAACCAGCACTGTAAAATAGGCAACTGCAAGTCTGCAATCAGCATTGAAGGAGAGAGAAAATCACAGGAGAGAGAGAGATAGAGGTCCGAATAAAAATCTCCTTTCCTCGTTATTATTATTGAGCTACCGGGTACCAACCCAACGGCGCTGGAAAGGCCTCCCTTTGCTTGCTGCCGCCTGCCGGCCGGGAGAAAGGGAGGTGATCCGGGGACTCCGGCGGGAGGCGGCGGAGGGGAAGAGGGTGAGCCATGGCGAGGAAGCACGGGTGGCAGCTCCCGGCACACACCTTGCAGGTGCACTGACAAATCTCGCCTCTTCCTTCTCGCTTCCTGTTCTTGGATCGGTGCGACTTAAAAATACTAGCCCTGTGTGCGGTTTGAGTTTGTAATTAGTATCGATTCGAATCAGCTGCGTAGTTTCGTTCCTGTGAGGTTACATACACTGCGAGAAATTCGCAGTATTTTGTGTGTATTCTGGAGATCTATCGAGGAAAGGGCACTGATAGTGATTTTCATGTTTGCTGTCTGATTTAGTTGAGAGAAAAGGCTAATGTGAGTCCTCAGACTAATTCGTGCTGAGTGGTTGCAAATCTTGCAGACTATCAGCCGTTTTGGATTTATTAGCATTTTTAGCCCTAGGGTTGTTCAGTCACTGGGCCTTTTGCTCTGACAATGCAAAATTTTATGTCTAGTTCACAAGCGCTGTTTTTTTGCTGGGGTATATTGGAAGTGGCGAAGTCCTTTTGCTACACTTATTAATCGGCAGTGGTTTTGATAAATGCATGCATAAAGTTGCAACCTTTTCTCTGATTGGCAACTCCATTGATGGTAATTTCACGCCATTTATGTGAGGGAGACAAAAAAAAATATTGTGTATTATAAATTTATTATTGAACTTGTCATCTATGACCTTGGTTCCGTAAAACTTGTCCTGCAATTGTGCCTCAAAGTTGTACACGTGACATTTTTATAAATAGAAATATTTCATTTTCTCTCTATCCAGAAGTGTCTATTGTATACTAGTTCATGTGTCCACCTAGTAACAGTTTGTTCTATAAAATTATTCTTTTCTACTTCTGGTACAAAATTCTCATGGACTTGTGGTAGATATTTAGTACGGAGGAAGACTTGTCCAATTGTGACTTGCCTATAATGCTCTGGGGATACGGAAAGTATTGCTTATGCATTTGGTGATATGATATGCCCTTAAAACTTAGATGACATGGATTGATGGATAGGCATACTTCTGTGTACTTCCTGTAGGAAATAAATAGCTTTACACATGTTCGGTAGATTTTGTGTTCAGAGTCTACTGTGAGGCTACAAAGCTCTGAACTTGTGCTAAACTAGTTTTGGAATATTTAGTAACTGACATATCATCTCATTTTGGCAGATTGTTGCAATTACTGTTTTTTCCTTCTGGTGGTTGCATTTTATGCTTTCTTTGCACCGTTTCTGGGAAAGCAAGTCCTCGAGTATGTTGCGATAGGTGTTTATACTCCTGTGGTAAGTTGTCATCTTCTTACGTTTATTTTCATCGCTACTAGACACAACTGTGGTGTCATGAGACTTTTTTTTCCCCTGTGCAACACATTCAGGCACTTGCGGTTTTCATCCTTTACATCCGGTGCACAAGTATAAACCCAGCAGATCCTGGGATCATGTCAAAGTTTGAGGATGGCTTTATCAATTTACCTAACAACAGTGCTGGGGTAGAAGGCATGAACTTGCCCCAGAAAGTAAACAATACCACTGGAACAAACTCCCCAACATCTACTTGCAGAAGTTCTCTAGATGGACAATCTAATCGGAGAGGATCATCTATAGGGGAGACAGCCATTAATCTAGGCTCGCAACGGCCAAAGAAAAGATCAAGCTGTTGGTTCCTGGTGGTCTTCTGTGTGCTATATTTGTCAAGGAGGACTGCCGAAAACCTGATGACTCAGAGCAACAGGAAAATGGTGAAGAGGCTCTGTTTTGCACATTATGTAATGCCGAGGTACACCGATTTCTCTTTTCATCATACAAAATGGGTTACCCTGTGTTCTTTCAGTTTGTTCAATTCAATTCATTTGCAGGTTCGGAAATTCAGCAAGCACTGTAGAAGCTGTGATAAATGCGTGGATGGATTTGATCATCATTGTCGGGTGCCTTTCTTGCACTGTGCTAGTCTATTAATGTAATATTCATTTGTATAGCTGATACGGTGCATCTTGCAGTGGTTAAATAACTGTGTGGGGCGGAAGAACTATTTCACGTTTCTTGCTCTGATGGCAATCAGTCTCATCTGGGTATGTGATATGGGTTTGCTCTATTTCTTTTCTTAAGTTTACCTACCTATAGGGTCTGTAATTTATCGCTGTCCTTTCATGGTACTAAATATTGATAATCTCCTGTATAACAGCTTGCAATTGAATTTGGAGCTGGCATTGCTGTTATTGTTCTCTGCTTTGTTGATAAGAACGCACAAGGAAACATTCAAGAAAAGCTAGGGAATGGCTTGACCCGCGCTCCATTTGCTGTTATTGTTGTAAGTGCTTATGAACCTCCCCTTGACTATAGGAAGTTTGAAGTTGCAAGTTTCAGTGTCTGATGAATAAAATTCAAAACTACTTGATTTTGATTCCTCTTTAATACATAGCTATTTGTAATTCACCGTTGCTTGAAAGCCTGTTAATGTTTTTACGGAATTATCTTCTTAGTTATTTGATCTATTATCACTACTTTTTATAGCACATGCTAGTATTTTGAATGGATAGAGTGCACTACCCAAATGGTTTTTATTAGATTTTTAATAAGCTTTTCGACTGATCGAATTAATAGTTGATTTCTTATATGCAGGGCATATTTACCTTACTTTCACTGGTGGCATGTATACCTTTAGGGGAACTTTTCTTCTTCCATATTATATTGATCAGAAGGTATGTGCGCAATTCCAGTGGAACTGTCATACATTTGCATGTTCATCTTGTTTGCTCAGTTGTGCTCCTCTATGTTGTGTGTCAGGGGATCACTACCTATGACTATGTTGTTGCAATGAGAGCTATGAGTGAGGCAGCTCCAGAGGATGAGGAAGGAGCAAATATCATTTATTCTCCGTCAAATTCAGCAACAACTGGGTTCAGTGTTGGAAGTTCACTTGGTCTTCACCACAAGGGTGCTTGGTGTACACCTCCAAGGATATTTATTGACCAGGTATGCCTCTTTGCTTTAAAGGGAAATTTTGTTGCTTACAAAAGGTAGTCTGGAGTTTAACAAGAACTCTGAGCTAAAAGAAGACCTTGAATCATACTTACATTCCTGCTGAAATTATCAACCAGGACGAAGTGATCCCACATCTGGATCCGGGAATGGTGCCTTCAACCGTGGACCCTGATGCTGCTGGGCACGCTGAAAGAGCAAACAAAGCCAAGAAGGCAGTCAAAATCAGTGCTCGGAGTCTTGCAAAGTTGGATAGAAATGAGGTAATGAAAGCCGCAGCAAAAGCTAGAGCATCATCCTCAGTTCTCCGACCGATAGATGCCCGCCGTGGTCATGAATCTGATGTTATCTCCAGTGACAATGCCAGCGTGAGGAGTAGCACGAGTATTGACTACAGTGGCACAAAGGAATCAAACAGTGAGATGAGACTGTCTCCACTACAGAACTCATATCCCCAGAGTCTTGTCAGCCAGGATGACTACGAGGTCGGCACACCAACCGCAAGCAGTTTAAGCAGCCCTGTCCACATCCACAAGCTCGCCCCCCACCCCCAGTTCAATTCAACATCCCAACCTCCACCTCCTGTGAGGCCTGCACCAGGGATGCAGCGGCCACCTGTTCCTACCACCCAAATAACCAACCCAATGTTCCAATCAGCCACATCCTATGTCCGAGATAACCGAAGAGCCTCTGTTGTCTGGGATCAAGAGGCTGGTCGGTATGTGTCAGTGCCTGCGCAAACAAAAACAGGACCTGGTGTCGAGTTGCCGGCAAGAAACCCACGTTTCTTGGCGAATGCGAGTGGCGAGCCTAGTCACCATGGGAGAAACCCTGCTCCTGGGTCTACCTCTTCAGCAATGCCGACAGGGCAACCATCCGAGAGATTAACATACACTGGACAGTCGATATTCTTTGGTGGTCCGATTTTGAGCACCCCTGGTATCAATGCTCAGAGGAGGAATGAGGCAGGTACAAGAGCACACCCTGAGGGAAGTAGAGATCCTAATGCACTCCAGCGTGATATCCGCGGTGAGAGAGCGCGGACGGGATCCCTACCAGTGTTTGCTCCTGGGACATTTCAGAAGAACCCACCGTTTGACAAGTGACTTTTCCTGCTCATGACGTTCGTATGAGGTGCTGGCACAACATTGCTGCGCCCAACCTGAAGATTAAACGATAGCTGAAACGTCACCGCTCTTCTGGGGTTGCCAGACGGGCGAAGCAGGAGATGAGCAAAGCACAAAGATGGCATCGGCGCTAACCTTTTTCAGTGTGCGGTGAACTGACTGATGTAAAATGTTCGGTGTTAGGAGTTCAGATTAGATATTTGATGCACTACAGATAGGAAGAGTTGATAGTTCCTGCTGTTGAATGCGGATTTGCTGCTGGTTTTCTGCTTCCTTCATTCATTGCAGTTGTTGTTTGTGTGCCATCGCCATATTCGACATGTTAAAGGTTCAGTTAATTTGCGCCGCTCGTGCTGTTCATTCTCCAAGTAGCGTGGCTTCCTCGCTTTTATGTGGTTTGGAGCCTTTGTATTTTCGCGTGGCTCGTGTTCTTGTCTTCGCTGCTCCAAATTGTTTTGTCGTTCTCGCGTGCTCGCGGAAGTTTTCTGAAGCAGCACTAGTTATCTTTTTTCTCGGTGTACTCGATATTTTCAGTGTCACTGCTCAGAAGGAGCAAGCAGATAAACCTTTCCGCTTTGCTAAACCCTGAGTCACTACTACTACTACGCCTGCGTCTCCTCCCCTCCCCAGCTCGCGGCGCCACCGCCGCCGCAGCGACAGCGACCTCCACCGCCGCAGAGCCGCCGGCCCGCCGAGACGAGGCGCGTCCCCGGGCGCAGCCTTGCCCCTGCCCGAGGGAGTGCCGGCTTCCCTTCCCTGCGGCCAAGCCGCCCACTCGCGCGCCGCTTCTCGGGTCCTTGCCGGCGTCCGGAGCCCGTTCGTCGGCACTTGGCCTGCTCGACTTCCATGTCGCTGACGACCATTTCCTTGGCCGCCGCCTTCTCCTCTTCCCTTCATCCGCTACCCAAATGGCCGTGTCGGCTACCTAAGCCGGCCAGGGTACAGAGCCGCTTCGTGGTGCGCGCAGACGTCAAAGTCATATCTACCGGCGAGGCCTGCCGTCGCGGGCTTGCCGCCGGGATAGACAAGCTCGCCGACGCCGTCGCGGTCACTCTCGGTCCCAAAGGTGAGTGATTGGCTTGCCTCTTCTCTGCGCCTTCTCTCTTATGTATCATCTTAGTTACTATCAAGCTTCTTGTCAGTGATATAGCGAGATAGAGAATTGTGTCGGGATAGGTTCCCTTTTTTCATATGTAGTTAAAGGATTGTTAAGCTGGAAACTTTTGTGCAATTTGGACCCACAAATGTTGGGGGAGGGGGATTGTTAGTTATACACAACGCGGTTTGGATTAAATTAAATTGGTACCAGTTTGCCTCCAATCCAATTTGGTGCTAGTTCAAATGGGCTTTAAGATAATTTCGCTATACAGTAGCTGCTTCAAGATGATGTCCATTGCATACATCCAAGCCGGTGCTATTTTTTCATGCTGTCCATTGCATAGGTTCCTGAATAAAATTTGAAACTGTAATTGACTGAAATAATTTGATTATCAGAATTTTGTTGCAGGGAGGAATGTTGTTATCGACCAAGATGATGTCCCTAAAGTAATTAACGATGGTGTAACAATTGCCAAGGCTATAGAGCTACCAAATGCTGTTGAACATGCAGGTGCTATGCTACTTCAAGAGGTAAGATGCTGAAATGTCTTGCATCCTTAAATTGGTTATTTGCAATGCTTCTTGTTCACTGGAAATGTGTTAGCCAGATAGCATCCAAGACAAACAGTTCTGTTGGTGATGGAACTACAACGGCAATTGTTTTGGCACGGGAAATCATCAATCTCGGGTTGTTGGCAGTAGCCACGGGTGCTAACCCAGTTGCCTTGAGAAGGGGTATTGAAAAAGCTGTTGATGAACTAATTAAGATCCTGAAGAGTAAATCTATCCCAGTGAGTACAAAGGAGGATATAAAAGGTAACATTTGTGCCCTGGAAAGTGAACAATCACATGAGAACTCACACAAAAAAAGCAAAAAATAAAAGCGAAGAAACAACTAGCAGAGTAGAGTACTATTGACAAGTGCTATTTACAACTTAACGTGCGCCTTTTAATTTGTACCTCTCATAGGTGATGCTCAAGTTGTATTGTGTGCTATTTTGTTCTTTTATATAGAAATGAGGAGCCGTAGCTTGATATAAAAAGGAAAAATGGGATCACACCCTGTACATACTCTAATTATTTAAAAAAAATCCTTTTGTTCCATTTCAAATACATTACCTCGACATATGAAATTTTATATTTGTATACACATTCAGTTGAACAAATTTGTGAAGTTAAACTTGTCAGTTAGCACCATAGTAAATCTCTAAATTTGTTTTTCAGCTGTTGCTTCGATATCATCTGGCAATGATGAATATGTTGGAAATCTCATTGCTGATGCGTTGGAGAAGATAGGTCCTGATGGGATAATAAAAATTGAGTCGTCACCATCCATATATACTACAGTCGAGGTGCAGGAAGGGATGAAGGTACTTTGAGTGATCACAAATTTCCCCGTAAAATTGAAATTTATATGCAATGAACTTTGCTTTTACAATTAAGAATGACTGCCCAACGCCCAAGGTTTGTCAAACAGATACCAAGTGTATAGATTATTTCAAACAAGTTGACTGGATAAAAAAGTGTCTTTATAACATTTTTCCCTGCGTGGAGTAACAATATGGAGGTGCAAAATAAGATTTTTATTCGCCTTCTGATCATTGCAGATTGACAAGGGTTATATATCTCCACATTTCATCACAAATCAAGACAAGGCAATGTTGAATTTGAAAATGCTAGAGTACTTTTAACTGATCAGCGGGTGAATGAAGTCCAGGAGATACTTCCCTTGCTGGAGAAGACCACACAATTGAGTGTCCCATTATTAATTATTGCAGAGGATGTGTCGCATACAGTGTATTCAACCCTTGTTCTCAACAAACTGAATGGATTGTTAAATGTTGCGGTTGTTAAATGTCCTGGTTTGGGAGATGAAAAGAAGGCTATTCTCCAAGATATTGCTATTATGACAGGTGTGTTTGCGTGATTAGTATTTCTAAGCTTCATACCTTAAAGTACAGATATATTTCATTGAAAATATCTCTAGTTTTTACACATTTTTCTGCTATTCTCACCAGAAGAAAAGAAAAAAAAAAACATTTGCAAGGCAAAGTTTTCCCTCTAATCTAAAGGACTGTTAACCTCAGCTTTTTCTACCATTATGCAACATCATAAGGATTACACCTCATGTTTGCATTTGCATGTTGTCTGATCTGAAATCATGTAGTACTATTAGTCCCTGAGTATATTTCTTCAATTGAACAGGTGCAGATTTCTTTCTAGCGACCTTGGCTGGGGTCTTCAAGGCATTACTTCTGATCAGCTAGGTATGGCTCAGAAGATCACAATAACGAGTGATTCGACAACTATCATTGCACATCCTTCGATGAGACCAGAGATTGAGGCCAGAATCATGCAATTGAAAAAAGATGTAGAAGAGACAACAAGTTCCTATCTAAAAGAAAAATTCTCTGCAAGAATTGCTAAACTCTCACGAGGAGTTGGAGTTATCAAGGTCCGTCACATCTCAATAAACATATTTTACAATGGATATTAGCTTGATGTGTGTATTGCGTAGACTTAAGAAATCAGAATGGAGAATTGTGTGATGCGGTAATAATTTTAGTGTGATATAAATTCTTTTCTTTTCCAAGGGTTTGAAAGGAATTCATTTTCATTCAGGTCGGGGCTCCCACTGAAGCTGAACTGGAGGATAGGAAACTAAGGGTGGAAGATGCAAAAAACGCAACCTTTGCAGCCATTAGTGAAGGCATAACACCTGGCGGTGGTGTGACATATGTTCAGTTATCAAAGCATATTCCCAGCATCATGGATCTTGTGGATGATCCCGATGAAAAGATTGGTATAAATATAGTTGGGAAGGTTGGTTTGTCAATTACCACACTTGCAGCTTTTTTTTGCATGTACTTCTGTTGTTGTATTCGACTGCTGATGTTGTATATCTCCATTAAGTTTGAAAAGTGCCCTACATGTGCAAACATAAACATTGCATCACCAAGAAAATTTGCTATTTCTGATAATTCTCCATCAGAAGATTTATGTGAATTCTTTCTCATTTGCTGAAGATGGTATATTGTTTGCTACAGGCACTTCTTGTCCCTGCTAAGACGATAGCTCGCAATGCCGGGGCGGATGGTTCAGCTATTGTAGAGAAGCTTCTCGCCAGTGAGTGGCGAGTTGGATACAATGCAATGACTGGCAAGTTTGAAGACCTTATTGATGCTGGTGTGGTAGACCCATGCAGGGTTGCAAGATGTGTGCTGCAGAACTCTGCTTCTATCGCAGGACTAATTCTGATGACCCAAGCTATGATGTTTGACAAAATAAAGAAGAAAAAGTCCCCCATTCCTGAAATCCCTGGCATTCCACCATTACAGATAAGCCAAAAAGCTAAGGTTTGAACTACTGTTATGCTGCCATTGAAGATTGTTCGGTGATGCTGGAATAGTTTGACCTTGGTATGGTTGACTGGATAGGTTGAGCTAAGTCAGAATGTGGCCCCTTGAAGATTAACATCAGATAGAGCTACTGATTGTGGTCTGGTTGGAAGAATTTTCTGTTGCCCTTGTAGCTGTACATAATTTTTTTAGGCTTAGCTACTGGAATAGTTTTGTTTCTGTTTTGGCTTTAGGTGCAACATTGTCATCTCGGCATAATTCCACAGTGCAAAAGATGATATCTAAAGAATTATGTGAATCCCGTGCTATTGTCAGAAACCAATTCATTTTTTTAGCCTTTGACTGATACTATTTCCATGAGGAATGTTGGGTTGCTGATGCGGTGATGCTCTGTTGTGACTCCTAACACATGCACTGACCACGCTTGACATATGGACAAATTCGTTCTCGTTCATACGATAAGTTGAGCTAAAAGCATCAGATCAGACAGCTTCCTGCTATTGTATGGATGGAAATTTGGTGATCCAACTCTGAGAAGTCATTTCTTTCGACTGCAAAACCATCTATGCAGTGGTCAGTGCTTACAATTTTCGGTGAAAACCAATTGTGTGAATCTCATGCACTTTTCAGAGGCCAGATCAACTCTTCAAACTTTTAACAGTGAGATTTACATGTGAATTCTAGGACGTTTGGATTGCATGGAATGGAAAGTTGAACATGACATGTTCTCAAGTCCACAAATCCATGTGTGTTGCCAGGAATTTTTATGTTTGTCAGTCATTCAAATCTACGTGTTTCCTTCCATAAAAATGCGAAAAATAAACTCTAGTGCGTTGTCATTTGAGAAGAAAATGCTGCGTGAAGTGCATCGAGAACACCATGGAAGCTGCTAAATCTGGCGCTCACGGCGTCGACCTCAACGCCGAGCCTCCTGGCTCCGTCGGCGGTGACTGGCCGTGCGCGGCCACGACCATGCCGGGCCAGCGCGTCCTCAGCCGCGTCCAGCTCCACCCCGCGGCGTCGAGCCCCTTGAGCAGCCCCTCCACCTCGGCCGTGCTCGTGAACACGATGGCGTCGGGCGCGGCGGCGTCGTCCGCAGCCACCAGGGCCTCGGCGCAGCCCGGGCCGGCCCAACACGTGGCGTACGCCGGCGCGCGCACGGCCACCCACCCCGCTGCCTCGAGGCCCGCGAGGAAGTCCGGCACGACCGGCGGCTCGCGGAGGCCACCGGCGACGTCGGGCACGGGGCAGAGCACGCGGCGGCCGGAGCCTGGGCCCAGCGCCGCCACGAGACCGGCTGGGGTGGGGACGTCCGGGACGAGGACGGCCACCCTTTCGGCGTCGCCGCAGAGCCGGGTGAGGAAGGCGCGGTCGAGGAGGTCCGCGTCGCTGCCGAGCGCGGCGACGGTGAAGGGGAGCGCGGAGGCCGCGCCGGAGAGAGGGTGGTGGGAGGAGGAGGAGGAGGAGGAGGAGGAGGAGGACGGGAGGGCGCCGGCGAACGCGGAGATGCCGGAGCGGGAGGTGAAGGCGATGGCGGCGAAGGGGTCGAGGGCGCCGGGCTTGAGGAAGGGGCGGAGGCGGTCGGGATCGTGGGGGCGCACGGTGATGGTGGGCACGGGGACCGGGTGCGCCCCGCGCTGCCGCAGGAGCGCGCCCAGACGGCCGCCGTAGGATCCGCCGCCGCCGGTCTGCGGCGTCGTGAACGCCACCCGGCGGCCGGCGAGTGACAGGGTTTCCGGCTGCGCCATTCTTGTCCGCGGCGAGGGAGAAAGGATTATCCGGACTGCCTCCTGCTTGCAGTTCAGACGGAAACGAGCGCCGTGGCACTACGGAGTAACATAAACAACGAGCTAATCCGCAGATAACAACGATGGATCAGAAATTGCCGCTATTGGCCCTTTTGATTCAGTGACCCCGCTTGCTTCCATTTCAGGACTATAAGTGAAATGAACATTTTTTTTTTGGCGGGTATAAGTGACATGAACATTGACAAGAACAATACCAACGTTCATAATATGACAATCTTGTTACCTCAATTCCTCTTGCCCTTAACATTACTTGATAGTTGTAACCTTAATACCCCTGTTGTTACCTCAATCTTGTAACTTTCTCGTCGTACGTCATAATAGGTTATCGGCACACATCCTTACATACCTTATTCGAACTTCTCGTGTGCTCTTGTTTTCCCACCCCTCTGTTCACTTTATTTCATTCATTTGTTCTTATCCCCTTTTAGAAAATAAAGATCTTGCGGTCAGCCCTACGACTACGATTGCTGCCCTCATCTTCTTCTTCTTTACCATGTAGATCTTGGTCAGATCTATGTGAGCTATGGATTCTGTTCTCAGTTTTCTCTTCTTTATCATGTAGATTCGACGACCGGACCAACGAATCAATTGTTACGCAGATCTCAACCTCCTCTTCTCTATCATATAGATCTAGAGGACAAATCTGTGAGGATGTGAATGTCGCTCTCACCTTCCTTTATTTACCGTGCGGATCTGGTGGTCAAACCTATGTAGTTACAATTTTTGCTCTCACCTTCCTTTTCTCTATCATGTAGATCCGGCAATCGGACTAGCGAAACAATGGCCGCGCCTCTCTCAGGCTTCTCTTCTCTACCATATTCATCTAGTGGCTGGATATGAGTATGTGATTGTTGCTCTCGTCTTCCCCTCACTCGCCATGTAGATATGGTGATTGGATTGTGTTACAATTTTCATTCCTACCTTCCTCTTCTCTATCATATAGACCCAGCGACAGGACTAGTGAAGCAATGGTTAGTCCCTCTCAGCCTCCTCTTCTCTTTCATATACATTTTGTGATCGAACAGAGGAAGACCCAGCGACAGGACTAGTGAAGCAATGGTTAGTCCCTCTCAGCCTCCTCTTCTCTTTCATATACATTTTGTGATCGAACAGAGGAGGCTATATTGCTCCCACCCTCTCATCCTTCTCTATTGTATCCTTCTCTATTGTTTTGATCTAGTGATCAAAACAATAAGATTATTGTCATCGCACCCGAACCAGCAAAGGTTGTTGTGGTCACCCTCTCACCATCCTCTTTTGTGTGATGGAGATATATTGGCCTAACCACGAGGCTACACCCGTTGCCCTCCCATTGTATCTCCTTCGTCATGTGAATCTTGTACTGACTAGCGAGGCCATCTATCTCGTGAAGGGTGTACACTTCCGTCATTACAGGAATCCACGCTGCTTCCATTGTTCGAGAGTTCACCGACATCACCGTAAGTATTGGGGCACATATATCACACGTAATTTCTATCTTCTTTATCTCCTCTCTTCATTTTCCAATCTATACTGTGTGAATTTTTTTGTCAAATACTTTTGATGAAAGGTTCATTTATCAATTTTGCATAATTTATTATAAGTTATTCATAAGATTATTTTGAAAAAAATTCATACAATTTTTCTATAAAAGTGTTTACGAAAAGCATTTCTAAAAGGATTTAGTTGTAGCCTAAATCACAATGCTAGGTGGGGAATGTATCAGTAAGCATGCGGGAAGAGGATGTGCATATGTACAGTGAAATGTAATGAAATTCAAAGTTTTATTGTTTTATTGTATCAGTGGGCATGTAAAAGGCCCCAAGATGAGAGACAAAAGGGGTTTAGGTGTTTGGGGATGTTTTGTCATTAATTTTAATTCTGTTTCCATGGAAACACAGATGTTTGAGTTGCATCTCTTGCATTGACAAACTTCGGCATTTGCCTCTCCTTTTATGTATTTCCACCATATTTTTTATTAATAATGTTAGGATAATTTTATTAGATAAGAAATGAACTAAAAATGGTATCATAGATTATTAATAATTAGAGATCAAGTTTATCAAATTCGTGTAAACGCAAATTAAGTACATTCTCCTACATGCTTAAAAAAATCGCTGCAGCAAATTTTGCATATAACTGTTTCGTACAAGAATTCAGCATCTTGAAATAGTAGTAGCGGTGAGTAATAAAATATTCCCTCAAAAAAAACAAAACAGTCAAACCTTTTCGTCTCCTTTCCCGTATCGGAAAAGAGCCAAACTTTGAGTTTGACTGTTTGAGGACCACGGATCCATCCCAAATCTTCTTCCTTTATTTAAACCGCGTCCCCTCCTCTCCCAATGTCAATCAATTGAAAAACAAACGAATCAGAACTCAGAAGAATCCTGAAGAAGATAAGAAGTCCGCCTGCAGTAGCAGCCCCATCGCTTTCCCGACTTGTTGAAACAAATCAATGGATCAATCCTAGATTCCTAGTTCTTCCCGAACCCGAAGCAGCGGTTGCTTCCCCTCCCCACCACCGCCTAGGCCGCCGCCGCCATCACCACCACCACCACGACGGCGACAAGAAACCATCTGCATCCTACTCCGACTTCCTCCATCCGAGGACCATCTCGCGATCTCATCAAGTACGAATCCCTTCCCCCTTCCCTCCCTTGGGTTAGGCTACTGGGGTTTCTTGGCTTTGCGATAGTACGGTATGGCTTGTGCAGTTGTGCTTGTTCCATCGCGATTTTTTTCTCCCTCGCCAATTTTAGGGTTTAGGTTGCTAATCGACCGATGAGCTCCAACGCTTAAGTTTTGGTACTAGATGATTAGATTGAGTTCGTGGGATCCAAGCAATTCTCCGGTGATCTCCAATGCAAGTTTTGGTACTAGACGATTGGGTTAAGTTCATCGGGGGAAAAAAGATGATTGGGTTAAATTTATAGGGTGGTTCACGCGATCTTAACACCTGCGATTGCCCTGCTACGTGGTAGTACAACCAATTCCTGAATTGCGTTATCAAATCCCTCCTTTGTTCGTACGGTTGTACACTCCCCCCTTTATTTCTGTGCTTGCCCTGTTCACTGATGTCTTCCCTTGATGCAAGTTGTGGTACAGTTTTTGATAGATAAGCGCTATTATTTCTTGACTTGGACCACCCATTTTGTTCCTCCTGCATTTTCTGTTGAACATCAGATTAGATATTGGCTTCGTTTCATTCATGGAATAGTTATGCTAACTGTTATATATGTGCAAGCTCACTGTTTGACCGTCGGTTACATATTTTGTAGGCTCTCTACTAGGTGTAACCGTGACAAGGACAGCCGTTTCGTTTGAACTGACTGTGCAAGGCCTGAGAAAATGAGGCCTTTCTTGTCTGTTAGACCAGACGCTGCCAGGACCATGGCAGGGGCTATCTTCATGTCCAATACATTCACAAGGGAACAATCCTTCCAAGCAGGTGTTTTCGGACTACCAATAGAGTATGAATCTTTTGTCTATGATGTCAGAAAAGGGATGCCTTTGTTTCTCTTTGACCATAATTTACGTAAGCTTTACGGAGTCTTTGAGGCTGCCTCCGACGGTGGACTCAATATCAACAGAGATGCATTCGAGCGTGCGTTTCCCGCACAGGTAATTTACCGCTAACATGTCTCTCTTGATTGACCTGTCGTATTATGCTTCCGTCATGGTAAAGTATGCACTTTCCTTGCAAAGCCTGATGAAATTGTTTATCAATTGTTTATCAACTTCATCTACATATATACCTGCTCATTATTCTTGTTTTTTGGTTTATATCAGATTAAGTCTTAGGTACTCCATCTGTTTTTTAATATATCACACCGTTGACTTTTTCGTTGAATTTTGACTAACAATATATATATTTAAGTATTTACTTATCTATCGTGAAATGAATATCATTGGATCTATTATCAAAAGCACTTTAAGGTTAACTCATACATTTAGCTATTTGCACAGATATTTATAAATAAGACGAATGGTCAAAGTAACGAAAAAAATTCAACAGTGCCATATATTAAAAACCAGAGGGAATACATAATGTCTTGTGATTCACATGTATGTGGCAAAATTGACTCAATGAATGGGTACAGAGTTAATATGCTAAGAATTAGATTAATTTTGTAGTTGTATTGTCCAAACAGGAGGTCTCTTTTCAGCTTCCAATGGAGATTCCATTATTAACCTTATGGATTTTACTGTCTATTCACTTCAAAATGTGGAAACTTGTTGAGAAACTGCATTGACTGTTACCCAACGGTACAAGCATAGAAATTCACTTAGTAATATTTAACTATAATGCTTACAGTATATCATGCAAAAGAAGGCTATGGTTCAGTGTCTATAACAGTTTTCACGGGAGCTGCTTTTTTTTAGTATTTATATGGTAAGAACTACTGGTTCAGTTATGAGCTTTCATTTTCCCCTAGGTTCGCGTAAGTATTATCTGGAAATGCAGACCGCTAATTGAAGATGAATTTGCTCCTGCCATAGAGGAGAACTACTATCAGCCATGGAAGTTCTACTTCGACCTTTCATGCGAGCAGGTTTGTTCTACTGCTGCTTTATTACTGATCTTATAATTGGACTTTATGATTCTTCTGAATGCAAGATGGCTAATGTAGGAAACTTCTGCTGCAGGTTGTTCGCCTATATAAGTTGTTTGATGAGAAGCGGGTGGAACGCCCTATTCCTCATTATCCAATTAATGAAAGTTTGGGATCAAAAGACATAAGTAAAAGGGCACTAGATAAAAGAAGCCTGACTTCAAATGTTCCTTATTCTGGTGATCAGTCACACCTTTTGGTTCCTGACATTTCAACAATTGTTAGAAGATACTCTTCTCATACAAGCAAGCACACAGTTGTACCTCCTAGTGTTGAGGTTGAGCCGAGCACGACGATGCCCTCAGCAACTGAAAGCTTTGGTGGCCAAATTGCTTCAATAACTACTAGACACCACCAGTTGGTTGGCAGTCAATCATTTCCATTGCATCCCGACTATCCACAACACAAAATCTTATCTTCTGGACGTATTATTCAAGTTCCATCAGAGGGAGCTAAATTTATTGCAAATCAGTTGCATCCATCGTCTCGTGACTTTGCACACAGTAACTCAATGCCTTCAGGATTTGTCACTCAGAATCCAACTTATGGAAACCCAGTGAGTGCAACTTCTACTTCGTATGCCCCTTCATACCGTCACTTGTCCCTTGAAAATTCACAAGGCAATGCTGACTACCAAGAGCATTGCGATATATGCATCAGACAACGCCAATTAAGTTCACATGCGATGCATCCATATGAGCTTCAGCATACAAGTGAAGGAAGCCAACCAGGTATTCCTGCATATCCTGAAGTTTCTGAATTCAGAGGGAATACAGTATCAGCAGTTGATCAGCAGATAAATGGTTCTTGTGATTACATACCACTGTCTGGATGCACGATAAACTTTGAAAATGCTTCAGGTCCATCAAATCTTGAAAACGATATGGGAATCAACGTGTCAGATTCACGGCACAAAAATATGTTATTGGAGCTGAAAGCAACACAGAAGTTCCACAAAGCAACGTATTTTCTCGCTTGTCACCAAGTGAACAACCACCTTCTCATGAGGCCACGGGGCCTACTCTCAGTCAATTGGTTTCATCTCTTTCTCAGAAAGCAAAACAATGGAATGATAAGAATCGACCAGTTGTTGATAGCTTTTGTTACATGATCAGGGAGCAGGCTACTGACAGACCCTATTCGCATTCTGAGCTGAACCTGCCAAACGAACTAGAGGTAGAAGCAGAAGCAACAGAAAGCACGGGGTTACAGCCTCCCTTCTTGAACTTCAAGAGGCGAAGCGAAGCACGCAAAGGTGATACAAATTTGGGAAAGGCAATCAGTGGGAAAGTAAAGAGAAGAAAGCTTGTGCGCCCTTCCTTTGGAGAAAACAATACTTCTACTTGTTCTGGAAATTGCATACAGGAAAGGAAGCATGACCATTTTGACATTGATCTAAACGTACCTGCAACAGTAGACAGTGATTCAATAGAGAAGCATAATAACAGTATTGAAGTATCCTCTAGTGTTCTTACCAAGACACAAACAGAAGACTCAGACAAGACAAACGGCTCAAATGTGATCAAGGCAATCAAAGAAGTAGAGAAGCATAACAGTATTGAAGTATGCCCGAGTGTTCTTACCAAGACACAAACAGAAGACGCAGAAAAGACAAACAGCCCAAGTGTGATGGAGACAATCAATGAACAACTTCCATTTAACAATGATGCACCTGCAAAAAAGGTTTCACTTGATATTAATCTCGCAGAGTTGAATACAATGGATGAATCAAAATTGCGAACAATTTTTGACCAGGCATCCTCATTGTGGCAAGCACTTGGTAAGATCGCTAGTGCGAAGTCCAACATCTTTGAAGAGGACAAATCAAACATTCTCGGTGAGGTCTGATGGGAGCGCACCACACTCAAGTACAACTAAAAGCGACAGCCTACTAGTGCTAGCAGCTGGAAAAGAATAATCTCTGCTCTGGTTTGAGTATACAGCAGTACAAGATTGAAGCTGGGGTCAAGTGGCGAGACTGGCGACCAGTGCCCGGTATTTTGTTTTGTTTTTTTCTGTTTTGGGGGGTAAATGAGTGTTGGAAGGGAAGGGTGACTGAGTCGATCTTGTTCCACCAATGCTGAACTCAAATCTTTTAACGTTACAAAAAACGATTGCATCTATGTTACCCATGAAATTCCCAATTAATGGTAAAAAAAACTGTATATTTCTCTTCGTACCCTTGCATTTCAGTTAAAAAGAAAAGAGAACATATTCTGAATCGTTGTGCCGACTAGTGTAGCCATTTGGGTAACGGCGTTACTTTGTCAATGTAGCCATTTTATACGTGCGCATGAAGAGCAATGCGACAATAGACGTCCATACTTTGTTAAAAGACCAGCATCTGTTCCTAGAAATACTGGATGTCACACGGATCCAGACATCATGAGTTTTTTTTTTTGGGTGACCCGAACGGAAGGTGAGTCCCCTACCTATTTTTTAATTTTATAAAAAACAGCGGTTTACATATGTACAGGTGTTTTACACGGGTGACATCATGAGGTTTGAGTAACAATCTCGTGTCAAGTAACATCCGATCACCGGCTCAGGCACAAAAGTGTTAAATGCCAATGACAACTAATGTAATTACAGATTTACAACACATCATCCTTCGTACAGATCCCCCCTCTCTATTTCTCCTATCCTACGTCAGATGACATCTTGAGTTGCTGTACAAGTTATCCAAGGAGATGGAACAAGGTAACTACACTATAAATCACTTTTACAGAGTGTGCCCTACAAGCTCATTATCTAACAGAGTTTGGAGTTGTTGGACTTGGGGGTGTCCGTGGGATGACAAACTGGTCGACGATGCGTACTGAATTGATCGGATCCAAGCCCGAGGCAGACCGCCATTTGCTTGGGAACTTCCTGGTGTAGCTCATCTGGAATGGCTGCTTGGGCTCCATGTCCCAGTCTGGATCCAGCATCCATTCTTTCGGCACCTGATTCATTGATAATACTAAGTTATTAAAACATAGTAGGATGCTTTTCTTAGAGAATGCAACTAGGCCTTTATTTAAACGACCCAAACAATGCTTAGCTATGCTATAGTTTTTAATGAGAAACAACATCAAGACAACTTCGTACCTTGTCCACAGCCAAGGTGAAGACCTCAAGGTCTCCATTTTTCTTGATGTGGAACCGAGTGAACGCCTTGTAATTTGCTATGCGCAACGAGGAGAAAGCCTCATCGAAATGGATATGAAACCAATTTATGCATATGTATAAGTAGCTCCCAAACACCAACGAAACAACAGGTGTTGACAAGACCCAGAAGTATAGGAAAACACAGACATAGTAGATGATGGCACCTCCCCGAGGCAGGGATTCTATTCCTTTTCTGCAGATTGTGCTTCTAGTGACTGCCATGACCTGAAAGAGAACATGTATGACATCAGTGGAAAACTGTAAGGGCCATCCGAAAGGGTGCCCCTTGCAATTTAAAAGGATGGGAGAATAACCTCTGGGATGTCGAATGCAGACATGAGGTACTTAATACATGCAGGATAGAGTCCAAATGTCCAATGTTCGAGACGAGCTCGAAGTCCTGTGGGATCAGGAAAATGCTCGCTCTCCACCTTGCGGTACCATTCGTAAAGAGTATGGTATCCTGTGAACAAACAAGAACAAACCGTTTTACACTGTGGATCAAGACGGGAACGGTAGAAATGAACATCAAACCATTTAATGGCCAAGACAGAAAACTGATAAAGCTATACAAGAGATGCCGCCTGAAGAATATGAAAGTGTTCCAACTGTTATACTATCCTTGGAGTACAAGAGAAGTAATGAAAAATGGTTGGAAATCCTATCATGTTGATCTTCTCCGAATTGTAGATAAGCCTTATCAGTGTGAAAATACTTACCCATTAAGGATTAAATATATGTTTCTTAGATAGCAACAGTGGGAGCATTGCCAATCAATAAATATGTATAACTAAGGAACTTCAGTATTAGATGATCTGCGCCTTACTGAAAAAAGACCAACCTGATGTTGCTAAAAGATGGTTGCGGATGCAGATCTCAATAGCCAATTCCATGAGCAGCATCAATAGCACTGCTGAAGTTAGGTGAGCGGCAGCATGAAGAAAACCAAGCAAAGCACGTCTCCTACGCGACAATTTCGTGGGTACAAAGAAAAATGACACCACCAACAATGTGATAACACCAGCTAGGGATACATAAGAGTGCTCTAGAATCTCAAAAACAGCATTCCACACTGCTACGAAGAAACTATTGACACGATCAGCCCAGGAGTCTTCATGTAAGATCCGAAAGGAGTCACACTGAATAGCAAAACATACTCGTCAGTCCATAAATAACAAAAAACTGATTGAAATCTGATTGCATCAGAAAATTGAAATCCCTTTAGTTTGCTTAAAACAAAAATAATACTAACAACCTTGTCCCATAGAGTGTAAACTCTACTAGACAACGTATTGAAGTCTCACAATATGTGTTAGAGAACTTGGAGGCTTGTTCGAAAAAAAAAAAGAACTTGGAGGCTAGGAATGGTGCGAACACATCCCTGGGCACCCCTTTTAGTAAGCTAACATTAAATAAAATACTGAACAAATGGCAGCAAGAATTGTTCCAAAGTGCTAGGTATTTCAAAAAGTATTTGTCATTTTCAGCACCAAGTAGTCAAAATCATTGATGAAACCGTCTTCCGTTGGAGGACAGCCGTTTTCATGGATTCAAGAATTTAGCATTTGTGAAACTGTAAACCAAACAATCATAAAATGAAAATTATATATGCCTCTCACCTGTGGAAACATTGAGAAAACTAACACAAAGTACACAAAACCACCAATGACATCGAACTGCCAATTTTTCCTTCGGAACTTCCCAATGTTTCCAAGTGCAATCTGGGGACCGAGGAAGGAAAGTCTGTTAGGATATGGCAGATCAAACACTTACATGACAGTAAAAGAAATGTAAAACTATTAGACTAAATCTTACCCTGCTAGAATCGTCATAAGAAGGATATGCAGCCTTTGTTTCATACTTGTTCCCATAAAATTCCTTGAAGTTCTTAAAGACATGTGTGGGATGCAAGAAAGCCCCACCACATCCATTAACAAGCAAGTGCTGGACATGAACTGGTCCCTTAGACTCTATGCAAGAATGACGCATATAATGATGCAGGTCCCCAGCCATCCGCAATTTGCATCTTCCCTTAAGGTACTCACGTATTAAATATGCCACATTTGTACCACTGCTATCACTCCAATACCAATCAAGAAGCCAATTTGGTTCATGAGTAATAACAATTACAGAATCGGTTTCTCCAACCTGCGTAAAAGTAAAGTCACAAAAAAATGTTTATCCTGTATCTTCATGTTCATTAATGAAATTGTGTACTGATTTCTAGTTTCTGCTTTTAAAGTAAAGTGCTACTATTGAATCATCAATTGACAAATAGAAGCTACAACACATATCATAGAAAGAATTTGGATACCATGAAGAAGAGAGAATGAACTAACCTTTTGTCGGCATAACTCAGCAAAAAACTTGAACTGGTAGACATCAATGTCACCATGAAGAGCTTGGTCAAGGCCAAAGACCCACCACCCATTGGGAAGCTTTAATGCAAAATAACTCTTCTTCTGAGGTAAGAACCACCCACCCAGCCAACTCTTGTGACAGATGTGCCTCATGAACGTGTTTAGTCCATCAAACCAATCTGTTCACAACCATGTAATATTGGTCACTCAAATTTTTGAAATATCAATGCATGAAGATAGTTTCACGAACAAATGTTTGAAAACAACGTCATTGGCATAACAAACGCATCACTTAGCAAATGGTAAGAAACATATACAACATCTTTGAACATGATTATAACTTTATAAGGCATGCATCTATAGTTGTGCAGTAGTTACCGTGGTTTCCAGGAATCATGAAACATTGTGGCCCACGGTATTGCCGGAGTTCTGAAACTCCAAGAGGAAGTTCAGGTTTCTCCAGTGCTATATGTTCAGGCTTGTACCAAGCAGGAGGCTGGAGAGCATACTCAAAAGGACAGAAAAAACGTCGTTCATACGAAAATGAGGATGGGTTTGGATATCTGTGAAAAGAAAAGGAGCAATAATCTGTTTTGTGTGGATTGGTTGATAAAAGCGCAAGGTAATCTCCAAAACCATATAAGTAAACAAAATAAAAATGAAAAGGACAATAACAAACTGACAAAACATTAATAAATTATATCCTCTGTTGCTGGAAGCCAACTTGTCAAAAACTAAAACTTGCTTTTACTTTCTATTTAGTAGTCCATGTTAATAGGAAAAGGATAAAAGTTTAGGGTCAAGTACGTACGCCAGGTCGCCACCAATTAGTAGTAGTTTTCCACGGGGAAAAGAAAGCCTCTTATCATCTGATTTTATCACTAAAGAAGGTTGAGCAAGTAATCGTGCCACAGCGTAAGTAGAGTTGCCACCATCGCCAGTATCTGCAATGAAGTCAAACCAAAGCTCATCTTTTTCATCGAGATGATCATACAAAAGGTCGCTGTTGTTAGCCTCATCAGGGGTTTTGTTCATAGCAGCCTGGTCAAGGTTACGAAAGAAAATGTCAACAGTTGTGTAGCATAATCATAAAGTCGACTTGCCAGGGTGAAAACAAACCCCATGTGAAATGCAGTACATAAATCACTAGTGTTTAGCTAACAATAGACAAACAGAAACCATGGAGCAGGGACACTCCAGCACAAGGAAGAAATGATATAAACTAATAATTGATGTACCTGCATCATACGCATGTCAAATCGACCAACAAAGAGAGTCACAGATATCATGAGGTCGAAAACAGTTTTAAATAAATCAGCTGACGTCCTGCAGAACAGATCACCAACTTGTAAGTCGTTTCGGCCATATCAAGTGCGGCACAAGAACTTATTTGTTCACCCATAACATACCCAGAGTACCAAGGAACCATGTCCTCAAAATCTGGCTTCAGCTGTTTCTTCAATTTCTCGTACTCCGAAATTGTCAAAGGATGAGTTAAAGCCCATCTATACATTTGAACGAGAACAAAGATAGGAAGTGAGTTGAAGACTAAGCCAACCGAAACGAGATGTCAGTACATTACTCCTAAAAATTATACTGCTTACGATAAAAGGTTTTCGGAAATTCAGTTGCTTCAGTGATTACACCAGCATATGAACATGTGCATACATAGATAGGTATGACCCTAGGTTCAGAAGCAATAATACGAGAATCAAGGTATTTTTCATACATTTAGTTGCATCCTTGCTACATCAGATGAAAACTGTGTAGGCAAAGCTACTAATGTTATTGTCTTATACAGCATACCATAATTTAGGAAGTATAGGCATGAGAATCCGTTACTCTATGATTCAACAAAAAACTGACAGGTGACAAACTGAATTAGATCCTGTAAGCATTTCCCAAGTTCTTCCAACAAAAAGTTCAATAACATTTTTTTTCTGGAGAAACGGAGAAAGTTGGAATGTTCAAAGAGCTGCCTTACCCAGTTGACCGCTCTACAACATAATTGGCAATGTAAAGACCAATGAATGTGGCCCACAAAGAGTATACTGGTGAAATGTCATTGGAGGACCCAGATCCATTGGAAGACAGCTGTCGCAAACAAAGTTAAGAATAAGCTTAGGAAGCAAACAATTAAAGCAGCTAAAGACAAACAGAAGCTATAGTATACTAACTTCTCCATAAATGGCCCATTTAGAGAGAAGAGGGTAATCACTAGCAGAGCCAACTGGAGCAAACCAGGAAGAGCAAATCTGCTCTTTAAACTTATGCATGCGTAAGAGCCTTGAAATCAGTGTGTTGTCATCGTGCTTTGTCCAAAGTGAGAATGCAACCCAGCTAGCTGTTCTACGGTCTATAGATTTATCTCTTGAAACAGTCCTGTTACCACAGTGACTGTAAAACACGCAGCAAGCTATACTTATGACCTGCAATATGACAACACGTGACACCAAAAAATGATAAGCACAAGAAGATAATAAATATTATGTGAAAAAGTATAAGCATTTCTCATTGTCACCAAGAAACTTACTGCACAGTTTTGTAATATCGTAAGCATCTCCGGCTTTTTCTCTGCCATACGAGAAACAAGACCCAAATACCAAAGGCCAAGAAATATGACATGGAATACCATCAAGAAAAGTAGAGAAGAGATGTAAATTGTGAGGAAGAGGGAAAGATTCATCCGCAAATCCAAGCCCATTGACTGAAAACTGGGAAGATGGTATAGTGCTGCCAAGAATATCCAAGCAATATACCTGAGTTCGGAAACAGCTTTAGATAGCCAAATATCTTATTTTACTAACAGATCACGAATTCACAGAGCATGTTGCTTACCATCGGCTGAAGTTTGAATAATTTGGTTTGATGGTCTTCCTAATGAAAGGTGATGAGAAGAAATAGAAGAACCCGATTAAACAAGCATACATGGACCACCACTTAAAATTCTTGTCCAACTTCATTATAAGGGTTTGCATATTGTCCGATGAAATGAAGAAAAGCCAACAAACGAATACAGCAATTATGAAATGTCTTGAGTGCTCATGTGGGTATGGGTATCTATGAGTCAGGATAGTCCTAACCCTCTCCATTTTGAGGGATTCAATCAGACTGCCAGAGTACTGCTTATGGAGCTTTTGTTTTCCCATAAAAATATTGATCCTCAATCAGTGAACCACTAACTCTGAGCAACCATAAAGGGTAGTTCGTCACAGAGGAAATGTCTCCAAGTTGTGCTTGATTCTGCACAACAAAATAATAATTAAAAATTTTTTTAAAAAAAAAACCAGAATGGCTACCTTCATCAGACAAAATTGGATAACATGAAGTGAAAAAAGAAGGCGGCATTGGACAAAATTTGCTCCATAAGAGAAAAAATCACAAATGTAAGGTGAAAAATGTGCAGGATATCAACATAAAAAATCACTTCTCGAATAAAACTAACGCTACAAAGCCTTCATGGGAAAAAGGTAATTTTTAGAGAGAAAATTCTGGTTCTTGAACAATTGATTTCATAGCTCTTAACTTGTGTGCAGTGGCAAAGCCATGTTATAGCACCCTGGTAAAGTGGCACCAGGCTAGGAAAAACAGTTAGCACTAAAGATCTCATTAGGACTAGCTAATTGCATGAAAATTAGGCATATACTATGATATATTGGCACCACCCTCAATTGTAATCTAGCTTCGCCACTGCTGGTTGTGTGTATAAACTACTATATTCCATTGTTTTACCATCACTACTGCAATGTTCATGTGTTGTTGCTCGCCTCTCTCTCAAAAAAAAATTTAATCAGATTGCAAGCAACTGAGCTTGACCCTCTGTTCACTATGCTTTCTATAAATACCGGTAGAAGAATGGAATAACACTTGCAGTTGCTACACAATCATTTCAAAAATATGGCGATGCATTTCATGACTGCAATCTGCAGGGTACGCTAATATTTAAACCATTATATTTGGTTAGCTCACTAAGTACGCTGACAGGACGACAGCTAAACTCCTACACTAAACTATGAACTGAAAGTCTGAAATTAACATTGTCCATCTAAACCAAGCAGGGACCACTACAATGTGAAATTACGCACCAAACAAGTGTAATCATACAAATGCATTGGATGAAGATGAGAAACATGCAAGCTAATCAGCGAGAAATTAGTCCCAGAAGAGGAAATCATGATTCCACCCATAGGCGGCAGCATGTCGAGCAAATTTCAGTATCTAAAACAAATTTCAGTGAACAGACCAAAAAAGGGTGCATTTTTTGCAGATAAACAATTCGGATTGACGGCTCGCGAGAAAAGCACAAAGATCGCACCTTTTCCTCGGAATCCGCCAAGAAGCGGAGAAGCCCAGATTACAAACTAAATTTGTGGAGTCGAAAAGGAATGGGGTCCCAGAATTAGGAAACAGAAGCAGAGAAGGAAACTGAATTGCGCGCCCGTACGCACGGAAGCGGAGCTCCAGGAACCAACCGCCCCCTCAAGATCCGTACCTAACCGCTGGGGGAGATTCGCGAAGAAGGAAGAAGAAAACACCCACGGAATTCTAACACGAAACGAAACGGGACATGGAATTAAAAAGCTTGAGGAAATCGAGGAGCTGTACCGACCTGAAGCTGTGGACACCACACCGGACACCTGTGTAGCTTGGAATGGCAGGGAAAAAGAAGGGATTTTCGCAGCGGAATTCCGCTCGCGTGGGATTATCCCCAACCGAATCCTTGTACCCTCGTCCCAGGGGAGGAGCAAGGGAACACGAAATGGCAAAGAGGAAGAAATTTAAAATGCGGCTGGTTGGTTTTGGTGGTGGCGGTGGTGTTTACGGTTTTGGTGCGGTCCAACGAGAACGAACAGAGACGGGCAGGGTTCCTGGTGCTTTTGGTCAGGAACGGCAGCCAGGATTGACAAGAAGGTGGCTGAGCTTTCCCTGTTTGGCGGTCTGGTCCTCAATCTAGAGGTACATTCTCTTCGCCGCGAAGCATAGATGATAGATGCTGCTGCTTGCGTGGTCACACTGCTCGATCAGAGTCGCGGATAGCCAACACATCTCCTGACAAGTATGTTGCTTTCAGCTTCGCACTTGCGGAAAGGTTCACCTTACCGTTGCTACCGTTCTAACCGAGCCGGACCGGTAAGACCGGTTACTGATCGGTAACCATGATAACCGATCAAAACTGATAAAAACCAGACAAAATTCATCAAATTTTTTAACTTATTTTAAATTCAAAATAAAAAACCAACATACCAAAGAAATCGAACCGAACCGATAAAATCGGTTATCGTAATAATTGACCGGTTACCGTCGATATTTCCATCCCTAAGCATGGAGCCAGCCTCCAGGCCAGCAACATTGCGCTTTGGTCAACTGACCATGGAAACACCTTACTACAAGAAAATACGGAATCAGCGATAAATGCCGGAGCTGTTGGGACAATCTGCAACTAAAGTTATCCAAATGGTTTACGTTATTATATGGTCCAGTTGCCTGACACGTTAGAGCGCCTTGTTGCCGAATTGTTAACCTGCAACTTTGAGTTTGGTCGTTTCTTTTTACACACACAAAAAATGAGAGAGTTTGGTCGTTTCTTTTCAGAAGAAAGACATCAGAATGGGGAGGGTTGTGGCGCACGAGAACAGGGAGTACCTGCTCCTGCCTATGGGCACGATTGGAAGCCTGCACCTTGCCTGCATCGCATGGCCGGGTGCAGCATCTTTTTGTTTCACCGTGATTGGTTGCTTGGACGGCTGTCCGGGCCAGGCCCTCGGGATGCAAAAAGCTCCAATTTGCCTGCACGGTGGGAAACGAAATTCGAGTCCGTTTCTGGCCGGCCTGGTTCGCGCGGTGCAGCTTGAGCACTGACACATCACACATGCATGCATATCTCTTACGGAATGCAGCGAGCTACTCAACCAAACACTATCCCGAAGCAACCTGGCTTTCACAAGCCTGCAAACCAATCACGCTATACCTGCATGCGTGTGACCATGCTCCCGCTGGCCTGGTTCAGATGCTCCGCCAGGACCGAGCTATCAGCCCAACCAATCAGGCCCTATATGAACGAACGTGGAAAGTTCAAGGATGGTCGTGCAAAAACTTCGTAGCGTGGCCAAGAGAAGAGAGGCCCATGCAATTTGCTTCCGAAAGTTGCCGGCCCAGTAACACGCGGAAAGCACGGCGCTCGCTTTCGTGGCCTGCGTGGCAGCGCCTGCTCTTTTCGGGCACGTGCCCGCCGCTTCCAGGTTCCAGAACAAACCGCCGCCGCACACCACAAAAGCACGTTCATCCAGGCCACTGACATGTAGGACGCGCCTTGGACCCACCCCAGGTGGTGCTAACGTCAGCGACCATCCGAACCTGTTTGGTTTGTGTTAAAAACTCAGTAGATGATGATGGGTCATCTCGTGTGGAGTTCATAAACCCGTTCCGGAAAAACGACTCAACGAACCAGCAAGCATAAGTGGCCGATTTAGAATTTTAATGATGAAGGGACGGTACAAACTTAAGTAACATGACTCACCCAATCTCAAGCTATATAAGAAAAATCACAAAACGAATCGACAAATTATGTATCCACAAATCATGAATAAAATAGTTTTTTTCCAAAAGATTAAAATAGTTATAATGTTATAGATGAAAGAAGTCACCTATCTAAAGTTGAATGCTTAGTACAAAAATTAAAGCTTCACACTCGGTGTTCTGCCATAGCTTGAAATGTGCTCATCATCACTTAGAGATGAATGCTTACCTAAACAATTGACTGGCTTACCAGGACTAATAATCAAATTTACTAAATGAGGTATTGATTGTATGCTAATGATCTATGCCGTACTGGTGAAATCGATGGCCAGACACCAGTACCAACTGATCACGAATGGAGATGGGGTGATTGTTCTTGTTCTTAGGCGCCTCACTTGTGCGCAAGTCAAGGAGGATGAGAAACTGTTTTGATTGGGATCAGCTGGGAAATGAATCAATAGGTTAATCATAATTGGGATTCCTCTCCAATGTGCATACTGGACTTCAGTACGTGGCCTTAGGATGATGAAGGCGAAACTTTTCTTGCTATGCGATGTAAACTTAGGCTGAAATAACATATTTACCAAGGTTTTAATGTATACATTGTATTAGGTGGTATATAAAATCGATTTTTTTAAAAAAAATATTTTTGGGGGACAGCTATCCCACGCTCCTCCTACTGTAGATCCGCCCCTTGCATGCATGTAGGACGAGTCCATCCTCCTCTTGATGATTCCTTCAACTAAACGCATTGTTAAAGTATATCGTATTTGTGTTCTGCTTTTGGTAGCATTCAAACTTACATAGTAGTACGACTTTATGATGGTTCATATTAGATTTTTACCTGTATAGATCTGTTTTCTTTAATTTAAATTTCAATTGCTCATGGATTTGAAGTCGTGGTTTATTACGGTTTTAGTGCCGTCCAAACGAGCGCGACTCAAAACCGAACGTACCTGAACGTTTGCCGACAAACTATTGCATATCAGCCATAAAGGGTTGAAATTCTCAAAGGGTCTATTTTTGCGTGAAATTCTTGATTGGCCCTTTGTCCTCTGCATTCTCAAAGGGTTGAGATTCATGGTTACAAGACCGTGTCCTCTGCATTCTCAAAGGGTTGAAATTCTTGAGACTTTTGAGCCTTCCCAGGACTTTCCAAAAAGGATATAGGTGCTGATTGGCCCAAAATAGCCAAGATTGATGCTGATTTACAGGCTTCAATAGGTAACTCTTTTTATCCTGTTTTTACATAAATTTGTTGTGGGTAACATGATTGTAAACCAACTAATGCTGCCGGTATTGTGAAAGAGAAGTTGATGTGAAATTATATGTGTGGTCTACATAAGATGGCTTCTGGTAACTGAGTACCACATATAAGCTAAAGATGTATGCATCTATCAACTGTTTTATATGGACTATTTTGTGCTGGCTACACTGGGAAGCAGTGACATATACCAACTGCAGTAGAGTTAAAACACCACATGAAATCGTGTACCTACAATTTAGAAAATATTAAAGAAAATCCTTTTACTACTTGCTACTTGATCTGCATGTGCCTTGATTGCCTCATGAGCTGCTTATTTGCTTTTGCCAACTGTTAGTAACTAGAACATTTACGTGTCGTTAATATTTACATGTGCTGTTAGTCGAACTCTAGTACAGTTAGATGCTCAAAGTGGAATTTAGAAATCAGTATTTTGCTTTGTGGCATTTAGAACTAATAACTAGAGCATTCACCTGTCATTGATGGTCTTTACTTCAATGGGCTGCTGTTCGAGCTCTAACCCGATTAGAATCAAAATAGTAAGAGCATGGAAACTGATTTATAGTGAAGATGCTCAGATGAGGGCGTGCTAACTGAACTTTACATGATTCATATATGTGTTAAAAAACGTGTGAAATCAAATTATACTTTAAAAAACGTCTTCTCAGTAAGAGCATGGAAATAGTAAGAGGGTATATATGTGTTAAAAAACGTGTGAAATCAAACTACTTCGGCTCCCTCTCATGAGGGCGTGCTAACTGAACTTGATTTCTTGCCTCAGTGAACTGAACTTGGCGTCAGAGGAGGAGGAACTGGATCTGTGGAGCAGGATTGTCAGATCCTCATGGAACGAAGATTGAAGCTGAGGGGAACAAAATTGCAGCCTAGCTTCTTCTTTTTTTTTTCCCTTAAACAAACCATGTGTTTGTCTGCTGAAGGATTTCCTCGTTACTTGTTTGTCTTTGTAGGTTGGATTATTATCACTGATCATCGCCAAGTCTTGTGATATTGTAGTTTTACTCTAAATGCTTCAAAGGAATTAAAAATTCAGGGAACCATTGAGAATGAATGTTCCTGGAATTACAACGCACCTCCCTTCTTAACCAAGTGACATCTATTGCGAAGCTAAACGTGAACTCCTTTCATGCGTTATGGCTCTATATATATATGAGTATCAGATTTTTTTTCAAGAGACTATAAATATCAGATGACGAAGCTGTTTTCTCGAATACTCCCTCTGGTTTTAAATTGTTGACGCTATTGACTTTTTTCATTCTCGTTTGACCATTTGTCTTATTCAAAATATTAGTTCAAACATGCAAAGTTATAAGATATATTTCAACTTTCTTTAATGATAAAACAAATCATAACAAAATTTATGATAATTTTTCTAATATTTTGAATAAGACGAATGGTTAAACGTAACTCAAAAATAGTCAAACGTCAACAATTTAAAACCGAAGGGAGTAGCTTTTTTCGTTAAATATGAATTTCTTTTTTTTGAGTACACAAATATGAATTTCTCCTGATCCATTTCGATTCCGGACTCCGTAGACAAATAACGGACCAGAAAGGACACTCCGCGGCCCACGAACGCTGACGCCGTTCCCTTCCGCGCCGCCGCCAAGCGGTGCCTCTCGGAGTCGGAGATTCGGAACGCGCGCCGGCGAGCACTACAGCTCACAATCAAACGCGACAAGGTACTATCAGTCTATCACGCGTCTTCTCCGTAGATCTCACTACGAGAGCTCCGGTCCCTTCACACCCAGCCCGTGCCTTTGTCGGCCGCCTCTGAGTCCGTCTCCACTGCAGGTTTAGCATCCTGATCGGCTAACTTTGACTAGATCGCCGCCGTCCTGTCGTGTTTCCCCCGAAACTTGGCTTAGCACCGAGTTCTTATTGGTACCATTCGGCTCAGGGGGCTGGCGATGGCAGCCATCCTGCCAAGAACCACCCGGAGGACGGCGGCGGCGCTGTTACCAAGCTCTGCGCCACGGCGCAGCGCCCCTCTTCTCGCGCGGTTCTCGGGCGGCGTGTCCGCTGCTTGCAGTACTAGTAAGTAATTGTCGACTCCAATGCCATACGACTTCAGTTCTTGAAAGAAAAATTGAGCTTTATTAGCTGTCGGATATGTATGTTCTTCTGACTTGTCGAACAATCAGGTGCCCGGATTGCTTCGGTGGAGTTCGTTCCGTGGCACAATGGTGGGGGCATCCTGCACAGGGCTGCGTCCGTTGACCCCACAGCAGTGGTGGAGGCCGGTGCCGTGGTGCATTCCGGTGCTGTCATTGGCAAGGATGTCGTTGTTGGGTCAGGAGCTGTGGTGGGGCCTTCAGTGTCCGTCGAACAGTCGACTAGAATTGGGTATATGGTGTGTGTAATTTGGGTTTATATTTTCATCTTGTTTTATTCAATTGATTGTGTGTTAATATGTGCAGGTACAATGTTGTCTTGACCAATTGTTCTGTGGGTGAGTTCTGTACTATCCACAATGGAGTCTGCATTGGCCAAGATGGTATGCATATGTACCTCTTTAGTGTTGAAATCAGGGAAGGTTGTGATAAATTCATAGAATCTTTCAGATAGGAATATGTTATCACTTCCTCAGTTCATTTTTATATGACAACCGTGAGCTCAAATTTCAGCTAACGGGCATCTCATAAAAAAGAATGGAAGGAATATTTGCTAGAGACACAAATTCTTGTGTTCTGAGCTGATTGAAAGCATAATTATCTTTTTTATGGTTTTTGGTAACTCAGGCACATTATATTTATTTTGGATTGAAGATAAAAGTGTTTTTTCCTCTTTTTTTTGGTAGTTTAACCGTGGTAGACAGTAACATTGCTTTATTCAATGAAGGCCATGTTGTGATGCTATGTTGATATCAACTGCTTATTTACTGATTCAGGCTTTGGCTTTTTTGTGGACGAGGGAGGACATGTTAAGAAGAAACCACAGGTAAGCGCTCACTGTTGAAAGTGTCACTCTACAACAAAGAACTAAGAAATAACAAAAGGGAAGCAAAAGAGATGAAATTTTCACTCTATGTGGTAGAAACTTTGTATTGTACATTTTGTGTGAAGATTAATAAACAGACATATCCCAACTGGATGATGGTGAATGATTACTAAGTAAAGAGTAGAAGTATCCTTTGTCCAATTTTAGAGAAAAAAGTGCAATTCCTTTTAAACAGCAGAGTAGGTTCGTTTGATATAGGCATATAGCTAAGAAAATCTCAGTGTGACATTGGTCACAACTAATCCATTCTACTCAACTGATGTCCAACAGCTAAAAATCTTGAGATCATGCTGGTAACATGGGTAAAGTACTAGTCCCACCAAATGTTGCGTTGCTGGTTGGACTGATTATCTATAGATGTTTATGTAAGATTTTTTATATGGATGCAATTGAGATATCAAATCAAATTATAAGTCTGCACTGAAAAAAGCTTGTAATTTGCAGATGTTATATGCAAGAATTGGAGACCATGTGGAAATAGGCGCAAACACATGCATTGACAGAGGCAGGTAACTTTTCAGTCTTACAATCCTTTTCGTACTACTACTTCAATACTGGGCAATTGCAAGATCTCTGAGCCACTGCTGATTTCCAGAGAGGTGGTGTTTGGATACACTTGGGTTGGGGTTAGGGATATGGAATGGGGATATGAACCAGCAGGTTGGGGTTAGGGAAATTAGATTATTTCCCTATCCCATGTTTGTTATGCATTGGGTTTGGGAAAGGGATGTATTTTTCTTATGACCAAATTGCCCTTCACATAATAATTAAAATAAATTCCTCGAAGGCATATATTAGCAATGCAAGTAACAGAGGAACAACGGAGTGCGCAGGACCGTAGGAGGCAGCAGCAAACGTAGATACATCCAGAACCATATTTGCTCGCTTTGCCTTTGCAATTGACGCCTGGGTTGCTTCGGAAGATACTAGATCAGAGGAGATTCGGCATGTGAGGTACCTGCGACTCAGCCTGACGCGCATGAACTGCTACCACTCGGCCTGACGCGCATGAGCTGCTGCGGGCACACGCCGCACACGCGCACACCTCGCCGCGCTAAGAGCCTGCATCCTCTCGTAGCTCGAGATGCTAGCGGAGGCAGCCTCATGGTGCCGCTGTCAGACTTCCAATCGGCCGCGAACCACTTCGATCTGTCTGGCGTTGTCTGGTGGCATCAGCCGGCGTTGGGATAGGCATGGGACGAGGGCTAATCGTGACGGCCGACGGCCGATGAGCCCGAAGCGGTGGCTAGCACCGGCCTTTCTCCGACGAGGGGCAAGCAGTGTCCATCCCCCATTTCCCAGCCTCAACCCCCTCCTCCGTTGGGTTTGGACTAGTGGGATATGGGTCCTCTATTTTCCTATCCCAAACCCTCTCTATTTCCCTAACCCAAAATCCAAACAATGTGTAGCTTGGTTAAGAGAGTTCTTTTGTTTTCTGTTCCATGATTTGGAATTTAGGACTACTAGCATCTTCCATCTGCATATTGCTGAAAACTTTTGCATTTACTGCAGCTGGAGAGAGACAGTGATTGGAGATCATACCAAGATTGATAATCTGGTTCAGGTATTATCCTCCTACTTTAGTTGATTGCACTTTTCTCCCCTTTCCCATGGATTGACAATTTCTCTTGCAGATAGGTCACAACGTGGTAATTGGAAAGTGCTGCATAATCTGTGGACAAGCAGGGATAGCTGGTTCTGCAACGTACGTCTTCATTTCATTTATGGCATCTTTTATTGTGTTAGGCATTTCATGCAATACAATTTTATCATGCTGTTATGATAAATTTCTCCTGTTGTGAGCATACAGGTTAGGTGACTATGTTACCTTGGGTGGTAGGGTGGCAGTTCGGGACCATGTCTCCATTGCATCAAAGGTGCTGTTCTCTCCAGCTCTGTTTGGCCTTGCCTTTTTATGGTTTCAAATTTTGTTCGTTTTCCCTATATATTATCAGAGCTCTCTTGAATCTAAAGGTTCTTTGGGTACCGAATTTCAGATAAATGGTGAAAATATTCTCGCTCTTTTTCATGTAGATAGAGTAAACTGACTTCAGCCTTAGAATTGTTGTACTGATTATATACTCACATCTAGTGGTTTCAGTATACAAAATGTAAAGTCTCTGCTAACAATGGCAGCATTTGGATACCACTGCTTGAACGCCTGATGAAAACTTAACATATGCTATTACCTTTTATATGATCATTAGGGTTATCTTTTTCCTGAGATTTCTCACTCTTTGGTCATTCTTGCTGCAGGTTCGACTTGCAGCAAATAGTTCAGTGACAAAAGATATTCAGAAACCTGGTGACTATGGTGGATTCCCTGCTGTAAGCATTTATCTATAACAAGACGATCATCAACTTTGTTCCCTGTGGAAGTCTGTTGTTAACTATCCAATACACATGTTCTTAGGTACCGATAAATGAATGGCGTCGCCAGACTGCAAATTTGCGCTTGTTTTCAAAGAAAGATAGCGAGGGAAGATAGCATGTAGGTTCTCAGCAATGCTTGGATGCTAGATGTGAAGTGTGCTGTAACTTGATCATTTCTTTCTGGCAGTAGTTGTAACTTGACCACTGGAAAGTCGTTACGGCATCTTATTTTAGCAGAGTTACATGTGTTTGTCTCTAGGTTCAGATGACCTATAACTATGAACGAGGGATGATATGTGTTATCAGTCTTACTGAATGAAATTCCATGACTTTCAGTTGTATAACCCGACTACAACATAGTCCACGTCTTTGTGTGTGAGATACTTACCAACTTTTGTGTGTTGTATATGTTATGTTGTCAACTTACCGACTCTTTGTCGATGTTGTAACTTTGTATCATGTCTGGCCATCTTTGTATCATGTCGCCATCTCCGTTGGTCCCACCTGGAGCCTGTATGAGCATGACGAGGGAAGCCCTCCTGACTCCTGTCAGAGCGAATAAACAAGGAGAAAGGATGATGGCCCCCCTGTGTTTCTGGTTTCAGCGTGTTTTTCATTCTTATCTAAACATCCGGGTGGTGCTGAAATTCGGTGGTAAAAAGCAGGCGATGGAGCCGGAGTACGGTGCCGCGACGTGCCCAATTTCAGCACGGATTGCCCGTCGATGATGGCAGCAACGTCGGGCGCGCCCAGTGCCAAACGGTGGATCAGGGATTCGTCAGTTCAACCAGATCCTACGCGGACCGGAGTCGATGTTGCACACTGATTACAGTAGGTAGTAGTAGTACGTAGCTCGTGGCGGTTGTGGTGGATCGCCAAGGACACGCCTGCAACTGGCAAAAGCTGCACAAAAGGGGAACAGGAAAAAAAAGCATAATTCGACCACGATGGGACTCGAACCCACAATCTCCCGCTCCGGAGGCGAGCGCCTTATCCATTAGGCCACGCGGTCTTCAATGATGTGAGCACAACTTCTATAATATGAACTTAAATAGAAGATGGAACTTTTTTTTAATGTCGCCTAAAATCAAGTAAAGATGAAAATATAGCATGATGTACGTGACTACTATGTTCTCGTAATAATTTTCACAAACTTCTGTACCTATGCTCTCTGATCTCATTTAGCCACCGTTTGATGGGTTGGCAGGTTGCCACTACCACCGCCAAAGGTAAGTGATCCCAATTGTTGGATCCGCATGCGCGCGCATGGATACTTTTTACTACCCCACTTCCATCCTAATTGATATCCCAATATTTCTTTCGTACAGACGCGCATTCAGATTTTGCTTCGTGTGGACATGACAACGAGCGGAGCAAGTAATAGCGGTGCGAAAGAAGCATCCTTCACTGTTCGTGGAACACGTGGTGAAGTAATTTAGCACTCGCTTTCGATCGCCTGCATGTACGCATGATGCATATATCTAACAGGAGCTGAGTAAAGGTAGCTAACTCTACAGCAATAATCAAATACCAATCAAAAAGCTTTCCGTTGTTGTTCCAATGTCTGAAGAACGCGCTCTGTTTGGAACAATGTTCTTGCAGTGGTAGTTGCAGTAGTAGTATAGTTTAGTAAACTTAAAACCGGCGCCATGCTGGTTCCCAGCTGGTGGGTGGCAATAAAGCAATGATGTACCACTATACATATGTATAGAATTAAAGTGAGATTTCACACGGAACATGATGAGCGGCGCTGCTTATGTAACAGCCAGCTGGGTAGGTTTGGCTATTCCTTTCTATATCTAACACTTGGTGGGGACGGATCAGGAATGAACGCAAGAAGATTGCTGGACTATGGCGAGCCTAGCCACCCGCAGCGGCGAGCTTATCATCGACGTCGATGCTCTGGCTGCCGGTGGCGCTTTGCATGAGCAGCGGCGGTACAGTACAAGCGACGCCGAGAGGCGGCAGAACCTTCGTCCGCTATGTCGCCTTCAGGGAGTTGGCGGGCGATGCTGGCCTTAGTTCTTGGTCGGATTGCTTGGGGGCTCCTGCTCTTCGCTCCTTCCAATGGATTATTGGTGTGCTACGGCGATGATCTTCATGAACAGCTTCAGGTACGGTGGGCGTTCTCTGTGTATTAGCTCACATTCGTTATTTTCTTTATGACCATTATCATCTATTTGGGGCCTGTTCATTTCTTTTAGGACTAAATTTAGGCCAGAAAATCTTGCTATTTAGAAGTATTAAATAGAGTCTAATTACAAAACTAATTGCAGACCCTCTGTGCTAATTTGCGAGAAGAATCTAATGAGAGTAATTAAGACGTGATTAGACGATGGTTACTGTAGCATCATTTTAGCAAAAAATATATTAATTAGGCTCATTAGATTCGTCTCGTAAATTAGCACCCGTCTGTAAAAAGGTTTTGTAATTAGACTTTAGCAAGATTTTTTTTGATGTGACAGGTCTAAATTTAAGACTAAGGGAAACGAACAGGGCCTTGTTTCTTCTCACATATCTTTGTTCTTGTTTGAGTCCTGGCTATTGTATCAGAATGTTCAGTCGCAACTTCAGAATGGGTGACCAGTCATTGTTTGGGACTTCACTGGCAATCACATGGATAAGAGCTCGTCTATCCATCAGCTGCCACCACTGAATTTAGTGAGGAGGCTAGCAATCACCGGTGGGAAAATTGGAGCAACGCTCAGGGAAGAGCTGTGGGAGAACCCCTTCTTGCTAAGCAACCTCGCAGGTACCATGGAAACAGCCACAACTGCCCTGAGCTGTGGGAACGAATGGTGGATAACTGGATATCATACCCAAGCTTGCCTTAGATGGGGACACAAGGCAGGAGCTTGGGAGAAGCCAAGTGATTATTGGCAAACTGATGCATGCATTGCCACTGCGAACAGCCGCAGGGGAAGCACTGGCAAATCAGTAGATGACTTTTCTCTTTTCTCGCGGAATGCTATTAACGTTGTAAAAAACACAGCTCTCAAACTCACCCGGAGGGTGATAGGTAGAAGCATTAGTACCTAACGGAGCGGTATCTAACCAAAAAGGGAAGGGAGGTGATGTTCTTTTTATAAACAGGATGGAGCATGGCTTCCTTTCTTCTTAGATACATTCAATAGGCAGTGCTGCCAATTGCCTTGCTATGTTTGCGGACCAGGGATGCAAACTTATCAAGGATCTCAAGGACATGCTTTTAACGACGAGTACAAATATGTTGCGGCTAGTCTCCTGCAGAACCTGTGTGCAAACTCACCAGATGTGCTGTGCCATCCACGTTCAAGGGAGCACCTAGCAGCTGCCTTGGACTTTGGAGTATATATACGGTATTGGCATAACAAACAATAAAAGAGCAGCAATTACATCATGCATCTTCCAAAGTTATCTGACACTGTTAGCAAACTATACTTGCAGGTGATGGAAAAGATTACTGCTGCAAAGAGCAAACAACTAGAGGCCCTTATCGGCGTTGCTTCACAAATCTGCAGTCTCATCCATGAATGCATTATCCGAACTCTTGAATCACATCCTGGTGTAGCAACATTTGTTCAGAAGCTGGTCAGTGTGCTCCATGCCAACAAGAAACCGAGTCCTGAACACCCAAGGATGAGAAGGGTCATAGTTCAAATCACAATTTCCCTCCTGGAATCATTCGCATGCTACGCAACATCTTCAGAGAACAAGGGATGATGGAAGCACTGTCCAAAGTCAAAAAGATCCCATCCAGAGTAGAAAAGTACAGGGCAACAAAGGGGTGGTTTTGGAGAGCAGCGTACCCCTGACTGTCCTAGTGGCCAGAGGACAAGGGCTAATTTCATCTGCAGCTCCAACTCCAGGCGCCCATCCCGTTGACCATCCATGACTAATTTTCTGTTCGGTGTGACCCATTGATCTGCATGCAAATTAGCTTTGACTTAGTGTTGTAGCTTGGAGAGACCATATAATAGTTTTGTCATGATCTGCACATGCATGCTATTCTTGGTTTTGGTCTGTACTCTGGCTTGTTTTATCAAGACGGGAGTGAACTGGTAACCGGTTGTTTACTTTTGCATCAGCTGCAATTGGTTGGCCCAATTTTGGCGTTGTAGTAAAAGAAAACATAACTTTGTTGCGCTCCAGGCCCAGTGAACCTGTCAATTTCAGTGGTTAGCAAACATCAAGGGGAAATGCCAGGCAATTGCAAATTCCATTGACTAAAAATACTGCTTACTGAGAGTCAGCATAACATTCAAAAGCAAAATTAGATAAGACCTAGTACAGAAATGAATGATGATCCGTGTTTTAATCATCGTCAGATGGCAAAATGGAGATAACACAAAGCAGGCTATTCCTTCTTGCTAGCAATCTTGCTTCCAGACTTCACCGGTGGCGAAAAGAGCGGAGTGTACTTGTGGTGCTTCATCATCATGATCATAACAAAAGTGTTCGCAAACAGAAACACGAGTCCTGCGACCCAAAGCTGTATGAAGATGTTTCGGCCCTTAAATTCCAGCAAGTAAGCCCACATGAGCCAATGCAATTGAGATCCCATCCACAGTAGTATGCATGCCAGACCCTTCCACTTAAGTTTCATGCTAGTCCAAGGGAGGATGAGCGGCAGTAGGCAAAAGAACCATACGAAGTACTGCGCTGTCATCACCTGCTTGTTAACAAACTGACAATCAGTACGCCAGGTCCTAGAGTCTGAAAAGAAAGGAAGAAATGTACGGGATCCTGACCTTATTAAAAGCAACAAATGCAACAGTTTGGAGAAACATGCAAAATGGAAGATCCCTAGAAAAGCGTATTATGAGTGCCAATTGCACGATCACTTGAGGTAGAAACGAAGCAAGCCTCTGGATACTTGAGAACCCTTGCTGATGATGTAGATATATGTGGTAGAAATATATCGAGAAATTATGCCTTGGGTCAGTCCGAGTAAGATGGTAAAGTAATGCTTCATTTAGAAAGTCCCATCCATAAAGGTAGAAGAAAACACCAGTCCAGGCAAAGAACATAGATCCTGACAGTAACCCGAACAGGATTGCATTTCTAGTCAAGAAGCTCGAGAGAAAACCCCAAAGGGTGGCAACGAATGATGTTGGTTCTTCTCTTTGATTGACTTCAGATCCTAAGTATTGTTCCGTGCTCCACAGTGTAAGAGTAGGCCTACCAGATAGACCAGCATAACTCTTGCCAAGAACTACAACAAAAGGAATCGCATATATGATTGGGTATATTCTGAAGTGCACAATGAGCCCGTACCAGAATGCTGCCTGCAATACTCTACCTGCAATTGATGATCAAACTGTTAGGAAGCCACGCAATGTACTAAACAAAACATTTCTTGTTGATACTCTTTGTTCTTACACCTGAGATTGTCCATAGTATTATCCATGCACTTGGCAGTTAAAAACTATAAGTTCAACTGGCAAACCATTTGGCTCAAACAAAGTTTGTTCACAAACTAGATTGTGAAGCTGAATGTGTCTAAACACATCCAACTCAGACAAACAAAAGAATAAGACACCGTAATGGCTAACACACTAATTTATGGAGCAGAGGCACTTGACCTCGTGTTGTTAATGACTTCAAAGAAAACATGTACAGGGAGTAACAAATTAGATGTGTGCACACATCTAATTTATTTAGTACAATGATGATTATTCTAATAATAAAGACTGTATTGATCTAATAATAAAAACCGTGAATTTATAATATTACATTTTGATACAATAATAATTTATTCAGTACATTTTTTTTGTTGAATGATAGTAAACAACGTATTGCATTGCAGCCTGTTAACAAACTGGATTAAGGGATTCATGCTTAGGTAGACATATATAAATATTGATCTAATAGACACTACTTGCTAAATATTGGGTTTAGAAAAATATAAAGAAGTTATTTTCTAGGCATAACATCAGCGAAACAAGACGGATTCGCTTAAGCTGTGTCTTGAACTATCAAGTCTCTATGTCTGGCATGGGAGAAATGATAATTAAAGTTGAAAATGTAGTCCATGTGGGAGTAAAAGCTGAGACAATTCGAGTTATTAAGGTTCCTTCTATCCATAGCAATTATATTACAAAGGTAGCAATAACTGAAAAACAACAAAAAAGGATTTAGAGCTTACACCCTTCATCAAACATATGAGAATCCAGAGTATGACAGCACAGACTATAGGCTCGCAGTTTCCTCTCGTGCCAATAGTGAATGTGAAGGGATTGAACAACCAAGTTACCACAGACCACAGCCGCATTCTCTCAGGGATTCCTCGTAATTTCAGAATGGTGTCGATGAACAACCCAACAAGCAAATCTGCAGAACAAATGACTTAACACATGAGCATCAAGGAATCTCCATCAAGGTAACTAACCATAAAAACAACGAATGAGTAAACATCCATCCAACACAGTATTCCTCAAATCAACAGGTCTCACATAATTACCAGCTTGATTATTCTCACATAATTTGCAGATTGATTATCAAAATCGATATTCCTAAATCAAGCGTAAGAGTGTGGGGAAGACACTGTTAACTGAATGACTACATCCTATCATCCCAAGCAAAAATCAAAGTTGAGAAAGCTCTAGATTCACACGTTCCAGCTTAGCCAAATGCTGGAAGGTTTTATGAGACCAATGTCCTTATCCCAATACTGTTTAACTGACTGCAATTGGTAAAAGAGCAGATACACTGAAAATTTTTGGATAGCAATTAGCCTTTCAGAACAAAGCCAAGCATCACGAATGCCTAAACATTACTGAAACTTAGATCAGGACACATTCAATAGACTAAAGTTACTTACAAAGATCTACAAATATTAGTAAACCAATGGCGTTACAGCAGACTGAAGCGTCTGAGCAGAGTGGGGTTACCTGCGGCGGAGAAGATAAGCTTGCCCCAGGCAGCGTGTAGTAGTGAGTTCGGTAGAAGAAGGTAGGCTAGCAGCGGGGAGTAGCGGTAGGTTGCGCGGGCGAACGGGGATCCGCCGGCGGCGACGGAGGCCGCGGCGTCGGAGAAGACTAGGTAGTCGACGTCGGTGTAGCGCACCTCGAGGTGCGCGTCCTGCCACTCTCCGAACACCACCAGCGCCAGCCGGAGCACGGCCGACGCGAGCATCACTCGCGGGAGAGTCACGACGGCGGAGGCCATCGGGGAGTCGTCGCCGGAGCTGGGAGGCGTGGCGGAGAGATTTGGGGGCAGTCGAGTAATTTGCGTTCGGTTTTGGGTGCGAACTGGGATTTACGTCAGCCCTTGGATTCAAAGTAGTGTTCAGATGGCCGGATCTGAGCATAGATAGAGGAACCCGAGGCCCCAACTACATGCAGATCAATCTTTTGCAGAAACACCCCTAGAAACTTCAGATTTTCTGTTCCGTGGTCACCTTTTCCTCCCCAAAGAGGCGGGCTATTCTTCCATCCACACGGGCTATTCATCGCTTTCCCCCCGCACCCACCACGCGGCGCCGCCGAGCTCCATCATGGCGTCGCCGTCCATCCCCACGGCGCTCGGCCACCCGCATCCCCCCGCCGTCGGCCGCTTTCTCCTTCCATTCGTCCGGGGACCCAGCTCCGCGCTCCGTGCTCCCATTCAGGCAAAATTCTTTCTCAGAGGCTATTCTTTTCTTGTCGCCTCATCTTGTTTATTTCGCAAGCTTCTGCGGCTATCTTTCTATAGCAATATGCAGATTAATGAATTATTTTTCTTGGTCCATCTTGCCGTGGTAAAGTTGGACGGTTTTGGTTCATACTTGAATCAATTTGTGCCCCTAATGCGACAAGGCAAAAATGAACATCCTATTCTCTTTGTTTTAATCAGATGTACGCTCTTACTTAATGGATTCCCGGCTCAATTTTTCATGTTATGGCCCTAGAATTAGAACGATATATGTTTGGTTCAAATTGAGCAAGTCAGTCGTCCGCGAGATCAGGGAGGAAGCACGGCTGTGGAGCTTTGCCGGAGCGAAAGGGGTCAGGCCCCTGCTCTTTTGAGTTTGGTTTGCTTCTTTCAGTCCTTAAGTTGTTTATCTATCTCCAGGAAAAGGACGGGTATGTTAGTGCGTGGGAATTGGATCGTTTTTCTCTCAATAGTCAATACAATGACACATCCAGTGTGTTGGAGAGTTTGTTTTGAGCTACTTGATTCATGAGTGAAGCTAGATTGCTTAATGTATTGTAGTTGAGTTCTTTTAGCAAACCCGTGTCAGTAATTAAAAGGGGGGAAAACAAACTTGGCACCCAAATTCGTGCCAAAGATGACTCAAACTTGGATGGTCTAATCATACAAATCCACACCCTCAACCAACTGAGTTAGGCTCGGCTCCTTCTCGGTCAGTAATTAGTTTGCTAGACCAGTATGCGTTGATTTACTACTCTGGATGGCTCATTTTATGGCTTATGTTGGAAAACTATGATGCGGCGTTGATTCTTTTCATCTGTTCTTGCTTAGGCAGGTTAGGAGATTTCCGGGTGAGAAGGTGCCAGACATGTTTTGATCCTGTTTTAGCGGCAAGAAGTCCTGGTTTGGGCAATGTTGACAATCTAAAAGAGGTGTGCATTTGCGATTTTGTTGAGCTCTCAGAGTATTTAGTTGAGTTGTTATGTAATGATGATGTTCATCTTGACAAAGTGTATCGTATTTGACACATGTTTGTAGAGTTCAAACCTGTCTAGGAGCTGGGATTTGAACAGTGAGACAGATGACGACCGTGAAGTACTAATTGAATGTAGGGATGTTCATAAATCATTTGGAGATAAACATGTTTTGAGAGGTGTCAGCTTCAAGGTCTGCTCTTCTTTTCTTCTGTTTTCATGGTTATTATAAGTTAAAACTTAGAAACAGTGTTTGGTATGCGTGCTGCTAAAATGTCATGCATCGTAAATATATCATCCTATTCGTATGTAATTCTCAGTCCGTAGGTGCAATATTTGCAACCAGAATCTTATTTACTTCTAATTTCTTAGTCGCCACATTCTAGACTCAGTACATTCTATTTAGTATTCACTGTTAGTTATGATAATCTGGTGCTTATGCGACTCAGTAGATTTGGCCTGTAGTTATGATTCAAAAATAATATTGCATTGTTCTGTAGATTAGGCATGGTGAAGCAGTTGGGATAATTGGACCTTCAGGTACTGGCAAGTCGACTATTTTGAAGGTTATGGCTGGGCTGCTAGCTCCAGATAAGGTTGTTCATCTTCTTGATTTTTTGTCCCTGTTCAGCACTATACCACTACATTTGTACTGGAAACTGAATGTGCTTGTTGTTTATTTACTTTGTAACACATGAAGGGTGATGTCATTATTTGTGGAAAGAAAAGGCATGGTCTAGTTAGCGATGAAGACATTTCGGGTCTCCGCATTGGTTTGGTATATTTTCACTGTTCTTACCGTATCTGAAAAAAGAATGACATTTTGCTCGTGCTTGTAAATTCTGATATGGGATTGTTAAAACAGGTCTTTCAAAGTGCAGCGCTTTTTGATTCTCTCACTGTTCGTGAAAATGTTGGATTCCTTTTGTAAGGCATTTATTCCAGAAAGTAATTTTTTTTCAGCAATTGCTTGTTCTGTTGTCATAGCTGATTCATTGATCCTTTGCTTTAGATATGAAAATTCCACCTTACCTGAGGACCGTATTGGTAAATTAGTGACAGAACTTTGGCTGCGGTAGGACTAAAGGTGAGTCAAGCTTTGTATATTTAATCAAGTTAAGCACTTGTAGAGAGAGTAGAGAGCAATAATGATACAACCTTGACAACATTTCATAATGTACCTCCCTGTCCCCCCCCACCCCCACCCCCACCCCCACCCCCCCCCCCCCTCTCTTTTTGAAGGAACCAATTGTGGAGAGTTAAGTACAGATGCATTCTAATAATAGACTAATAGCAGGCAGAGTAAACTTGCAAACCTTATGTATGATGTTAGAAAAGGTAGTGTCTTTGTTGATTGAGAACAAGAGAATCCTTATTGCCATATGCTTTTATGTTCTACCAAAGCAGAATCTGAATAAATTAGCTGTTGAGCTGATTTACACTCTTTCATTTGAGGAGCAAACCATGCTACTGCTAGTTGAACAAAACAATAATCATCCTGTTTGTGCAGGGTGTTGAAGATCGTATGCCATCTGAATTGTCTGGTGGCATGAAAAAGCGTGTTGCTCTGGCTCGTTCTATAATATTTGATGATACAAAGGAAGAAATTGAGCCAGAGGTATGCCCTGATTGATTACGAACTTAGGTCTTAGGCCCTTTGATCTTTTTATCACCTGAAACACCAAGAATTGGAAAAGATTGTAAATGTAGAATACTGTGCCATTTTGTTACCTTCTAAGTTTATGCGGTTCAAATTTCTTCCTCTGCTAGGTCCTTTTATATGATGAACCTACAGCTGGGTTGGACCCGATAGCGTCCACTGTCGTGGAAGACCTTATACGCTCTGTGCATATGACAGGGCGGGATGCACTTGGTAAGCCAGGAAAAAAGCTTCTTATGCCGTTGTCACTCATCAGCATAGCACGATACGAAGAGCTGTTGATCGGTAATAATCATACAATGTTCTTCGCTTTGTGGCTTCTTTCCATTGCTGGGCTGGTTATCTGATATTTGCTTGCCAGGTTGTTGTTTCTCCATGAGGGGAAGGTAGTTTGGGAAGGAATGACACATGAGTTCACGACGACAACTAATCCAATTGTTCAACAGGTTAAACACTTCATTTCGAATGTTTCTTAGCATGCTAAATTAATCTTTGTTTATCCAATTTCAGCAGCTGCCCCTTTCTCTGATTTTAATTACTGTTACTTGCAGTTTGCATCTGGTAGCCTGGATGGACCCATACAATACTTTTAGGATTCACCATAGTAGAGCCAAACCTTACACCCTCTTTCAGACATCCCAATATCATCTGAGGGCATCAAAAGCAGAAATGCAGATGCGAGCAGTGGCCAGGAAAGCATTTGCCATGCCATTATTCATTTGAGGTTGACTGGTATCTGAAGCAGTATTAACCATGGCTGTCATCCTTTATTTGAGCAGTGGCATACCAGCTTGAGAAATAAGCGTTGTATCTCTAGTTCATTCTTACAGTAATTGGAAAAGGACACTTATCACATTTTTCTTCAGATGTGAGCTGATATAAATGTAATCCTCACTTGTAGCAGCATCCTGCACTAGACATTGTTGTTTGTGTACATATTTAACCAAGATATTATCACGGTGGGAATAAAAGGGCAGGCTGCATCTTGTCACGACGGAGGCAAGTAGTTTATTTAATTCCTGCGCACATGTTATTTGCACATCATACTCATAGAAGCAAAGCCACGGAAAACAAAGAGCGGGATGCATGAAATTTGTTCATCGTTTGAGTATTACGTCAGCTAAAAGTGAACCGGCAGATACCAAAATCGCAAAACTCACATCATCATAACTTTGCAAAACCAATTAAAATATAATAATAAATTGCAAATCAATCCGCTCCCCAAGTTGCCAATAGATTTTGCATAATCAGAATCCAAGTCTTTAACATAGGATATCCTCCAGCAATTTATTACGCTTCAAAATCCATAAGCAAAGAGTAAACCTTTTCTTAGATGGCGTGAACTTTACCTCCAACACACTCAAATGAGATTAGATTGCGAGGTAAATTTGTGACAGTGATTCCGACAGTGAGCGGCAAGCCGGCAAGAACATTGAATAGCATATGTGAATTCAGGCCGACTCAAATCAGTATATGAACAGTTCCACACTAAGTTAAGGAAAGTATCAGTTGCGTTAGTTATACAATTGATTCAGATTTGGGAGAAAACAATGAGAAAACACCAAATCTGCAGCTTTATTTGACAGAAATTAAGACTCAAATGAGCCATATTGTGGCTGTTTCCATTAGAATCCTGGCATAGCTTCTAGCTTGTTAGTCAACAATCCAAGGGTGCTACTGAACCAGACATCCCATTGCAGGGGAAAACTAGAACAAGTGATAAGCTCGTCGCCAGGTTGAGAAGCATTGAGGACTCTGGTTTGAAGTACCATCTTCAAGCCTAGTAAAGACAAACAAAACAAAGAATTACTGAATTAGAGACCAGAAGAGCACAAGCTAGCACAAACTTTATTTTGCCCAACATTTAATAATGCTTATGTGAGAGGCAGCAATATGTTCAGGTTTACTCTATGCAGAAGTTAGAATAGACAAAATATGCATTACAACAAACCAATTGTTTGATCACACAACTAATGCCTCACAGGGCTATCCAAAAGTAAAGATATTTCTTTTCCTGCAATGAGATTAAACTATAGCTCACTGATTACAAACAAGTGAATAACTAGCCCACAAGGCCATAGCTAGCAGAACAGAGAGAAGCAACTAATTAGATGCCTAGAAAAAGTTGTAAATGTTGTGTGGATGATATACTTAGGTACGACTAAAACCTAGAGCCAGTTTATAGATATATCCCTAGAGCAGCATAGCTTTGCAACACAGAAGCAAAAAATTATTCAAGATATCATAACCGTTTTTTTTTGTCAATCTGTGTTATGCCACTTACATCAGTACCACTACACCACATTGCAAACAGGATGGAAATCAACTAGGTCCCTAAACCCTCTATGTATTTTACAGGAACAAAAATCACAAGCATAATAATTCGATTAGCATGAAGAAAGCAGTGCATTATAATTATTGGTACATGATGAGACAGCTACAGCATCAATGTAAAAATTCCCATTCGAGTATGAAAAATGTTACAGCCCTCATTGAAAAATTGTTCTCGTCATGGACGATAAACCGTGCCGAATCCAATGAAAATCATCTAAACAGAGTGAATGAGCTACAAACAGCAACTAATATCGCTCAGTTCAACAGAGCTCTCTGTCTATCACACCCGGTGGTAACTTCCCACTGTTTCACTCTATGGACCAACAACCAAAGTGGCCGCAGCGGCGCCGAAGTGGAGAGGATAGTCGGAGTGGGGGACGCACGATTTACTCATGTCTGGCGGCGGAGACGCTTCCGGAGCTTGCGCAGCTTGTGCTTGTTCATCTTGCGCTTGCGCTTCTTCTTGACGCTGTCGGCCCACACCTCCGCCGCATCCCCGCCGTTGACCTCGTCTCCCCCGATCCGATCCAGGCACGGGCGTATCTGGATGCCCGGATGGAAGGAGAAGAGGGCGTCCCGGAGGCTCGGGGGTGCCATTTCGCTCGGCGCCGAGTCTGGGACTGGCGGCGCCAGGGACGGAGTGGGGGCTCGCTGGATTTGCGGCGCGAGGCGAGTGAGCAGTGGGATGGCCGGAAGAGGCGGCGGGTCCCGGAGGCGGAGGAGGAGCCTGCGGAGCGGCGCGGCGGCGGCGGCCATCGGAGATGTGCGGGTGCGGGGGCAGGACAGGGTTTCGATCGATCGATGCCATGGGTCTGCTTCGTCGTCGGGCACACTTGCCGTTCGTGGGCCGGTGTCGATTTGTTTCTGGTGCGGCCTGGCTCAAGCCCACTATTCGTTGGGCTCGTACACTTTGATTGGTTTGAACAAGCACACTATTTCGTTGGAAGACTGTATCGTACTGTACTGGGCTCGAGCCCTACCAATCAATTCTTGATCAAGCCCACTATTCTTGTGAATTTCTGGTCTCTTCGTTCCCCTTCCCCGTCGATTCGCCGCCGTCCTCGCCTCTGGCGCCCTCGCCGGCGTTGGAGGAGGAGGGTGGTTGGTCGAATCGACGGAGGATGTGTATAGCCCTTCCTTTTCTTGCATAGTTTAGGGTAGGTTAGGCTTAGGGCTCTTCGTCTCTCGTCGCCGGCGGTCCGCGGCGGCCTGGCGGTGGCGCTCTGCGTCGTGGTGACGGTGCACTTGCTCGTGCTGCTGTTGCTGGGACGTGTGGCCTTGAGCTTGGTTGCTCGGCCCGGCGTCTTGTCTCGCCATGGTGCTTCTGGTGGCGGCTGGTGGCGGTGAGTATTGTGCCGGTGGAGCTTCAGGGGCTTCGCGGCGGCTTTTGTTTCCTGTCGCTGGCTTCTTCTTGGCGGCAGGTTGTCGTTTCCTTGGCGTGCCGGAGGTGCGGCGGTGAAGGTGCGCCGGTGGATTTTGTTCCCAAGCTTTCGCCGTTTCGATGGTGCTTCCCTCTGCGGCCGTCGAGGAGCTTGTGGAGTTGTCCAGGAGGGTAGCTGCGGCTTCCTGTTGCCGGTGGTCATCGGCGTCGTTGCGGGCTGGCTGGTGGTGGTCCGGCGATGCTGATGACGGCGGAGCAGGTGTCTCTTGAAGCTTCGTCGACCTTCTGGTGTTTTTCTTTCTTTTAGGGGCTTCAGTGCAAAGTCGTAGTTGTTTTCAGTTCTTTGATACCTCTCGACGCGTGGCGACAGTCGAGCATCGGGTTTCCGATAATCTTTGGATGGACGCGGTTTGTTGTTCTGGGTATAGGTGTAGGTGGTTTCGTGTGCGTTGGAGTGCGTCAGCGGGAGTTGGCGTTTTTCACGTGTACGAACAGATGCTACATTTACATTCAGTTTCGAGAGGTTCAAAAAAAAAAAGCCCACTATTCTTGATAAAGAATTTTTTAGAAAAAGAAATATGTAAAGAATACTGGTCATATCAAGAATGATTGGTAGAGCCTCTAGCCATATCAACTTTTTTTTTTGACGATTACACAGTACAACTCAGACACTCACAATGCACACACACTCACCTCTATGAACGCACATACGCAAATCCTACCCTTATGAGCATCTTCGATAACCAGCAAATTCTCGAGATTGACGAAATCACCACTGGCACCTGCTGTCGACGGCCACGTCGCCTCCCGCTGAACGCACAATGCCGTTAAATCCTAGAAAATTTGCTCCCATGAGGAATCGAAGTTAGGATCTCAGGTGCTACTGAGACTCTTGTAACCACTAGACTACAGGCCATATCAACGTGATACTGTAGAGCATGGTCATATCAACTTGATACCTAGTGGGCTCGAGCCCTACCAATCAATTCTTGATCAAGCCCACTATTCTTGATACGAATACCCTGGTCACATCAACTTGATACTGTAGAGACTGGCAATATCAATAATGTATTGGTAGAATGTATCAAGTTGGTGCAGTCATCTTGCACTAGGAGCTGGGTACACTTACCACTCATCAATCCAACTTCATAAAATGGTCTGCTATTGGTTTTCAGTGGACGTTGTGTGTGGGCTTAGGTTAGGTCGTGGGGTGATGATTGGAACTAGTGACGGGCTCAAATCTGTCTTGTGTCTTCTGGGGAGCGTGGCTCCCACAAGGCGTGTTGGAGTTTTTTTTTTTGCACCCTGACAGCCATCTAAGCAACCAATCATGCACGTGAAAGGCACCCAGCGGTGCAGGCTAGCTTCCAATTGTGCCCATGGTACATGTTTCCTGCTGTTAATTTTTGGATTTGTCTCTTTGGTACGGTTCTTTTTTTTTGACTTTAAACGACTAGCGGTCACATCGTATCAACAGAAATACTTTACATTTCTGTCTTCCGTTCTTCCAATATTTTCCAAAGTTTACACATTTCTGGACAGAGAGTATACAAATTAGATGACAGCCATCCAAGGATAAAAGAAACCATGAGAAAACATTTTTTAAAAAAAGAGAATGCCTCCTCTCGCGTCATGTTGCGGTACGTGGCAATGTTGTCTCGTCATGTGCTACCTAAGATATGCTGCATACACATTGGTGCGAGATGCCAAACTCTACAGCACGTCGGTTTCTGTAAGTGAAAAACGTGTGCTAATGTTCTCTCCTTATAAAACGAGCCACGGTGCACCGCCTGCAGAGATCCAGGACATACAAGCAGCAAGTAGTCACTCATCCCATTCCTTAATTGTGATTTGTGGAAGCCCGAAAGAAAGGACATTAGAGAACATGAAGATGGGGATGCCGAACTCTACACTGTGTCAGTTTGTGTAAGTTTTGATATTTTAGAGAAGTTGATTACATTTTGTGTAAAACGTAATGAAGTGAGATTGGAAGACTCCTGAAGTTGCTCTTTGCGTCCTCCCGAGGTGGCAACCAAAGACAAAAAAGAAAGAATAAAAAATAAGAAAACATATGGAGACATGAGTGCACTAGGTGGCTTGACAGGCGACAGCTCCAGCTCCTCATATTTTCCTCACATTGGCCTTTGCTGCCAGCATTATTGATTCTTTTCGTTTTAATTCCTCACGCATTAACTGCACACCAGGCCCAGCTATGAAAGTACCAGCCAAATACACAAACACCACAACGAGATCAGATGGGCGCGGCGGAGCGCGCCTAACCACCCTAGTTTTGTGTAAAACGTGCTGAAGTTCTCTCTATAAAAAGCGCTCTGGTGCGCCGCACTGATAGAGATATCTGTGGAGGATCCGACCAAATAACACATATAGATTAAGCAGTGTCGGCTGTCCCGAGATGAGAATCAACACACGTCGACCATTCGACACAGCATGTGTCAACAACCATCCAAAGCAGCCAACAATTAACAACATTCAATCAATATGTGTGCAATTCCAGTATTCCTCGATATGCATTTTAACCCCCAAGATCAATGTGCATACCGCTAAGCCACAATTGTAAATATCATCATCACAAGATACAAAATAGAGAGCAATTTTAAAGGTCATTACAAGTCTTCATTCATTTCAAAAACAGCAAAAGGGAGAGTTCATTTGGTTTAGCTCTCATGCCAACATTAAGAACTAGCTAAGGAAATGTGTAAGAGTTTGATCCTTGACATGGGTACGCAGCGGAAACTTAAACAAAAGGCCAATGGTGCTCAGCCCACAAACACCACCGGAGTTAGCACAACCACAACCGACTACTCCTGCCCATCACCGCCCTCGGCGGGGTAGAAGTAGCCATACACGAACTCGTCCTCACCTGCAAAACCATAAACATAACACCGTGAGTACGGAGGTACTCAGCAAGACTTACACAAGGAGTCATCGCTCCTGAACAATGGAAGATGCATTTAGCTTTGGACAAAGGTATGGCACTAGGAAGACATTTTGCATAAAGCGATTTAATTGATCACATTAGATAAGTAATTAGATGACAAGCATAAAGGAAAACCTAATGAGCAACTCATCATATGCCCACCCATACAGATTCTCATAGCTCAAATGTAACATCCAGCCATCTTGTCATCCATATATCCACACGAGCTCATAACCAAACCACAGCTACGATGATGACTAACAAAGATAAACTTGCTCATGACCGAGAGCGCGGCAATTCGAATTGATTTTATACCCTGCAGGGGAGTACTATCTTACCCACATGCCACACGACCACCGCCCATACGACCCGTCAGAAGTATGGGGTGATTCAATGTGACAACCCACTCTAAATGCGCCCCGACCATTTAACAGATGTTCGGTTAAGACAAGTTGGTCGCACTAGGCCCTCACATGGGATCATCCCTAGCACCTTCTACAACCCCCGAACTCGCAAGCTAAATGGTCGCAACTAGATAAAGAGGAAGGCTTACCCGTTCCATTATATTAGGCATGTGGCAGCACGAAAAAGTGTTCATGTTTATAGCACCAACGAGACGGTCCTTAATCAACTCAAGCAAGCCTATGGTGCATTCAAGACTCCATTCTCAAACCACCCCTACTGCCCGCTCAAGTCTTCCATCCATAAACCATCATCAACCCCATGACCAAGAAGATCTATTAGGAACATTCTATCTTTTACCGAGGCTATTAAGCATGATAAACAATTATCGTGACTCCAATATAGATTCTACCCGTCAACACAGGTTACAAGGAACAAGATATAACAAGAATTCAAGGGCGGATATGCAGCGATTAGGAGCTACCCAATAACCACTATTGCTCGACCAATGCATAAAACCTGATAAGCACAAATAAATTTATTCGCCATTCGTAACCAAAATAGTTGGAGAAATGCTTAGATGCTTGCCTTGGGCTGCAGGATCCACACTCACGTTCTCCGGTTCAGGTTCACCCTCAGCACCACCCACGTCGGACTCCGGCGGTTCGTTCTCTAAGAGAAAGAACGATGCAACACAATGAGTATGCTTGCAGTGACATGATATGAGGTGCAAAAAACATGAAACAGTGGTGAATGCCATACCCAAGAAAAACAACAGTGCAATGCAAAAGGAATGACATGATTTGATAAATGAGATGATTAAGGTTGCAGTTACATGAGGAAAAGACTTGAGTTAAACTGATTGGAGCATTTAAATTATTTTCGAAATTCCAAAACAGCATATTCTTTTAGCACAAACATTTTTACTGTAAAGAGTAGACTATTCTGAGATTTGTAAACAAGGTTTCACTATTTTTGAGCAGGACATTATTTACTTATGATTTATCACATAAGCAAGGTAAAGAATTTATTTGAGATCGATTAACAGAAATTCCACCAGTGCTGATATTTTTAGAAGGAGCAGCATGGCATGATAGTACCAGGGACCAAGTTTCAGGAACTTTGGAGCTGCTATCATTATCTGATGATTTTTCAAAGAAAAGAGATGGACTAGTAGTACAAACAGGGCAAGAGGCTAAATAGCCTGCTTCTTCCCTGACGCTTCGCAGGACACGGCGTTCAGCAACTGCAAGCACGCTACTGCAGCAGCGGTGCTGGATTCACGCGGCTCAAGGAAACCAGGGAAAAACGGGGAGCATGTTCGAGTCGCGGCGCACTGCTCACCAGCCTGCAGGTCGACGGGGGAAAAAGATACCAGGGTCGGACGGCACCGGCAGCGGAGACCATCGGGAAGAAAACCAGCAACCAAAGCTCTGCTGGGCAAGGGATTAAGGAGATTTAGCATTTAGGAAGTACACAGACTAGCGGGACAAGCATGCACAGATGGAATCGACGGATAGTTCACTGAAGAAGACGAACCGGTTCGTGGTGTCTGCTATGTTACCCTAATACTACGATACCGATACCGATACGTGATACGGGGATACACCGATACATCATTTTCTCAAAAACATTGATACAACGATACACATCTATATATATAAAAATATAGTTATACGTATAATATAGAAAATATTTTCTTAAAACTAAAATGTGATCACCTAAGAAGGTTGAGTATAATGCATTTATATGCAATCATCTTTGATTCTCCACCTAAGAAGATGGATGCGGCTAGAGTTTCTGGGTTTTGCAGAACAAGCGACAATGCCCTTACATGTGGGTGATTGAGACGACAAGATCAGGGGATGTTTATTCGTGGAGAGGGTGTGTTTTCATGAGTCGAATGACGGGTGGGTCGAGAGTTGAGGTATCCGGAAAGGATCGATGAGGTGTCAACCAAGTATCAGAATTATTTTTATTATTTAAAAGTCAGAAAATTGTGCGATACACGTCCGGCACGTATCGGTGGAATATCGGTGTCTGATACGTATCGGTGGAGTATCGGTATCTGATACGAAGGCGTTTGTAAGTATCGGGGTAACATAGGGTGTCTGTGCTCATGTAGGTGCCGGAGTTGTGGACGACGGCGGTGCTGCAGCTCCACTGGACGCCAAGGCTCGGGAAGGTGATGCAGGGGCGCGTCGCAGCCTCGCTCCTCAGATCTAGGCGACGGGGCGGCGAGTGAGGGCTGCGGCAAACATTCGATGGGGAAAAACGAATGAGAGAGAGGGGGAACAGGGGAGGCGTGCGACTGGAGCTTGACGCCGCCCTTCTTGACGGAGGGAGCGGCGCCGTAGACGTGGGGCAGCGCTGGCAGGGAGAGAGGCAAGAGACGGCGACGTACGGCGTCGGAGTCGCGGCAGAGAAGCTCGGCCGCGTGTCGCAGCTTGCCCGGGCATGAACGCCAGCGAGGGAGAGAGGGAGAGGAACAGAGGGGAGGAGGATGACAGGTGGGCCTCAGAGCGTGAAATGTCTGTGCTTTCCAGAGACTTGAGCGCAAATTTGTCTGCCCCTTCACAATTTTGTCTGCTCGGTCCAGAGACTCCACCAAAAATTCGTCTGGGCGCGAGTTGTCTGGCCTGTACAGACAACTGATATTCTAGCTCCACTTCTTCCTTCTTTCCATAATTCAAAAAGTGGACTTAAAACGCTCCAAAAATCATGAGAATTTGACAGATTAGAGAAGAGATGATGGAGAATCCATTTGAACAAGAATCGCTCGAAAAGATGAAGAATATATTTAAATAAAATTCTTCAAAGATGCAGATATCCCAACTTTGCTGGAATTTTAGAAGCATCAAAACACTTCTAAGAAATCCGGGAAAAACCATCACGATTCCAGGTTTTGCATCTAGTTATTTATAGAATTAATTCCCAGCATAAATTCTTCACAAGAATTCAAAGTTACTTAAGAAGATGTGTTTTCTCGATTAGTTTGTCAAATTTTTTTTCCAGTTTACAGTTCCATTCACTTATGCAATGAAAATGCACAAATGATGCACATGATGATAGACAGGTTCAATAACATGCACTTAGAAATTTGGCATGTTACAATATCCAACGTACATACAAGCAGCAAAAAGGCACTCATTCCAGCCCCCCTACTGGTGTGAAGCTGAAAAGAAAAGGAAATCGGTGGGCATGAAGGTAGAGAGACACCTTCGTATGGCCACCGGCGACGGGGCGAACAGCTACGCCTCCAATTCCAGGCTCCCGGTTTGTGCTCCCTTTTTAGTCTGTTAATAATAACTATATGGATATATGTTAAGTTAGCTGCGTACCATCACAATCATCCAATCTACCACCTTAGTTATGCAACATCGTCCGCACCGATTAAACTGGGTGCAGATGAAGGCCTTAATAAAGACGGGACCAGTGCGTCAGAAGGCCATACAAGAGCTGTACTCGTCGTGCTTACTCCACGGGACGAGCACACTCGTCATTGCCGACCTGGGCTGCTCGTCGGGTCCGAACGCGCTGTTCGTCGTCTCCGAGGTGATGAGCACACTCCGGCCATACATCGCCGAGGGGACGTCAACGGAGGTGCAGTTCTTCCTGAACGATCTGCCGGGAAATGACTTCAACCTCGTCTTCCAGTCGCCGGAGAGCCTCGCCACGGAGGAGACGGCGCCTCCATGCTACGTCGCTGGGCTCCCTGGCTCCTACTACACCAGGCTTTTCCCCTGCCAGAGCGTCCATCTCTTCCACTCGTCCTTCAGTCTCATGTTTCGCTCCAAGGTAATAATAACCATGCTTTTCAGTTCCTACGTACACAATTCGATACCCGGCTTTTTTTTACGAAGTAAAACAATACAAACATAGAGACTTACAAATACGCATGAGTAATTAAACACATGCACGCACACCCTACCCCTATGAGCGCCTCCGAAAGTGAGTCGGCTTGATCATGAGATTCATGACAGGCTTCGTTGTCGTCGAGAACATCGCCTCCCACTAAAAGAATAATTAGCCGTAAAACACCCCTGTCAAGTTTGAGACTTAATACGGGTGCGTTGGTTCAATCATCAAAAACCTAGTAGCTCAGTTTGCAATTCGATACCCAGCTGACTGCGCTTTTCATATACTATTTTGAGAAAGTTTTCGTAACAATACGTCACCAAAAAATAGATTAGGTGCAGATCAAGTCTTAGATGATTAACTAGCAATTTACCCGTGCGTTGCTACGAGTGTTAAATATTTTAAAGTGAGAAAGAAGCACGTGAGAAAGGTTAACATTGTTTTTGAAGTCTGAAAATTTAACATAGCAAAACTTATTAATTAATCGATTGATCATGAGTTTGAAACACAGCTAGTAAAAATAAAAAGAGTGATACATCGTCCCATGAAATACAACAATTTTCAAATTAGGATTAAAAAAATCTTATATTCTCTCCTTCCAAATATTAGGACTACTGATTCTGAAGAATTTGTTTATGATCAGTAGCTAGATCAGACAGTAAAAGTACATCGGATGTAAATGTCCAGTTAATCCCTACATAATTTCCAGGTCCAAAAACAACAAACGTGTGTGCCAAAACCTTATGCAAAAGCGTCTGATCTCTGGACAGTCACGTTGGAGCCATGAAGCAAAGAATAAGCTATAAGAGTGCAATTAGGCACAGATCAAGTCTTAGATGATTTATTTACTCCATGATGATTGGAGGTGCGGTAGACTTGATTGATTGTACATATATACGCATGTAACCTGTTAATTAGTTGCGCTGAAAGGCATAACAACATCACAATTCACAAGGATGCGAAGCAGATCAGTTTGCTACGATCGTAGACGTTTAATTAACATCAAATGGTATGGCCAAGACAAAAACGAACGATGGGACAAAATGTATAAATAATTAACTGGATCTGTGTTTGACATGTTGTGAAATGCATAGGACTACTGATTATGAAGAATTTGTTTATGATCAGTAGCTAGATCAGACAGTAAAAATACATCGGATGTAAATGTCAACTTAATTCCTACATAATTTCCAGGTTCAAAAACAACAAATTTGTGTGCCAAAACTTATGCAAAAGCGTCTGATCTCTGGACAGTCACGTTGGAGCCTGGAAGCAAAGAATAAGCTATAAGTGTGTAATTAGACGCAGATCAAGACTTAGATGATTAATTTACTCCATGATGATTGGAGGTGCGGTAGACTTGATTGATTGTATATACACATGTAACCTGTTAATTGGTTGCCCTGAATAAAGAAGGCATAACAACATCACATCACAAGGATGCGAAGCAGATCGGTTTCCTACGATCGTAGACGTTTAATAACATTGAATGGTATGGCCAAGACAAAAACGATCGATGAGACAAAATGTATAAATAATTAACTGGATCTGTGTTTGACATGTTGTGAAATACATATGGATCCAGCAATATACACCTGTAACCTGCTACGTGATGCGGTGAATAAAGAATGTGTACCACGTTGTTTGCAATGCTAACATAAGGCGAATGCGTTAAAGGTTGTATCTAAATTAACATGGGCCTTTGCTTGACGTGTCGTGTGATGAATGGATCACTATGGTGCCCAAGGAAGCAAAAAGAGATGCGGTGCCAGCTCAATTAATTGATTGGTTAATTTGGAGTAGAAAATAGATACAAAACCTTTTTTGTCAAATTAAAATCTGTATTCGACAAGACACAAGTGTAGTGCAGATTTTTCACATCGATTAATTATTTCCAATGTTCTTCTTTGCATTCAAATTCATTATAAAAATACGAAGGTGAATATATGATATGTTCCATTCGATATTCGGATTGTTCATATGTGGCTATTGCAGGAGAGATCAAATAATCTATTTCTGCATTTATTACTTAAAATATTGGACGAGGAGTCTCAATACAATGTCAATCCACGCTCCTTCAATTTAATAACGGAAACAAAATGATAGATTTTCATTATTCTATGACAGTAAAGTGCTATCATTGTGTCTTCATATCTCATGAGTTACTAGGATATCTGCAACTGAGCATATACTGATTCACAATATTCTACAAATCGAACCTGAATTACGCTGTCAACCTTGATAATTCAGTACTATCCAGGAACTAAAAATTAGTCCCTGAAACTTAAACAACCTTTGTATATCCAATGTTACTCCTATACATGCATGGTCACTAATAATGTTTTCTTATAGGTGCCAGAGGATCTCTCAAATGGAACTCATAGGAATGAAGACAACATATACATTGGGAGGAGTACACCACCAGCCGTGGTCCAATTGTTTCAAGAGCAATTTCGAAAAGACTTCAAGTTGTTCCTGACACTGCGCTATAAAGAACTTGTCTCTGGTGGTTGCATGATATTGACATTTCTGGGCCGAAAGGGTGAAGAGATGCTTATGCATGGGGATGTGGACAGCATGTTCGAATTACTTTCTACAGCCCTCAAAATTCTTGTCCAGAAGGCATATATACATCTCATCTCTTACATTTAATTTAGTTATTCTACAAAATTGGAATGACAAATATTACTCACTCGCGGTTCACTTTTGTAAAGTGTACTTCGACTAGGCACAACAATTGTAAGTTTACATTTGATCACAAAAATGTTCTTGAAATTCCTTGTTACTAATAATTAAATTACAACAATGTAGACATGTATTTTGAATTTGAATTTATAAACATTATTTGAATCTATTTTGCATTCATGACAGGGTCGTGTGGAAAAGGAGAAATTGAACTCCTTTAACCTTCCATACTATGCACCGTCAATAAGTGAAGTGAAGGCACTGATTAAAGAGGATCTCTTTAGCATCGAACAGATTGAACTCTTCGAGTCTAATTGGGATCCCCATGATGACTCAGACAGTGATGTCACGCTTGATTGCGCCAGGAGTGGGAAAAATATTGCCAATAATAGCATAAGGGCAGTGATGGAGCCTCTGATCATAGAACACTTTGGTGAGGACATACTTGATGAGCTCTTCGTGGAGTTTTCCTCCATTGTCGCGAAGCACCTCGAGAAATTGAAGGCGAAGTACTCTGTCATAGTAGTCTCCTTGAAGAAAGCCATGCATTGAGTTGAACGTATGGTCGTCTCCTTGTTTTTAGCTGAAAGCTAGCTATCTTACCCATGCTGGCCGTGACCTGGTCTTGCACCACGAATTACGATTCTTCTTGAAGTTAGCTGTCTGTTTATTATTCAAACCTGGAAATTCCAACTTCTCATGTCTCCTTGTACCTCTCAAACAGATAAAACATAGGCACTGAGATTACAATGCAACAAGCACATTCCTGATTGCCTCTCAGAATGCTTAGTTTGTAAAGTAAGCGAAGAGCATGCTTAGTTTGTAATTCGTGGTGCCTCTCAGAAGATTAAAAAATGTGTTTTTACAGCTAGTAATTAACTGCCAGTTAGAAGCGAAGAGCATGCTTAGTTTGTAAAGTAAAGACAATGGTTTTCGGTTTATAGTGAAAAAGGAGGACAAACCATTCAAAGTCAGGCCTGCATATATAAGCTCCCAACATAGGGGCATGGCATACACGCTCAGCACTCCAAAAAAAGCATGTCTACAACTAAAGCTCTGTTTTGAAATTGATGTGCAGAGCAAAGCACATGTAAGACCTATACTTGTGCAGCCCTCCAGAATTAACCTTCACAGTGCCACTGCATCCACCGGTCTTGCTCGGGGTTTAAGTTACGATGGAATGGAGTTTTGTGACCTGAATCTCCACCTTCTGGGTGGTGGGAATGAGGGAGCTCTGGCAACAAGGGAGGACAACGACGCCCTCGACGTCGATGGGGGTCTCACGTCGGAGCGTGATGGCGAATCGCACCATCCGCGTGGTGACCCCCTCGTCGGCGCCGGCGGCGTCGATCGCACACCGCACCGTGCTAGAGTAGTTGAGCAGCACCACAACCACCATCGTCTTGCTCAGCGGGCGGATGTACTGCACCGTGCCGAAGACGAGCACCGGCTTGCCCACCGCGGACTCGCCGAGGACATGGGCTCTCGTCCACGGCCGCCCGCGGAACTTGTTGAAGGGGATGACGCGGTAGGCGGACGCGTAGGGGTCCTCTGGATTCTTGGCCCTCCCCCTGCTCCTGGTACGCTTCTTGCTGACGCCCGGGGCTGAAGCCAGCGCAGTTTTCTGCAGTTCCATCGACATTTGCAGTCGCTGTTGAGGACCGGCGATCGATGTCTGGGGCCTGCAATCGATGCTGAGGATCGTCGGGTTTATGCAGGATTTTGAGCTAGGATTTCGTTGTCGGACTCGGAGTTGGTGGCAGGATCCGATAAGATTTATTCTTAATCCGTCAGTCGGTCGCTGGTGGCCGTGGCCCTCGCGGCGTGCACGGGGCGGCGTGGAGGTGTCTGCCGATCAAATTCGTACCGTTCGTGTATACCTTCAAAATGTGAATTACTTGGTACCAGTCGATGTTGACTGGTTCATTGATGGATTGTTAGTTGTTAGTTAACCATTGAACAGTGGGAGGGATTGGTAATTAGCAGTAATTGGATTGAAACTCTTGCTCGATGACATGTCAATTCAGATGATCAAATTCGTGCATGGTACTTCACTTGTGGATGATGGATCACCTGAAGTACTGAACTGATAGCGCTATATATTATGGTCACTGTGCGTGTTGGGTTCTGAAAAAGATGTTTCTGCTTTATCCATGTACATTCAGTTTCTCCATTTTGTATTACTATTTGTTTGCCAACAGGGAGTTATCTTTGGTTGCAAACTGTGGACCTGCTTGATCAAAGCCAATCCAACAAGAGGTTACAGATTAAAAGCTCTACTGGATGTATGTTGTTCAGAATATATTTTACATTCAAACGATTGTCGGTGCTGAAGCTCAAGACACGGGGCAAAAGGCGATCTTCGCTCTCTTAGGAGGAATAGTTCAGTAACCTATATGTTTATAGCTTTGCTATACCACCATCTCCGTCTTTGTATAGTAGTTTTACTTGGTGGCTGCTCGGGCTGCCTCCTAGTTCTTCTGACCCAACAGAGACATCACAAAGGTCCATTTGGTCGCTCCTCTCCATATTTCACTTGTAGGACTTGGCCATAAAATATCTGCAGAATCCAGCAGGGCATGGTTAGATAAAGATGAGGAAGTCTGAAAAAAAATACAGAGATGATAAAAATGGATGAAAATTTGTATTTGTCGTAGCAAACATGCATTGCATTGAATTTGTTCATCGAGGTTGACACTACAACCATTCCGGGTCTCCACTCTAGCTATTGGCAAAGAAAAATTGCAGGGTGCTTTGATAGTACTAACCTGTCCGTTGAGTGCCGCAAAAAAATCATCTAGTTCACACATTATCGCCATCGTTACGAACCCGAAACACCATGAGCGCCCCGTTCGTGTGTAGCAGATGACTGTAGCATTTGAAACTTGACCATAACTTCTGAAAAAATGTTTGAGATGATACATATCCATATATGCTGGCAGGTTGCCCACGTACATCTTGAAATAAGTCCCCAACCCTGTCGCTCTTAGAGCACAGATGACGCTTCCTGGACATGGACCACCCTGCTTTCTGATTGGTGCTTGACGAAGACGTTCTTGGATTTATTGTGCCCAAAGTGAGATTTGTTTCAGCTTTTTGTCACTTTTGTCAGTTGGCTTTTATGAGATCCTATATAAAGCCTGTTGTTGTCAAAAGTCAAAAGCCAAAAGCATCTTAATCAAGATATGCTTCTGTCTTGTCAAGTTTCATAGACATTTGATTTTTGGATTTCTCAAAAGCCAACGGACAAAAAATGACAAAAAGCTGAAACAAACAGTGCTTTAGCCTTGGAGCTAGACTATGCAAGAGCAGTGGGTTTGTGTACTCACGTGCGCAGGAGCCACGCCGGATGGCTGGGGAATGAACCACATGATGCTCGTGTCGCGGTCCCAGCCCGGGTCAGCCGGCAGCTCCTCCACCACCGTGGTGCTGCCGTCCTCGAAGCTGTGCATGTACACGCAAGAGCTGTCCGGCTGCTGGCTTCTCCATGCGGCGTTCCGCGAGTTGATATTGAGAACGAAGTAGGCGCACCCGCCGCGGACGTCGGCCCCGCCGCCGAACAGCGCGGCGTCGACGGCGAAGCTGGCCGGGCACCCGAGGAACAGCACGCGGTCGCCGAGGCTCCGGCCGTCCCTCCTCGCCCACCGCGCGCCGCCCTCTGATTCCAGCGCGTAGAGCGTCACGGACGCGATCCCGGGGACGACGGTCTCCAACGAGCCAAAGCTCCTCGTGGTGGGCTGACGGATGCACACCGCCAGCAGCTCGCCGCGCGACTCCACGGTGTACACGCGGCGTTCCCACTGCCGCTTGACGCGCTTACGCTCGTCTAGAGTGATTTCCGGGCGCGTGCGGGTCGTAATCCGGGGTGCATGATCATCAGCTACTGGCAGCTTCAGCATAGACGACTCGAGATCGTGCACGATCACGATCTCACCGCCGTGGTACGTGGCGGCGGCGGAGCAGCTCGCGAAGTTCCGCATCCACTCCGACCGCTCCGGCTGAACCCACGCATCGTCGCCGGGACGTGCGGCGGCCGCCACGGCGACGCAGTACTGTGTGCCGGGGCTCACGACGGCGTACAGGGCGACCGTGCCCTCGGGGCAGACGATGCCGTCGTAGCTCTCGATGTTGCTTCTGATCTCGACGGGGAGGGGAGGCAGCAGGGCGGTGGCGGCGCCGGTGAAAGGGTTGACGAGGCGTGCAATAGGAGATGCGTCGTCGTCGTCGTCGATGACGAGCAACCACGTGCCCGTGCCATCCGCGGTCGGGAGCCACTTGTTGCGGCGGCTGGACGTGCCGGGCGCGCATCAGGTGGTCCTCGAGAAGACGGACCGGAACTGCGCGATCGTGGGGTGGCAGCCCGGCGCGAGGAGCCAAGGGAGGAACGCCCGCGGCAGGCACTCCGGCAGCATGTCGCGCCCCGGCTTGCAGACGGCGTGGAAGCGGAAGAAGTCGGCAGCTTCATGGATGCGGCCGGAGATGAGGCGGAGCAGGTCTGGTGGGAGGTCACGCCACGGCCGGGGCGCCGCCGCGTCCATATTGTATACCTAACACGATTGGATGGGATCTTAGCGACACATGATTGCATTGGGCCCACACATTTTACCTTTGTAGTTCTACTGCCGTGGCAAGATGCGACTGATATGGAATCTGACATGTCTTTGTCTTTCTATATCTAATGGCTCTCATTCTTACGCTTAATGTATTAAGCTATTGATTAATCTCATTATCAATCAATGCTTTGACATTTTAAATATAGAACTAATGATTTTCAAAATCATTTGAATAAAAAAAGAATGGTTGAATGGCACCCATTTGGATGACAAGCTTGAAATTAGAGATGTCAGCTAACCCATGGTTAAGTTTTGTTTAAGTTGCTATAGATTTGAACCGACCACTTTCTTGTTCGAACTATAGACATATGAGTTGAGAAATATGACCCTTTTGAGGTCTTTTGTTGTAGTGTACGCTATGTACAGGGAAAAAAGTGAATAAATTAGGTCAGGCGTCCGTATATTTTTCATGTTAGATACATGAAACAATTCATATAGAATCTTTAGTTTCTCCCGTCACCGGCACTGTTTTACTGTTCAATTACTGTTTTACTGTTCCTTCGCGCGTCCATCCTGACCGTTCGCTCATCGCGTGCGCAGCCTCAGCCGTCCGTCCATGCCTTATCCTCTCTTCCCCACGCGCATCCCCCCTCTCCTCCCCGACCCAGCCCCGATCTCCTCGCCCTCTCCCCCACACGCGGCGCGCTCCCCTGCCCGACCTCCCGCCTCCCTGCCCCTGCTCCCCTCAACCGCAGACAGGCCATCGCCGCCGCCCTTCGGAACTGGTCGATCCACCGCTTCCTCTCCTTCCTCTCGCAGATTGCACGCCGGTCCATCGTCTTTCCGCCATGGCCTTCCATCCCTAGGTCTTCGAGCTCGGCGACCTCCCGCCTCCCTGGCCCCTGCTCCCTCAACCGCGGACAGGCCATCGCCGCCGCCCTTCGGGTCGATCCACCGCTTCCTCTCCTTCCTCTCGCAGATTGCACGCCGGTCCATCATCTTTCCACCATGGCCTTCCATCCCTAGGTCTTCGAGCTCGGCGCATCCCGACGCCGCAGGCTGGCCGGCAACCTCTAGATCCGGTCGATCCGCGGCTCCTCTGCTTGGTCTCCCTCCTTCGCGGTTCCCTGACTTCGTTCCTCGCAGATCCCCTTATATGGTGAGGCACCCCCTCGCAGCCCTGCCTCCTTTTCGTGTCACACCATTGCCTCAAGTCCTAGACTATCTCCAACGGAGGACCCATTTTCCACTTAATAGGTCCTCACACATCATAAAACATCCTCCAACGGAGTACCCAAAAGCGGCACCTATTTTCCTCCTTCCCCCCTCCACGACGCACAATTGCGTCTCCTCCACCCGCGACGCAACCGCTCGCGTGCTCGTCTTCCTCCAGCGCCGCCTGCCTCCGCATCGCCCCCTCCTCCTCCCCTTCCTCCGGCGGCAGAGCGGGCGTGGCCTCCTCCCCTTTCTCCGCGTCGCGCCTCCTCCTTCCCCTACTCCGGCCTCCTCGCCGAGCTCAAGCGCCGCCGAGCTCGACTCAATCTCGCCCGCCGTCGACCTCCGCGTCACCCCCGCCTCCTTCCCCTACTCCGGCTACCTGGCCGAGCTCGAGCGCCACCGAGCTCGACCCAATCTCGCCTGCCGTCGTCCTTCGCGTTGCCCCCTCCTCCTTCCCCTACCCCGGCCTCCTCGCCGAGCCCGAGCGCCGCCGAGCTCGACCCAATCTTGCCCGCCGTCGTCCTCCGCGTCATCCCCGTCGAGCGGCGGCGTGGGCGCGGCGACGTGGAGGGGCCGCGCGGCGAGGGGGCTCGCGGGGCGGCGGCGCGCTTGGCTCGCGGCGCGACGGCGGCGTGGAGGCGCGGGCGCCTCGGCGGCGTGGGAGTGCGGGACGCGGCGGCGGCTTGGAGGCGCGGCGGAGGTCGTGCGAGGCAGAGGTAGGAGAGGAAGAGGAAGAAGAAGGGCGCGAGGGCGGTGCGGGGCGGCGCGAGGACGGTGCGGGGCGGCGCGAGGGCGGCGTCGCGGCGCGGGCACGACGGCGTGGGGGCGGCGTGGCGCAGCGGGGAGGAGGAAGAAGGTATAGCTGTTTGGGTACTTTGTTGGAGATGAGTCTTTTTGGTTAAGCTATTTTGAGGAATATGGGCTCCTATTTTGGGTTTAGGTCACGACAACCGTTGGAGATAGCCTAAAAGGTTGGATTCTGAGGTCGGAGGAGACGGAGGACCTGCCATTTTCTGCCGCCGACCATCGGATGGCTGCAGCCTGCAGTGTGGAGGGTCTTCGAGATCGGGATGCGGCGACTGGCAGCAGCCCAGCAGTGCGAGGTGAGCATTCATCGCCTCATGTGCCACTCGATGGCCTCTTGGATTGTTTTGGACTTCTGAATCTTAGATTGTTTTGGTCACACTACAGCTCCCCGTAAGATCGGTGAGAGTTCTTAAATTACGATTCTTTATTCAGGAATCTTCTTTATATACATGCAGGAATTATATGACTCTTACCAACAAAACAAGTCCTGCTGCTCTTGCATGTGTAGACAACAAAACAAGTCCTGCTGCTCTTGCATGTGTAGACAGAGAATTGCTGCCTGCTGTACATCTAATGGAACCACTCACCCAACAACTGAAAATGGTAAGAAGCTAGGTCATTTTTCTATACCATTTTTCTTCAGTGGGAATCTAAAAGTTTACTAAATCTAGAGTGCAAAACAAAATAGTGAATTATCAGTTGCCTGAAAATTATGGTGTCAGGTTACTTTGCTTAGACCCATGTCCGCTTCCAATTGGGAACATTTTCTCTTTACAATATATTTTCTCTATTACTGAAATTACATTTTGCTATTGGAATGGTATGCTCTATGCATGTGCTCTGCAGATATCGGCAAAGCTAATGTTTGCTTTTGTTTCAGTTGAATATTGCATTTTCTTAAGGCGTCAAAAGTGTTGGCTGTTATAGCAACATTGTGATCTTATGCCACTGTCGAGTACCTATTTTATAAAGGTAAGATTTTCTATCGCCTTTAGATTAGATGGTGAAAAAAAAGGTAAAGCATTGACAGCATCAGTCTGTAGTAGAAATTAAACTGTTGTATGCACTTCTCCCCTTCCCTTTCTAATTAGATTCAGCCTTCTTTTTTTCCCCTCACAATCACTCCTGCATGTACCTCGCGTTTTGCAGTTATTTTGGTGTATATTGATACATGTTGCTGTTGAAGCAAAAGAACTGGAGTCAGCATGAAGGAAACGATCATTTTTCAGGTAGACCTCTCCATTTCCTTTCACATGTTCAACGTTGTAGCACATCCCTTCACATGTGGTAAGTAAATTCGTGTCACCATCCTAAACCATGTAGTCTCTTAGGACATACTACTGGCAGCCTCCCTTTCACTTTATAAAATGTTAGTCGATATGCTGTACTGCAAGTACCCGTACTGCATGCTAGCAGCCCAATGGAATATACCAGTATGCAGTAAACGAGGATGACAATGAACCCATCGCTTCTATTAATTAGCTACAGTTGATCATAGAGTCTAGCAACTACTATTTACCCGGAAAATAGAATTTATGACATGTCCGAATTGGTAAAGTGAATATGAAAAGTAGTTCTCTTCCTTTGTACAAAAATGTAACTATCCTTTTCACGTGATTCACATACGCCCTCGGTGGCTGATTGGTGCTTGAGACTGCCATTGGGCAGTGGTAAAACAATCACATCAGATGAGATAATATTGTACAGTTGTTACTGCTTATAGTTTCCTGAAGTGAGTCATGGGTCATATAGAGTGCACTAATTACCTTGATGTATATTTTATCATATTGATACTTGCATGGATTTTTCACATTATAATATTGAACTCTTGCTTATTTAGGTGGGTCTAATGCTTCAATTTTAAGAGCAATGAATTTGTTCATTCAAAATGGAATAAATAGATGAGCAAGACAACCACAATGGTATACCAGCCTTATATGTCCCATTTACACATTCCTCGAAATGCCTAGGAATTAAGCGGTCATACTGGACTCCAGCTTTTGTTGTATTCCCACAAAATTTTAATTGTACAATCAAATGTCATCTTTCGTTATGTAGTCAATAATTTGGGTGGATAAGTATCAAGATATTGATCTGTAGTCTGAAAAGTCAGCAATAAATACCATGTTGCCATTGGTACCACGGCCAAATCCTTCTTTAATTTGTCATTTTTAGTACTTTCATTTACCATTAATATTTTGCTTGCTTATTCAACACGATTGTTGTAGTGCATGTCTCCAAAGTTAGAGCTACTTAGCCTTTTCTGAATCCTTTTTCCCCCTTGATTTATAGCTGCATCTTTTTAATTGTCAAGGAGCTTACAGTTTACATTTAAAGTAGAACTTGCAGAGTCGCTTTTGTTTCCACAGCGGAAGTGGCTTTCTTCATTTCTGTGTCAGATCAATCCTTTTTCTCCACTATTTATTAGTTCCGTTTCTTTTATCCACTATTTGGTCTCCAGCTGGTCGCCAATTTGACAATCACAACTGATTAATATAGGTTGATTCTGGCCTTTCACAGGTTCCGAACAATTTACAGAATGACGGACCCTAGCTACAATCACCAATTGATGCATTGAAGGTCGTGCAAAAGTTCATAAAGGGAAGCTAGGCTTCATTGGAGGTTTAGACGATTCTACATGTAAAAACAGGTTGAAGCTTCGTACACGATCGATAATTTTTGTGGATATAAAATGTAATGACAAAATATATATGCATGGAAGAGGAAACTGATTATGTACCATTTTGTATCTGTCTCAACTCTATAATCTTTGAATTGTTTTGATTCTTTTATCTGATGTATCTGGTCTTTCCTCCTGATATTGACATTAATTTTAATCTGCTTTGTTACTTTGATATGTTCGTTACTGAGTAGATCCATAGTTTATTGTATTTTTTACAATTTTATAACTGTGCTCCATATTTTTTACAATTTTATAACATGCATGGCAACTACAACTCATACAATGGTGTAAAAGCCGTCTCATACTCCTAAATTTTATCATATGAGGTGGTTGCCTCAGTGAAACAACCGCTTCTTTCTCTCACCTCCCTCTCTCTCTTCCATGTCATCAAAAATTCTATATAGTAACGTATGAGACGGGCATGAGACTGCCTATGTACAAAGGTGTTGTCTCATAGGTCGTCTTATAATCTCCTTATGAATTCCAACTCCATCAAGTTTACATGTGTTTTTTTATGTGTTGCTGTACTAATAAACGATATGAGCCTGGCTTGCTATATCTTGGCACAATCGCTCATCATCTTTACTCTGTATTTTTTTCAGTTTATTCGTATTTGTTGATAATAGAATATGAAACAAAAGGTAGATATATTCAAAGAGCAGGAAACATACTCCCCAGGGTTATTCAGTGCATCTGACTAATAGTTAGATTATTCTCCATTATAATTTGTAACTAATGCATATTTTCATCTGAGAGGGAGAAGAAAGTCCAATATATGTAAAATGCAGTTGGATCCTATTTTGATCAATTATACGTTCCATTATCTTCTCAAAAGCATGAAACAATATCCTTTAGAGTTCCCGCAGCAACGCGCGGGCCATCACCTAGTGATATTATTAATCGCGGTGCTTCCTGGACGAAGTTTAAGCCTTGTTGTGTTGAGCCAGCAGTGGCATCACAAATGGTCCTTTTGGTCGCTCGCCTGCATTTTTCTTCACTCGCAAGACGTAGCCACAAAAAATCTCAGATCCAACAGGGCATTAAGTTAGTAAGATTTCATACAAAGACCTTTCATAGCATGCACTTGAATTATGTGTTTAACAGGGCTAGAATTCTATTTCAAATGGGATACATTCTTTTTCAATTATGGTTTGCAAATAGACTATACATTCTTTTAACAAATATCCCGTTGATCTGTTAATCTCTTAGGCTCCCTTTGGAATATAGGAATTCCTTAGGAAAAAGTTTAATTTCATAGGGATTCTTTAGGAAAAATTTTAATTTCCTAAGAAAAACTCATGATTCGAGAAAACAAATCCTGTAATAGACAGAACTTGGTAGTAAACAAAATCGAAAACAACACTTCTTCAGTAGGTCCATAGTTTTATCAGTGCCGGAGCTCATGAACCAAAAAATAGTATGAGATGATTGCTGCTTGATTGCACTAACCTGTCCGTCGAGCGCGGCAAAAAGTTCCGCTGGTTCTTCTATTGTTGCCATGGTCACAAATCCGTACTCCAATGATCGTCCGGTTCGTGTGTCACATACGACTTTAGCATTGGCGACGTCAGCATAATTGTTGAAAAACTGTTTTAGCCGGAACCCATCTACCCATGATGGCAGGTTGCCCACGAAAATCTTGAAAGAATCAGGCCTTTCTCTGATTTCCTGCTCAAGAGAAGGAACATTTTTACTGTTGAGCCTTGATGTTAGAATACAAGCACATTTTCAATGATGTTCTAAAAACACACTCTGGATAAAAGAATGGCGCGCGATACCAGAGTACTACAATTTTATTTTGAAGGGCAGAGTACTGAAGTTGTTCCAGGTACTGGTATTAGCATTACTGAATGCCATCAAATATATATGCATGGAGTATGCACTTTGCCATCAAATATATATGCATGGAATGCACTTACGTGGGTTGGAGATGTGGCGGAAGGATGCGACATGATCCACATCAAGGCCTTGTCCCTGTCCCATCGTGTGCCACCAGTATTAGGCGGCAGCTCCTCCAGCTCCGTGGCGCTGCCGTCCTCGAAGCTGTACCTATACACGCGTCTCGCCTCCGGCACCTTCCTCCAAGACCAGCCGGCCTCCCGCGAGTCGAGGACCAAGTAGGCGCACCCGCCGCTGACCGCCGCCCCGGCGAACCGCGCCGCGTCGACGGCGAAGCTGGTCGGGGATCCGAGGAACAGGACGCGGTCGCACAGGCTCCGGCCGTCCCTCCACACCCACCGCTGCTTGCTTTCCTGGCCGTCGACGGATTCGGCCGAATCTTCCAGCGCGTACACCCAGACCGACATCGCGGCGGCGAGAGCCCTCGGGTCGTCGCCGTTCTCGTCGGCATCGTTCGAGGTCGCCAGGACGACGCAGGCGGCCAGCAGCTCGCCGCGGGACTCGAAGGCGTGGATGCTCTGCCGCAGTTGCCGGGGTCCGCGCCCCCAGAATTGCTCGGCGAAGCTACACCACACCGGCGCCTCTGGGCTCGTCCGGATCTCCTGGAGACTCGCGTCGCCGTCCTCGATTCCGCCGCCGTTACCCGTCGTCACGCGCAGCTTCACGATGTACACCTGAAGGCGGTCGACGAGCACGATGGAGCCTTTGTGGTACGCGGCGGCGCAGCTGTCGTCGAAGCCGGTGTACAGCATCAGATGCGTCTTCCGCTGCGCCCACGCCCCGTCGCCGGGGCGGAGCACGACCACCGCGATGTAGCAGTCGTACTTGCAGCAGACGTAGTCATACACGGTGTACAGGACGATGGTGCCGTCGGAGCAGATGATGCCGCTGCTGTGCTTTACGCACCCTAGCATCTTCTCCGGGAAGGGCGGCAGGGTGATGGCGACTCCGGTGAAAGGATCAACTAGGCGCGGAGACGCGCCGCCGCAGTCGATGGTGAGCAGCCACGCGCCGGCGCCGTCCTCGGTGCCGAGCCACCGGCTTTGGTAGGTGCCGGGCGGTGGGCACCAGGTGGTGTTGGGCCTGGTGGCGGCATTGGAGAAGATGGGCCGGAACTGCGGCGCGGCCGTGGTGCTGTCGCCTGCAGGCGCGAGGAGCCACGGCGGGAACAGTGGGTACGGCGACGTCGGCAGTGCGTCGCGCCATGTCCGGCAGACGGCGTGGAAGCGGACCAAGTCGGCGGGGTCTCGGACGCGGCCGGAGATGCACCGGAGCAGATCCGGAAGAAGGTCAGCCCACGGCGGCATCTTCGATTGGATTGGATTAATTGGATTGAATTGGACTCAAAACGCTCAATGAAACGTGCCATATGGCCACGCCACGTTCAAAAGTTGCTCATACACGTATTGGACAAGGATCGGAGTCGATCGACAGGTGATGTTTCCATTCAACGACGTCGACGACTTGGATGTGACACAAGATCGATAGCGAGTCCGGGACAAATTCATTTGTAGATTTTCCTTTCCATCTACCGAGGTGATCTCATACACCATCCATGGCGTCACAACATGGTTCATGCCCGGAGTTAAGGTGCGAAGCACGCCTGCATATATAGTGGAAGAAGTACAGAGATCTCCATAAACTTACTGGATCTTTAGCTATTCATGCAAGAATTGATCACTGGCGGGATCTATAGTGTCCGTTTTATGAAATATCTGAGAAAGCAAAAGAAAAAATAGACTTATCTATCACGAAATAGAGATGAATATTATATGGTAGCAGCAGGAAATTCTTTGTCTTTGAATCAAGGTAGTCAGGAAAAATATGTTGTTCCAGCTAGATATAGTCAAGAATAATTTTGGGTACTGAAATTTGAGGGGACAACTATTCCATGAGTCCTTCTCAATGTTGCAAATAGTGGGCTATACAGTTTAGCGGAGTGCTCTTAGAAAAGCTATATAAGCTACTAGTTGAATCTGGCGCGCTTCGCGTGCCGCTCATTAAAATGGCAATTATATTCGTCATGGAAGAATGAGTTCCAAAGTATTAGTATGAGTTAGGGAGTGTGTAAGCCAACATACCGTTTTCTACAAGGAGTCACGAACTTATAAAAGACTTCAATCCATTGTCAAAAGCGGAACTTACGGTTTAGTAGATGAAAAGTGAGCCAAACTCGAGAATCCCCCACACTGAGTCGCTATTCCGAATTGGCGGAGCTTCAAAGGTCATCCATGCTAGCCCATTTCACTGAAACGTTGCAAGCTTTTATATGGTTGCAATCCTTTTTCACTTTTGTAACAATTTAATTTATCCTGAGGAAGCCACAAGTTCCGGAAATCTCTTGTACAATACAAATCAGCGGGAAACAAAGATGTAGATTGAAAAATTCAAGCATAAAGATAGATGTTATGATTAAATAATGGACGTTTAGGTATCACTCACATATTCTATTGCTATATTATATATGCTTGCAATTTACTTGCAAAGCAACTTAATGTAGCATGGGCAAAGGTCGTTCATTAAAAACAGAAGTGTAGATAGCCTCTGACAGGTCAGGTAGGTACCTATTTACATGATAGGGAGACTCAATATTCCATCTATTTCACATCAATCATATGTTGTCCTGTCTTGACAAAATACTTCCATACAAAACAAAGCACTGCTCATACATTGACTAGAGGATCATGACCAAATAATGGGCGAGGAACGTTCAAGGTGTCACAACATCACCAGGTCTGGTTCCCAGTACAATAGCAAAATGATGAGCAATCTTAGAGCTCTGGTTCCCAACATTCAACATTCGAATTTAGCCTATATATAGCAAAACAAAAAGGTCGTACCTTGTGAAGCTATTCAAGACAAATGTAAAAAAAGGGGGACTTAGGCTTATATTCCAACTGAATATTACGCACAAACTTTGAAGGGCATCCAACTCAATCTCTGTCTCAAAAGTTACTGAAAAGATTTCTACTAGTAGTGTTGAACAAGGAAATGGAAATTTTGGACTGCAAATGCCATGTCGTTCTATATACCTAGTAGTAGTTCTCATTCTTATACTAAATGTATTAAACTATCAACATATTGTCTCAATTATCAACCAATGCTCTAACATTTTAAATATATATAGAACCAATGTTTTCAAAATCATTTAAATAAAAAATGGATGCTATAAATAAGTAGGTTAAAATATGAAAGATGGCACCCATGTGGATGACAGTGTAGTTTCTGTAATCAAGATGAATCTATACATCACTTATTCTTTAAGTGTCATATTGCCCGGTCCACTTGGCATATTTTTAACATTGCTACTGGTCTTCCAAAGCCAAATAGTATAAGACATATCTTGGAGGGACGGCTTAGCTCGAAAGGAGCCAAAGAAAAACGCATAATTCTGTAGGAGTGGCAGCCATGTTTTGTGTTACCTCTTATAAGGAGCTTTGTTTTAATTCTGATGCTATGTATTAATGCCAACCGTGGGAGCTGTATGCAAAACATGCAAAAGGCAGATGTTTTTCCTTTATCTAAAAAAACTAACCAAAATAAGTTTTTAAGTTTTATCTAAGTTGTTAGATGTGAAGCTTCGAATTATATACACATATGACTTATTCAGTTTGATCATTCGACTAATTTTTGAGTTGACAATCTTACTCTTTAGGTCTTTTGTTGTAGTGTACCCTATGTACATGAAAGATAAATAAATTAGGTGTGGAATATGTATATTTTTTGCTGTAGATACATGAAACAAATTTCATATAACATGCATGCTAAATGTCTGGTCTTTTCAAAAGAAATAATATAAATATAGGCAAAACCTTTTTTATGGATGGTACACGGTTATTAATGGCTACCGTAAAATTTACATACGAACACATGGAGAAAGGGGAAATGTCAGTACTAAGACTCACGACATATAGCCCGTTCATTCCCATTCCAGTGATGGATATTGGTTGATACCCAAAGGGCGCTTGTAGATTTTCGTGCTTAGGAGGAACAATTTTGTACATATGTTTCCAGGCTCCCTACACCATCTCCTTCTTTGTAGTACTTGTGGCTGCTGGAGCTGCCTCCTAGTTCGGAGCGAGCAAAGACATCACAAAAGGTCCATTTGGTCGCTCCTCTCCGAATTTCACTTTTAGGACGTTGCCATAAAATTCCTGCAGAATCCAGCATGGAAGAAGGACATGGAGTCAAATAAAGATAAGCAAGTCTGAAAAAAGGTGAATAAAAATTGTTATATCTGTCCTAGCAAAAATGCATTTCATTGTATTTACTTCATTGAGATTGGCACTATAACCATGTCATGCACTGCTATTGTGGCACAACTAGATCTGCTTCATGGAGATTAACACATGGTCAAATATTCTTAGAGGGAAAAAAAACTCAAGTGTGGCTATGGTTTATTAACTATATGCAGGAATGCAAATACTCTAGAAAACTACCCATGTTTCAGAGCACTGATGTTGTTGTGAAAATAGATCTTGTCTAGGATTGCTCAAAGTTTGTAGTGACTAAAACTTTTGAGTGTTATTCATTCTTTTTTTATTCTGGTTTGCTAATAGATTATTTTCACGGTAACATCTTTTTTTAACAAATATCCCCTTGATATGTTAATCTCTTAGGCTCCCTTTTGAGGAATTCCTCAGGAAAAAGTTTCATTTCATAAGAAAAACGCAGGATTTGAGAAAATTCCTGCATTAGACAGGAATAAACACTGAACAGGGTAGTAAACTAAATTGAAAACAACACTATTTAATTAGCTCCATAGTTTTATCAGTGCCGGAGCACGTGAACCGAAAAAAAAATAGCATCAGATGCTTGATTGCACTAACCTGTCCGTCAAGCGCGGCAAAAATGTCTGCTGGTTCTTCAACTGTTGCCATGGTTACAAATCCGTACTCCCATGATCGTCCGGTTCGTGTGTCACAGACGACTCTTGCGTCGGTGACGTCACCATAATTGTCGAAAAACCGTCTTAGCTGAAACCCATCTACCGACGATGGCAGGTTGCCCACGAAAATCTTGAAATGAGGCCTTCCATGGGTTGGAGCTACGGCGAAAGGGCGCGGCACCGGCGCGATCCACATCATGGCCTTGTCACCGTCCCATCCGGTGGTGTCGCCGGTATCAGGCAGCTCCTCCAGCACCGTGGCGCGGCCGTCCTCGAAGCTGTACAGGTACACGCGTCTCGCCTTCGGCACCTTCCTCCAAGACCAACCGGCACTCCGCGAGTCGAAGACGAAGTAGGCGCACCCGCCGCCGAGCGCCGCCGCCCCGGCGAGCCGCGCCGCGTCGACGGCGAAGCTGGTCGGGGACCCGAGGAACAGGACGCGGTCGCGCAGGCTCCGGCCGTCCCGCCACACCCACCGCCGCAGCCGACGACTTTCCTGGCCGTCGACGGATTCCTCCGGTTCTTCTTCCAGCGCGTACACCCACACGGACAACGCGGCGGCGAGAGCCCTCGAGCCGTCGCCGCCGCCGCCGTTCTCCTCGGCGGCGGCGGCGTCCGGGGTCGCCAGGACGACGCAAGCGGCCAGCAGCTCGCCGCGGGATTCGAAGGCGTGGACGCTCTGACGTAGCGCTCGCCGCACGGGTTCACGATCACTTGTCCTCGTCTCGATTTCCTCGAGAAGGTCGCCGCCGGAATTCACGCGCAGCTTCACGTTCACGAGGTGCATCTGAAAGAGGTCGACGAGCACGACGGAGCCCCGGTGGTACGCGGCGGCGCAGCCGCGCCCGAAGCTGGAGTACATCATCACACGCGTCTGCCCCTGCGTCCACGCCGCCTCGCCGGAGCGGAGCACCGCCGTCGCGATGAGGCTGTCGTACTTGCAGCAGACGTAGTCGTGCACGGCGTACAGGACGACGGCGCCGTCGGAGCAGACGACGCCGCTGCTGTGCTCAACGTACTCTCGCATCTTGTCTGGGAAGGGCGGCAGGGTGATGGCGACTCCGGTGAAAGGATCAATTAGACGCGGAGGTGCGCCGCCGTCGTCGAAGGTGAGCAGCCACGCGCTGGCGCCGTTCTCGGTGCCGAGCCACCGGCGTTGGCCGCCGCCGCTGTAGCAGCAGGTGACGGCCGGCGGGCACCAGGTGGTGGTGTTGGAGAAGACGGACCGGAACTCCGGCGCGGCCGTGGTGCTGTGGCCTGCAGGCGCGAGGAGCCACGGCGGGAACACTGGGTACGGCGACGTCGGCAGGGCGTCGCGCCATGTCCGGCAGACGGCGTGGAGACGGACGAAATCAGCGGGGTCTCGGAACCTGCCGGGGATGCGCCGGAGCAGATCCGGAAGAAGATCGACCCACGGCGGCGCCGTGACGTTCATAACTTCTCCCATTGGATTTTGGATTTTGGAATCGAAACGCTCCGTGGAACGTGCAATATGGCCACGTACTTTCAAGTTGCTCATACACGTATTGGACAAGGAGTCGACAGGTGATATTCCATCCAATGACGTCGAGGACTTGGAGGTGATACAAGTTCGATAGCGAGGCCGGGACAAATTCATTTGTAGATTTTCCTTTCCATCTACCGAGGTGAGGATTCAGACACCATCCATTCCATGGCATCGATCACACCATGGTTCGTGCCCGAGTAAATTAAGGTGCGATGCGCAGCACCGCTGCATAGCGGAAGAACTACAGACATCCCCGCACCGCACGATCTTCCTCTTCCTGCCCGACTCATTTTGTCTTCACTGGTGCTTTGCTCTTCTTTTTCGGACACATTTGGCATGGCGCAACGGGAACGTTTCATAAGTCTATTGGAACTGGCTCTCTATCCATGGAATCTCATCCATCATCCATGCGTTCATCACGTAGAAGGCCCTCGTGCACAACCCAAAGCTTGTCTGGGTCATTGAGGTCTTCCCTAAGCGTCTGTATAAACGTGTTTAGAGCAGTCTGTAGAATACATTTTTGTAGTAGATTAGAGATAGGGAATCTAGAGATGCCAGAGTGGAGAGGGACGTCTTGTGTTCAATATATTTGTCAAGAAGCAGCAACTAGAAGAAAACTTTATGCTTTGCTTAGCACACGGAGATTCAAAGACAAGAAAAAGCTTAATTAGTGGATTGTCATATGACAACAGCATATACATCCCTTGAGGTTGAATGTAACGTGTAACTGTAACCTATGTATTCATTTTGACAAAACTATCCGAAGACGTTGCTTCCAAAGGCTTCCTCATTACACCTTTTCGAATCAAATCCAGCTTCCTAAAGAAGAGTATAATTTGAGTACTGAAATTTGGGGGGACAACCAATCCATGAGTCCTTTCAAAGAAGAGTTAATTATTGATCCATCTCCCAATTGAACTGCTACAATCATAGGACATGTTGCAATCGCAAAAAAAAATAAAAATAAATGAATAAATAAATAAAAATCATAAGATATGTTCAAGATAAAGCTATCGCCATTGTTCCTGGGAATTTTGTAGCTCATTCACCTAAAGCAAAGAACAAATCAAGCCACTCTAATAAGAGTTTTGTTGCATACTTGACAGTGTATGCCCTTCCATGTAAAAAGACAGTTCTACTATTCCAAGAGCACTGATGGCTTCACATAAAAGTAGCATTTCGATGTTGATTCAAGTGAAAATAGATTGAACCTTCAAGGTATATTTTCTAAAAGAAGGATAAAATATATAAAGATAACCTAGTGTATGCGGTATACATAAATCATGAAGTTAAACCTGAATCATGGTGCTTACCGGTGTTTAAACCTCGTTGTTTTGAGCCAGTAGCGGCATCACAAATGGTCCTTTTGGCCTCTCCCCTGCAAACTTCTTCACTCGCAGGGCAAAGCCACAAAATATCTGTTGATCCGTCCAACATGGAACGGAAGGGTATTAAGTAAGGGAAGATTTTGTACAAGGGCTATTAAACGAGAAGAGTATAATATGCATATATATGCTGCGATTGCACAAACCTCTCCATCGAGCGCGGCAAAAACTTCCTCTGGTTCTTCAATTGTTGCCACGGTTACAAACCCGTAGCCCCATGAGCGTCCGGTTCGTGTGTTGCAGACGACTCTTGCACCGATGACGTCAGCATAATTGTCGAAAACTGTTTTAGCTGAATACTATCTACCCATGATGACAGGTTGCCCAAGAAAATCTTGAATTGAGGCCTAAATTCTGTTCTTCCATGACGGATGATATTCCCTGAACATAGAGATCCCTGCTTGTTGCCTGGAGGTTGAAGAAGCCTGTCTCTGATTTCCTGCTCAAGTGAACACTTTAGCCGTTGAGCCTTCAACAAGCACATTATGTTGAGCTAGCTAGTAATTAACATGTTCTAAACACTGAAGATCATAGCATCACTAAATACCACCAAATTAGTTTCAATATAATCCTATTCCTATATACTCCCTCTGTCCTAGAATATAAGCATTCCAGGGTTTGGTCAAAGACAAGCTTTTTTAACTTTGACCGTCAATATCAAAATATTTATAGCACTCTGTTATATATGGTTGATGTTGTTAGATTCACCATAAAATCAACTATCCTAATATGCAACTCTTTACATTTAATATTATATTTTTATAGATATTGCTAGTCAAAGTTGAACCTGATTGACTTTCAATCAACCCAGGAATGCTTAAGTAGTACATGCATGGAGTGTGCACTTACGTGGTTTGGAGCTTTGGAAGAAGGATGCGGCCCGACCCACATCATCGTCCTGGCGTCGTCCCATCCCGGTGGCAGCTCCTCCACCACCGTGGCGCTGCCGTCCTCGAAGCTGTACCTGTACACGCGTCTCCCCTCCGGTACCTTCCTCCAACTCCAACCGGCATTCCGCGAGTCAAGGACGAAGTAGGCGCACCCACCGCCACCGGTCGCCCCGGCGAACCGCGCCGCGTCGACGGCGAAGCTGGTCGGGCTGCCTAGGAACAGGACACGGTCGCTCAGGCACCGGCCGTCCCTCCTTACCCACCTCCGCTGACTATCCATGCCGCCAACAGCAGGTTCCCGCTCCAGCGCGTATACCCACACCGACATCGCGGCGGCGAGATCCCTCGAGTCGCCGCCGCCGTCCTCCTCCTCCGGGGTCGCGAGAACGACGCAGGCAGCCAGCAGCTCGCCGCGAGACTCGAAGGCGTGGATGCTCTGTCCTCGCGTTCGTAGCACGGGTTCAACACCACGGTCCCTTCTCGCCGTGTCGATTTCCTCGAGAAGGCCGCCGCCGCCGCTGGTCACGCGCAGCTTCACGATGTACATCTGATAGAGGTCCACAAGCACGATCGAGCCTCCATGACACGCGGCGGCGCAGCTGTGCTCGAAGCCGTTGTACACCAGCCGCGACTCTCCCTCCGTCCACGCCGCGTCGCCTGGGCGGAGGACGGCCGCCACGATGTAGCACATCTGCTTGTCGTAGTTGCCAACGGCGTAGAGGAAGACGGTGCCGTCGGAGCAGACGACGCCGTCGACGCCCCCCGCGACGTACTTCGCGATCGTCTCTGGGAAGGGAGGCAGGGCGGTGGCAGCGCCGGTGAAAGGGTCGACGAGGCGTCGAGACGCGCTGGTGGTGAGCAGCCAAACGTGCCCGCGCCGTCTTCGGTGCCGAGCCACCGGCTGCGGCGGCTGTAGGAGCCGGGCGCGCACCACGTGGTCTTGGAGAAGATGCACCGGAGCCTCGCGATCGAGGGATGATGATAGCTACCTGGAACCAGGAGCCACGGGAGGAACCGCGGGTAGTGGGACGAGGACGACGTCGTCGTCAGAGCAGTGTCGCGCCATGTCCTGCAGACGGCATGGAAGCGGACAAAGTCAGCGGCGTCTTGAAGCTGCCGGAGATTTGCCGGAGCAGGTCCGGGACAAGGTCCGCCCACGGCAGAGCCGCGGCGTGCGTAACCTTTTCCATTGGATCGATTGGGTTGGAAGGTGCAATGCAAGGGACGGCCACATTTGCATGGCGTAGCTTTCTGAACAAAGGAGTCGAGAAGTAACAATCCAATTGAACAACGACTTCGGTTTGATATTGAAACGGATATACGAACCTAGACTAATTTTCCGTTGCGCCGTTTTTTTTTTTTTTGAGTTTACGTTTGTGGCACGACAAATTTCATTTGTACTCCCTCAGATTTTTTTATTGATTATTATGTTTGAATGATACTTTTTAACTTATTTTTTGAAATACATAAAATATCCTAAAAACATTTCTATTAAAAAGGAGGAAGCAGTTTTCTCTTACCATCTATCAACGTGACAATTCTTAGACCATCGATGGCATCACGACATGACCGTGCTGAAATTGAGGTGCTTGAGTTGAGGTGCGAAGCTCTAGAGACGAGTGCAAGGATAAAAGGATTGGAGTGACTAATATTTTCAATCAGTTTACTGACAACCTTGCTTTTGGATAAATAATTAAGGTCTATGCATATCATGATCCTTAATAGACACCCTTAACTTATTTATCCTGTCATACATAATCATAATATGCGTACTCCCCCCTCACAAAAAAAAAAATATGCATACTTCCAATATATTGTGGATCAATCTAATTCTATCAATTGTTATTACAAAACTTATGTATTGTCATGATTACCAAAAATAAAACATTAAAGAAAGAACTTTACGCTCCCCTGAAAAAAATGAGGTAGTATAATTTTGAATAACATAATTTGAATAAACCCTTTTTCATGATGTCATTTCAACAAGCTAGCTAGCAGTGCAATGTCCTGACGACATCAAAAGAAAACATATGGAGTAATAAATATGTAATATTTCTAGTCATGTATCAAAACATAAAAGCGATTAATATGCTTTTCCTATGTATTTTGAGCTATGTTCACCACAGCAAAATATCGATATTTAGCTAATTAGCATGAACAAATAGGGAAAATGCCAACTTATATGGAGAAGGCCAATTGGAAAGTAGCTACCACCCTTAAATTCCATGTGAATATTGACGCTACCACCACCACCAATAAATCGGATATTGTGGAATAATTAATGGAGGCATGTAGAGATCCCTTCGTGGTCGTTCCTCTGCAAAATTCACCCTAAGAGCACGGCCATCCAAAATCTGCATATAAGCCGAAAGCAAAGGAAAATAAAACATCATAAGTTATTCACGCATGATAATAATGAGGCGACATGACTGTACTAGAATGCAAGATAACTCTCCACACTGACCTTTCCATTGAGGGACGCAATGGCTGCAGTCGGTTCCTCTAGTGTCGCCATTGTTACGAATCCAAACCCGCGGGAACGTCCTGTTTCTCTGTCATGGACGACCCTTGCATCATAAACCTGTCCATGCTCGCTGAAAATTTGGCGAAGACAACAGCTGTCCACCTTCCATGGCAGATTGCCCACATAAATCTTGAAATAGGGCCCAAATTGCCGCTGAGGTTCTTCGACATGATGAATGATGCTTCTTGGAGCTGAATTATTGCTCGTCGCCTTAATCCTTTCTCTGATTTCCTGCACGACAAATTGGAGATATGTTGAGAGTTTTAAATACATGAGGCACGTCATGGCAGAAGATTGCGATTAACATGCACTTACGCTGGTTGTGGCTATGGTGACAGGCTTCGGCACAAACCACATGATGTTCATACCCATCTCCCATCCGTCTGGCAGCTCCGCCACCGCCGTTGCACTGCCGTCCAAGAAGTTGTACTTGTAAACCTGGCACGCCTCCGGCAACGTTGTCCACACAACGCGCTTGGAGCCGAGGATGAAGTAGGCGCACCCGTCGGCGACAGCCCCTCCGAACCGTGCGGCGTCGATGGCGAAACTTGCCGGGCGACCCAGGAACAGCACACGGTCGCCGAGGCTCTGGCGGTCCCTCCTCACCCAGCGCGGCCTCTGGCAGTTCGGCCCGAGCTCCAGTGCGTACAGTGACACCGACAGCGTGTCGTCCAGGCCCGTGCTCCTCCGGCCTTCGCCGATGTCGCGGATGCCGACGTCAGTGCCGTTGACGCGAACGTGCACCGAGAGCAGCTCGCCGCGGGACTCGAAGGTGTAGGAGTAGGCAGACCAGGCAGGATCGCCGGCGTCAGGATCTTCCAGCTCGCACCTCGCCTGGATCACGTCGGCCAGGCCGCCGGCCGCGTGCAGCTTCACGGCGCACAGATGGCGGGAGTCGGCGAGCACGATCTTCCCCTTGATGAGCGCGGGGGCGGAGCGGAGGCACAAGTCGGCGCTGCGCACTAGCGGCTCTTCGACGATAGTCCACGCCGCGTCGCCCGGGCGCAGGACGGCCGCCACGACGACGGGCACGTTTTTGACGTACTCGTCGACGGTGTACAGGACGATCGTGCCGTCGGCGAAGACGACGCCGTCGGAGATGTAGCGGAGAGAGTAGACTCTATTCTCGCCGGGGAAGCGGGGCAGCCGGGCGGTGACGGCGCCGGTGAGGGGGTCGACGAGGCAAGGGGGCTCGCCGCCGGCGGAGAGGCGCAGCCACGTCCCCGCGCCGTCCGCGCACGCCAGCCACTTGTGGCTGTGGCCGCCGCTGGAGGCGGCGCCGCTGCGCGCTCGCCACGCGGTCTTCGGTGAGAAGACGGAGCGGAAGAGCGGGGCCGGGGAGCGCCAGGAGCCGCCCGGCGCGACGAGCCACGGCAGCTGCGACGACGGGCCGGGCGGCGGCGCCGTGTCGCGCCACGGGTTGCAGACGGCGTGGAAGCGGACGAAGTCGGCGGGGTCCCGGAGGCGGCTGGAGATGCCCCGGAGCAGATCGGAAGGGAGCTCGGACCACCGGGACGACGCGGCGGCGTCCATGGCTGCGAGATCGGGGAGGAACCGAACAGATAGGATCTCTCGTCTGTTAGATCTTGAACGACGACTGGGTACAGTAACAGGCTAACAGCCCACCGGCCGTGCGCCGTGACCGCCGGAACTCAACACAGGATTTTGCTGCGCAGGGTCCATGGCAACCTAATTATAATTGCACAAGAAGAATCTAAGGGCACTTCCTGGCTTCATATACGGAAGAACGGGATAAAGAGTAGCCTATATGTGATTGTGGCGGCGATCTTTTTTATGGAATGTTTGTAATGCAATGAGCCAGCTGTACGTATAATATTGCACGACCGAATCGTGACGGTGTGGGCCCAGTCACAACATGAATGATACTTGCATAATTGATTGAGTCATGCTTGAGTCGTCTCAATGGCACGGTGTGCCGACACGCCACAGGGTGGTTACTGGTTAGCAGGGATGAAAATAACAGATTGGATACGGATGGATAGTGCTCGTTCCGTATTCTATTCTATAATTTTTTTTACGGATACCTCCAAATAATTATATTTACATCCCGTACCTCGTCCTATACTTTTTGTTCGGACTCGGAGTCGGACACAGATAGTTTGCAAGGATAAAAAATCAAAAGATAGAGAAGCAATTAGAGTAAGAAAGAACATACTAATCATTAATATACATGATTCAAATCATTTTGACTGTTATTTAAGTTAATCTCTCGATTTTACATCATATTGTTTGGTCTATAATAGTATAAACTTCCTCGGATTACATGATATTCGAATTCGGGACGGATACCACACGTCACATATCCTATCCTATTTATATTTTTCGGATTCGGATTCAGGTACGAATATCGTCGGGTAATTATTGATGCATCCCGTATTTGTCTATATTAATTTTATGCGGATTCGGCAGTCGGTCGGTCGGATATTATCCGTCCTGTTTTCACCCACTAAGGCATGGTATGTTTTTAACATTGCGTCTGATTGAATAAAGACATAATGAGAGAGATATAAACATATTGTGCGACTAACTTCTGAACGTAACTCTAAATATATACTAATGCAAAACTAATAAAACAACAATCGCGAAATTAAAAGGGGAAAGAGATTTATTGTGTCTTTCCTATGAAATCACGATCCAACAAAGGTTTTCCATGGGAATCAAAATAGTCTAAAATTCCTTTATTTCAAAGGAGACTTATTTTTTGTGAAAGTATTTCAAAGGAGATTAGACGTGTTTATTTAAAAAGGCCAAGGACATTCAGAACCGGAAGAAGCAGACTTTCAATTCGCTTCAATCAAATTAAAACAAAGCTTGTTTCGCCAACAACAAAAATTGAAATCGACCGCCCACTGCCGCGCGGAGTGCGGAAAGTAGATGCCACGTCACCCGCAACACAGCTCGCGCGCGTTGGCGCCACGCCACTCGACCGGCTCGGACTCGGCGACGCGCCCGCCGCCGACCCCGGGCACTATATACTTGGTTCGCGCTCTCCCATCGGCCGCAACCTCTCGTCAGATCCCCCCTGCCCTCAGCTCTCGCCCCCTTTCCGTCGATTCCGTGCGCCTTCTCGTCCCAGGGAACGCTCATGGCGGCGGGAGCAGGGACCCGCAAGCGCAAGCGCGCGTCGACGGCCGCCAGCGCCCGCTCCACCGCGGCGGGCAGGAAGAAGCGCGCGCGGGCCTTGGTCGAGTGGATCGAGGTGCCCCGGGCGAGCGGCAGCCACGAGCGCTGCTCGTGCTGGTGGTGCGCCACGACGCCGTCCTCGGACCGCCGGACCCTGGCAGCGGATCTCGTCGAACCGCGCCGCGCCGCGTCGCCGAAGCACGTGCCGGGGAGCCCGTCGTCGAGCCCCGCCGCGTCGCCCGAGCACGCGCCCTCGGCCCCGCCGGAGCACACCCCGTCGACGATGTCGAGCCGTGCCGGCTTCACAGAGTACACGCCGTCGACGCCTTCGAGCGGTGCCGCGTCGCCGTACTACACCCCGTCCACGCCGTTCAGCCTCGCCGCCTCCCCGGAGTACACACCGTCGACGCATTCGAGCGGCGCCGCGTCGCCGAGCTACACCCCGTCGTCCCCGGAGGAGTACACCCAGTCGACCCCGGAGGAGTACACCCCATCGACGCCGTCCAGCCGCGCCGCGTCGCCGGACTACATCCCTTCGATTCCTTGCAGCCGTGCCGCCTCGCCGGAGCCGGATTACACCCCGGCAACCCCTGCTTCCAGCCGGGCCGCTTCGGCCGACTACACTCCCACCACGCCGCCTGAGTCGCCGAAGATCGCGGATGCAGAGTCGAGCAGCAGCAGGTGCTCTTCGCGCACGAGCAAGATCAGCTGCCGCGGACAGCGCTGCTTACATACCAAGACGTATCTTGCATTCTTCAGTCCAAGAATTTCCGTGGTGTAATCAACAGCGGACTCCAACCATTCAAATTTGCCATGCGTAGGCTGGGTTTCACTGACTACTTCATTGAGTTAGTTGCAGCTTGTTTTGAATGGCCAATTTTCTCTGTGATCATAAATGGCCAAACACATGGAAGTTTCCAAAGTTCTAGGGGGATTCGACAGGGATGTCCTCTATCTCCATACCTCTTTATCATAGCGATAAATGAGTTGACATGCAGGTTGCAGGATGCGATTTCAACGGGATCAATCTCAGGAGTACGACTGACCCCTCAAGCTCCGTCTATTCACTCGCTTTTGTTTGCAGATGATGTCATCATATGTGGCCAGGCTACAATGCAGGAAGCTCAAGCAATTAAAGAAATCTTGATCTCTTTTTGTGATGACTCTGGGCAAAATCTCAACTGGAGTAAGTCCTCAATTTTCTTTAGTTCAAATACTCCAAGGGTTATGCAGGAAAGTATTAAAAACCTTTTTCAAGTTTCCTTTATGGACCACAACTCTTCTCACCTTGGTCATCCCCTCTTCACAGCTCACATTCCAAAATCTAAAGTATATGCCTTTCTGAAGAATAAATTTAAATCCAAGTTTAGTGACTGGAAGGCTGATAATATTTCTCACTCTGGCCGCTCCACTATCATTAAATCTGTTTTCTCCTCCATCCCCATCTATTATATGTCCCATGTCCTCTTTTCCAAAACTTTTACAGCTGAGTTAACTCACATCATCAGACATTTTTGGTGGAAAGGCAATAGTCCCGATAAGAGTAGAAAACCACTTTGCCTTTCAGCTTGGAAGAAATTTTGTATTCCAAAATGTGTTGGAGGTTTGGGCTTCAGGGACCTTACTGCTGTTAATGAAGCTTTAATCACTGGTTTAGCTTGGAGGCTGCTTGAAGATCCAAATTCGCTATGGGCAAAAATCCTAAAATGTAAGTATTTTCCAAACACTTCTTTCTGGAGAGCTTCCACCCAAGGTTCAAAATCTTGGACTTGGGACTCGATATTAAAGGTAAGAAAACACATGATTTGTGCAGTTCAGTGGCAACTTTTTAATGGTGATGTTTCAATTTGGAATGAGCCCTGGTGTCCTATGTGGAAGGACATCCATAATTTCATAACTGATGAAGCCATGCATTCTAATCTCCCAATCAAAGTTTCTGAACTTTGGCTTCCTCAACCTAAGAGATGGAATGTTCCTCTAATATGCTTTTTGTTTGGTCCAGCTTTTGCTAATCACCTCATGCAGATCCCTTTACCTCAAACTGATGGCCCGGATATATTGGTTTGGAAGCCGAACAAATCAGGAAGATGGACTGCTCAGAGTGCCTACAAACTTATACATCAGGATGCCATCCAAAGGACTGTGGAAAAGGTAAATTTATCTTCTGAGGCAAAAGCAGTTATTGATCTCATATGGAAAAATAAAAAGATCTTGCCTAGAGTTCAAATGTTCATTTGGAGGTTAATGACAAGGAATATAGCATGTGCTCAGAGAGTGAATAGAAGGATCAAGAAGATTGTTCCTACTTGCGCAAGGTGCAATATGATTGAAAATGATGAACATCTTTTCTTTCATTGCACCTTTTCTAGAGCAACATGGTTTGCTTCCCCCTTAGGCATAAAAACAGATAACCTTCAAGGTTCTTGTTCTCAAATTCTTAACTTTATTTTCAATCGCTTAAACTCGTCGGAAGACATCGACCTTGCTTGTTATATCCTTTGGCATATTTGGAAAGCAAGGAATGAACTTCGTTTTCAAAACAAACACTGCTCTGTTCATTCTGTGATTTTTCAGGCAAAAGCAGCCCAAAAGGCTCAGTATGAAGCCTATAATATGGATCAATTTGTGCAGGATGAGTCAGCTCGTAATCCTGTTCCCTTACTGCAGCTAGATGATACTCCTGTTGAAGGCTCTTGCTACTGTTACACAGATGCCTCCTACACTCAAAACCAGTCTGGTCTTGGCATTTATATTGCAAACACAAGTGACCAGACTCCCTGGTTTTTACAAATTCAAGCTAAATCTTCACATGTTATTTCACCTGAGCATGCTGAGGCGCTTAGCCTCTACCTTGGGATGTTCTTTGTTTCTGTTTTGCAGGTAGAGGACTGCATCTTTCTTGCAAATTGCTTATCACTTATCAAAAGCATCAATAATCCTCGGTTGGATGTTCTAGATTGGCGAATAAGACATGTTCTGGAAGATATGCGACACATGAAGGATCAAATTCATGGCTCATGTCATCACATTCATAGAGAATCAAATATTATAGCAGATACTTTGGCTAGGAATGCTCATCACTACAGAGAGAATGACAGCCTTAATTTTCAATGTACTAATTTCAAACATATTGGTGGCTGTCCTTTTCAAGATAAAATTTGTACTTGGCCCAGTTGGGCTAAATTGTGTAAGATATCTTTTATTTGAATGAAAGCCCTTTTTGGGCGTTTTTCCCTTCAAAAAAAAAACCATTGTAATCTTATTATAGCGATTCTGAGCTTGAGAATAATTCTAATGATTTGTTCGTAGTTATTTTTTTAAACTTCTGAAAGCGACATAATTGCTCTCTCTTGTGCAAAATACTCCATACTGGTATTGGCCTATTGGTGATTGGGTCATGGGCTTCCAATCACTATGTTCTCCTCTCAAAATAAAATCACTGTGTTCTCGAGCTTCTCAGCGAGAAGGAGCGCATACATAATAGATTGCGATTGGCGCTTGAGACTCTGAATGGGCAAAACATGGGCTCTTGCATCGTTTGCCGCTCAAAATATTTTTGGACTTAGTAATTGCCACTTGAGATGATAAATTTTAGTTTTTTCCTATCTGCAACTGGATCCAAATTTGAGCGGATCTGCAAGCAAAATTAGATGGTGTCATGTGGTGCCCAAGATTTGCGCTCTAAAAAAAAATGTGGTGCCCAAGATGGTAGAGAAGCCGAAGTTGATATGTTGAGCGCACACAAGAGAGACTGGGAGCTTTCTGAGCCGATTCAGTGGTCAGGAGAGCAATATTAGTAGTCTTATCGCTATTGATGTAGCTGATCGTGTTTGGTGACTTTGGTAGTTAGCAGCTAGCAGGTAAATATATGTATATGATGGAGTTTCACGTCAGTGAATTCATTCGTCATAGCGTAATATGTGCGCTTACATTTCTTTCCAAGAAGGATAAATAAATATTTAAGGGCCATGCAACCCACACTGCCACACACATTCCGGTTTTTTCCCTTCTTACAAATAGATGTTAGACAAAACTTTTGAATCTACAAATTGAGCCAGGCGCATCATAACAGTAGCGAACAATACATAAACAAATGGCCGAACCCAGAACGTAAACAAATTACTAGCAGTGAAGAGGAGAGGATGGGATGATAGAGAACCGAGGAGAAAAGAAAATGGAGGGTCTCAAGCCAGTATCTGACGCGCTACGATGCTTCTATGCCACAAGCCTGCTGTCCACCTCCACATAGCTACCTCATTAGAAGCCTCGCCGGGGTCGCTCCTCAGCAATGTTCACTCGCAGGGCACGACCATCCAAACTCTGCACAATTTCAGAATAGAAAGTTATGACACTGGGGCTAACAAAGGTCAAAGTTGATAATTTGTCATAACAATTACAGAATAGAAGAGGAAATGCCCACTGCCTCACTGAGATACTGACTATTTCAGCATAAGTCTTTTCACAGTTACTAGGTTATGAAAATATCAGGGAATTTCCAAGGCAGCTGACACTGACCTGTCCGTCGAGGGCAGCAATAGCATCATCTAATTCCTCCCGTGTCGCCATGGTTACGAAACCAAATCCACGTGAACGCCCTGTTTCTCTGTCGTAGACAACCCTCGCGTCGACTACTTTCCCATGCTCACTGAACAACTGTACCAATCTGGAGTCATCCACTTGCCAGGGCAGGTTGCCCACGTAAACCCTGAAAGAAGACCCAACTTGTCTGGGAGGCCTCTCCACACGTGAGCCTCTTGGAGCTGCCTTGTTTACAGTCAGAAGCCTTCCATTAATATCCTGTCCAAGTAAAGGCAAGTCAGCAAATCATGCAACCCCTACATCCTTCCAGCACATGCCATTACATCCACAAGCACAGGACAGAATCTCGCATCTCGGACATCAGAGCACAGTGGTAAATGTTATTACAGATCACTAATACTGCTCAAATCACTATAGTATTTGTCACATACGAATGAAACAATTAAGTAAACAACGACGAGGAGGCAATTAACTGCCCTGACAATATGGTGTTCACTTCAAAATAAATCAGGCACTGCGAGAACTATCATGTACAGCCAGAATAAACATCATCAACAATGAAAAGTCTGTTTGGCCAGACCATTGCAAAGTAATAAAGTTTTGAGGACAGACATTTACATGCAAACTGGCAAGGACAGACAATTCCATCAATATTGCAGATATACAGATTACTAGGTCAACTATACACACAAATCGGTAGCTGACATTAAAAAAGAAAACTTGCGTAAAATGTGAAGGAAACAAGCTCCATAAAGTTACTCACATAACGGTGGAACATCTCCACAGCCTTCTCAGCCTCCTCAACGGTACTCATGGTGACAAACCCAAATCCACGGCTCTGATCCGTTTCCCTGTTGTAAATGACCTGCACACAGACACAATAACATCATTCAAGAACAGGAGAAAAGCTACCTTTTCGTTTTCAAGCAAAAGGGAAAGGGAACACATGTCATCAACCATGGATATCCTTGAACTGCTACCTAACTATATACTTCAAATACTGATCAAACAGAAATCTCAAGCGATACCTTAGGTACATGCTTATAAGCAACAGTTTCAGTATTTTATTTTACTGAAAGCTGCTCAAGATGAAAAATCCCTTTTTTCTGTTTTAAAAGAAACTAGTAATCAGTAAATAAAGGATGCTGTTCTGATAGGAACCTTGAAACGCAGCGTCTTAACAAGAACACCTCATGAAGCAATGCCAGGTTACCACTCACTGAACCTAAACATCTCATGCACAGAAGCTCATCAATCAGCCAACTAGATTATAGCAATCGCATCAGTGCAACTCCCATTTCACCACCCGCCCCGTGGAATTACACATTTACAAGGGCAGAAGCAGAGACGTGAATGACACTGCTACAGTAGTCGCATTGCAGTTTCAGTTGCGGCAGGCAGCATACTCCATCTCTCAACAGTTATGAAGGACGAGCGGAACGGAAGGGGAAGGAATGAACGCTCACCTCGGCGACCTCAACGACCCCGGCCTGCTCGAAGAGCTGGGCGAGGCGCTCGCTATCGATGTCGTAAGGCAGGTTGCCGACATAGACCTTGGCATCCTCCGACGGCTCGACGTACTCCCCCACCTCCTCCTCCTCTCCGGAGGCCTCGACGGCGTCATCCGCGGCATCGTCGTCCGACGCGAACACGCCCCCTTCGTCCTCAGACACCTCCGGGTCGGTGGCCCCCTCCGCTGGCTCGGCGAAGTCGACGGCGGCGGAGGACTCGAACGAGTCGGAGGCGGCGAGCGGGGCGAGCGGCAGGCGGCGCGACGAGCGGAGGTGGAGCAGGCGCCGGGGCAGCGTGGGCGAGAGGAGGACGAGGAAGGGTGAGGAAGAGGGGGCGGGCTTGGCGAGGCCGAGGGCAGCGGAGGAGGAGGTGGCGGCTAGGGCGCGCAGGGACATGGCGATGGAGGAGGCCATGCTGGTGGGTGGTGCCGCGCCGCGCGAGGAGGGGGAAGGGAAGGGAAGGGAATGGAAGGGGTGGAGCCGAAGGGGATAAGACTATCTCCAACAGATGATGCATTTTGGGCATTAGGATTTGGGGTGTGAAACAACGAAATCACATCTCCAACAGATGACCCAAAGAGCAGACGCATTGTTGGAGTCCGCAGCCGCGCGACGCACAAATGCGGCAGCTCCTCGCGGGACGCACGCCACGAATCGTTTTTCTCTGTTCTGTCTTCCTCTCTCTCTCTCTCTCTCTCTCCCGGGCGGAGACGGCGGAGCCGGAGAGGGAAGGGGAGGGGAAGGAGGGAGGGAGGCGGGTGCGGGGGAGCGCGGGGATGGCGACGGCGGGCCAGCATGGAGCTGCGGTGGCGTCGGCACAAATGCGGCTCGCCGCCCCGCGCCGCATCGCTTCACGCCGCTTCTCCCCCTCGCCTGTCCAGCGCCGACACCGCCCCCTCGCCTGCCGCGGAGCTCCTCTGCCGTCGCCCCGGCGGATCCCGTCCCCTTCCTCCACGCCGCCCGAGCCTCACAGTCGCCGGCGCAGCTATGGCCGGGAGCTCGAGATGCGGCCGCCGCTTCCCCGGGTCGAGGACGAGGAGCTTCATCCGCCCGGGAGCTCGACATGCGGCGCCGGAGGAGGCGGTTGACCTGCCCCTCGGCCATGGCGTAGGCGCAACGCCGCTGCAGCAGCTCCCTTCCTGTTCGATTCGCGAGCTCGCCTTGAGACGGCGGGGCGGATTCATGGCGGGATGGCGAGGCGGAATCGGGGGGAGCGGGGATGGCGACGAGCGGCGCGGGAGGGATGCCTTTGCTCGAGCGCGTCGACGGAGCCCGGGTGCGCGACGGCGGGGAGCAGCTGGCCGCCGGTGGATGTCGCGAGCGGAGGAAGGAGGCGAGGAAGATCGAGGTATAGTGATTTTGGGTGGTGATTTTGGGTGTTCTTTTGGAGATGGTAGGTTTTGGGTCTGCATTGTTCAAGAAAATGAGCACCAAATTTGGGTTTGGGTGAGCCCAACTGTTGGAGATAGTCTAAGAGCATCCCCAACAGATGCTCTAAAATGACCCCGTGCTCTAAAATCTGGCATTATACAGCACCGAGCCTCTCCAACAGATGCTGTAAAACGAGGTGGTGCTCTAAAATTTTTAGAGCATGCTGTAAAACTGGCTCCTCGTGCTGTAAATATGCAGCACCACACCCCGTGCTGTATCCCCGTGCTGTATCCTCCGATGTGCTTGGCGGGAGCCAACCGCCATGCTCTCCGTCGCCTTCCTCCGCCTTCCCCCACCCTGCTCGTCGCCGGAGAAGATGCCCCGGCCACCGGTGCGCGGTCCCGAGGCCCCACCACCCCTTCCCTGGTCTACTGCGTCGTCCTCGGCTCGCCCGCCCCCGTCCTTGAGGCGCTAGCGGCCGTCGCTCCCCGCCACCATGGACGGCCTTCGCTACGCTCCGACGTCCTCAACCGCGCGTCCAGCAACTGCGCCACCGCCGTCCTCGCAACCCGCACCCCACGCCTGCGACGCATCGCCCCGTTGCGATTCTTCGCCAGGGACTCGCCGCGGCGTCATGGCCCAACCCGCCGTCCTTTGCCGCGCCGCGCGATTCATCGCCGCCCCGGCGCCTCGGCGCGATTCGTCGTCTCCTCATCGCCCCGATGAGGTCCTGCGATTCGTCGCCGGGCGGACGGGGCCGAACGGGATTCGTCGTTGCCGCGCCGCGCGATTCGTCGCGATTCGTCGTTGCCGCGCCGGGCGGACGGGGCCGCCGTGGAAGGCAACGCCCCCATCCCCATCTTGACACCCTCCGCCTCCCTGCATCGCCCTGACCAAGGATGGCCCCTCCTCTTCCCTTGCTCGTTCATGCGCCATGGCCACGCCGACGCCCCTGCGCGCCCACTTGTTGCGTCGCCTCCTTCCATGCCGACGCCGCCACCGTGAGACTCCGATTGGCTGCCGCCTCGTCGAGCTCCGGTGCCACCGGCGCGAGGCCGAGCGCGCGGCTGAGGAGCTGAGCGAGGCCGAGCGCGCGGCAGGACGGCGCCGAGTTCAGGGCCATGCGGGAGCGGCGCGACGAGGCCGCCGCGGGTGCGGCCATGCCTGCATCGAGCTCGCTGATGTTCTGGTGCTGGTGCGTCCGCATCGAGCTCGCCGACGAGCTCTTCCCCGCCGCGGACCCCGGAACGTGCCCACCATGGTCGCCGACGACCTTCCCCCTCCTCAACAATGGTGACAGCACCTCCACTGTGGATGAGCTCGAACTGCTCGATGAAATGCTTCAAAGAACTGTGGTTCCTTAAAGCAATTTTACAGCATCAGTTTTACAGCATCTGTTGGAGGACAGGACACTGGATCTTCAAAATTGAGCAAAAGTGGTGCTCTATATTTGGTTTTACAGCACCACTTTTGCAGCATCTGTTGGGCTTGCTCTAAGAGAGTGGGGGAGGAGCAAGGATTCTGGGGGGCAGTGCAGCCTGACGCCGACGAGGACACCGCCGGATTTTTTTCCCTTCTTCGTCTTTCCCTTTCGTCATGTTAGATGATGGGCTGGGCCACGACCACGACAAGAAATCACCATTCGCTCTTCCTGAACATGACCCAAGCCCATTACGATGGGCTGGGCTGAGATTGTCGCCAATCAGTTTTCCGGATAAATGGTATGAATTACTTTCACTCAGAGAGAAAAAAGCCAGAACCATAATTCACAGCACGTACCACGAAAAAAATGTTACTTTACATTCCCCCTAGTTGCTATAGTACAGTAGTATACGCGTACATCATGGTCGTGCTCCATGGAAGAAACCACGTAAAAAGGTTGTCTGCACATCTCTGCCAGTCACGATAAGCATGTTTGTGACACCAACATTGTTACGTGAAACCTAAAGGTTAACCTCGACCGTTAATGGACCATACCCAAGTGGCACCAAGCTTCAGACTTCACATCATCTGCCATTTTCTTTACATTTAGCACCTTGCTTCCTCTCCTGCACCTGCGAACGACAGTGAAGAGAGGGAAAAAAGCTTTTGTCAGTTAAGGTATTCATGCATACACTAGTGTACTAGGCTAGGCTACTACTAGCTCACTTGAAGTGATGAAAGATCCATCAATCAAGTGAGTTAAGGTAGTCGTCCACCTAGCCACCCAGGTGTTTCGTTCAGAAAGTTTCAGTGTGGCTCATGCTGTTCAGAGCAATTTTCAACCTCAAGGATCAGAAACCTACCTGTGATACACAAACTGTTCAGCATGGTGGAGGAAGAGGTCTCCCTGGAGGCGCCCTTTCAGCCAGATCACTGAAGACCAAGACATTAAAAAGGAATCAAGCTCCAGGTACCACAAGAAACGTCTGTAACAGCATATGCCAGCACCTTCAGTTGCCAACAACGCATTACGCATACCTGATCCTCTGGCTGATTACTGCGCTGAACTGGGTCGGTATCTTCATCAGCGCTTCCAGTGCAAATTGTTCCTCCTTCTCAGCTTGGGACGTTTCTCTTGACATTATTTTAGTGAAATCCACAAACTGAAAGGAGCACCAAGGGCAGGAGGAAAAAATGTCAAATTAAGCACATGAGAGAATTCCTCAATCCTCTTGTTCAAACCTACCTGGAAATTGTCGAACCGCCGCCGGTTATCATGGCAGTTGATCAGATCATCCCATGGCCCGTCGCCAACTCCAACGAGGACAATAGACAGAGGAAAATTACTGCAGGAAACAAGCCATGTAATAAACGCTTTAACATAGCTGTCCGAACTCTGAAAATGCGGCACTGGTCATCAGGTATCCTACAATCTTATGGGTTTGCAAGGTACCTGGCATGTATGAGAGCCCGAAGGGTTCTTTCTTCAAGATAGTTCTCTGATCTTTCTTCTGAATGACCATTAGTAGGAACCTGCCGTGAGATGAGAAATACGATTATACAAGCACAAATTCTGTAGATAAAGTTCAACCACCAGAAAACGAAAGAAAGGGCGACCATATCAGGTTTGTGAGTGTTTGTCCTGTCAAGGAATCTTGGTGTTTGTCCTGTCAACACAACACACAGAGGAACAATAGCAGGAGACAAATGGGGTCCGTTTATTACAAGAAAGCTCTTTCCTAGTGCCGTATACTATATCAAACCATTTCTGAAGTATAAGTTGTTAATCCAAGGCACAAAACGGGCATACCTGGCCGTCAGCTATTATCAGCAGGATGTGGTACTGATGTCCGGAGTTTTCAACGATCCTCGTTGCAGTTTCTATTATTGGAGCTAAAGAGGTCGGGCCTACATCAGGATTCATCAGCCATTTTAAATTTGTAATCTTTTTCTTTTATAAATTTGTAATGATGAGATGATGATACTACCAGACAGCCGCACAAGTGGGGCGATCTCTCTGTACCGCTGCAGCGCCTCTAAAACACCGTTGCACGGTCGCTGATCTCTGTAGAAGCTGAAGACATCTCGATCATGCGTTGATGCTGAAAGGGAAAGGCAAATGATCGAGGAATCATTCATTTGGTTGGTGCAGAGGCAGATAAGATAAACAGAGAAAACAGAGGCCGTGCTTACTGTCCCCGAAGCCGAAGCATGGGATCAAGCTGTCCTCGTCGAAGGCTGACAGCGTCTTCCCGATGATGCCGATGGCTTGCTCGTACGGGTTCGGAGAGTCGCCGACGTGGTGCAGGCTTCTCCCGTTGAAACAGTGCTTCCCTTAATTAATTAATTAATTCATCGAGTCATGAGCAGGCCGGCACATGGTAACGGGCAAAGAAAGGCAAGTAGATGGTAATTGATAGCAGTCAGGAACTGAAAAGAGATTACAGGTACCTGTCCACTCGTTGCTCTTGGTGAAATCCACCCCGATGATGAGGTTGGACGACTCAAGGCCAGCCACCTGAAGAGCCTCCCTCACCTGCCCAAGCATTGAAGCATGTACACCACCAGCGTTAAGCATTTGCATTGCGATTCTTTCATCCTTTCTGTCAAACAAAAATACATAAGTGAACAGAACAGCGGAACAGGTGAACTGACTGACCTGTTCCAAGGTATCGTAGTTGCGGTCGATTCTTGCGTATGGGCGTTCGGCTGCTGTTGGTGCATCACCCGCAGCGTCTCTACGAATGGTCCAGGTGAACACGGTCCAAAACAGCAGGAAGAAAGTGGAGAAGAACATCTCCGAAGTCCGAAGGCAGTGGAATGGAGAGATCGGTGCAAGAAGCAAGGCGTTTCAAGTAAACTCTGGTCCTTGCCCTTTTATATACCGGGTACGACTCGAGAGCGAGGAGGGCGAGACGACGATGAAGGCCCGAAGCAACAGCAGGGATTGGTTAGATTCCGGAAACGAAGCTTCAAGGCAATGAGTCATCGGACGACCTGAGGCCACGCGCTAACGGCAGCGATGTGTACGCTGAAACGAGTGTGAGCAAACGGTATCTATCGCCAAGTGATGTCGTTGCGAACTTTCAGTTGGGGTTGTCGTTGCATTGCAGCCCGCCAATCAGGCCGTCCAAGAAGCAATCATGCAGTGTCTCCTGTTGTTCAGTGCTAAATCCTTCAGAAAAGTGTACACTAGTGCAGCACCGACGAGATGTGGCATGTCCATCTTTCGCGTCCCCAAAAGGAAATGACAATGGAAAAAAGGGTAGAGCAATGCGTTCATACCTGAACAAAAAAGAAGCTGGTCGTCATGTCATGCCTGGTGGTGGGTTGTTGGAAAATCCTTCTCCATCAGGTTCAGCTAATTAAGCCAGACAAAAAAAATGCCTCTTCAGATAAACCCCGAGCACATAAATTGAATAGTTGTTAAAATCTGGATGACCAGTCACCAAGAGTTTGTTAATTAAACAGGAAAAGCGCAGATAATGCCATGAACAACGATGTACCTGGAAGTGGAAATCAAAAAGCAATCGCGTGCTTTGCGACGGGATGCCACTTGACTTGTGAGTTGCTGACCAAGAGTAGCATCTTTACTTCCCTCTGCAATACGTCATGTGGTTGTCTCGTTCATCTGCGGGTTGTCTCGTTCATCTGCGAGACCGAAATCCAATTGCAGTAGACCAGCAGGTTCAGAATAAATTAGTACTAGCTGCTAATATTTTTATTTATGATCTCCTGTTATTGCCCGAAATAGCTTCTAAAATAGGCAGTTACATCTTCCTTTGTACACTCCTCTGTCCACCTAAAAAGCATACAATTCTTCTGTACATTGTGAGCTCCACCCAAAGTATATTATCATGCGGAGGCGGAAGATTTGATATTAGAATGGAGCAACAATATTATCAAAGAATGGACATCTGGCATCTTCCCTATATCGCAAGTGGTGTGGTAACTTTTACAATTATACACGGTGCCATCGAACACCCTCATGAGTTCTTTTTGCGCGATACAAGCATGGACAAATGGACAAAACATCTACAGAAGAGGGTAAACCAAAACCAAAAATCTACCATTTCCCTTCTCTAAATGAAAATGATGTGGGCCTGTTTTTTGATCTGTATAAATATGACTCATCTATATTATTAGAGGCTCAGAAAGCTCCATCTCATTGGAAGTTTGATCCGTCTCAACTGGAGGTAACCGCACATAGTTCAGTCCCAACCATTGCCATGGCCAGCACATGTACCTGTGGCCAGTGCGATTAGCCGAGTCTGTTCTATTATCCGACTCTTCCAGCTGCCTGTTAAGCTCCTCCAGTCTCTCTCGCAGCCGTGATGATCTCATATCCGCTAGCTTCAGAGATTTCTCTGCAGCATCTCGTGCCGCCATCGCTGCAACCGCTGTCTCTTCCTTGAACTTCAGCTTGTTCTCCAGTTCCAGCATAGCTTGCTTAGCCTCATCTAACTCCTTGCGAAGGGACAATATCTGTGCAACAAAGCTTCATTAGATTAACTAATGGAAAATAAACATGGTAATTGGTTATAACAAAAATGATCCTTTGCCTCCCCAGAAAGAACATCCAGTCACATGCATTAGTTAATCTATGTTCTCTTGTAAGAAAAACACGCTTATGCAGAAAAGCTACAATAGCTCCATATAAAGAAATCCCTTGCAGATTGATGTATCCTTCAGACAGTCAGCGTGGTACTGTGCCAATATAAGTCAGTATCAGCATCTGCTAGCACTGCACAAGGCCTTACACTGCTACACATTGATACAGAAATTGTCTAATTTGTTTTCCAACTGAAATTATTTACTATGTTAAAGCTGACAAGGCCATATCCAGGAATGCACTTAGGGATAATAGAATGGTACTATCATCAAGTATTGATATCCAACTTCAACAGAAATAGGGCAAGCACAAACAATTTGTTGACAAAGACACTAAACATACCAACAAAAACATGATGAAGATGACATGAAACCTACAAGCATGTGAAGCAAGTTTAGAGCGTCACAATGTCAACAAGCATCCTACTACACATCACGGTACCATATCAACTAGCATAAGTAGGTATTTTTCCTCCCTTTGAATTTTTTTTTTGATAAATCTAGGATATTGCAGTCTTAAGCTGATCCCTCAGTCTTAGTTACATCATAGCATGTATGTTCTGGACAAATTGCAACATGAAGTGCATGAACATCTGTAAATACGGGTTTTTTTTTTGTCGGGAACAAATTTGTTACAGTTATCATCACAGATTATAGTTATGGCCATAATCATTTCTTCTTTCTTATGTTTCGGTAGTAGCTCACTACTAAAATATCAAACATGAAGATGCCAATCTAATATTTGCACCAAAAAAGATGCGAAAATAATCGTAGTAGTTTGATTGCATATGGGAAAAGCTCAATGTGCTTAAAGTACTCTAAAAAGAAATGCTTCTAATAAGACAACGCCAGGGCGGTTAAAATGAAGACTTGTCAGTTTATACTAACACTCAAGAAGACACAGATACTGGAAGCGAAGAGGACAAAAACTGTATGGAATATGTTTGTGTCAAAGCACCTGAGTCTGGAACTCTTGTTCAATCGATCTACCAGCCTCAGCTTCTTCCTCTGCTGCCATCTTCCATCTTTTAATCTCCTCTTCAGCAGCTGTTACATCCATCATCAGACCCTCAACCTGAAAAAAAGTTCAGAGTGTGATTATTCGTTGACCATATCTTAAAGAGTGAGAAGCATAGTAACCTCAGACTAAACATGAGGAGAAAATTACACTCTCATTTGCCACCCTTTCCTTCTCTTCAAGATGCTTTATTTGCTTCCTTAGCTGGCCAATTTCTTTTTCTTGCCCTTCCAACCGTGTTCTAAGTAGACCAGACTCCGCCCTTAAAGCAAGCAATTTACCCAGATGATCAGAAGTAGGAAGCAAATTATGATGGTTGAAAGCATCCATGATATGGAACAGCAATGCAGTTGCCATTGCAGTCCACACAATGAGATGCCATAAACGTCAGACATGACAATTGTTCTTAGCAATTCATACATGTTCCAGTTGCAAGACAGAAATTCAATAAATGTATCTTTCGAAACCAAACGTTTACTTTGGCCACAAAACCTAGTCAAGTTGTCTTATAAGCTAATAACTGGATTTATTTTGGCAATAGGTAGCAGAAATGAGAACTAGATTGGTAATCGAAAAACAGGGGAACACTCTACCACTAGAATTAGGTGTGGGGACACAATTAAAAATGGAGGATTCCAATCAAATAGAAACCAAACCAAGACTCATCAGTCATTGTAGCTACCTTAGTGCTTCAACAAGGTGTTGGAGCTCAATGATCTTAACCTGGGACTCCTTCATGGTATTCTCCAGTGCCCCTGCCTGCAATGTTGATAGGATAATAACAATCTAGTTCACAGGTCCAATAACTTGCAACATCCAATGATAGATAGCATAAATCAGACCTACCAAGGTATAGACCTCATCCTTCTCAGCGCTCCCTGGCCTGTGCTCCTTGCGCTCATCAAGCCCTATCTCAATGCCGGCCTGACGCAGCCCATCCTCGGCAACCTTCAACACCTCACTCGTGGTTGCCTGAAGCGCGCTCCGAAGCAGCACTCCAATGTGCTCCTTCTCCCTCATGAGTTCATCCACCCTGTCCTCCAGACCCCTCACCTTGTTCTCCTTGTCATCGACCCACGCCCCAACCTTCTTCAGGGCCATGGTCGCGAGCTCATACGCCAGTTTGGTCCCTTCCAGCGACACCTTGATGCTCTCCTCCACGTCTGTCTCCTTCCACACAAAGACGGAGTCAGACAGCGCGCTGGCAGCGTCGACATCGACCAGCTTGACAACCTCCCGCATCTCGTCGTAGAGCTTGGAGGCGCAGCCGATCTGCTCTGCGAGCAGGGGTCTCTGCGCGTCGAGCTTGCCCTCGAGAGAGGCGATTTGGTCATGGAGGTCGGAGATCTCGGCGTCCCGCTGGGCGAGGGACTTGGTGAGGGACTCGCACTCGGCGGCCCTGGAGGCGAGTGAGGCCTCGAGCTCGGAGACCTCGATGGCGATCTGGTAGTTGCGGTGTTCCATCTGCTCGCGCGCGCGGTCGCGGTCGCGGCCGGCGGCGTCGATCTGGGCGAGGAGGTCGTCGACGATGTCGTTGGCGCGCTTGAGGACGCCGTAGGCGATGGCGGGGAGGCCGGCGGAGTACTTCTGGGAGGTGGGGAGCTGGGCGGGCGCGGAGGAGGGGGAGGCCTTGGCGGAGATCCTCTCGAAGCCGGAGGAGAGCATGGAGGAGGCGGTGGAGGCCTCGGCCTGGAGCGCGGCGAGCGCGCGGGCGGAGGCGGCGGCCTCGGCCTGGGCCGCGGCGAGGGAGCGCGCCGAGGCGGCCGCCTCGGCGGTGAGGTCATCGCGCTTGCGGAGCACGTCCTGCGCGAACGCCTTGAGGCGGGCGAGGCGGGCGTCGGACTCGGCGACGGAGGCCTCGGCCTTGTGGCGGAGGCGGCGCTCCTCCTCGAGCTCCGCGGTGAGGTCGAGCAGCCGCTGCTGCTGCTGCTGCGCCGCCTGGGCATCGGGCTGGGGCTGGGGTTGGGATAGGGTTTTGTGTGAGGAGGAGGGGCGAGACGAAGAGGAGGGAGGGGGAGGGGGTCCTCGTCGACGTCGGAGAGGACGGCGTCGTCGTCGTCTGCCATGGCGTCGGAACCGGCCGGCGTTGCCTAGGCGGAGGTGGGTCGTCGCGTGGACGGGAAGGTGTCTTGTCTTGTGCCTGGTCGGTGTGGTGCGTTCTCAATTGGGCGCGGGTCGGGCACGGCAGGGTGGGAACGTGACGTGATTAGGTGAGGTGCGATGCGGCAGGCAGCAGCACCGGCGCAAACCGACTGTTCTGCTCGGCGGCTTGGAGTCCTTCTGGAAGGGTGAGAAGCAATGGGTCGGACAGTTGGCAAGCCCTGCAAGCTGCAAGTGAGCATGATTGCCGGAGATGGAGAAGAAAGGATGTGAGGCCGTGAGGGTCGTCGGCAATTGTATTTAATCTACCCAATCCAGTTTTGATCCTGCTCAATTGTTCATCCTTCGATAAAAATATATGACGTGGAGGACAAAGCTCACCCAAGAACATGAAAAAAAAAGAGATTAAAAAAGAAAAAGAACTGAGACTGCTGATGAGATATGGTGATTTTGGATTCGTATTCACTGGCAAATTGCGTGCAGAAGAATTCGACGCTGTTTACATAAAAAACCGGCAAAGTATTCAACTGCAACTTGTACAGGTACATACAACAATGATACACATCCGAAGGCATTGGCCATCTAGTGATAAAAACAAGGCTGTTCCCGGCGACAGCGATTCGTTTTCCTTCTTTCTCTATACGCATGCTCTGTGTGCACTGCACAGGCACAGCTTCTTACAACCGCAGATACAGGCAACAGGGCAAATAACAACCAGCACTCAGCGTACCCAAAATGCCTCAGCGAGCATCTGAACTCATAAGGTTACATCTCTGCTTTCGAATCCATCAAATTTCGTCAGTTTCACGTTAGATGGTTGCAGCGTAGCATCACCGCTGATGTCATAGAGACCGTCTTTCTCCATATCTTGTGAAGAAGCGGTGACTCAGCGCTTCTTGAGCAGTCAACCTGTTCGAGGGCTCATAAGCTAGAAGGCCCTTCAGCAGGTCGATGAAGTCCCCAGCAGAGTGATCCACATGTTGCATCACCAGGTTCTGCATCAGAGATCACCATGTACTGTTAGACCAATCATCGAATTCAAATAGAAGCAAGCAAAACTGTGACTGCGAGAAATCGATGTATTTTTCAATGGTGAGCTTCCAAATAAGAAAACTTGAGCGCCATTGTGCCTAATCTATAGCCAGAAAAAAATGTGCATACTGTGCAAAGCAGATAAGATTTCTAAATCAATGAAATCTGTGCAGCATTTACCTGAAGGCGAGGCAGTTTGAGAACAGATCTAATGCTCTGTCTTCTTGTTGCTCCTTCTGGCCAGTTTAATCTTCCTCTTCTGATGCACTTCTCTGCATGGCGGCTGAGTTTCCAAAAGGCAAAGAGGTTTAGAAAACTAGCAGGTGGAAAAAAGGCAGCATATGGTGCTAATAATGACGATAATACACGTGGAAAAAGGCATACTCTGCTCGTTCCAGCATGTGCCGAGGAACAGGACCTAGAACTCTCTCCATCATTGCCAAGTGTTCCAAGTCCTCATGGGTCTGGAACAGTGTCTCGCCCTATAAAAAATAATCAAGTGGTCAATGATTTACCAGACATGATGCACCTTTGACAGAATAGAAATAAACAAAATAAAGCAAATACTTACCGAGCAGAGCTCAACAAGTATACAACCAACACTCCACATATCACATGGATAACTCCATCCATGCCCTAACAACATTGACGCAAACATCAAGCTTCGGTACCGAATGGTAATGGCAAGAATGTATGCAATTAGCAACTACATCCAATTCATACCCAAAATAACTTCAGGAGCTCGATAGTGTCTAGTAGAGACAATGTAGCTACGATCTTGGTGATGATATGCTGTGCTGCCAAAGTCAATTAACTTGATGGCACTTGATTTTGGAAGTTTCCTTGAGAATGATCCATCCTAGATTGAAAATTTATGGTCAAAGTAATTAATAAAGCAGACAACATACAAATAAAAACTTAAAAGGACACAAGACCAAATTAGCAAGAGCATGCTGACAGTGAAGAAACGTTTCTTGTTACTGAAACATCATCAAAGCTATGCAAACAGTAAACTATACCTTGTGTTCAGGTAACTTGACATAATCCGAAGAAACGAGGAGGATGTTCTCTGGTTTCAGGTCAGTATGAATTAGTTGCAGACGATGCATAACTGAAAAGAAGCAAACCAAAACATCGCATGCATGAGAAACAAACAGTTTGAGACTCAGAGTTATGATCACTCAACACAATAAAAACCATATGAGTCTAAAAAACAAAATTAAGGTCAAGTTCATAAAATACGAAAGGCATTCTCCATTGTCTTTTCAAAACTGACAGAAAGTCTGTAGGGGAGAACAGAGAAGGAACATAAATAAAAGAATCTTGAAAGAGCAATTTAACATATTTGAAGTTTGCAGAGCACTGTTTCTACACACATGCAACAGATTCCAGAAGTTGCTCTCCAATCTGGCGAACTAGGTCAACTGGAAATGGGCGGTAGCCAGTTTTCCGGAGAAAATCATATAAGCTCGGGCCAAGCTTCTCACAGACCTGTTCATTGATCGAAATTTATTGATTGATTCGACCCCAATTTCTACTGGCAATATTGGGGGAACTATACAAATCAACCATGTACTTACAATACAGATATGGCTACGATAGTCAAACCAGTTCCGTATTTGAACACAACTGCAAAAACATTTGACACCATGTAACTTTCTTCCAGTATAGCAGCAATATGAAATCGTAGTTTAATTCATGCAGCACTTATTTCTTTGTTTTCCTTTTAGGGACAGGCAAATATAACTTACTGTTTGCCATCTGCATCGTTTCTTGCAAGCTTCTGCAGCACATCAATCTCTATCATGGCGGCATCACTGTATTTCTTTACAGCACGAACAACTTTAATAGCCACCATTTCTTTATTCTCTCTGTCCCAACATTCCAATACCTGGCCAAAAGTACCTGAGCATACAGGAAACTTCTTTTAGTTCATTGTTAAGAGAATTTCAATGGGCACAATCCTTTAAACATAACAACAATGTTATCGTACATTTCTGTATTACAAAATAAATGAAACAGTTTTATAAGAATGAGAATGTGCGAGAAAATACTAACCTTCACCTATTTTTCTATATATTTTATCTGCAAAGAAACATAAAAAGAGAAATATTAGATAAGTGACCGTTTTATATGTACAACACAAACATGGAAGTTACAAACAAAAGAAGTAAGAAAACAGACAACTGGGATGCACTTTTAAAGAAGGGGCTTTATGCTAAGAAGAATAGTGACATCATCGGGTTAAACTGTAAAAGAGTCATCATGAAAGACCATGAAAATCTTGAATCAATGCCGACCAGAGAAAAAAACAAAGGCAAAACGAACAGCCATGTAAGAAAATAAATTAAAAGAAGACATTTGCTGAACGAAGTTCTAGTTTTCATGAAGGGAAAACACTATTTCAATAATTTTTCCTGTGAAAAAAATGTTTTATGCAAACAAAGTCATGTTTGGAAACGAGAACATGGTTTTTCACAAGAAATCAACAGAGATTACTCCAACAATGATAGTCAAGTGTAATTACAGCGAGAGGTCAAATTCTCTCCAACAGCAAATACGTAATGGCCATCTTTATCATCTCCTCTCCAAGGAGGGGAAGCATTTCGAGCCACACCCTTCGGAAGCAGAGACGAACAAGTATGGTCTGAAGGATGTGCCGACAATAGCAGGCTGGCCACATCACCAACTTCTTGCCCACAAAATGTTCTTATCTGAGCCTACACACATCCATCCATTCATTTCTTTCATGCAGGAAACGATATAAACAGATACTTCCCCATGAGATGGTAATGGTCTCAAGTGAAACAAGTAAGGAAAAAAAAAGGAATAAATAAACTGCAGAGTAGGAATAAAATTGCACTGTTTCCATATGTGATCATACAGAACAAATTATACAGTCTCCCACTGTTTCCATATGTACGTAAGCACATGGGGACATTTAACTTACGAAGCTAGTACAAACTACTTATATTAACGTGTAAACTTAAAAGAGCTAATAATACTGAATTATTCAGAAAACGGTATCAGTGTTTGCTTTGATGAAGTATCATAATCATATGCATATTCAAGAAAAGATAATAATAAAGGAATGTTATAGATGAACAAAATTCCTATTTCAGGCAGTAAGCATATACTATTTACACAGTTAGATAGCTCAATCCAAGAGATTTTACTGATCAATTTACATGGAATTAACCAATCAAACTTAAAAGGGAGATCGTCCATATATGCAAAATATAATGTGTATGATCCGATTTGCTTTTAATCTTGCAAAACAGCAGCATGCAAGCTCAAGGCATGTTCTCGGGGAAGAAACTGTGAAAGTATGCAGGCTTTAGGTGGAACTTGAATCCTAAGTGTGATTGGAGTTGATCAGGATCACAAGCCTATCAAGGTGAATGGAATCTTCCATATTGGAGCTTCTCCTTCTAATTTCCTTAAAAAGCTATCGAAATTTTCCGGAGTCCGGCTCTAATACAACCTGGACGAGCTAGATCAAGAGCCACCATGTATTCACAATTCATGACCAGGTACTGCCGCAACTTAAAAATAGTCGAAACTATCTACGAATCGCCTCTTGGAGGGGTCATATCTAAGCACAAAAATAAAGATTATACAAAATTCCTACACATCGGAGGAATCGGCAAGGAGCATTTACCTCGGTAGCCGGCGCCACGTCCCAGCCCAGCCTAGCCCGCTTGCGGGGGCGACCGCTGGGCAGATCGGCCGCAGCTGCACACTTGGTTGCCATGGCTATTGCTTGCGGTGCTCTGATGCTTCGAAATTGGGGAATTGACAAACTATGGTTGCGGTGGGGAAAACGCGGGAAGGGGAAAGTGGAGAGGGCGCCCTGATAACGAGGGGGATCGGATGCGGTAGGCCGGTAGCGTACCTCTTACGACTCGTTGTGGGTTGCTGGTTTGACCAGATTGGCGGAGCCCGCGCCGCGCCAAGATTCGTGCACAGCTGCATCAGAGCGCCCAGGGAAAAGGAGGCAAATGACAATGCAGTGTTCGAACAGGAAGCTGTATATCATAACCAGAGTACAAGTCATTTTGCTCTTGGAAATACTATCACTTCCAAAGCTTTACGACTGACGCTGTCTGATGAACAACGAACTAACAAAAGAGAAAAAGTGGGGAAGAGACATCTCAGTCGAATGTCCATTGATATTATCGAGTTTAATCAAATTCGTACAGTTAGGCAGGGACCTCCGAATAAAGATGATGTGAAGCACAGTGCCCCATTCAGTTTCAAATCAGACCAAGCACTATGCTCCATTACCACCTCATAGCAGATAATCAGAAGATGACGCATCAAATACAGTAACCGCGGGCAAAATCATCACCATGTAATTATCTACTACAATCCCTTAATAGAAATTTTCAATGGGAAGGGAGGACTGTATCAATATCATCATTTTTCAACAATTTCAATGGAACGATGTCGTGGAACAATGAAGTCCCATGAATTTCTGCCCACCGAACAGATCGTTCTAAGGACTCAAAAACAGATTTCAGTATCAGCCATTCTATCAGAACCTACAAGTAAAAGCCTGTCAGGATACACTTCGATATGCCCGAATGCACTGGTGCCAGGAGGGCACTCCAATGCAGCCTCGAGGGTGCGGTGGTGAACGCCATGTGAATCTATGGAGTAGCCGCCCTTGTGATCATGCCCGGCGAAGCAGGCCTTGACGCAGTTGTACTGGCGAACAACAGACATCACCTCATCATAGTTCCACATGAGAGCTGCTGGGGAAGATGAACCGGGATCCATTGGGAGATGGCTGCACAGGATAACATTCTGGCCTTGTGTCGATGCATCCTGAAGGACATCATTGAGCCAAGACAGCTGCTCCTTGCCAACTGCACCATTGAACTTCACAAACCGTCGGGCAACACCAACCAGACCGTCAGGGCTGTTCTTGTCAGAGTTTGGGTTCTTCTCATCCAAGAGCTTCAGCGCTGCTGCAGTCACTGGATGATCCTGGGGCCAGCCAAGGCAACTGAAGTCATACGCATCCAAAACAACAATTCTGAACTCCGGGCACGGTGAGAAGTCATAGTAAGCACGATCAGAATCAGTGGGCATCTTCAGCAAAGACACCAGCTTGCTGCGCGGCAGGTTGTAGAGGCAATGGTTGCCAAACATGTGGTAGGTTGGGCCGTGGAACTTCTCAAACTCATCCAGGACCTTCTGCACTGCCCACAAAGATTTGTCCTTCGGGCAGAAACCGTCGATGATGTCCCCGAAGTTTATTGCGAATTTGATGTTGTTGTGTGTGTTCCATCTACTGACAGCCCTTTGGAGGACACTGATGCTGTGGCGGTAGTAGCGCGGAACACCGAGGAACGAGCGGCCATCAGGAATATCGGCATACTGAACATCAGCAATGACACCAAAGGTAAACAAGGGTGTCTTTGCAGATGCGCGGACTGCTAACCCGTTTGCTGCAGCCATCACCGAAACTGGGCTGAACTAACAAGCAATTGGGGATCAGAGATGATCCCTGTGCTGGAAATGAAGACAAACAAGATTTAGTCAAAACTCTGAAGCATTGAGGAATGAGGACTCGAAGGTTCAGTTGAACCCCTAAATTTGATAGAAAACTCTAGACAAAAATTTACTGGAAAATGGAGTGTGCCCGCACCTTAATCGGAAACCACGAAACCCGGCGGTGTAAATTGAAATCAATCAACCTTGCTCGTCGCTCAAGATGAAGAACCTAATACAACCATGGGCAGATGAAAGGACTGGATTAGTCGGGAACCACGCCACAAATACATCCACGACTAACGACTTGGATTCCTATAGAAACGATACAAAGGGCAGGATCAAAGGAATCTACTCATACGAGCTACAGAGCTATGATTGCTTACCGGCGAAGGAGAGGAGCGGCTGGCTAGAGGCACAGGCAGCGAGATGCGGCTGGATCTCCGCTCCGCGCCACTGGACCGAGAGAAGAGCGGCTGGCTAGAGGCACAGGCAGCGAGAAGCGGCCGGCGCGCTTGTTACCCGGTCGGTAGACTGCGGCGGGTACTCCGGCGATCTCCCTTCCTCGTGCAGCGCTTGTGCCCACACCGCCTTGCCCTGCCCACGTCGCGGATCTGGATTAGATACCGAGCGAATCTGTCCGGTGCCAAGAAGCCCAAGCTTAGCCCAATAAGGCCCGATACATCGAACATACCGGGTCCATTATTTTATCCTGCTTTAACTCTCAATTGGTCCATCTCAAAAAAAAACTCTCAATTGGTCCTTCAAAAAATAACTCTCAATTTTCCAGTTCAAAAAGGAACTCTCATTTTTTTTTATTTTAACTCTACTCAGTGTTTGTGATTTAACTAGTTACTAACCCCGTGCGACACGCACGGCAAAATATTGTTCCACGCGACGTCACTGGCATGAAATATAACTTTTCAGCCCAAAACATCATGGCATTGTAAAAAAAAATTAATAATATGATATTGTTTCTACCCAAACAATTATAAGATGGTATAATATATTGTTCAAGCAAACATAGCCAAAGATCGTTCAATATATTGTAGAAAACCAAAACATTCACATAACATTCCATGCGGCATTTATCATGACGTGTTCTTATGATATCACAAATAACAAAAATATATTTTAAAATGGTTTTATGATATCACGATAAACAAAATTAACACATGATTAAATATATATTTCAAATAGCAAAAATCAACAAAATGGATGGTTGGATATTGGCCCCTCTTTATTTTAAAATGACAAAAATATGAGCACATATAATTTAGCAAAGATGTATACAAACACCATTCATAATTTATACTAAAATGATAAAAATACAACGATGGAATTTTAACACTAAATCATTCCCTACTACTACTCGTCACTTTTTTCTATAGGGTCAGCACTGACAAATTCGTTCGTAACTTTTTGAAGATTTAGTCTCTCTCTACTATCATAGCGTCAACTTAGAATAGAAAACTTAATTGATCCGATGTTGTAATATTCAAAATGTTATTCTTATAATACTGAGCCACCATAAAAAGACATCATTACAACATTCATATCAGCTAGATGTTTGATAGAACTGAACTATCTTGTTAGCACACGCTAAATAGTTTGATGAAGACACACCAATAATAACAAAACCTCATCATCTATAAAACAAACAATTAATCTTTGTTTCGTGTAACCATATGTACTACAAGTATTCATATCTATCAGTTCAAATAAAACTTAAATATATTACGCCCTATGCAATTGTCTCATGTCTTCATCCTTACGTTGAATTAGACCACGTTCATATCCGTACGCCACGTACGTGTCTAAAAGGCTCAAACCATGTACCCTTTCACTATTTGCCTGAAAAAGAAAGGAAATATACAGTATTCCCCTCAAAATAATTACCAAACAATTGAAATTCTATAATGCCGAACATTGTTGATGCAGATATCAGACAGTGGTAACAATCTGATAAAAGCAACACCGGAACAGATAATTGTGAGGTAACTTTCCTTTTAATCTGTATTCATAATGACATAATTACAGTTATCTCACTTTGTTGAGCTAAACTATTTGCCAAAAACAACTCCAAGATACACACAGCTGAAAGCTCAGATGATACATGGTTATAGCCTTTTAGCACAACCATGTGGAAACAACCAGCCGAAACAACTTGAAGATCACAACAATATGCCTCTTCAACATAACAGCTCAAGATCCCATTTGATATGCTGCCTAAAGTTTTTGGGCAAAATCATCTGAAAGATCGAAAACAATATTTTTTTTTCTTCTGCTTTTACCTGTTCATAGTGTCTTCTACGTAAGCTGTTCAAAAATATTGGGTCAGAACAATGGAACTAAATTTATACTTGTGCTTTTACCTGCCAATGGTGTCTTCTACAGAAGTTGTTCGGAAAGATTGGTCAGAACAATGGAACTGGAGTCAGAAATGAGGGAACACCCAATTCCCATTAGTCCATAAAGGAATGGAAGGCTCATCGCATGGTTGCTAATTTGCTCTTCCTCTTCTCATACTCTAGGCCGTGCAAAATCATAGAATCCTCTACTGGATTATGTCCTCACAGACTGGAGTGCAGAAGTAACAGACCTTTAAAGCTTGACGTCTCTATATATGTTAATCTCCTTGTGAAATACATAATATCCCTCTACATGTTATGCTTACATGAGTGCTGAACTCCTATCTCCTGGATAACAAGAAGAAAATATATATGTCAAATTAGCTTCATCACACCATTCCAGATAGAAAATTCAAGATCATACATGTTTGTTGTGCACTGACCATGTATTGATTGCCGCTGTTCATGAAGCTCTGGAATTAAAACTCTTGACTGCAAAACAAGTAGATGTGTGTTGTTTTATTAGTCACATCAGCAAAAAAGGAATCAACACGCAACAAGAAAAAAAATACAGTTACAATCATAGTGCTCTCAGATGACCTTGAAGCTTTTGCTGGAAGCTTGGAACTCTTATGTGGCCTTTGTACCTTAATGATGTTTTTGGGCAAAATGTGCATGTTAATTTTCAGCCACCTGATCAAACAAAAATGAAAGTGACCTGCTACCTAATAGCTAGAGGAATTACATCTCTGGTGCTCTCAGGTGACCAAGACCTACCACCTGTCACTGTTCATGAACCAATCTGCAGCAGGCAATAGCATGAATCTCTCAAGAAAGAAGTGATGCATTACAGGCCTGGTTATTGCAGGAAAAATAAGTGTAAGTGAAATACAAGAAATTCTTAAGTTGTTACAGTGGGAAAATGGAAATATTGATAAAATGGACAAATGAAAATAAAGATAAAAATAATTTTAAGTTGTCATAGATTCTAAGTAATGCCCACCTGTCCTTTTTCCTACAGAAAATATAATTCCTTTGAAGTGGCTATCAATTCATTGCAATCTGTTAGCTAATATATAACTGACTAATGTTAATAATATATCTTTGAAGACCTTTTTCCTACTGTAAAAAGCTACACAACATGTGAACATAACTGCAAAGATAAATAACTATTAGAAGATAGTACACTTCTTGTAACATATGAACTCCAATTGCTCAAATGCAGAAAAGTTAAATAAAATATGTCCTTCCATGAATTATTATTTCTGCACAAAGTACAAAAAATCAACTTTTATGGAACACTTTAGGCAGTAGTGGTATCTTATCAAGAATTTGGTCGCAACACCGAACCATCCTCCAAGTATCAGTAAGCCAGCAAGAACTCACCAGATACACGAGCAGCGGTGGTGGCGGCAGGAGCAGGTCGATTCCACTGGAGCGGTTGAATCAGAGAACCAGAAATCAGCTAGCTGGTAACTGAAGATAGCGGGGCGTGCATGCTAGCCTATCATTATGATTAGTGTATTTATTACCATTCGGGCGGATGCAGGCGACGTGGACATCAGGAATTTGTCAGTGTCACACTGAACTCGTAATTGTATCTAGCTCGGTCACAATTGTACCAGAAGGACATGGAGGGAGTGGAAGACATAGCTCGGTCACAATAACTGAACTCGTTATGAGGAGCACAATTGTACCAGAAGACATAGACCCAATCACTGAAAGACGTACACAACAGTTATGATTAGCCATGTGTCAGGATCACAATATATGCTCCTCATAATGGACATATTGGTGAGCAAAATCAGGGATAAGTGGAGGAAAAGTTGTACCTCAATGCATAAGCCAAACAGAGCCATTCAGTGCACCGGAATCATCCTGCAATAAAAAAGAAGCATCCAATTTACTTGGCTTTGGGTATTAAACAAAGGAAAAAAAACCTGGTACATTAGAAGAATCTATCAACGATCTGATAGGACAGTTCTTTATGCATTACCCCAAAGTTCAAAGCGGAAGCAACAACTCCAATCTACCTGCAAAGGGAAACACCTATTAATTCCAGAATCTGCCAGAGTAACATGCGAAAATTCTCAGACAGCTATTCAATTGTATGTAAAACACTAATTGTACAGAGGATACTGTAAACATCAAGACACCATTAGTTTCTTTTTCTAGACATTAGCAGTTGAGGTGTGCAGCTTAAATGTGGGAGTTCAGGTTCTATCACAGAATCAGCCAACGTTGCAAAAAAATTCAAATAGTTCTAAACCAGCAGCATGTTCCATGCCAATTCTTAGGTGTGTCGAATTCAAGCAAACCTGCTCTCAGTTAACACAAAACAATGAAAGGTTGTAAGCTACTGTAACCTGGTGAGTTGACAACGATATTCAGTTACATAATATGATTTTTTTCGCCATTTGAAAAGGACGTTTGGGAGGCCTCTCTGAAACTACTCAGTCAACTATCGATCAGTAATGACTGGAACGTGCTGAATTGTGCCTCTCGACTATCTAAAAATTGTCTGCACATGAGCATGAATGCTAGACACTAAGAAATAAGAATACTATATGATGTTAGCAAAATGATTCATCCTCCACAAAATATAGTAGAGGAATTCAATATTTTTCAAGACACAGTACAACATACACACATTTATTTGTAAAGAGGAAAATTGCAATAAGGTGATCATACAAAAACTTGCGAGCTATGCAATGTCCGAATACTATATGATATTATAATTGTTATAATGGAAAATGGTAGATGAATCCGTGTCAATCGAAGACCAATAAAAAAATGAGATAATCATAACATGTATCCAACATTTACGATAGTATTGGACCTGTGATTGGTGTACCTATCCAGTAGCAGTGGAATTATCCAGCAGATATATGAGGGACGGCGATGCATCACATCCTTTAGCAAGGAAACACAAATATTTACCAGTGATCCGGCATCGCGAATACTGGTCAGATAAAAAGGACCAAGAAGGATGTGGTGACCAGCCCACCACAAACCCCTTACTATCTAACAAGAATTCTCATCAGGTCCAAGGAAAAAAATCAGATACATCAGTTCTAATACAGCTTCTCTGTTGGGATAAAAGAAATCTATATTGCATTGAACATTTGAACACACATGAAATGCAATTGCGGCTGAGCTTTAGGATTAGCCTTACCTATTAGGGGCTGATGTAGCTCATGCTTGTTCCATCCAAATAAGCCACCACAATTTACTCTGATTGTAGGAACATGATCCTCATATTCATTAACTCTAGCCTGAAACCATGATTGACAGCCATTATAGCAAACGCAAGTAGCATGATATTTACAGCAACTAAACAGGATAATATTGCAGAATCAGGTGTATGAAATACAACAAGCTCCATGGATGAAGGAACAGAGGAAGAAGAGGAATTTGTTCGTGCAGTTTCATGTGCATTACCTGGATATAGTGTGTTAAATGATACTTCTAATGCTTCTCAACCAGCTTGTTCATTACCTTTGGGTTCGATGTACGCCAGTCTGATATCTGCTTAGTCTCTACTAATGAGGCCATCTCAAGAGATTCCAACCACTGGTCCACAGGCTTGAGGCTTCCATAGATCAGTTCACTGGAATCAATCTGTATGGGAGTGTCCTCTGTTCTGCATGCACATTAAAAATAATAACGAAAGCTCAATACCCAATTAGCAGATTGTTCACTATACAAACAAAGCACACGTAGATCGTCATCCCAATTATGTTTGGAGGTATCTGACTGATTGATGTAGCATGGAAGATGAGGCTACCTGCATAAACAATAGGGAGCCACCATCTCCAATTGAGCAGTTGAGTAGCAGTGGAATTGGAATCGGGCACTCGGAGGAGATCACTTACGACGGCAAGGATCACATGGCAAGGGAGCGGCAGCCATCAGAGAAAAGTAGATACAGAGGACCCAGTGACGAAGCACGATGGACAAACCTGTTGTACTGATTGTGGTCAGCCGACCGGGATGGCGCCGGATGCTCCTGCCTTCACGTGCGCGAGGGAGAGAATTCGACGAGGTTGACAGCACCGGCGCGCTGCACCAGCTGTGACAGCTGATGGATGGGCAATGGCGCGGACCGCCTCAACACCGCCAACATCCCCTGCTCCATCGCGTCGCCGGATGCCTCTTCCTGCAAGAACGTGACATCCCATCGGCATCGGATCAAGAAACCTACCAATGGGAGGGGGAGCACCTGGTGCTGGATCCTGGTGGTGGAGGACCCGCCTCTGGCAACACGACTCGCGGATGGCAGGGGGATGTTCTCGACGACGAGAACCACAAGGAAGATGGACTCCTGATCCCACCTGGCCCGCTTTGCATCTCCGATCCCATCCTCCTCGCACCGCTGGTACTAACGCTCGAGGAGACGTCTGGTGGCGGTAGCCGCCGGCGGCGGCGGTCGCCTCCCTCAACTCCACCTCCGATCTATCCTCCTCGCACTCGCATTTGTGTGTGGAATTCTAGATCGGGGAATAGTTCATAGGAAAGGAAATATTAGCGCGATTCGCGACCGATAATCACGCGAGTGTGTGTTGCGGGCGGGTAAAGAAAATCGCAGGTGATGAAAAATTGATGCGGAGTAACCGGGCGTAAACAATTTCAGGTGGTGTTTGGATATTGGGAAATGGTAGGTGGGTTAGGGATTGGGAAATGATGGCTGAGGGAATGAAGGGTTGAGATTTAATGTGATGGAGAAATAAAAGGTACTGATTTCTCAACCAATTTCTCTATTCCTATCCCGATGCCCATTTCCCGATTGCCAAACGCCCCGTCAGTGTAGGAGAGCGTCAGGCGTGACGCTTCCTGTAACATAACGCTAGGAAGTTTCGGAGGATCTACGGTTTAGATGGTTTAGAGGTTGTGGGCCATGAAATCAAAAGTGAACTAAAGGATTGGGTACATAAGATTTAGGTGAGCCAACTGGTCGCAGGCAACTCGTGCCTTATTAGTTTAGATAACTCTGATTTTTGAAAACGAACGCTGAGTTTAACCTTGCTCCCTTAGAAGAGGTGGTTCGACGCGTGGCAGCTCGTGGGTGTAAACCGCCCACTTGAGGATATCGTGCTGCCTGAAATCTCGAGGAGATTGCATTTTATAAGAGGGGATCAGTAATCAACATGTTCGATCCAACATCAGTTGTAAATAACTCCCTCCTTTTTTTTTTTTTTCGTCATTTCAAACAAAAATAAGCTAGAAATGGACTACGAAAACTTGTATGAACAACAAGCGAAAAAAAAGGAGTAATTGAAAGCTAGAGATCATAGTACAAGCTAGTTTGTGGACAAAGACATGATAACGTAGGAGTATGTTGTATGACATTCAATAGTTTTCCAACGGGAAGGCGCCAAACAATTTTATCTGTGCCAATTTCAATACACTGCCGTGAAACAAATGATACAACAGCAAGGATTCAGAACCGCATTTCAGTATCGGCCATTCTATCAGAACCGACTAGGACCAACCTGTCAGGGAACACGTCGATATGCCCGAACGCGCTTGTGCCGGGCGGACACTCGAGCGCGGCCTCGAGCGCGCGGTGGTGCACGCCGCGCGAGTCCACGCAGTACCCGCCCCGGTGGTCGTGCCCGGCGAGGCACGCCTTGACGCAGCCGTGCCGGTGCACGACGTCCATCACCTCGGCGTAGTTCCACATGAGGGACTCCGGGAACGCGCAGCCCGGTCCAGGGGGAGGTGGCTGCAGACGACGACGCCCTGCCGGCGCGCCGCCGCGTCCCGGAGCACGCCGTCGAGCCACGACAGCTGCTCCCCGCCGACGCCGCCGTTGAACATCACGAATCGCCGGTCCACGCCGGCGAGGCCGTCGGAGCTGTTCTTGTCGGAGTTGGGGTTCCTCTCGTCCAGGAAGCGCATCGCCGCCGCGGTCACCGGGTGGTCGCGGGCCAGCCGATCGCGCTGAAGTCGTACGCGTCGAGGACGACGACCCTGAACTCCGGGCACGGCGAGAAGTCGTAGTAAGCGCGGCCGCCGTCGTTGCCGGAGTCGTCGGAGCCACCACCGGTCGTCGTCGCCGGCGGCATGTTGAGCAGGGGAAGCAGCTCGCGGCGCGGGAGGTTGTAGAGGCAGTGGTTGCCGAGCATGTGGTAGGCCCGGCCGCCGCCGGCGAGCGCGCCGAACTCGTCGAGGACCCTGCGCACCGCCCACAGGGACTTGTCCCGTGGGCAGTGCCGGTCGACGATGTCGCCGAAGTTGACGCAGAAGCTGATGCCGCCGTGGCTGTTCCAGCTCGCCACGGCCCGCCGGAGGACGGCGATGCTGTGGCGGTAGTAGCGCGGCGTGCCGTGGAACGAGCGGCCGTCGGGGACGTCGGCGTACTGGACGTCGGCGATGACGCCGAAGGAGAACAGGGGCGCCTTGGCGGCGGCAGCTGGCGCGTGAATTGCCGCTCCATTTGCCGGAGCCATCACCGGAAAGGAACTATTGGGTTCACAGTTCAGGGACTTCTGCTATGAAATCAACCAGCAATGATCTCTCACTTTGCTAGAAGCCTGGAGCTGTATACGGTACAGTGTAAACAAATCTGAACCAAAGGAGCAACTGTATGAAGAGAGAAAGGAATGTCTGAATCCGATAGAGCACAAAACGAGCTCTTATAACAAGACAGCATCACTTACCAGCAGAGCAAGAGTGAAAAATCCACGTGCGCATGGATCTCCGCGCTCGGCCGATGGAGGAGCCTGCGGGCACTGCCGTCGGCACTCGGCGGCAGCGCGTGGCTGGGTCCGGTGATCTCTCGTCGTCTCGCGTCCGCTGGTTGCCAAAACCGGATCCCGCCGCGGTCAACGAGGCAGCTCTGGATTCGCCAGTAACGTCTCTATGAGGGGAGGATTTCCAGATCTAGATAAGCAGAGAGGGGATCTTGTCTGAGCGAGCCCATATTTGGGCCCCGGTACAACAACAGCCGTGCTCTCGCCTCTCGGCCTTGGAAATTGGAATTTAGAGCAAGTGAACGAAATCTTGTGGCGAGGGCATAAACAGACGAAATCTTGTGGCAAGTGAACGAAATCTTGTAGAGTAGCAAGGTGAACGCGTTCTAATGGTTGGTGATGCTTTGCTCCAAACTTACCAGTTACCACGTCCCCCTTTGTAATCGAGGATATAAAGAGTGTTTTACCTGTGTGCCATTATAAAAGATCGTAGTTACGTATAGGCCACTAAAAAGTTTGCTGGCACCTATATGCCATCGCACGAACTTTCTTTTACCTACACGCCATTATGGACGGATTCCCCGCTAACAGAGATTAACCGAGATGCAAAAAGACAATTTTACCCCCTTTGCTTTCCATCCTCGCCGCGCCCGCACGCCAGCCCGCACGCGTGCCCGGCGCCGCACCTGCCCGCGCCGGCCCGTGCCGCCTCCGATGCGTCCGCGCGTGTGCCCTGCTGCGCCGGGGGAGGAAGGGCTAGTTTGGTTGTTCCCTCGTCAGTATGCCTGAGCAAATTTGGTGCCTGAGAGGTGACTGAAGATCCGTATTGATTTTGCCTGATCAGGCACGAAGCTGCCCTCTCTGTTTGGTTGCTCCAACCTGCCTGAGACGATCGCCAGAGAAAAATTCGCTTTCTCAATCAGAAAATGCGAAACTAAAAAATACACTTTCATCTCCACGTACAGAGCACGATAGTCATGGCGGAGCTTGCCGGCCGCCGACGAGAGGACCTCCTAAAGGGGTTGCCGTGACCATCAAAATGGAATTCCTATGAGGCTTAGAAGATGATTACGTGATCAATTCGGCAACATACAAAGTTTGTGAGGCAAATTTTGAGAATTTGGTGCATAAGGTTTGGAATTTGGGGAAAACGGAATCGATCAAATCTGCAGCTCGTCGGCGGCGAGATTGCTCAGGCGGGGAGGTGGCGGCTCCAGTGCAGGGGGGCGGAGGCCACGGGAGGCGAGCTCGCTCAGGCGGAGAGGCGGAGGCGGCACAAGAGCCGTGGGAACGGCAGAGGCGGCGCACTAGCAATCGGGGCACGCGAGGCGCGGGGGCGGCGGAGCAGCGCGCCAGCGGTGGGGCGCGCAAGCCGCGGGGGTGGCAACGGCGGTGCGCAAGTAGCCGGGCCCGACGTGGCGCCTGCTGCTTCTCGGGAGAGGGGCTCGGGAGGAAAGAGTAGACAGAGGAGGAAGAACGACCAGTCACGGATAGGCCGAGATGAGGGTTGGTAGGGTTATCCGGTCTCAAGGGTAAGATTGTCAAATCTATAGACCAGTCCCACATGTTAGTACTCCTGAACCGTTAATTCTTAACGGAATCCGTCTATAATGGCGTGTAGGTAAAAGAAAGTTCGTGCGAGGGCATACAGGTGCCAGTAAACTTTTTAGTGGCATACACGTAACTACGATCTTTTATAATAGCATACAGGTAAAAGACTCGGATATGAAACCGCAGGAGAAAAAATAACAGAAATTGAAGTAGCATGCTCCAATTCTATATGTGAATTGAAAGCACAAGTTTTGGAAATATGTTTACATCAGCAAATGAAGCGACCATATTTGCACACAACTTGATGTTTTCGATTTGAATTTGAATGACTGGTCATTTGGCACATCAATGCAACAGTTAGCTACTACAACGTACCTTCTCTGTCCACAAATATAGTGTCTTTTAGGTTTGTCTTAAGTCATTTTTTTGAAATTTGACCAATAATATCTATAAAATTATTTCAAATTAACAGAGTTATATATTATGAAAATCCAGTAAAATCATTTCCATGTTGTCAGTGTTTATGTTTTTCTTGTTATGGATAATCAAAGTTTAAAAATTTGACTTAGGACAAAACTAAAAATAAATTTGAGAAATTATTTTACACAATCTTATAGATCCATATAATCAAAATAAGTTAAGGCTGCATCACTAAATTAAGTGACAACAAGAGCGGGCCTAATGCTTTGGTTGGCAAGGCAAAAGTGATTAAGCAATGAGAGTTCAACTTATAATGGCCTCTATTTGTCTTCTATAAAGGCAAATGCTTCGTTCGCAAAAATTGAAAAAAAAAGGGCAGATGCATTTGTTGGAGGCCCCATTTAAAACAATTAAATTAAACTTGAAAGTGCTCACCTGTCTTGTGTAATACTAGGTAGCTTCACATATCCTAGCAATACAATGAAAATCTTGCCAACTAAAATAAAACAGGGAAAGATATACTTAAAATTCAAGAGCTCATACCTCCTGTTTGCGTTCCTGTAAAATTGAGCAAAGGAACCCAATTCTATGGATTCTTTTTCTTCCCTGTGTTGTATAAGAAAATTCTTTAAACATTCTATGCCTTTCCTCCAATCTATAAAGGGACCCCTGTTGCTACCTGTTGCTATGCAGAGTAGTTTACAGGGAAGTCAAGAAACGTTCACTGTTGTTCAAATCCGCTGGTTAATCGTCTCATGTACCACAATGCTGATCGCTGACCAAGATGCCACGTCGGCAACTCAATGGCAGAGGGGAGAAGCAAGGGAGGCCGGAGACGGCTACACCTGCAAATGTCAGCACCACCCGTCTTCCTGCATCTCCTGCGCCATTTCTTCCTTCGCTTGTCACCAGCGAAAAAATCCACGGTTGGACCCACGTGTCATTGACACTGCTGCCGTGTCGGAGGTTCCATTCCCGCGGCCGAAGCATTTTAAGCGACGCACAAAAATTAAACCGGGAAAAAAGATTCTATCACTTTCCTCCTCCACTCGAATCTCTTCTCCCGCGGCGATGGCCGCCGGCCTCCTCCTCGGCGACGCCGCCGCCTTGGGATCCCACAGCGCCGTCTCTCGCCGACCTCCGCTCCCCTCCCTCCGCAACTGGGCCCCCGGGCCCTTGCGGCCACCGCTCGGGGCGGCCGCTTCTCTGTCACGGAATTCCCGCCCTGGCCACGTCGCCAGGTTCGCGGCCTCCGCTTCGGGAGGCGGTGTTGGAGAGGATCCGGAGGAGCTGTCGGATGACGAGTCGCGGCGGCAGCGGGAGGCGGAGATGTCGCGGCGGCTGAAGGAGGCCGAGGAGATGGAGGAGCTGGAGCGCACGGCCGAGCAGCTGCAGAGCCAGGCCACCGAGGAGTCGGAGGAGGAGAAGCGCGAGCGCGTGCGCCGCGAGCTCGAGAAGGTCTCCTCTACACAACCTTAGCTTAGCTTTGCCCTGCCGTTTCCGTGAGAAATTGGGGGAAAGGAAATCATATCTCTTTGCTTGTTAATCGGGTGCAGGTGGCCAAGGAGCAGGCAGAGAGAAGGGAAACGGCGAAGCAGATGTTTGATTTGGGGCAGAAGGCGTACGGGCGAGGGATGTACGGGCGATCGATTGAGTTCTTGGAGGCTGCACTTACTATCATACGCCCCTCCTCGCTCCTTGGCGGTGAGGTAATGTTGTACCTCATCCAAATGACTGTTTTTCGTGGTTTCCATTGAGCTAGAATTAACGATGATCACAGTGGTATATTAGCATGGGATGTAGTATGTCGGCCTCTGCTTGTTAGCCTTAGCTGTTTGTGAATATCATGCCGCTGAAAACAATGTGCAGCCTTAGTGGAACAGGAATCACAGAGGCCTTGGTCCTGTAAATAAGTGCTTCTTGAACATAAATTTTGACAAAGTGAGCCGCAATCCATATGATATATCAGCAACACATGTCACCTGTTCAAGCCCAGTAGTCCACGAATGGTTATGATGGCATTTGATAATTCTTGTGAACCGATGCATTGATAATCTGTATCCGACGCACTATATACTGCTTGCTCTGACCGTTGCCCTCTCCAGATCCAAATTTGGCTCGCGATGGCATATGAGGCCAACAGGCGGCACAAGGATTGCATTGCATTGTACAAAGAGTGGAGAATAGCCACCCCATGATCAGCATCAGGCGGCAGGCAGCTGAACTCAGATACATTTCAGAGGCACCCAGGTTGAAGATATCAAATGACGAGGTGGTCTCGATACCACAAATCGGAAGCAGCTGGGATTGGTTAGTATTCTATCTGAATTTGCTATTTGCCTTCACTGTTTCTGTCCCGTTCACCCATGAAATTTAACTTCTGTATGTACATTCTCTGTGCCGTTCAGCTATGAACTTTAATAATTTTTATATGCACGCTCTCTATGCCGTCTGTTGTTCTAAAAATACTGAAGTAGCAATATCAAAAAAAAAAAAGGTAGCAATCTGAAGAAAACCTTGTCAATTTGATTAAAGAAAAAAAGGACGTATCTACTTTACAAGTACAAGAAGTCATGTGAGGTTTTTAGATACTTATACGAGTTATAAAGTTATTTGAGATCTTAAAATTCTTTTGTCTACTATGATCTCCACAAATTCTCCTTTAGAGTTCCTATAGCACATTGCTTATTATTATGTGAATTAGGTATGCCGGAACATGGAGTGATAAAACCAAGGGACAAGAGGAAAAGAAAAGAATGATGTCTGCTGCTAGTAATCAAGTTCAATCTTCTCCAAACATCTTTGGGGATTTGTCTTTCTTGCGACGACCAAGTGAATGGAAGAAGAACGCCTGGGTGATTGTCACTTTGTGGATCCTTTTGATAGGAACAGCAATTTATCTGCAAAGATGAAGAACTCCTGAACTCCCTGGAACAAACCGTTCGCATCTTGAACTTACAGTGATCCATGGTGCACCAAAATACATAGATGTTGTGATTATGACCTGGTCTCAGAACGCTCTAAGAAAAAAACAGATTCGTTTGGATTGCATTTTGATTGTGCTTCCAAGAATGCAATGAATTCTCTTCTGGACTGGCATGGCTAGATTTGTCATTTCAAGTTCTTTTTCCTGCTGCAATGTAAATACTGACTAGCTATGCAAGCAGATGATTCAAATGACGGTATAAATCCGCCTGTTTGCTCGTAATATTGCATCTGGAATTTATTTTTACTATCTTGGTGTGAGCTGTTACGTGCTCTATGAAAAGTACAAAGTGTGATAGATTAGTCCATGTTCTGTAATTAACTACGGGTTGGACTTTGCATAACAGTTTTCCAATCATCTGACGTGTGCCATAGTCTTACTTGGATGCAACATTTGTATTGTTAGTACTTAAAGTCACACATCTGTAGTCCACTAGTCTTTCAACCTGTGCATCTGCACGGGGCTAGTGAATCTTAGATATGTCGCAGTTTAGAAATTTATATTTTATTACATATAGAGTGAAACCAACTTAAAAATAACTTCAGCTTTTTCACTGAAAAGTAACCTTGCAACCGGTGTCTTGCATTGTGAATTATATATACAGTGTTTTAGGATAAGCCCATGTCTTGCTTTTTCGTTATGCTTAAGCTCATTATCAAAAATAATTATCAAAAATAAACTACTGATATATGCTCACACACACCAGCTACAAACAAACTTTTCCTTTCTCGTTCCTAACTTCAATTTTTCCACTGTCACATGTCAACGTTGACCTCGTTGTCCTCCATTACTGGGCCTCTACATCACACCTCCTTAACATCTCTCAAGGGTTAGCCTCTCCAAACCAATACCATGAGAAGCGAGAGGGTTTGCGATCCATGCATTGATCTCTCCTTAGAAAACCGTATCAAGCTCCACGGCACTGGCAGGATATGTGATCCTTTTTAAATTTCTCTTACCTTAAAAAAAAAATGCATTGGCTTCTTCTTTTTAATGGAAAGAGTAAATTTCAGAATACATTTTTAAAAACGGAAATATGTGGCTGACAGGTGGGGCTAGGTGAAAATGCTATAGTTTTGTGTTATATAGGTGTAAATATCCGTAGTCTTCTGCAACTGAATTCAAAAGATATAGTTTTAGTTTACTTGGTGTAAATAGTCATTGTTTTCTTAAATTTGCTCCAATAAAAATAAAATAATTGTTCAAAATTTCAAACATATAATTTAGAAGGGTTGTGTATACATAGGATATTGATCAGGGGAACATATCTGGTGGAAACCAATCTCTCCGTGCAAACTATGGAAGGGTTGTGGTCGAGGAACAAATTGGATGACTTGCAACTGTCGAATAAATATCGTTCTGTATTTTATTGGGACCTTCATTATTTTACAGTTTTTTTAGGCAAACTGGACTCCATAAATAAGACAACTCTAATTCTCGTTGAACTTTACGTAGCAAACTATATTAAAACTATTAGATTGCTTTACTCAGAATGAACTTTCCTTAATTCTCGATACACTTGATTTGGCAGCCTCCATGTCGTGTCACGGTAGACCCTGGCTAGAATTTGATAAGCAACCCTATCAACGCCTGGATGTTTTACTTTTTAGTTACTTATTATTTATCGGCTTCTTTTTTAATGTGTGTTTCCCAAACAATTGAAAGAGAAATTATATTTTATTTTCATACAGTTTTTATTGCGAAATTCACATGATTTATTAATTTTAATTCGAATTTAACTATTTTTTGACTAATAATATCATGGTGGGTAATTTAAAAATAGGAATTAGGAGTATCTTTAGCTATTTTCCTTTTTTGAATTTAATTATTTCTTATCCTATAATGGCATGGTGGGTAATTTAGAGATAGGAATTAGGGGTGGTTTTAGCTATTTTCCTTTTTCAAATTTAATTATTTATTAACTCATAATGGCATGGTGGGTAATTTAGAGATAGGAAATAGGGCTCTTTTTGGCTATTTTTTATCATTCTAAATTTATCTATTTTTTACTCATAATGGCATGGTGGGTAATTTGTAAATAGGTATGAGAGGTCTTTTTGACTAAGTTTTTTGTAATGGCATAGGTGGGTAATTTAGATCACTTTAGATCTAAAGGTTGCTACTCCCTCCGTCCCTTTATATAAAGGATCGGAGGGTTAAAACATGAGAATAGCATGAGGAGAAAAAGTCTAGCTTGCCCCTCTTCAATGCACAAAACGACATCACAATAATTGCTTCTTCCCCTCCGGTCTCGGCCAGAGATCTGCGCCTCGCCGGAGCACGAGGAGGGCGTCACGTCAACTACCGACTGCTAGGACGCCCTTGCCTCGCCGGATCACGAGCTTGGACGCTGCCCGCGGGATCCTCCACAGCTCCAATCTACGGTGGGGGGGGGGGGGGGGGGGGGGGGGGGGGGGTGGGTGGTTGGGGCGGCAAGCCATCGGCGGCTCGGTCGGGGTAGGATGCTGGAAGGGGCAGGAGGTAGAGGTGCGGTTGGCCGGCCGGAGATGCGGCTAGGGTGGGAGCAGGCGGCGCGGTGGGCTGATGTGTGGGAGGAGAGAGAGGTGCCGGTTGGCCAATGCCGCCGCCGCCATGGGCTACTGCTCCATGGATCCGCTGCGGCAGCCCTGCTTGCGCTCACGGTGGATACGGCGAGCGGCAGCCCTGCCTGTGCTCGTGGTGGAGACGGCGAGCGGCGACCTTCGACCGGCGACGAGTGGTGGCGATTGGAGCGAGATCGAGCAGGGAGAGGGAGCGCGGTTGGATAAGGTCTCGGGTGGACGGGAGGGGATGAGAGGAGAGGGAAAAGAATCTAGCGTGTGGGCCCCATTGACTCCTTCAATCCCTTACATTTTGAGACAATCTCAAACTCCTTCAATCCCTAATAAAAGGGATGGAGGGAGTATTTATCAT